>CM038466.1:36369797-36980726 GCA_021464415.1 Lonicera japonica | reverse complement strand
TGCAGCAATTGCCGATTCCCGGAGCTCACCACTCTTTCTCAATATCAAAAATTTGTTTATAACGGCTCATTCCCGCCGGAAATCGGAACTTGTCGGAATCTTGAATTTCTTGGATTTGGCCTTTAACGAGTTTACTCCATCCAACGATTCCGGGGAGTTTTGCGAATTTGACGAAGCTGAGGAGTCTGTACATGACCAAATCAAAGCTCATCGGAGAAATCCCGGACAGTCTCGGAAGTTTGACCGCCCTCGAGTTCATCGATTTATCTGTAAATTATTTGAGTGGTAATATCCCAACAGGGTTCTTCTTGTTGAAGAACTTAACTGAGATATATCTTAACGAGAACAGGTTGACGGGGTCGATTCCTCAATCTGTTGAAGCCTTGAATTTGAAGATAATTGATCTATCTGCAAATTATTTGACCGGGCCAATACCGGAAGGTTTCGGAAATCAGACGCAACTGACGAATTTGACCCTGTTATACAATAAATTATCTGGCGAAATTCCGGTGAGTATTGGCCGGTTGGCGGAGCTGAAAAATGTCCGTTTGTTTGGCAATAATCTGAGTGGAAGTATACCGCCAGACTTTGGGCGATTTTCGAAGCTCATAATCTTTGAAGTTAACGACAACCAATTAGTCGGAGGGTTGCCGGAAAATTTATGCGTCGGTGGGGTGTTGGCAGGTGCTATTGCGTCTAAGAACAATCTTAGTGGCAAAATCCCAAAATCACTTGGGAATTGTAGTAGTTTGTTGACTCTTCAGGTTTATAATAATCGGTTTTCTGGTCGGATTCCCGATGGTTTGTGGACTTCTCCAAATATAATGACGTTGTTGGTAAGCGATAATTTTTTTACAGGTCAGTTACCGGTAAAAATTTCGACAAATTTAACCCTAATTGAAATCAGCAACAACAAGTTCTCTGGCGAGATTCCAGCCAGTGTGTCTTCTTGGAACAATTTGAAGGAGTTGAAAGCAAGCAATAATTTGTTCGCCGGTACAATTCCTCAAGAACTCACTTCTCTTCCATTTCTGGAGACACTTTTACTCGATCAGAACCACCTTTCTGGGCGAATTCCATTGAACATTATCTCCTGGACGTTGCTATCATCTTTAAATTCTCAGTCATAACCAACTCCATGGCCAAATTCCTGCTGGACTGGGATTTTTACCTGTACTCACAATGTTGGACTTGTCGGAAAATGATCTTTCTGGTCAAAATTCCGGCAGAAGTTGGAAAGTTGAGGCTAACTTCTCTCAATCTCTCCTCCAATCTCCTCACCGGAAAACTCCCCGGTCCATTTGAAAATGGAGCTTTCGAAAACAGCTTCTTGAACAATCCTGGCCTTTGTACAGATAACCCATCACTAGGCCTCCAAACTTGCAGATCTAATCCAAGAAATACCCGCAAAATTTTCTCCCAGTTCATTATTGTTGTCACAAGCATTGCGTCTGTGGTTCTTGTAGCGGTTCTCCTTTTCTCTCTCTATCTCATCAAAAATTTTACAAAGAAAAAGCGCGGGTTAGATACGTGGAAGCTCACTTCTTTCCAAAAACTCACGTTCACTGAATCCACCATTTTGTCAAGTTTAACCGATAATAACACAATCGGAAGTGGCGGGTCTGGGAAAGTATACCGAGTAGCAATTAATAGTTCAGGTGAATTGGTCGCGGTTAAGAGGATATGGACCAGCAAGACACTGGACCATCATTTGGAGAAACAATTTAATTCTGAAGTTGAGATACTTAGCACAATTCGACACTCCAACATAGTGAAACTAATGTGCTGCATTTCAAGTGAGAAATCGAAGCTCCTTGTGTACCCGTATTTTGAAAACCGGAGTTTGGATCAGTGGCTTCATGGGAAGGAAAGATCATTAAGTGGCTCGACCTCGGAGCGCCATGTAGTCTTGGACTGGCCTAAGATGCTGCAGATTGCAGTGGGGGCGGCTCGAGGGTTGTGCTACATGCACCACGACTGCTCGCCTCCCTCCGATCATTCACGGGACGTCAAATCAAGCAACATACTGTTGGATTCAGAATTCAATGCGAAAATTGCAGATTTCGGTCTAGCCCGGATCTTGATCAAGGATGGTGGGCTTAATACAATGTCAGCTGTGGCAGGATCTTTCGGCTACATAGCTCCCGGTGAGTGTTATACATGAACATTTGAGACAATTGGTTTTGAGGGTTCCCCTCCACGGTTAAATTTAAGGGAAAGATTTCCACTTCAAAATGAGGACTATTTTTTTTTTTTACTTGAAAACAGCCTTCAATTTTTACTTTCTTTGGAAAAATCAATACCCTTCCAAACCACCCAACACCCCACCCCGAACCTACTGCCGCTTTTCATTTTTCCTTCGCTACAGTTTTACATCTATATATACTATTACATAAAACCAAGACCAATTTGAACCACTATGAAACTGTGTCAAATTTTTGAATTGTCGTATGCCTGTAAGAGGGTTCGGACATTGGATCTTACAAGACCGTTCGAACTTTGGACATTTGAAAAAGTAATCCGCTACTTAACTATTAGAGCACTTAACATCTTTGTTTTATATATTGATTTAAACTAGATATATCTGAGTAGTAC
Source organism: Lonicera japonica (assembly GCA_021464415.1). Lineage (NCBI taxonomy): Eukaryota > Viridiplantae > Streptophyta > Magnoliopsida > Dipsacales > Caprifoliaceae > Lonicera > Lonicera japonica. The sequence goes on along the minus strand of CM038466.1, from coordinate 36,978,131 downwards.
ACGCATGGCATGTGCATGCGATCTAGTATACATATATGTATATATATATACATACAAACACAAATAAACAAGGTTGTTGATGATAGTAACAACTGGGGGTTCAGAGTGGGTTAGGTGGCGGCTAGAGCTTCGGCGGCGGTGGCAGTTGATAAGGCCTAATTGCCACTCATGAGTGAAAATGAAATAAAAAGGCGTGGTAATAGTATAATTGGCAATTCAAAATAAGGGGTAAATTCTTGTAATGGGCAAACATTAAAAAGTGTCCTTGTGGCTAAAACAAAATGCCGAGGAAGCCCTCCATGTGTTATGGAGAAGTAAGTGTCCTTTTATTTGCATTTAATTGTGAAAGGAGAACTTATGACCCATTTTCTCAAACTATTTATGCAAGTATCTGTGAATTTCAGAGTACGCACGGACAACAAGAGTGAACGAAAAGATAGATGTGTATAGCTTCGGGGTGGTCCTACTAGAGCTAGTGACAGGAAAAGAAGCAAATAAGGGAGATGAGGATACCAATCTAGCCGAATGGGCATGGCAACATATTCAAGAAGGGTACTCCATAGCCGATGCCTTGCACTCCGACATCAAGGAGCCTTGTTACTTGGATGAGATGATTGGCGTTTTTAAACTTGGGATCATTTGTACCAGAACACTTCCTTCGACCAGGCTTGCATGAAGGAGGTTTTGCAAATTTTGCTTCGATGTAGCCCAATGCTAGCATTTGGGGAGAAGAATGTTGCAAGGGAGGTGGATTATCTTCCCCTTCTTAAGAACTCCAAGTGTGAGAGGGAGTTAGAAGGTGAAGATGATGGCTTGGGGTCAATTGTTTGATCCCAAAGCCAAAAATGTAAAGATTGCAAATAAGCAATAGGTTAGATTTATGTAGGAAAAGGATAAAAGTTATGTAGTTAGACTATCTTAAGCAATATTTTATAGAGTCATTTAGGTTTTGGGGTCCATATATAGTTTTGGAAATTTTAAGTTAAGAGTCCGCAGTTTTCATTTCTTAGGCTTTGGGGTTCAATTTTGACAAAACTGTCAGTTAAAGCAAAAAATCTATTAGTCAATGAAATAAATGAAATAATGTACCTATTTTTCCCCAATTTTCATTGCCTTGTTTCTTTACACTTAGAAAAAACATTAAATATAGAATTTTGACACTCACATCCACATTCAATATAAACTAACAATATTTTGACATTGAAAAACAACCATAATAAATTCACCATGCCAAAACCACAATAAATTCAACAACCAACAAAATATTTTCAGTATATAAAGTCTCATTCACACCCATATTCATCACAAACTCAGAACAACAATATCATTAGTAAAGGAACTCTTGTTTAATTAACTGGATTTCTCAACCATTGAACAATGCTGCCAGGGTTGTTTTTCAAGAGTTGGTTTGCAATTTATGAACATATCTTATACCCATCTGCATAACTTCCACATATCCTCTCATAACACATCATTTTGACTGTGTAAGTTGTACTATAAGAAACCTTGACCCCATGCTTCTCCCAAATCTCAAGTTGCACCTCCTTTGGCTTAAAATCTTTATGGTTCCTTAATTTTTTCTCAACCTCATTTGCCACCCACCTTGTATGAGCCATTGCATTTTTTTCTTTCTCATCACACTTACATGTATGGTTACCCCTAACGCTTATCAACATTGTTGTGAGAGTCCTTGGAAACTAAAATAATTTTTAAATTATTATTCTTTTGTTGTCTCTATTCAAATTTTTTCCAAATGGAATAACTCCTCATGTACTCTCTACAATCTTTCTTGTGGGCTAAGTCATTTTTCATGTAACTTGGGCAGTTAGTCAAGTCTTTTTTTGAATTGTTCATTTTCCTCTTTTTCAAACAAGTTGTCAGGTTCTTCCCATGCATTGTATTATTCCTCAATTATTTTTCTTTTGCCTTTACTTTTATCATCAATCTCATTAACCTCACCATCAGTTTCACCTTTTACCTCATCACTCTCATCCCCACTATCATCACTCTCATTAACCTCACCATCAGTTTCATCTTCCACATTCCACCTCACCCTCATCCCCACTGGACCCCTTACTCTCTTCACCTCATCCTCACTGGACCCTTCATCCTCAAACTTCTCTCTACTATGTGCAGAATGATAACACTCTTCAATATCTTTGTTTTCAAGACTGTCTAAATTAAAGTTAGTTTGCTTAGAGCTTTCTGGTTAGTTTGTTTATTGGTTCTCCCTCCCATTAAGGAGTTCACCAAATTGAATTAAGTTATCTAAGGCCCAGTCCTCGTCTTCATCAATTACAATAGGAGAAGTCATATCGTTTTTACCATTTTTCTTACTGTTAGAAGCTTAAAAAGTCTCATTAAGTAGCCTAGGTGACTTTCTAGGCTTGACTATAGGGTAACTTTACTGGGGGTGATAGGGTCTTTCAACTTTGAGGGTGATAGTGACTTAAAATTGTTTGTTTGTGGAGGAAGTGCTTTGGAAAAACCTAAGTCATCTTGCAAGTAAATGTGATTCATACCATCTTTATTGTCAATGTGTTCCCACATATTCATAAGTTGAGCATCACTATCTATATTGGCTCTAGCTATATCCCACACCTACTGAATTCTAAAGCCTTTAATCCCACACCCCTTTTCAATGTCTTTAACTAAATCGATTAAGAAAAACTCAACCCCATTTATGCTAAATAAAACAAAATGTTTTCCACCCATGTATGTGGTTCTCTTATTAATCCATTTGCCCCCATAGTGAACAACAAAGTCTCTCTTCCCAAGCAGAGAAGTACTTTGTTTACTTGGTTCTAAATCAAAAATACAACAAACAACATGGGAAATGAGACAACTCAAAATATAATATACATATACATATAACAAACCAATAGTCAACAACAAAAACCCTAATATATAATATTGAAAAGTAACCCCAATTCAAATAGAAAACTAAAATCCTAACATATAATATTGAAAGTTATGTTATAGAAAACTATCCTCAATAAACATGATATGATTGACATATAATATACATAGTAACACAAAAACCCTAACATTTTGTACAAAACTAAATATCCCAAAATTAATATATAATAAACTCTGAAAGCCCCAGTTTCAGCGAATAAATAAACCCTAAGCAGAATATGGCTTCAGAACACAATCATTCGTAAATAACATAGCTGTATCCACCGCGTTCTTCTTCGTCCTCATTGTAAAAGCCCCTAATTGGTTTGGATGTCTCCTTCGTCGATGTTGAATGCTTCTTTCACTCTTTCTCTACAAGTTGGATTTTTATCATATTCTATTTTACCATTTGGGGTTCGTTTTTATTGTTTACAATAAGCCAAGGGAAAAATTGGAAGTTCACGCACTAATTTTTATCTACCAATATAATTTTTGCTTTGACTGGCAATTTTATCAAAATTAGAACCCAAAGCCTAAGAAATGAAAATTGCGGACCCTTAATTCAAGATTGCCAAAACTATGGACCCCAAAACCCAAATACCCTATTATATATATATATATATATGGATGAGTTTTCAATGGTTACCTTCTCTCTTTACCCATCAATGGATACTGACAATAATTAATATATGCACATTGGTGAGGTGGCAAATCTTTTAACCTGTTATAGCAGGTTAAGGTGACATGTTCTATTTTTATTTTTTTTAATTAAATTTAGGTGCTGTTTGGTTGAGATTTTAAAATTAAGTTTTTAAAATTTCTACCAAAAAGTCAACTTTACTTCACACTTCCCAAAATTCACATAACTTTACTTTTTTCTCATAAAATTTTTAAAACACTATAACTTTAAATTCAAAAATCGGAATTAGATAAAATATATATATATATTTGAAAACTAATCATTGAGATCTATAAAATAAGATCCATTGTGACTATTTTTTGAATTTTTTGCATGAATTTTTTTGAATTGGTTGAAAAAAGTTCAACAAAAATTAAATTCACTTTTCAAACACATGTTTTAAAATCTCAACCAAACAAGATTTCTTAAATATTTTATTTGCCAATAGACTTAGGATAACCTAATTCTAGATTATGATAAGCGCTTATGAGTGTTTTCGTTATTTCAATTTTATAGTTAATTAATAACATAAGTTTATGGAAAATAACACTTTTAATTTAGTCATTTTATTATCATTTGTGACAAAATCATATCACAATAAAAACTCAAAAATTAATTTAACACATCTCATATAGCCTGTTGTAACACCCCGTTCTTTCGTTTGCTCGTAGTTGCTTTCATTCGTCTGCTCATTTCACCTTGGGTGGTGAAATTTTGATTCGGAGAGCCTTGTAATGTTCTATCATTCCGTATTGGTCATATTATCCTCCTTCCACTCATGTGAATGTTCGTTTATTCGAGTGGTTCGGATCGAAACTAAAGCGATAATCGCGTAATTCGACTTTTCGTTATCTGTCAATTTTTGGCCAACTTTGAGAGGCCATAACTTCTTCATCTGATGTCCAAATGACTCTCTGTTTTAGGCCACATCTTCATTTCTTTTCCCTATACAAATTTCTTGTTTGGGCCGAGTAGAGATTCTGCCGTTTCGAGGTCCGTTTCGGGCTCAGAAAGTCATTTGTTGCTGCAGTGACTTCTATGATCGATCATGGTCCTCCAGAGGAGTTCCAGAAGGGTTCATGATCGATCATGTCATGGTTCACCTGAATGTCGATTTTTAGCGTTTTTAACCCGTTTTTAAGCCATTTAACACCCCTACAACCCCACTTTCGAGCATCCAACATCAAAGGGAGTGAGGGAGAGTCTAGAGAGCTCTAGAGAGAGAGACAAGAGATTCTACACATCTCTCATCCCTCATCCAAGATTTGAGTCCTGAATCGCTTTTCTCCTTCACTATTCATCATCTTCCCACCTTTTTCCTCCGTTGGAGATAGGGCTTTGGCGGTACGGCTTCTACGCTTCATCAGCTTGCGGATTCGGCTTGTCTAAGGTGGGACACTAGTACTAAAACTTGTTTTCCAATGTTTGATTGATGTGTTAGAAATTTAAACTACAAATTGGGGGTTTTTATTACAATCATGGATTGTTTGCATTTTTTGGGGTTTGGGCTTGACAATTCTTAGATTAGTGATAGATATTGATAGATTATCACTCCTACAATGTGATTGATCATCTAGTTTCACGATTTAGCATGCGTACCTAGATATTCATGTGAAAATCGCTTCGTAGTTACCCGTATGACTTATAAATTAGGGTTTTTAGGTCTTGTGCTTATAAATGGATGATTATGGGTTATTAATGATAGCGATACATATCTATACCATTAGATACGATTGAGGGGTATTATTTATGGTATGTGTGGTGAGAACCCACTACGGTGGAGCGTTACGCCTTAACGTACGGGTCTAGTGGCATGTGTGGAGTGTGCTAGGCACTAGTAACAAGAGTTTAATTTCGATACTCTTTAGAACACATAAAACATAGTAGTTAGGGCATGGATTACCCCTGGTCATGACCACGAACATCTAGGCGAGTTGTATTAGTATGCCGCATGAGCTAGAATCATAATAACCAATACTTGGCTTGATAGGATGACATGACTATTATCATAAAACACCTAATGAGATATATGACATTAATAATGAACCAATTGGCCTTATTATGAGAATAATCACTTGATGATAAACATATGGAGTATATGAGTGATGAATACTCTTGTAGAAATGATTAATGGTGATGTTAATGATGATAAATGGATAGTGGGCGATTATATGATTATATATATGACGATGAGCCATATGTGTGATGTATGATTGATGATGATGATGATATTCATTGTGGGAAATGAATAAATATGATGCTTGCTAATGTGACCACACATATGGGCTAGATATGATTGACCGAGCATCGGGTAGCTCCTGGTGACTCGAAGACGGACCTTCTATTGCCGCCCATAGGTGAAAATCCCTAAACCATGCACGAGAAAAATAAAATCGGTGACTCCACCGGTGGTTGTGTGTGTCCACAAAGGAGAGCCCACTCTGTATATCTTGCCTTCCCACAGGACTATGTGTTCTGGGCTATAGTGTTTCTCCGGCTAGCGGAGCAGGTCCCGTGTGCCACTACTTATCCAAACGGTGAGTCCCTGGGAGTTTATTGGGCTATTAATGGTCATCACCCTACTAGGGTATCGCATGGTGTAGTTTCTCTAGGGTGTCGTGAAAGATTGTATGGGCGTTCTCCTCGTTAACTATTCGGAGTGTTATTCCTGAGAAAATGTCTTGAACATTATCTCTGAATAACTTACCTGGAGAACCAAATCCCTGAGCCGCCACCCCACCTAGAGGAGACATAGACAAGAACTTTGGATCCTTCGAGACTCGCTGGATTATCTGTTCTGGGCCTGGTTAGACCACAGGGTGAAACCGAGGCATTATACAAGAGATACGATACGGATCGATGTGTTGTCAATGTGTATCACTTATATTGTAATTATCATTGTATCGTATCATGTTTTGTATTGTATTGTATTGTTGATTATATATTTTCTCGGGCGAGTGTACCTTTAGTAAGAACAATGATACAAACACTATCGCACGAACATAATATACAATAAAAAAGCGTTGGCCACTCATAATGTACTAACACATAAAGTCGAAAGTATTAATAGCTAATGGCCATAGAAACCTGGTACACGAGTGTGAGTACATGGTTTGGTTGTGAGGACGAAATAGGGATAAAGCCTTGTAGATGGCCAAGTATGGAAATTCCATAACGTACTAAAACTAAAGAGAAAACAATAGATAATTGGCCAATTGTCACAACTTACAGTATAGGTACCGAATAGTATAGTATAGCCTTGAGTTACACCGGAGAACGTATTCAAGTAGGTTCATATTCACGATTCCCTAGCAATGCGAGGTTGGCTTAGGGTATTCTATGGGAAGTCTAGGACCGAAATAGGTTGATCGAATAGTCAACTTCCGGGTGACTAGGATAGGATTCCTAGTGGGATTTTCACGCACGAGTGTGTGAGTTGCATTGCACTGCATGGTTTTCAAACTACTGTATTAACGTAAAACAATTATTTCCTATATAAAACTTATATAGTTCCCACTAAGCCCGAACTTCGCTCATCCCGTTTTCTAAATAGTTTTGTAGGTTAAGCATCGGGGATTGGCGCATGGTCTACGAGTCTAGTTGCCTCGGATGTCCTATAACTTTTGTAGTCCTTAAACCAAGGATTTGGTTGTATATAACCTTTTGTTGTATTAAACTCTTTGTATTTACGTATGGACTTTACAATTATTTTGGATAGTGAATTAGGGATTTGTATAAATGGTTTTTATATATATGTGGGGTTGGATGTAATTGTGTTTGTGTGAATCTGCTTTGTAAACCTCACGGGTTTGGCTTTTATTTAAATGAACTCCACATGCCGAGCTTTTGTAAAACGAGACATTTTATTTAAGAAAAGTTTTTAAAAGTTGTGATTTTTATATTTTAAACCCGCCGTCGCGCACGACATCCGTGATTAGCCGGGTCCCGGAGGTGAAAATCTCAGAACGGGATTCGGGGAGTCACAAGTTGGTATCAGAGGTATAGGTCCGGTAATCTTCGCGGGGTTTATGGGTAGTTATGCATTTAGAGTGAGCGTTACGAGTGTGTCTTGTTGAGTAGCGATTTGTTCCGTGTAAAGTGGTCGTCCATATGCATATTACACCCTTATCTTTTATTCATCATGCGCATTTTTCTTTCAAGATGTCATTTTCTAGTGACGTAAATGTTACTCCTCCGTCTACCGTGAGCATGGGTGTTGGTACCGACTCCGCTTTGGGATTGGTAGAGAGGTGGATAAGGCTGTTCAAACCGACGAGTCCAAGATTATTTTCACTGAGCATGAGTCCCTTTCTCAGGCATGTCACTATTGTGGGTCAGTCGAGCATGTGTTGATATATTTCCCCTTTTGGATGAGTGGTTCCGGGCAGGTCACGAGAGAGAGCGAACCGTTAGCTAAGCGTCGTCGTCGGGAGTTGATTGTGGAAACCGGGGAAGTTATCATCTTACCATCTAGTTCGTTTACTAGTAGAGTAAGTCGAGAGCCTAAGCTTCGTGTTTGTTCCTTATGTGGGTCCCTTGAGCATAAGACGCGAAAGTGTCCTCTTAAAAGCCCTAGGATCGGTTGTTTCATTCGCTATAGCCTCGATCATTTCCGTAAGAATTATCCTAGGCGTGGAGAGAGGCGTCCGTCCGGAGTGGTGCAGCGGAAGCGTAGTGTAGCTAGTGGTTCGGGAACTAGCACGTCGTCGAGTGCTCGTCCTTTTGGTTAGGGCAAGTCTTGGGAATAGGTAATCCCTCCTCATTTCATTCTTTTTGTATCGATTACTTTCATAAATTGCTTCGTATCGTCCATATTATAACTGTGTTGTTTCCTTTGAATCCATTGCTTTTCTTGAAATTTGATTTGTACTCGGAAAACGTTTTGCTACCAAGTTAGCAATGGGGGACTGTCGAGTTATATTTTAGTCAGTCGCCTGATCAATGGATGACTAACATAGAAATCAATGGTCTTATGTCGCCAACGGAAAGTAAAATGTGGCTTACTAGTGTTAGTGGCCAATTAATCCCACTTCCCATGTTCACCTTATGTATTCTTTGATTTCAATGGGTGAACCTCGAGTTTGATCAGCTTCGGATATTTTTTTTGGGTAATTGATGTAGCGCGATTGCTGTCATTTTCCCAAGTATGGTTAGACTTATATTCGTAGGAAATTAGGATGTGAGACATATCCTTTTGTTGTGATTATGATTGTGGATCCTCTTTGAGGGCTTTGATCATTTTAGTTGTGACTTGATGTGTTGGATTTATGGATATGCTATATATAACCTTATCCATTTTGGTTTAGCATTCCGATTTGCTTAGGAGTTTTTTCGTTTTGAATTCCCGACCATGGTTGTTTCTGTGTTAGTAAAAGGTCTTGTGCCTCATCATGCGGATATACTGTATTGATGATATTTTCTTAAGAGTGCGCAAGGGAGTTCTATCCTGGTATTATGTTTTCTTGTCATTTGAGGAGGTGCTACCTCCTACTGTGAGCTATAGATTTTGATTTGTTTCGTTTATAGTCGCGGTTTCTCCTTTTTAAGGAGGGGAGACCTAGTGCGAGTCCAGTACTTGTATGTTCTCTAGTTTCGTACTCCTCCTATTAAATTTTGAGGATGAAATTTGTTTGAGGGGAGGTTGTAACACCCTGCTCTTTCGTTTCCTCGTAGTTGCTTTCATTCGTCTGCTCATTTCACCTCGGGTGGTGAAATTTTGATTCGGAGAGCCTCGTAATGTTCTAGCACTCCGTATTGGTCATATTAGCCTCCTTCTACTCATGTGAGTGTTCGTTTAGTCATTCGAGTGGTTTGGATCGAAACCGAAGCGATAATCGCGTAATTCGACTTTTCGTTATTTGTCAATTTTTGACCAACTTTGAGAGGCCATAACTTCTTCATCCAATGTCCAAATAACTCTCTGTTTTTTTCCACGTCTTCATTTCTTTTCCCTCTACAACTTTCGTGTTTGGGCCGAGTCGAGATTCATCCGTTTTGAAGTCCGTTTCAGGCTCAGAAAGTCATGTGCTGCTGTAGTGACTTCCATGATCGATGATGGCTATCCGAAGATCACCCTTATCAGAGGCAACTAGAAACGTTTAATGGGGAGCCAGAGCTCAAACCCACCCCACAAAGAAAGTCTGCACGTCAGGTTTTGGAAGCTACCAACATGCATGATTACCCTCTGAATTCTTTGCATCCGCATGCTCACTTCAAACAGATACAACTCAAACTAATATTAGTTTTGATATTGTAATAAGTTAATTTGTGAAATTGTAAATTAATAAGTTGTGTTATACTTAATGTCAGGCAGCTAAAAAAAGACTATGTTGGACTCACGTCAGTCTATTTTGGGAGCTGCCTTACTGGACGTCATCAAGTATGAGACATGCATTAGATGTGATGCACATCGAAAAAAATGTTTGCAAAAACATCTTGGGTACCGTTCTAGGTCTCGATGGAAAGACTAAGGACGATGTGAAATCTCAATTAACTCTAAAGAAGATGGGCATACGCACCAATCTTTGGACAAGGACAGGGCCGTCAGGAAAAGTGACGCTACCTCAGGCGAATTACACAATTCGTCCTAGGGATCAGAGGGACGTATTTGATCGAATTGCAACTGTTAAGTATCTAAGAGGTTATGCTGGAAGCCTAAAGAGTAAGATCAGACCATCTGATAAAAAGTTTTTCGGATTAAAGACTCGCGATTGCCATGTCATGCTTCAGCATGTTCTTCTTGTGGTTATCCGACCATATTTGGGAAGGGGCGTTGCCGACGCGTTAGTAGAATATTGCAAATTCTTCCAGACAATTTGCACTCGGGAGTTGAAGAAATCGGACGTCCGTCAATTGCAGATCGATATTGTCATGTGTCAGAATGATATACTAAAAGCCATAATTTTCTTGTTGGTTTGGATATGTTATAAACTTGGTTTTGCTATTTTAATGAGAATCTTTATGGGCAATTGTTGCATTATATTATTTATTTAAATATTGTGCATGTGTGTCTGTTATTCCATATAGTAGATGATTTGGTGCGTAGAGTATAGCTTACACATAGAAAAATATACCATCCGTTCTTGTGGAATATAAGTTTAATGATTCACAGTCTTAGATGGAATTGGACACCCATCGGTAGGATTGTAGCACAAGTTTTAGTAGTTTATCTTAACTACAGGAAACGGTATAGTTTTAACTCGTTGTGCTAGTACACTTTGTGTGTATTGAATAGGACCAGTTTGGGTTAATTATTTTTATACTAACTATATAAAACAATTTAAAATCCCATGGTTATTATGATTATTTATGCTCTTAATCTTGAAATAATTAATATACATATATATGTAGTGTTTGTTGTTTTGACTCATTATGAGTGAGATTCATTTATGGATCAATAATTTTCGTGAATTGGATGACGACATTATATGTATGATGAATATTAATTATTGATGGAATCCACGTCCCGGTATAGGGATTGATGATAGCCCCTTGAGAAGCTTATAAGTTTTGATCATGTCAAACCCTGCAGGTGGATTATGTTAATCCGACATGTCAAATAAGTTAAGTGGTAGGCTCAAGGATTAAGAAGTCATTTAAATATAATTGTCAGTAATTTAATTTAAATGACGATTATTTGTAATCTTAACGTGGAGAGAATAATAAGTATTTAATAATAAGGAGCTCGAAATATAATTTTGAGATAAGGACAGGAGTGCAATTATAATTCTTTAGTGGTGTGAATTATAATTTATGGAAAGAACTAATTCATAGTGGAAGCCCAAATACTTATTTCTCCTTAAGGTCCCTATCGTAGCCTTATATATATGCCGGCCTTGTCTCTTCTCATGATAACAATAATTCTCATGATTTAGGGTTTGTTATATTGAGAGAGGAGAAAAATCTTGGTGATACCGTAGCCCACACTTGGTGCAAGATTTGATGGCAAAAGGATTACGATATAAGATCTTTAGGTTTTTCGACACAACAGTCGTAAATTAATCGTAACTTTTGATCATACTGTTGGATCGGGCTGATTTTTGGATATGTTGTTTGGAAAACGAAGTTATATTCACATCGCAAAGAATCGGGACGATCAGAAGTCTTTTTGGTGGCGAAAACAATTGATTTTCGCAGCCCAGCGAGAATTAAAAAAATCTGACTAAATCGCAATCTGATGCTTTCAAACCCTAGTATCCTCATATGGATCCTCTACATGATCCACAAAGGTGAAATCCCTTTATTCTTATAGGGTTTTAGCAAAAATTTTTGTTCAATCTATACGCAATATCAAACGATCCTGTATTTATGTCTCCATCATCATGATCCTATGCAAGCTGGAAATGATATCTCCGCCAACTTTCTTTATCATCATGGTCCATCTCTGCATCCACCTGCCCAAACAGGACCTGCTCACCCAGCCCCGTGCTTTATACCTGGATGTTTTCCACTGAAAGGTATTATTTCAGATTTTAGGATACGATATATAATTGTCTTTAATTGTATACATTTGTACTATATAGCTGCGCAATCTTACAGGCAACTCGGACAATACAAGAAAGATGTTAGAAACAAGCATTACCCAGAGGGGTGTATTGCCGAGCAGAACATCATGCACGAGTGTGTGACTTTCATCAATAACTATTTAGCTTATCCTAATGCGAGTGATGAAATCATATCCGATTCACCTCAGTGGAACATTTTCGTTGTCTCCCACCTCGTCAACCCCAAAGGTTGCGTCAGGAACGCCCATCTTAGTAAGCCACAAATTGTGTTGGCTCACTGGTGTGTGATGCTAAATTGTACAGAAGCAGAATGGTATATAGAGACTCACCGACGACAATTTACGGAAATAGCTCCACACGGCACTGATGATGATCGTGTCGCGTCGTTTCTTAACCACCTCCCCAAATGGGTAAACATTTAGTTTTAACTTACTTTCACTTGTCGCATGAATATTTACATTTCATTGTTGTTCTGTATATATTATTATGCAGATGCTCCTTCTGCTACAAATGCATGGTCCTAAATACAACCGGGTGATACAGGTTCTCGCATCTCAGCCTATGCTGTGCACCATTTACTCTCAGTGCGAGGTGAATGGTGTTAAATATGTTACTGAGTATTTTGACCGGATTCGGAAGACTCAGAATAGTGGAGTGACATGCGTGGCCGGTGATGTGACATACTATGGGATTCTGCAATCAGTTGTCGAACTAACTTATGCAGAACACATGCAAGTTGTGTTGTTCAAGTGTAAGTGGTACAACACTGACCCTACTGTTCCCGGCAACGTACTATATAATTGTGGTCTTACTTCTGTGAACACAAATAGCAGTTGGTACAACGACTTTCCATTTATTCTTGCCACGACGGCAAGCCAAGTGTTCTATATAGATGATCCGTTGGCTGGTGGGGGTTGGAAAGTGGTCAACCATATGGCACACAGAGGTACGTTCAGTGAGGCCACACTTGCAAGGGACGATACGGCCACTCCACTGTATGAAGTAGATAAACCCTATCAAGAGCCAGAAGCGATATGTGTTCCTATATCGAAGTTATTTATCAACCTAAGTCCAGTACCGTTTGTAAATATTCCCGTATATGAAAATGAAGATGAAGACGAGGATGATGATTATGATGAGGATGAAGACTCCGACGATGCTGACGGGTTTAACAATGATCTATATAGCAGCGATGAGGATGAAGATGAGGATGAAGATGAAGATGATGATGATGATAATAATGATGACTCTGATTGATGTTGTATATGTATGTTCTTATTTATTGTAAATGGTAAAAAAACATGCAATGCAAACTTAAGTGTACATACATCTTGCGTGTGCTTTTTGTGTCTAGTTATAAGAAAAGAAAATTGTGCATTTTTCTTGTCATCGTAACAAAGAGATTTTTGTTGATTCACATAAAAGTGCTTGTTAAATCTTTTATTGTGGTAGCGGTATTCTAATTTTTATTGTGGTAAATGTGAATTCATAGCTTACATATAAAAAAAATTAAAAAATGCAGATAGTTTCTAAATTGAATTAATAAAAAAAAGTCCCTCCTCAGAATACAATTAATACTAAAACCTCTTAGGCGACGTACTTTTTATTTATAGGTCGCTTAAGTGAAACTTAGGCGACATAATAATTAAACCTACGTCGCCTAAGATAATCTTAGGCGACGTATAAATATAGTACGTCGCCCAAAAGGTTTTCCTTAATTTTTCACGAAATTTTTAAATATCCAAAAAATTTTAAATTCACTTAGGCGACGTAATAATTAAAGATACGTCGCCTAAGACAATCTTAGGCGATGTAGAAATATACTACGTCGCCCAAAAGGTTTTTCCCCCTTAATTTTTCACGAAAATTTTAAATATTTAGAAAATTTTAAATTCACTTAGGCGACATAGAAATATAGTACGTCGCCCAAAAGGTTTTTCCCCCTTAATTTTTCACAAAAATTTTAAATATTCAGAAAATTTTAAATTCACTTCGGCGACGTACTTAAATACTTACGTCACCCAAGTGACTGAAATAAATTATAACCCTTTACCCCCAATTTCATTTTTTCGCGAACCCTCTTCCCTCTCTCTCTCTCAGATCTCCCTCATCCCTCCTCCCTCACTCTCGGTATCTCTTTCCTCTCACTGTTCTCAAGTCTCACACCCACCCCTGTAGCCCTAATTTCGCATCACCACCTCTCACTCACGTAGTCACGCCTCCACCACCACCGGTTCTCCCTCCTCCCTCCTCCCTTAGCACCACAACCACCATCGGTATCAGGCTGTACCATCTCCGATGGGTACCTGACACCACAGAAGTTTTGGATATAGAAGCAAGCTAATTGTCTCTCACCAACTCCCACAGGAACGATATACAAGCAAATTTTGTTCTATTTATTTTGGTTTCTAGTTCAAGTTTGATACATAGCAAAACTCATGCCATTTCCTTCCAGTTCTGTGCTATTCTGTTAGTTGGTTTGGGTTTAATGGTGATTGATTCTTTGTATGATTATATACTTTTGGCGTACTGTTCTATTCTGTGATATTTTGTTCATTGGTTGATTACTGATGAATCTGAGGGTATAGAATAACAAATTATGAAATTGACTAGTATGATATAGATTGAAAAATTTGGAACAAATGAGGATATCCGAGAGGAATGATTGATTTAATATGCAAGTCTTTCTGTGCATTGGAGACTTTGAAGTGAATTTTATGCAACTAATCTGTACATTTTAAAATTATTATCAACTGTTTCTTAATTGTGTGAGTTCTTCAAATAAACTTATGTGTAGAAAAATCTACTAATCAAGATGTACAAAACCACATTCATTAATACTATAAACTTATGTGTAGAAAAATTTAATAAATAACTTCTGAATATTGCACATAATGATATATTTCATTTGCTTGTATATCTATGTAAAACCATTTTACACATACAATTTTACATAAAAATTATATTCAACCACTATATATGGTCTAAGTCATCTGCGCTCGTAATTAATACACTAAATTATCTTTACTTTTATTAAATTTTATATATATATATATATATGCATATGCGAGTAACACTTGGGCCTGTACAGCTGGTCTATTAAGTCTCGTTAGAAAATGAAAAGCATGGTAGCTAATCTTAGTGCACTGACTGATTCATATTGTGGTGATGTAATGCCGTGGTATTTCTTCAATAGAATTTGGGGTACCCAAACCAAATCTTTGTTGAAGTGTTTGACTAAATGAAAAACTAATTTTTAATACACATTATTTTTGGTATTTCTCACGCAGTAGAAGTTTTTGTATTTATAATTGTGTCTTTTAAAGCATAAAATTAACATTTCCTTTATCTAAATGGGTGTTCAGTAATAAATTTAAATAGGGAATGAAGGTAAGAGATATTTCAATCCTAATAAAATTAGTCATAGTTTGTTTCCCATTAAATTATTTGTAATTTTTTTTTCCTTTCAAAGAAAGAATTTAAGTATGGTAAGTGATGGAATTAGATTTTTACTG
Organism: Lonicera japonica; assembly: GCA_021464415.1. Taxonomy (NCBI): domain Eukaryota; kingdom Viridiplantae; phylum Streptophyta; class Magnoliopsida; order Dipsacales; family Caprifoliaceae; genus Lonicera; species Lonicera japonica. Next base: position 36,962,535 of record CM038466.1, on the reverse strand, counting down.
CAAGTAATGGATAAATTACTTAATCACTCAGCCATTTATATTATTGTTTCATGTTTCGCAATAAATCATTTATTTTTGAATCACATGCGCATCTTATTACACATAACTAGTCGGAGAAAAAGTAATAAAACTCAGTGCTCTCAAGTAACTATATATTGCTCATTAGTACTAATGCTACCATGCCTTCTTTTATTCTAAAAGAAATGAGAAAATTAATGAACTGTCTCAACTCCAAAAATTAACTTCCTCTCTTTCTCTATATATATAATATAATATATTTCTAATTAGAGAGCATTAACAGCTATCTTCATTCCAGATTGGCAGTGACCAGTGGTTATTTATATAATAGGGCTTGAATGCTTTCTTGGCTTTGCCCCGGCTATTGGTGGCATATGCCCATATATATATATACATGTGATACAAATTTGATGTTAGGTGGTGTGCTAATGTGCTATGACTGGTCCAGATTTTCCTAACTTCTAATGTGGTGTGCTAATGATCATATTCCCACAGATATATATATGTGTGTGTGTGATTTGATTGAAAATTTGGTGTTAGGTGGTGTGCGTTGCCCCGGTTGTTGGTGGCATATGCCCATATATATATTGCTTTGCAAGGCTCAATTTTCCAAAGTGAAATTTAAGTGACCATATACCTTTAATCATATTCTGGATAATATTCACCTTTTGATTGGAGTTTAGGCTGCTGCTTCTAAGTTGTTTGATAGCCTGCTTTATATTTGTTCAATCTGAATTGTGCTGATGTAGTAGGTTGAGTCATGGTCCTTGCTTTTTCAGTGTCTTGTCTTTGTTCTTTAAGTTGTAATGGGCTGTTTGTTCTTGATTGCTTCAGTGCACCTCTCTCATCACCGAGCCTCCTCTGTTCACCACCGGACTCACCTCCCTTAACCGGTACTTCTTTTTCCTCTACCTTCGGTCTCCCAGTAGCACCACACCTCACTCTAGTACTAATTTTATATTAGTATTTTTTTCAATATTAAAAGGGAACAAATCGTTAATTTATACATATTTAATTTTGTAAAAATAATCTAATAGTAAAATACCAAAATTTTGAATTATAAAGGGACAGTTCCTCACCCATTCGTTTATTATAGTGCGAAAATACCACAATAGCAACTTGGCCCTCAATCCATATATAAAAGAAAATTGTGCGCTTATATATCATTTTATGTCAGATGCTAGGCTAACTTTTAAAATATAAGCTCTAATGTATATGTTAAACTCAGTTACTAAATGTCAAAAAATATATCAAGTGTGAAGTATTGAGCTAACTGTGGAGACTGTTTTGAAATTGAAGTTTAGGGTTGAAATTGAGATTCAAATCTCAATTTCAACTCTAAACTTCAATTTCAATTCCAAGTTTAGTTTTCCCTTAATTGAATTGAATTCAAATTGAAACCCTAAATTTCAACTAAATTATAATATTCTTATGTTTTTTTTCTAATATATGTCAGGATTCCTCCGAAGGATTCAACCGCAAAGAAGAAGTCTCGTCTAGAGATGCGCAAGGAGCTCTATCTCGCCCTGCAGCGGCAGCAACAGCCCTCGCAGGAGCCCCAGCCCTCGCATCAGGCGCCCCAGGCCTCACAAGAGGCGCCCTAGGCCGACGGACCACAGGTCTCAGGGCAAGAGTCTCCGGTCCTACCGCTGGTTCTGCCCATCCCTTCCACTCATTCGACGACTGGCAGCACGGGCCCTGCACCACCCACACGTAGCATTCGCTGCACTTTTGTTACTACCCACGTGCCCACCAGCTCAGCTAAAGTTCTTAATTATATTTTTTTAATTATACGCCAACAATTATATTAACTTTATATGATTTACTGAATAAATTTATATGCTTTGTTGTAATATGTAGATACTGCCAGTGCCTCCTCGAGTACTAAGAGGAAAGGAGTCGTACTAGGGAAGAAAACGGTGGCGATCATGAAGGAGAAGGGCAGGACCCCAGTGACCTACGATGATTCGCTTAGGGGGCCGCCCACTTCAGTTCACTCCCGGTTCGTCACGGACCTCTCGGCTTATAAAAAAGACTGATGTCCGATGCTCCATCCGTCCTGGTATGACTTTTCGGTGACAGAGCGGACGAGGTTGCTGGACTTTTTATCAGTAAGTTTTACATTTTCTTTATTTTTTGTTATTTATTTTTTATTTCCATTACTAGTGTTTGTTTATGCTGTTTTGGTTTCTAGGTGAACTACGATATCGATAGCAGGCATAGGGAGATCACCTAGTGGATAGACAACAAGGCTGCCAACCGGTTCCGGCAATGGAAGTCAGACTGTCACGCGGACTAAAAGGACTTGGGAGATTCGCCCCTTCGTATCGAGTTCGCACATCGGCCTGCGGAGTGGCAGTGGTTATGCAACCACTTCAGGGACCCCGGATTTCAGGTAAAATTAATTAATTTGTCTAATTTAATTTAAATATAATTGAATATATTCTAATATTCTAATGAATTGTATCTTATGTATCTTGTAGAAAAAAAGCGAGCAAATGAAGGTGATCCGGGCCTCGACAAAGAAGAGGCCCCACAGCGGAGGGGCCAGGACCATTGCAGCTCGGGCTGAGGAGTACACAAAAAAAGGCGAACAAGCTCCTCACGTGAAGGCATACATAGACATGTACAAGAAATTCGATCCTGAAGGCACGGTAAGTTTCTTATTTATTAATTTTTTCTTTAACAGCAAGAACGGGACCGACAGGATCGAGAGAGGGAGCAGCAGGAGCGCGAGAGGGAGCGGTTGGAGTGGGAAGCGAGGATACTGCCCCAACTTACAAAAATGGCGAGGCATATGACTATGGGGGCTCCACCATCTGATAGCTCCAACACTTCTTAGTTTTAGATTTATTTTATTATTGAACAGTTTTCTAGGATTGTAGAGTTTTTAAAAAAGTTTTGTAGAATATTGATAATTGATTTCCTTACGTTTCGAACATTTACTTTCGTGTGATTTAATAATTGATTGGTTGGTTATTTGAATGAATGAAAATATAAACGATTGGGTAGGATGTTTGAATGAAATTTGTTTGTAATACAGATTATTTGTATAGATGTGCACGTGTGGGTGCACGTGTGGGTGCACACAGAAACAGGCAGATTCTTTTATTTTTTTAGTTCACTTGGGCGACGTACGTAAAAAACATACGTCGCCTAAGTTAAGTCAAAGTCAACTTTTATTCAACCTTAGGGGATATAGGTAAATACATACGTCTCCTAAGATCCTTACTTGGCATACGTATTTATTTACGTACGTCCCCTAAAGTCCAGTCAAAGTCAACTTGTATTCAACCTTATAGGCGACGTATCTATTTTCTACGTCGCCTAAGAAAAATCTAAGGAGACGTACGTATTTTTCTACGTCGCCCATTACCTTGGGCGATACATCTTAAACGACGAACCTTAGGCGACGTATCATATGTCTCCTAAAGTAAAGGCAACGTATATACATACTAGGGCGGCATACACTGTACGTCGCCTAAGAGCCCTTTGGACATAGTGACAGAGTTTTTAGAGAGAGAAAATTCTGTCAAAATTATTAGAGAGAATTTTAAAAAGAGAAAGTTGGAGAGAGAGAATTTTAGAGAAAGAGCTCTAAAGAGATAGAGAATTTTAAAAAGGGAAAGTTGGAGAGAGAAAAATTCTAGAGAGAGAACGTTATAGAGAGAGAAAAAAGCAAGCAAGGGATCTTTATTCTTCTCAAGCGCATCAAGTACGCATTTCTATAACTCGTCTGAATTTCAATACTTGCATTTAAATACAAGTTTTAATACAGAAAATTAGATAACTTGCAAAGAAGTTCACTGCTTTCAAAAAACAAATCCTTTTTAAGTTTTACAAGAACACTAAAATCCGTTTTGACTCGTTTTCAAAACAAAATAAATACAAAAAATAGTTTCCAAATAAGTGGAACTTCGGGACTCTGATTTCATTCTATGAATGAATACCTAGGCGCTCATAAAGCTCGAGTCTGTTTTTAATTATTTTAAATTAAATTTATCCGAAAGGACTACTTGAAAGCAATTCAAACTACTTGCAAGATATCTAAAATAGGAATTAGATACATAATCCATTAAAGAGACCGAAAGGGCGAATTGGGTGCCTAACACCTTCATAATTCGTAACGTAGTTCCCGAACCCTAGCAAATTAATTATCAAGTAATCTCTGATTTCAAATGTATGAAAGGCAGTTCGTTATCAAATTGTCTTTTATACAATTCTTTTGTTTGTTTTCTTGTAAAACAAACTGGTGGCTCTACAAAACAAGTTTTCCTTCAAAAGAAAAGAAAAGAAATTTTTGGGTTCATCGGAGAACCGGATTCTCACAATACATCGAAAGTCCTTTACACTCGAAACCACTGCCATATAAATGTCACTTCACTAGTATACTTTTAAACACCACACATTGAGTATTTCATCATCCATCACACGTATAATAAGCCACATCACGACTTTAATACAACATGTCACTACTAAGTGATGTACCAAAAAATTGGTATAATTTATTATGCTAATTTATAATTTAAAGAGCGTATATTATTACTAATACTTATATTTTTTAATGCTTTTTCAGGTGGTAGAAATGAATTTGAGAAGATTGAAAAAATAGATAAATTAAAGCTTGCGAAGACACCTAAAAGTGCTCAATACTTCCGACCGCATAACTTTTTACTCAAACCTCCAAATAATGCGATTCTTGAGCCTAATTTGAAGAGAATTTTGAGAGTTACAACTTTTCAGTTCAGCACTTTTTCAAATTCAACTATTTCGGGGTCCAAAATTACAACGCAATATAGCTCAAGTCCATTCAATCAATATAGCTCAATTCCATTCAATCAAATTAGCTAACCCATCAAAATTAAAGCCCATGTATTTAAAGAGCAACAGCAGCAACAGTCCATCAAAATTCAAAATTAAAGTCCATCAAAATTCAAGGGAGCCGTGAACAGCAACAGCAGCAACAATTCAAGGGAGCCGTGAACAGCAACAGCAGCAACAGTGCTTTGCCGAGCACTTCATCTCTTTTCTTTTCTTTGTTTTTCTTTTATTTCTTTTTACTTTGGAGACTAGAAGACCGGAGATTTATTTCAATTAATTTATTTAATGCCAAGTAAGTTTACTTTAGTTTTATTATTGCTTGTTTATTTAATTTATTCTATACTAGCGTAAATTTGTGCTAGGGTTAGGATGAGTATATTTAATTCATTCACTTGCACGTATTCATGCCAATTGACTCTACTAATGTAATACTTTAATATTAAATACAACTTGTCCTATTGGATGCGCGTTTTAATTGATAAAAAATAAAATTGGATTCTCATTATTTTTTGTTGGATTCACCTTATGATTTGTTAAAGGCGGATATAGGGTGTGTTTTGATGGATATAATGAGTGTTTTGACTTTATACATAAGTTTGAGTGTTGAAGAATTAAAATTGAATTTTATGAATTAATTGGACTTTATGATTTTATTTTTCTGCATCTAATAGAGTCGAGAGACCAAGTTAGTGCGAGATAAGAGTAGAGTTTACGCACATAAATATTAAGGAAGATGATATTAAATATATGATTCTAAAACCCTAGTCAATTAATTTTGTTATCTTGCTTATTATTGTTTAATTTATTTTTATTACTTTAGTTTATTTGCATTGGTTTATTTTATTTTATTTTCTTTATTTTATTTTGTTTAATTTCTTTAATTTGTTTGATACTCATAAACTTTCTTAGTCAGATTAGGAATTTAGTGAAAAATTAAAAAGATAATTATGAAACGTACTGTTTGAGTCCTTGTGGGATCGACCCCGCTTACACGCTACACTATAAATTGATTCATGCGCTTACGAGTATTAAAATTTATCACAACACTAAGACATCAACACACTAATAATTAAAATGAGTTCCCTCACTTGTCCACAACGAGTACACGAACCTCCACTAAGGTTCTAAGAAGAGGTGCAAACAATTACCAACATATGATTGTACCATACTCAAAAACAAACGAATGTCCAATAAGGTTCAAACCACATAAGGTAAGAAACACCTATTAACAAAGGGCGAAACACCAATTAACATGGAGTGGTGGAACATATCCTATGAAAAAACAATATGATGAAGTATGTAAAATAAAGGGTATAGAGAACAATCCAACAAAAAAGGATGTTATAAGGCTCCAGAATATGGAAGGCTGCCAAACCATGGGATGTTCACCGGTAATTGAGGGCAGGTATGAACCAAAAATAAGGGTGGTATGAATCATTACAGCTGAGATTTGATAGCCAAAGCTAGACTAGAAATATACCACAACGGAATAATGTAAATATGGATTTTTAACCCTTTGTAACAACAGCAAACTCGACCACTAAACCAAGATTATTTTCTTTTTATTTGAATTAGGGTTTCTCAAAACCCTAAGATTGTAGTCATGCAACAAATATCAGCTGAGGGGCTAAAATGTTCATGGATCACTGTGCACGAACACTATACACGGGCACTGTCTGCATTACTTCATGGACACTGTTCTTTTGCTGCTCACATGCACTGTAGTGCACTATTAACTAAATGATTGTTTACAAATTATTGTTCACAGCAATATTCATGTATTACTGTTCATGAACACTATCCATCGCACTGTTTCACCGAGATATAAGAGGAAACTGTATATATAATTACGAACGGAAAGAAGAGCCCCGTCCAACTGTCGACAAGGTGGATCACCCGTCGATGAAAAAGGAGGATCTTGTAGTGCCTTTGATACTAAGTTGAATTGTATAAAATAGAATAAATAAAGAGAAAATAAAGAATATGAGAGTTGTATTGATAATTAGGTAATTACAAACTGCCAAAGTGGGTATATGTAGAATTCAAACTAAACCTTAAAATAACAGTAAAGGAAATAAAAGTAAAAGAAATAAATAACTAAAAAAGACTCCATTAATAAAATTCCCAATCTAATATAAATATCATAATTTTTACATTACGTCCAATTTCTCTGTGTCTCTTCCCAATTTCTTAAGGATGCCTAGGATCCTGGCAGCGAAAAGGCGGGCTCCACGTGTTGCAACAATGTCACAAAGCGCCAGAATTGCTTTCCTCGTTTTCAATGAAGAAGTAGGTATCTATCACAAAGATAAATATTGTAAAACACACAATACAGCCATAAATTAAAGGGCTTTACTGACTTTGCCCTTGTTCTTTATGCAAAATTAGACTTAACACTCTGTTTTCATAATCATTCAGCTCCAACATATAGGGGAATCTCAAAGAATTACATACAAATGAGGGGCAATGTTTACTTCTTTTTTAGTGTAATCCTTTGACTTAACCCCAGTTCTTATGTAATTCTTTGAAAATAATAAAGGCTAACTAAAAGGAAGACAAACCCTTTGGGTCCATCTAGTTCATGGAGAACTAATATTCACCCGTCAGTGAAAGATGAGGATCTTGTAGTGCCTTTGATACCAAGTTGAATTGTATAAGGGAGAATAAATAAAGAGAAATAGAAAATATGAGAGTTGTATTGATAATTGGGTAATTTCTTAAGGATGCCTAGGATCCCGACGGCGGAAAGGCTGGCTCCACGTGTTGCAAAAATGTCACAAAGCACCACAATTGCTTTCCTCGTTTTCAATGAATAAGTATGTATCTATCACAGAGATAAATATGTTAAAACACATAATACAACTGTAAATTAAAGGGCTTTACTGACTTTGCCCTTGTGCTTAATGCAAAATTAGACTTAACACTCTGTTTTCATAATCATTTAACTTTTCTCCTGACATGTAAGGGAATCTCAAAAAATTACATACAAATTAGGGGCAATGTCTACTTTTTTAGTGTAATCTTTGCCTTAATTCCGGTTCTTATGTAATTCATTAAAAACAACAAAGATCAACAAAAAGGAAGACAGGTCCTCTGGGCCCATCTGGTTTGTGGAGAACTAATATTCACCTCCTTTACATAATTTACATTGTGCGACTTCATTCATCATTTTCTACAAATAAAATGATAACATAATGCGTTAATAGATTGCAGACATATCTGGAGTCCTATACATGTAGCAATTAATCAGCTGTTTTTTCAATTTACTTAATCTAATACTATAATAAATCAAACTTTACTTCTTCAAAAGGTATAAAATTAAAGTTCACTAAGCAAACATTCACTATAATTCAAATTCAAACATACAATAAAAAAATCAAAAGAAGAAATGGATCAAATTAAACTCCATGCCCAAGGCCTGGTTGCCACCTTGGCAGCCTAGCAACGAGGCAGGTTATTATTATTATTATTATTATCATTATTATTATTATTATTATTATTATTATTATTATTATTATTATTATTATTTACTTTTTGCGTAGTGTTAGTCAAATTTCAACTAAATTAAAATTATGATTCTGTCACCGGTGAGTAATGATGGTAAAACATATATAGTAATCATCATGCACAGGTGTGAGGAGGAAATAAAATTGTTTGATAAATATAATTGAAATTATTTTAAAAAAAAAAGGGTGAACATTAGTGGACGACCACCGGTCAATATTAGTAACCACCTTGACCTTTTAAAATATAATTGACTTTTGAGAAGGAAATAAAAATGATTATGCATGAGTGAGAAGGAAATAAAAATGATTAATTAAAATATAATTGACTTTTTAAAAACAGGTTTATCCTTGTGATGGACGGACATGCATTAAAAAAAGGTAATTTTAAATGCACCCACATAATTATTCTCTTCACCCCACATATTTTAAAATTATTGTATAAGAAAATCAGAAATCCTTAGCCAAACATGCCCTAATTATTTTTCCCCACCTTCATCCTCTCCACTCAGCGACCTAAAATTTCTAGCGTCTCGCACATGCCGCTAACCATCTACATACTTCCCAGGTGGAATATAGATCTATATTCCAAGAGATTGGTATTGATTGAGAAAAAAAGTTTGAATTAGATTCAATTTTTAAAGTCAGAGAAAGGCCGGGTTGGGTCAGGTGGTCATGATTTGGCCGGCGAGTTTGCCATGGGGAGAGACGCAGTGATCTTGTTATAGAGCCTCTCTAGGTGGAGGTGAGTAGGAAGAAAGTTTATATATTATACACACACACATATATATATTTATATAGCAACAATACCATGGATCAAATTGAAAAGAATTAAAGATTGCCATTAATCTATAATGGAGGATTTAGAAAAGCAAAGCAAACTCCTAAAAGAATCCAATCTTGGACAATGGTGGAATCCTTAGCCAAAAGGTATGCTATTTTATGACAGTGTTGTGCCAATTTCAGAGGAGAGACGAGAGAGGTTGAAGATAAAATAGTGTACTACGAAGGAGAGTTGAAGAAAGGTGTTAGTACTTGTTTGGCAATTGATATAAAATCGGGGTGAGTTTACAGGATGTGATGGGGTGAGTTTAAAGTTTCTAAAATAGGGGTGAGATGAATCATTTAGTGGGTGCATTTAAAAACACCCTTAAAAAGGTGTGCTTGTAGCTAAAACAAATTTATGAAGGTAACCCTCCACGTATTGATGGTAACTAATTATGTCCTTTTTGGCACTACTAGCGAAGCCACGATTTTAATTTGGTAAGGGCTTGACTATCACCAAGCAAAAAATAAAATAAGTACAAAAAATAATAACATGACAATATATAAATATTTTTATATTACAATATTAAACATCTATTACACAAAGAGATGTCTTACAAAAAACATCTATTACAAAAATAGATGTCCAAATTTATTTATTTTCAAGTTACATTATTCATTTTTGGGCTTTCATATTCTAAAAATGTTGATTTATATGTTCATTTTAAATATTTTTGAACACATTGTTCTCAATGTATGCCAATAAAGAATCATTTATTAACTCTATCTCCTGATTGATTAGATAGTTGAGACTTGATGATCTTCATCGTAGAGAACGCCCTTTGTGATTCGTCCTTTCTCCCCCTTCACAAGTTTTCACCTGCTTCAATCCGAGCATGAAGTCCAACATGAGAGAGAGAGAGAGAGATCTAGAGAGAGAAAACGAGCTGTGAGTATAAATTCCTTTTTTTCCTTCTTTTGTTTTTCTATTTGGAATATGCTATAGTAGAAAACTCATCGTTATTTTGTTGGCTTTTGGTAAAAGTAATTATAATTTTATCCTTAAGGTTTTGAGACCCTACAAACCCAACCTCAAATGTTAAATGTTTACACAAAAGTCCTTATCATGCATTCCCTCTGCCCTTGCTTCTCACAGATATAATTGTTGAAGAAGCCTCCTAATTTGATTTTTCGTTTTACAAACACTCTAGCTAAAGGCGGATCCAACCTCGTTCAGGGTTGTAACCCAACTCATTTTCTTTTTCCTTTTTTCTGTTGATGTAACATATAATATAAAACGTTTTCGATTCTAACTCAATCTAAATTAATTAAATATTTATATTAGTCCGCCTCTACAAAAAATTTTGGACCCACCCTTACTTTACTTTGCCTTATGACAATAGTGGGACTGGCAATTTTTACCCAAAAATTGACAACCGTTCTAAAAAAAGGGGTAATCAAGAGTCGGTTCCCGACTGAAAATCGATATGCTATCGGTTTTAAGCTTGATAGGATTCGATTTATACTGAAATAAACTTTTAAAAAAAAGACATATGTTAAAGCCCATTAACTTCCCCTAGCTGATAAAACTGCCAGGATCATATAATTTGGGCCAGGAGCCTATTATTCCTCTAGTGGGTATAAGTTGGGCTAGTTTCATTTTGAGTTGTCTCTTAACCACTTAGCCTGTGTGTCTGTTAACCTCTTCCTCAAAAAAAGATCCACTATTTTCTCTCTCTACCACCATAGATCGTGTTGAGTTCAAAAATCTATTTTGTAAAATTAGGCTTTCCATCTCAACTTTATTTCTTCACCATTCTACTTCAGATCTCAGGTTTGAGATTTTATTTGGTAAAATAAGGGCTTTGTATGTCATTGACATCTCTCCTTTCCTGTTCACCCCAATTTTTAGGTGAAATTTTGGAAGTAAAAAGCTAGCTCCTCTGGCCATCTCATTGTTCTGACATTTTATGTACTAATAATTTTTTCTTGTTTGGGAATTTTGCTTGTGTGTTTGCTCAATTTCCGTTTTAGTAGTGTTTTAGTATTAATTTCAAGAGATTTTCAATTTTTTCAAAAATTGTAACCGAACCAACCAAAACTTCAATAACCAACAAATTGTTAACCAAATTGATTTTGATACGGTATCAGTTTCAATTTTAGTTGTACCGAAATTTTTGATTCAGTAACAGTATTAAGGGTTCAGTAGCCCTAGACAATAGTATTAAAATTTACTTTAAATTGCATATCAATTGGTAATATTTATGTAACTCCTATCATTTCTGCACCATGCCATGTTATCTATAAGTTTTTAATAGTAACAACAACAACAACAATAATAATATTAATAATAATAAAATTGTTTAGCAACATATATCTAACTGGAATATATTTGAGCACAATGCAAGGTACCGATTCAAAGGAGTTTACTAGATAGCTATAATATATAAATAAGATCATTGAAAAGAATGAATATAATATTTAAATGTTTCAATTGTACCATATCGGTATGAATTAAATTTTACAAGAATTTAAATATATCTATTATCTACAAATAAGACCATGCATACCTGATAGGAGAAGATTTTTTTTTCTTTTTTAATGCCATAGATTAAGTAATTGCAGGGGTGTTCACGGTTCTGTTGGCCTTAAACATGGACCGGACTGTTGATATCGATCATCTTATTTTTGGGACTAGACTGGATCTAAAATTCAACCTAGACCGGACCAAACCGAACTAGACCGAACCACTTTGAACAAACTGGTTTCGGTTGGTCCAAATGGCTTAGGCTTTTTCAATGGGCATAGTTTATTTGGACTTGCTGAAAATTTTAAACATAAGAGCCCATTTTTCAACCCATTGTTTAGACTTGTGTTGGTCCACTGCCACGAGTAATGGTACAAAATATGTTCCCTCTTAACTTATAATTTTAATGTGTGAAATAAGTAAATACAAGTCTATTAAGTATAATACAATGTTAACCCCAGGGGATGGCCTAGTGGTAAGGGGCGAATTTAGGACGTGTGGCATGTCTCAGGTTCGAACCTCCCTAGTGGCACTCTTTGGGGTCAGCCTGTTAAAGTGACATACTAAAAGCCATGGTTTTATTATTATTGGTTTTGATATGTTATATAGACTCGGTTTTGCTATTTTAATGAGAATCTTTATGGGCAATGGTTGCATTATATTATTTATTTAAATATTGTGCATGTGTGTCTTTTATTCCATAAAGTAGATGATTTGGTGTGTAGAGTATAGCTTACACACAAAAGATCATATAATCGGTTATTGTTGAATATAAGGTTATTGGTTCACGGTCTTACATGGAATTGGACACCCATCGATGGGATGTAGCACAAGTTTTAGTAGTTTATCTTGACTACAGAAAACAGTATAGTTTCAACTCATTGTGCTAGTACATTTTGTGTGTATTGAACAGGACTAGTTTGGGTTAATTATTTTTATACTGACTCTATAAAACAATTTAAAATCTCAAGGTTATTATGATTGCTTATGCTCTTAATCTTGAAATAACTAATAGACATACATATGTAATGTTTGTTCTTTTGACTCATTAAGAGTGAGATTCATTTATCGATCAATAAGCTCTGTGAATTAGATAACGACACTATATGTATGATGACTATTAATTATTGATGAAATTCATGTCCCAATATAGGGATTGATGATAATCCCTTGAGAAGCTTATAAGTTTTAATTATGTCAAACCTTGCAGGTGGATTATGTTAATCCAACATGTCAAATAAGTTAAGTGGTAAGCTTAAGGATTAAGAAATCATTTAAATATAATTGTCAATAATTAAATTTAAATAACGGTTATCTGTAATCTTAACGTGGGGAGAATAATAAGCATTTAATAACAAGGAGCTCAAAGTATAATTTTGAGACAAAGACGGGAGTGCAATTATAATTCTTTAATAGTGTGAATTATAATTTATAGGAGGAATTAATTATAATCGAATTAGGATTCTAGTTTTCCATAGTAAGCCCAAACACTTATTCCTCCTTAGGGTCCCTATCGTAGCCATAAATATACGCCGACCTTGCCTATTCTAAAAGTACAATAATTTTCACGAATTTAGGGTTTGTGCCGCAGAGAGAGGCGAAGGAATTCTTGGTGATACCGTAGCCCACACTTGGTATAAGATAGCATGGCAAAAGGAATACAATAGAAGATCGTGAGGTTTCATCGAGCCCGTGTTCTCGATTCATCTACACCAACTTTTGTTTGTACTAAGACGAGATCAAACCAGAGAGATCTCGATGGTAAAATTCGATTCCGTACTAGGGTTTTACGAAAAAAAATTGTTCGGTCTATACGGAATATTAAATGATACCGGTATTAGATGGAATTGGATACCGGTATATTAATATATCCGGTCTGGTCCGATTTTTATTTTACTCTTGTTCCTTAGACCGAAGATTGGATCGTTTCAATTTCGTCCATTTAAACTTAGATCAGACCGAACCGCTGTCCATTCAGTTCGATCCAGTTTTTGCAACCTCTGAGTAAGTGCTGAACCACCGCAACTTATTGGTTCCACCTTTTACTTCTCTTTAATTTTATTCTTATTTTTTGTTGTGTTTCTCTAGGGACATAGTCGGGATTTCACGTTTGGATTTTTAGAGGAGAGGGGGTGCGGAAATATATGTAAGTCGTAGTAAAAAAAAGGTAGTTTTTTTTTGCTTCTAGATCTCTATTCAATATTTACCAGCAAAAAGTATTTTGTGTAATTGTCTTATAACATACATACTCATTTTTAGAGAAAATTTTGATTTTTTCATACACATTTTGTTATAAAGTATTAATTTGTTGTGGAAAGTAATATTAATACCAAAACTTTAGTTATACATAAAGTAATAATTATTATTTATATTTGAGAGGGAATATTTAATTTTCTCGAAAAAAATTAAGCAAAAAATCCTTATAGCTTTAATATCTTTATAACTAAATATTAATATAGTAATAAAAATTTTCAGTGTCCTCTCGCCCCCTGAATCTATCATTAGTTTTGTCCTTTCTACAATCTTAATTTTGTAACTAAATATTAATATAATAATAAAAAATTTCGATGTCCTCTCACCCCCTAAATCTATCTTTGGTTTTGTCCTTTCTACCATCTCAAAAGCAATAGGAGGTAGACATTGATTGGAAATTTGATTCATATGCATTAATTATAGAGAGCTCTTTGAAGGAAATTTCCAAAAATAATTTTTTGAATTCTTCTTTGGGGGTGGGTCCACTAAATATTGAGGCCATCTCCAATCTATAGTGTAATATTGTAGGGTAATGTTGCATTAATAGCATACACATTTTACAACCATATGCAGTGCGTAGGATAAAATTGGTTAAAATTGAGTCACATGATACTTAGTGTATCGCGCGTGTCACCTCGTCAGCATGAGCCCCGCGACATTCTGAATGTCGTGTGTGGGTTAAACGGAATAATCCAGCGGCTCAATTCACAACGGTTAAATTTAAACAATAACTTTTTTTTTCTTTAAAGCTTTGGCTACAAATTTTTCATTTTATCATTCTTGTCACTTTTCATACATATACACTTACTTTTATCCAATATTTACCAATTTCGAGCTATAAAAGTTATTTTGCAGATAATCAAGGCATCATTATCTTATTTTTTTTGGTTTTTAATTAATTTGTTTGTTTAATATTGTTATTTATATGAAACGTATTTTTTTAACAATTTAACACGTTAATACATATGTTGTATATTTTGTTTTCAATATAACTTTTTAATGTCATTATATAATCATATTATCACTTAATGTAATATTATTAATATATATATATATATATTTATTATTAATATATATAATTCTTCTCAGCATAATTAAACACGTTTATATATATATATATATATGTATTCATGTTGTATATTTTTAACATTTGAACAAATGAACACGTAATTATTATTTACTTTAAATGCATTTTATGTATTGATGTTGTATATTTTGTTTTCAATATAACTTTTTAATGCCATTATATAATCAAATTGTCTAACTTAATGTAATATTATTAATATATACATATATATAATCAGAAGCTTTTCTCCATATCACTCTTTATTTTGATCCATTGGATTATAACTTAAAAGAAGACTACTCACGAGACATAGTTACTAGCTCTGATACCATATAGGGGGTGAATATATATATATATATATATATATATATATATATATTCTTAGCATAATGAAAAGAATTTAAAGATATTTTGGGAGATCTAGTGTCTCGAATCCTCCGATGAAATTGGGTTGAGTACATCTGCTTCTAGGCCTAGCTCTGTAAGACGGAGATAAACCAATCGTCGTGCATAGCCCGAAAGTAAAGGAGGTCCTAGTAATCATAGTACAAGTTCATCATCCCCCTTTGCTAATTATAACCTTTACTAATTATAAAAGGCTTGTTAATGATAGAGATAATATTTTTGAAATGAACAGAACACCCGAAGGTGGTTGATTCTACATAAGGTCGACTTGGCACACAGTAAGTAATCTGTATAGGAACTTATTACTTAATTCAAAGGTACAAATATTGGTTAAGAATACAGGATTGTGTGCTTTATTTAAATGCCAAATTTTGATCAAACTGTTGTTAAAACGTGTTGTCAATGTTGGTGGGACACCACCCATACATTCCACCTGCCTACGTCCGAGTTAGGTTTCACACCACTTAATTTCACCATGTTAACAGCTACACACATCAAACTAAATTAAATCATATGCATATTATTTTTACATTTATATATTTAAAATTTATTAATGTATCGTAATTTGTATTTTTTTAATAGGAATTTTCATGGGGGGCGATAAATTACCGGTTCCTCAAGTACATGAGGACTTAAAATCAATGTAGCAAAATAAGACAATAGATACTTATTTTCCATTTTTTCTAGATGAAATAAAATTAATTTGGAGCGATAAAAGGTTATATTATCTTTGATTATCTTGCAAGTGACGATATAATATAAACTATTGGGGCAGAAGCTATCGCTAGATTATACTTTTTCTACATTTTAGGCTATGTATTTTTTCCCAACAGTAATAGTACTTGCCCCATATTTTGGCTAAATTATGTCATTGACAACGAAAATGTTTGATGGAATGAATTAGGGGATTGTATTGCCCAGGTTAATTTTAAGGTTTTTATCAAAAACAATTTGAGATTTGATAAGCGAAATTAAAACCCTAGGTCTAATCAACTTTACTGTCGAAACCTGTGTTTTGTTGTCTAACAATTATATCAAGCAATCACTATGATCAAAAGTCATTGAGTCTGTAAATTATCGGTTCCATTTTGATAATAGTACTTGCGTAGGACTAATCATCGGGATTAACCGATAGTGCTTCACTATGATCAAAATGGAATTACAGACTCAATGACTTACAAAAATTGCCTCCTCACAATTTACGCAACAGTCCCGTCAATTCTTTGAACATAAAATTCAACCGCAATTGGCTTGGCGTAGTACTTCCCGCTATTCCGGCTTACCAGTCGCCTCCTTCCACGCACTTGATCACAATCCTTCACCACCACCTGTGATCTCCCTTGTCCCGCGTTAGCCACTTCGCTCACCCCGTCTCCAATCGCAATTGAAGACACTCCCACAGGACCGTAAACGTTTGGAACCCT
The DNA here is from genome assembly GCA_021464415.1 of Lonicera japonica. Classification (NCBI taxonomy): domain Eukaryota; kingdom Viridiplantae; phylum Streptophyta; class Magnoliopsida; order Dipsacales; family Caprifoliaceae; genus Lonicera; species Lonicera japonica. The sequence goes on along the minus strand of CM038466.1, from coordinate 36,945,753 downwards.
AGTTCTTAAAGTTGAAGAACAATAAGATCTCCTATGTCATGTAAACAAAACCTAAGTGGTATTTCAAAACTCTCAAAAATTGATTCTAACGTATAGATATTTTTTCTCTCAAAAAGCTCTCTAGAATCATATATTTTTTATCCAAACCAATGGTTATATTTATAGAAAAAATATAGAATCAAAATCCTTTTTGGAATAGGTTAAAAATATTAAAAAAAATTGCGATAAAAAATCTTACCCGAAAAATTAGTGCCGAACCGATACAGGTCATAAAAATGCGGACCGGTCCAAAACCTAGGAAATTAATTCCTTGCTCAAATATGTGCTGAACTGGTACACATTAGCAAATTGTGTACCGGTCCACCCTTTAAATTCACACTGCCTCCTTTTTTTCATAACAACACGTGGCAAAGCTTAAGGATGGGCTTGGCCTATTTAAATGCAAAGGAGACATGAATTAAAGAAAGTGGGGACGCGTGGGTATCAAATTGAAAACTTTGACTTTTACTTTACTTTTTGCTTTTTATTTAATAAATAAAATCATTTTATTTTTTCTTTTTACTTTATTTCACCGTTTTAAATTCGTTTGGGTATTAATTCAACTCAAATTTTAGAGGTAACTTTATAAAATATGTTAGACATGAAAAAAATATGTTTCCTTAATAATTTGTGCCGACGAGACTTTTCGGATTACAGCAAAACTCGGTAAAAATACTTAAAAATATATTTGACTCAAAAACTTTTAATTTCGAATTTTAAGCTCAAACACCACCTATATTTTGAATCAAACCATATTATCAACTTACCTTAGGTCCAGAATTATGTGCGATGAATCCAGTAAGTTCAACGAGCTTCTGTTAATTGTCACATCTTCAAATCTTCAATTCGATTCAAACAATTACAGCGGAAAGTGTTCTTGGCATCGGAATCAAGCCAACAAAAAATATAAATCTAACAATCTCCCCCTTTGGCTATTCCGATGACAAAACACATAGAGTTAATACAGACACTTTCGACGCAGTGTCTATAACATCTCATTACAAATTCTATGTCGAATTAGCCCACAACAACAAGACTTAAAGACATGCCTAACTCTAAGTCTCGATGTCGGCTGTAATACTTCACAAGGTAAAAGAGCAAGATGAAAAATCTACCTGTTAATCCTGAAACACCAAAGCTCAACAAACACCTAGTGAAACATGGGCATAAAGAGATAAGCAAATAAGCAAAATATTATACATCTCCCCCCTTAAAAACATTCCTACTTTACTACTCCCCCTCACATGAGCATTCTCCCTATTTATCTCTCCCCCTTTTTGTTATAGGAATAGACAAAGTAATGAGCATGGAAAGCAGCAAAGCATAGAAAACAAGATCATGCAAAGAAAATAATATCAATTAAAGCAAATAGCAAATCCTATTCAAAGAAAGAGATTCTAGCTAGCAAAGATATCCACTAATCTCAAAATCTTATAGCTAAACCGCAAAAAACCCGTCATCACCAATTCCCAACTTTTCCATGGATTTGGTTTAGAGTTTCGAGAGCAAAATTGCCCAAAAATAATAAATATATTTTAGCACAAATACTCGACATGCATTGCTATGTAACAAGTATTAAATCCGAAATATATCAATTAAAATTCAAAACACGTGATTTCTATTAATATGATACATGTACTATGCATCTAACAATTCAACATATATACGTCAAGCACCCCAGAGTACAAGTATATCACATTGTGCTTTAAATATGGATCATACAAAGCGCTATCAAATAATATATTATGAGTTTTGAAACACTCACGCATCCATATATAAGAGACTTTAAAAAGCCTTTAAGCCATTATTTTTCAACTAATTTATTTTCTCCCTCATAAGCAATCTTTTTTTTTCCTCAAAAATATGCAATTTTGCATTCAAACTTGTGATGTTTTTGTGCAAGCATCTTTTCTTTTCTTTTCGATGGAGGCTTTCACCCCTAGTGGAGGCCAGCTATTTCCATTTTGGTAACTTTCGGTTCTCCTTCCACTATGGTAACCCTTTTCCATCCCCTCTATATTTTTTCCTCACATGTTTGTCTTTTACTTATTCGCTCAAAATTGCATCACCAAAATCTCACTACATTAATCACAATGGTTTTCTTAGACTCTATTTTCCTAAATAGACAGTATATGGGAGCTTCTAAAGTTTTAATTAAAAGCAAGAGTCTAACCCAAGTGATTATTCATCATGCATCAATGTAGATCGTGCAGTGTAGTGTGTGGGATATACACAAAAACTCTTATGTGATTGAAATAATATGCTATCGGTTATCAAAATGTCAAAGCATTATGTACATATATCTCCAAATTTAGCATTTAAATATGATAATCTAGAGATATCCAGAATAGAAAATAGTTACAATCACATGCATGCAAGTAATGAATTTTCTAAGGAATTCAGGCAAAATTGCATTCAAAAATTCACAACCAAAATCCATTTTGCTTCGGTACCTACGCAAGGAGCTAAAATTGATCGAATCAACAAACTCACCTAGCATAGTTGTAACACCCCCGCCTTAATCTACAGGATAACACCCGTAATTAAGGCCTGGAGGGTTACTAACTCATATTAGATAGACTAAAATGGGTATTAATGTGATTAAGAACCAAATTAATATGCATGTTATGTTTTAGTAGTCATGAAGTGCAAAAACAATAATATAATTCTTACACATGCATATAACTGTTGTACAAAACCAAACTAAGTATGTTCAAGTCAATATACAGCATTTCGGGCTAGCCGTGGCTTCCCGTGAAAACATATACATGGCAGAAAGGATTACTGTATCAGAGCCTTCTATTTCGTTCCTGATCCCACAATCTGGTTAACATTACTCGTCCCCTATACACCTGTATTTGGTTCACAAAAAGGGGGTGTGTAACGCCCCTACCTTAATTGTACAGGATAACACCCGTAGTTAAGGCCTGGGGCATCACTGACCCATCTTAATAGGATTAAGATAGGTATAAAGAAGAATATAAGTCAACGACATACTGTACATCAAACATTGGTGAGTATAAGATACGAAAATAATGTCAAAACATTATAACATGTACCATGTAGTTAAGATTTCACAAGCATAGTAATGATGTAAGGCAAGTCAAGTCCGTACATATATACATGTATAGATATCAAAAAGGGAGCTATTTATATATATTTATCACAGACAGAATTAAAAGTGGACGTGTCATAGGCAAGCCGTGACTTGCCGTACCAAGATATACACAATCAAAAATATCAAAATATAAGTATCAGAGCCTCTAATTCGTTCCCAAGCCCATCGCGTCCTTGCCTTCTTTGGATTCCTGAGTACCTATAGGGTTTTAGAGAAAGAACGGGGTGAGCTATTTGCTCAGTAAGGGGGAAAGTATAGGGCATGGTGTTTCAAACAAGTTTGTCATTTCATTTTCAAAATATATTATTAAGTAATACAAACAAGAATCATTGCCAACCATTAAAAGATGCATGATCGTGCTAATGCAGGTTACCTCTCGTGTCAACCGCTTACCGTATAATAGATAACATGAACTGTAGAGATGATCCATAGACGGCAGAATTATAAGGCCATCATCGTAATAGAGCCATGGGATCAACCATCCCAATTTTATAAGAACACATATATTGACATGAATCATATTTCCTTGCCAATTGCCTAGGTTCCCGAGCTCCTCACTGGTGGCTTATAGGCGGCCAAATGTTGCTCCCCCGGGGGTTTAGGGATTTTCAACCCAAGGGCACCGAGCCCCACTTATTTCCCATCCCGTCAAGCACTATCCAACTATACACAAAATTTGTTCCTGAGAGACACAAGCTCTCCAAATCAATAGTAAATGATGAAGGCCTTTCATAAGGTAGCTAACCAATCCATAAGCCGCGTGTCCGTTCAAAATATTGCCATATGATTCCCGAGCAGTCGGTTGACACAACAAATATATGTATAGTGCATAATATGATGTTAAATATAAATATGTGGCAATCTATGCCATATATGCTCCAAAAGTTCCACCACATATCCTTTGGTATTCAAAATTCATCAATAAGCCACTTTAATCAACAATTATAATACATACCGCCGAAGGATACATCATTTTGTTCAAATAACACTTTATATCGAGTATATATGGCATACCTTGTCTTAAATCATGCAATCAAAGCCTTAAAGATCATAAAACATTATAACCTTTCTTATATTTTAGTTCCTAACAAACCATGAATCAAACACAATAATTTTTAACTAATAAAGTCATATTATCATGCTATAAAAGCAAGTAAACCCCTACCTCGTGTTTATTAGCCATATAGAATGAAGAAAGAAGAGAATCCAAGCTCTCCCAAAGGAATCCCAAGGAGGAAGATGATGAATAGTGAAGTTAAAGATGATTCGAATGATTTTGAGCTTAAATCGTTGATGCGGAAGGATTAATGCGTAGAAATCTCTTACTTTCTCTCTCTAGAACCCTCTAGAAACCTCTCCTAGAGTGTGGAAGAGTTTAGGTCAAAAAATGGATGAAAAATGAGCTAAAACGCACTTAAAACGAGCTTAAGTCGGTGGAAAAAGTTAACTGGCGGACCGGTATGCCAAATATCGAATACCGGTCCGTGGAGCACAAATTTTCCAAAAATTTGGTGCCAGACCGGTATGCCAAAAATGCCACACCGGTCCGCGCTTTAACATTTTTGTGCCTGGAGCACTGTTCGTATTTTGGCCATAACTTTTCGCTCAGAACTCCGATTGAGATGTTCTTTATGTTCACGGAAAGGTATTTCAAATATTTACAAATTTCTAAGAGGAAGTTTTTCCAAATTATAAATATATTTTTTCCAGAAATTCGCCGAAGGCAGCGCTCTGCCGAAGCTCTACCGAATGACCAGAATTTTGCAATGGGCCTACTTTGTGCCCTGTTTTGACCCATGAGGAGTGAGAATTAGCTTTCGGTCAAAAAACAAAAGTTGTATAATGGTATAAATAATAGATACCCACGCAAACGGAACCTTAATCAGATAAATAATGAAGAAACTACGATAGCTCAAAGTTAAATTAACGAATCGCGAAGAACCAAAAATTCCTATTTATCAACAAAAATCGATTCGGACCACCCGAATCACCAAATGATCATTCATATATGTATCAAGGAGTTAATATAACATAATTAACATTAATATAAATATAGGATGTTACAGGGTGAGCTCACAGCTCAGTAGGGTAGGAAACAGGAAATAACATGCTAAAAGCATAATTCACAGTTCAATAACAAATCATACTTTAACCAATGATTCGGTTTAAAACTATCATTATATGAAGCTATACGTGCTTATGCATATACATGTTACCTCCCTTATGTCAACCGTTAAGCCATGTAACCAGAATATATATATATATATATATATCAACATCGAGCCAAACTTTAGCAAGGGCCTGACCACCCGATAGAATCATCCGTCAATGATCATAAGTTGGCCCATTGGCCTTGGAGAATATCATAAGATCATAACCGAATCGGACCTCCAGTCCAACCATAATATCATAACCACAGAATCATCAGTGCCTTGCCAATTTGCCTATGTTCTCAGGCTTCACACCGGTGGCTTATAGGCGGCCATACATTGCTCCCCTAGGGGTTTAGGGCTTTTTAATCCAAGGGCACCTAGCCCTGCCTATTTTTCATAACGAAAAGCACCAGATAGATACACCATCCCTTCACCATCGAAGAGTCATAAGAGAGTCATAACCGAATCTATGACAGGATCATATCACATCCAGAACGATACAAAGATCATAAGAATCTCCCAAAATACTAATAAGAGATATACGCCTATACGATAAGCCAGAAGAATGATCCGAGCTTGCAGAAGAATCTCCAAAATTTCGGTTGTCACAAATATAATGCATAGTATGCATAGCATGCTATTTAGTAAACACATGAAGCAAATTATGCCATATACCCTTTAGCAAGTCTCGCTAGATATCCCTTTTTGTATATAAAACATTAACAATTCCATTTCAACACATATAGCATTCATACATCCAAAGGATATCTTGTATAATTCAATTAGCACAATACGTCAAGTATAAATGGCATACTTTGCTTCAAAACATGCATTCATGTCATTTAACAAACATTTGAAGTAATTTATGCCACATACATTTTGGCAAGTCCAAGCCCTTAACCCATGGTGTGTATAAATCCACCATAATTCACTTTCATCAACTTATAAGAGTGAAACATTCATGGGATACTTCATAGGATTTAACAATACAAGAATATCAAGTATATGTGGCATCTATCACCTCAAATCTCACATTTGAATCTTTGTAAATCATAAAATCTCATTTCATAGATCATGCCATATCTTTGTAAAACAAATAATGTTGAAACTCGATAATATTAGTAAAACAAAGCCATATCTCAAGTATTGAAATCATATAAACCATAAAACATAGGTTCCACACCCATAGTGTAATATTCAAGTCAAATATCCCAATCGGAATGAATATCACAAGTTTAAACCGTAGAATCAAGTTTTGAAAAGATATAAACCCCTACCTCGAGCGGGTAGGCCGAAAGGATAAAGGAAACATGATAATCCAAGCCTTACTTGACGAAATCCCAAACATTCCAAGGTTAATGGTGATGAATAGTATAGAAAGATAAGCTTTTAAGCTTAAATCTTGAATCGGGAGCGATGTTTGTGTAGAAATCTCTTCAAAAACCCTCTCCTATGAGCTCCATTCCCTCTCTAGAGTTTTCTAGAAAGTTGCCATGAAAATGGGATGAAAAAGAGGTAAGACATGCTTTAAAACAAGTTTAAGTCGGTGATGAATAGTAACTAGCGGACCGGTATGCAAAATACCAAATACCGATCCACGGGGCTCAATCTTCCCAAAAATTTTGTGCCGGACCAGCATGCCAAAAACGCCATACCGGTCCGCGCTATAACGTTGGGGCTCTGGAGCACTGTTTTTGTTTTGGCCATAACTTTTCGCTCAGAACTCCGATTGAGGTGATCTTTATGTCTACGGAAAGATAATTCAAATATATACATCTTCCTAAGAAGAAGTTTTCCCGAATTCTGGACTGATAATTCCCATAAATTCACCGAAGACAGTGCTCTGCCAAAGCGCTACCGAATGACTAGAATTTACTAACCAGCCTACTCCGTATGTTGTTTTGACCAACATGGAGCGTGAATTAGCTTTCGGCCAAAACACAAAAGTTTTAGAATGGTATAAATACTAGACACCTACATGAACGGAATCTTGGTCGGATAAGTAACGAAGAAATTACGATAGCTCAAAGTTAGCCAGAATTTACGAATCGCGAAAAACAAAAACTTCTTAGTTACCAACCGAAATTGATTCGAACCACCCGATTCACCAAACAGTCACTCACATGAGTATAAATAAACTAACATAATTCAATTTAAAACAAATTAAAGTGTGGGGTATTACAATAGCCATCCATCCAACCAATTCCATGCTAGGCGGACTCCTTATCACCTAAGTAGGTGCAATGATCCCTTTCGGGACCCAAACTTTCTTAATTCGTGTAGCCCTATCTTTCTTGTGTCCCTCACTATCCAAAACCCTAACCTTCTTGTTTTTCTTCTTTTTCCCTCTTGGTTTAGGTTTCGGTATTGGAACATTCTTCGGCATTTGATTCAAGGCTTGCCTACAAAATTCTCTCAAGTGACCTCTCCTCTCGCAATACTCACACCAAAAAGGTTGTGTGAGTGTGTGTTTGTACACATCAAAAGGTATCACTTGATCTTCAAGAACTTCTAAATGGGAAACTTTTTGAAAAATTGGTTTTTGAGTAAAAACTTGTTTTCCCGTTTGGACGTTCTTAGTTTTCTTTAAAATTTGAGGAGTTCTATCAATGAAAGTTTTTGACTTCGAAGAACTAGCACCATTGAAACTTAAATTTTGGGGAGTGGCCTTAACAAAGATGGTCTTGGTTTGCTTTTTAGCATCAAAATTTGAGAATCCAAATCCCTCTTTATTATTTCCACTCTTTTGATTTGAAATCATTGATTCAAGTTTCTTAGAACTAGTTTCTAACCCAACTTTGACAGTTAAAGCGTTTTCAAGTTGTTGAGTTAGATCGTAAATGCGTTCCTCTAGTTGTTTGATTTTATCCTCATACTCCAAATTTGCCTTTCTTAAAGAACTAATTAGACTAAGACAATTTTTGTTATCGCTTTCAAGTTGTCTTATTTTCTTTAAAAATTCGGTCTTCTCGGCCTTGGAATTTTCAAAACTTGCTTTGTCCTTTTTCAAATCAATAATCTCTTTTTTAAAAAAATTATTTTTGGACTTAAGTTTTGAATTTTCCATAAAAAGTTTTTGACATTCCAGAAGAAGAGCGTCATAGGCCGATTGATGATCCGGAAAGTCTTCCTCATCATCAGAAAGTGAATTCTTAGAAATCTCTTAATTCACCTCTTCTAAGGAAACTTTTGAGGCAAAAGCTAAATAAGCATGAGATTCCTTTTGAGTGTCCGGATTTTCCTCATCATCACTAAGCATGGCATGCATTCCCTTCTTGCCAAGCTCTTTCTCTAATCTCCTAATCCTAGTTAGGCATTCAAAAGCTTTATGACCTCTACCTTGACACTCAAAGCAATTCTCAATCGATTGGGGTTTATTCTCAAAATTTCCTTTCCGCAAATTCTCAAAATTTTGACCACCATTGCCCGATTTCTGATTTTCCTTCCTGAATTTATTGAAATTACGCGCAAAATTAGCTACCTCTTGAAAATCAGACATAGGGCATTCATTAAATTCAGCTATGTTTCCATCTTTGGCTCTAAATGCAATGGTTTGATATGCCTTTTCCTTTTGAATCTTATATTTTGAAAGCTGGTTAGATTCAAAAGTTTGAAGAGAGCCAATTAATTCGTTTTCCGTTAAGGAATCCAAATCTTTACTTTCTTCAATGGCCATAATTTTTTAGAAGAATCTGTCAGGCAAAGACCGTAAGATTTTCTTTATAACGCGGGGTTCAAAAATTATTTCGCCAAGGTTGTAAAGAGAATTCATTATGTCTTTGAGCACACTATGAAAAGTATCAAATAACTCATCTTCTTTCATCATTATAGTTTCAAAATCTGTCTTGGGCCTTTGTATTTTAGAACTTTTCACAGTTGTTGTTCCTTCAAAAATTACAGTCAAAATATCCCAAGCTTGTTTGGAAGTGGTGCAATTTGAAATCTTTTTAAATTCTTCCTCAGAAACACGAGCCATGATTGCATTCAGACCTTGAGAATTAAACTTAGCTGCTTCTAGTTCCTTAGCACCCCATGAGGCTACAAGTTTAGGTCCAATGTTCCCATCTTAGAAACAAAAGTATCAAATGACTCATCTTATTAATGTATCGTAATTTGTGTTTTTTAATAGGAATTTTCATGGGGGGCGATAAATTACCGGTTCCTCAAGTACATGAGGACTTAAAATCAATGTAGCAAAATAAGACAATAGATACTTATTTTCCATTTTTTTTAGGTGAAATAAAATTAATTTGGAGCGATAAAAGGTTATATTATCTTTGATTATCTTGCAAGTGACGATATAATATAAATTATTGAGGCAGAAGCTGTAGCTAGATTATACTTTTTCTACATTTTAGGCTATGTATTTTTTCCCAACGTTAATAGTACTTGCCCCATATTTTGGCTAAATTATGTCATTGACAACGAAAATGTTTGATGGAATAAATTAGGGGATCGTATTGCCCAAGTTAATTTTAAGATTTTTATCAAAAACAATTTGAGATTTAGTAAGCGAAATTAAAACCCTATGTCTAATCAATTTTACTGTCGAAACATGTGTTGTATTGTCTAAAAATTATATCAAGCAATTACACAACACCAGAAATTTACGAGGTATCCCTACTTGCGTAAACCTGCGATCTCCCTTATCGCGCGTTAGCCACTTTGCTCACCTCGTCTCCAATCGTAACCGAAGACACTCCCGTAGGACCGTGAATATTTGGAATCCTAGTTTTTAAAGTTGAAGAACAATAAGATCTTCTATGACATGTAAACAAAATCTAAGTGGTGTTTCAAAACTCTCAAAAAGTAATTTTAGCTTATATATTTTTTCTCTCAAAAACTCTCTAAAATCATATATTTTTGACCCAAATTAATGGTTATATTTATAAGAAAAATATAAAGTTAAAATTCTTTTTGAAATATGTTAAAAATATTAAAAAAAAATTGCGATAAAAAATTGTATCCAAAAAATTAGTGCCGAACCGATAGGTCGTAAAAGTGTGAACCGGTCCGAAATCTCGGAAAATTTTGAAAATTCACACCGCCTCCTTTTTTTCATAACAACACGTGGCAAAGCTTAAGGATGGGCTTGGCCCATTTAAATGCAAAGGAGACATGAATTAAAGGAAGTGGGGACACGTGGGTATTAAATTGAACACTTTGACTTTTCAAAATTTTACTTTTTGCTTTTTATTTAATAAATAAAATCATTTTATTTTTCTTTTTTCCTTTTATTTTATTTCACCATATTAAATTCGTTTTGGTATTAATTCAACTCAAATTTCAGAGGTAACTTTATGAAATATGTTAGACATGAAAAAAACAAATTTTTTCAATAATTTGTGTCGAAGAGACTTTTCGAATTACTGCAAAACTCGGTAAAAATACTTAAAAATAGATTTGATTCAAAAGTTTTTAATTTTGAATTTTAAGCTCAAACACCACCAATATTTTGAATCAATCGATATTACCAACTTACCTTAAGTCCAGAACTATGTGTAATGAATCCGGTAAGTTCAGCGAGCTTCTGTTAATTGTCGCGTTTTCAAATCTTCAATTCGACTCAAACAATTACAACAGAAAGTGTTCTTGGCATCGGAATCAAGCCAACTAAAAATATAAACCTAACAATGTTGCCCGCTACGACTAGGGATCAACTATTTTGGCAAGAATGTTTTCGAGTCTGAATGTTGCATCTTGAAGGGCAGTTAAAAGCTTAAATTTATTTTGGCAGCTAATTGAGGTATATATAAATTTAAATACTTTGATCTCGTCATTTTTTTATATAACATTAAAATTATATTTGCATTTATGTATTTTAATACTTATTAATAAATTGTAATTTTTTTTTTACAAGTACATGGCAACGCAATGTCCGTAGCTTGTCCTCGGAGCACCTCAAAGATGGCCTAAAATCCATCGATGGAGTTTGAAAAATGTGGAGACTGGGAAAAATTCAGTGAAGTTCAATCTTGAAGTTGTGGACCAATAATTGGAGATGCGATCATTGCAATCAATTATTTGGCAACCACACACAAACAATATTGCATTGCAATTTTTGATCCAACAAATTTCATTACACCTCTCACAATGCTGGTATTTGTTACTTGATCCCCAAATCGGAGGTAATTGGTATTTGGGTAAACGGTGCTACTAGCAACTTATTGGGGAAATTAGAATTCCTAATGATCCTCCGGTTAAAATAAGCCACACGAGATGATAGGAGGGGTTTATAATTCTCAAGGTGGTTCCTTCTCGTCAAAAGCATTGGCACCTGATTGAAGTTATACCATTTGTACTTTAAATTGTGAAACAATTTAACTACCTTTGCCACGAGATAGACCTTCCATAAAGGCCCCAACAGCTATAACACAGTCGCAGGTCTTTGGTGAAATCTTTACATCGACGCAATGAATTGTGCCAACCAATTAAAATATCAATTATTTATGCATTCGGCTGAAATGGCATAAAAATTAAAGAAGAAAGATTGTCAAATATTGGAAAAAGACGCATATATAGAATGGTTACGTGAGAACTCCCAATCATATTTACAATGGCCTAGCCTTGATGATAGTTAGTTCTATTATGTCATTTAATTATGTCATTCTATTTTTTACTTTTTAATGTTGGTGTTTTAAGTAATCAAATAATTGTTTGGACAATTTGTTTATGTAAAATACATATCGTCAATTTCGCACACTGATTTTTAAAAAATTAAACGGAGGCCTTCTCGAACTCCGATCGTAGTGAAATTTTGGTAGCACGTATATAACATGTTCTTCTAAAACATATCAAAATATTAGGATGATCCAACGGTTGGAGATACAAGTAAATACGTCCTCTGTCCGGACCATTTGTATGTATAAGATACATATCATCAATTTCGTACACTATGTTTTTAAAAATTAAACGGAGGCTTTCCCGAATTCCAATCGTAGTGAAATTTTGGTAGCACGTATATAACATGTTCTTCTAAAACATATCAAAATATTAGGATGATCCAATGGTTGGAGATATAAGCAAATATGTCTTTGCACTCGACCCAAAATGGCACAAGTTACGAGATTACATTGGACACACTTTCCTATGTATTGCATTGGACACACTATTTTACACACTATCTTTTATAAATGAATACAAATCTTTCAAAGACAATTCTTCAATCTCTTCCCAAATACCCTGAGTGTTGTAAAATATAACATAAATAGAATATGTCTAGTTCAAGAGGTTTTTACGGCTAAGATCCACAAGATGAAGAAATAATATTGTTATCTCAACAAATGGCAAACTTAAATGAAGATGATGATGATGAAGCTGTTGTATATAATGAAATGATGAGGCAAATGGCTATATCTCAGATTAATATTTTGGAGACGAATGAAGTATCTATAAAGATATATAAACACCGACAAAGTCAGGCTGCTCATTCAATGATGTGGAAGGAGTATTTTGCGAAAAATCCTGTTTATCTCCCAAAAAAAATCGGTGCAGATTTCGCATGCGACGAACACTATTTAACCGCATTTTGGAGGCCATGGCAAACTACGATAACTATTTGCTCCAAAAACCCGACGGTTTAGGCTGTCTAGGATTACACCCCAACCAAAAAATTATTGCAACATTACAACATATGTGTTATGAGACATGCGACGATATATAGGGAGAATACCTTGCAATAGATGAGTCGACTTCAATAGCGTCATTAAAACGATTTTGTAGTGTTATTAAAATAGTATTTGGCAGTTAGTTACCTTAGAGTGCCTACATCAGCAGATGTGCAGCGTCTTTCAACTGAAAATTCAGCTCGTGGATTCCCTGGGATGCTTAGGAGTGTTGATTGCATGCATTAGACGTGGAAGAATTGTCCTGTTGCCTGGTAAGGGTCGTATTGTGCTCATAAGCACACTCTAACAGTAATACTATAAGTTCTTGCCTCATACGACACTAGGATAAGAAATTCGTATTTCGATATGCCATTGTGAACGATTTTAACGTGTTGGCGAGATCAAATATTTTTGAAGATTTATTACATGGTAGATCTCCACCCATCAACTATGAAATAAATGGTAATCAGTATAATATGAGATATTATTTGGCTAACAATATATATCCGAGCTACGCTACTATTGTGAAAAGTATGAAAAGGCCAAATTTAGAGAAAGAAAAAGTATTTTCAGTAGCACAAGAGAGTGTTAGAAAGGACGTAGAATGGGCTTTTGGAATTCAACAAGCCCGATTCGCTATCATACGTTAACCCGGGAGATTATGGAACGAAGCAGCGTTAAGCACCGTCATATAAGCATGTATAATATTGCACAACATGATTGTTAATGATGAAAGAAGAATAGATTGGGATCGTGAGTATGATCAAATTGAAGAACTTCCACCGTTACAATGAGATCCTACGTTGGTGTTTAACGATTACATGCATTGTCACAATGAGATGACTAATTATGCCACGCACAATCGTTTACGTGCAGATTTAGTGGAACACATATGGACAATGCATTCAGAATCGTAATTTATGTTAAGGTCAAATCTAATGTGTTTCTTTCAACTTTTTTTATGGCATTTTCCCACTAAAATGTTTGTTTTTAAGTTTTAATGTATTGTGTTTCTTAAATTATGAATGTAATGGTTTTTTAATGTATATCATTTGTAATTTAATTATCTTAATATATAATGTTAATTTATTATATTCATGATAAGATAAAAAGTTAATATTTTTAATAATTATATTGTACATGATCACATCAAATGAATCATAATTTTCAAATACTTGTCATTAATTAATTAATGTATGACTTCTAACATTACTGAAGATGTAAGTATAATGTCAAGTCATCTCGAGAGATGTGTATTAATTTAAATTTTTATAAGATTTTCTTATCATCTCCTACATATTTTTAGATTGCGTTATCTTGTGAATTAGATTTTCCTTATCCATAACTTAGATTTCTCATTCAGTTTTTGTCTTCTTTCTTCTCATCATATAGTAAATATTTTCATCTATAAATAATAATCACATTCACCCATACATTTACATCATTCTCCCTCTTATATGTAAAAAGAAAGTAAGCAGTATGGATGAGAAAATATAAAGAAATGGAGTGAAATTATAACAACTTATAAAGATGATGGTAGAATAAGCCCACATGTATTTGGAACTAAAAATCTTTGAAAAAAAGATTCATCTCTCTCACTAGGTAAAATAAGCTAAAATTGTATAGGAGAGCGGGAAAACAATGAGTAGATAATTATTTCTAGAAGTACGTCCCTACTGAGTTATTCTCAAATCTGTTAGAAAATCTTGAATTCGATCTTAGATATTGGTTACTACCTTCATTAGTCGAACAAACATCAATTTTTGTGTTTCAGCAACAACAAGATGAATAATGTAGAAGGCGTGCAGAACACCAAAGAGAACTAAGGCGTATAAATCCAGGTTTAATGTTTACTGAGGATTTTTGCCATCGAGATTGAGAAGACTACATGTTTGAAGAATATGAAATTGAAGAGTCAAAAATATATCCAGACGATGTTTCTTCATTGGACGAAATTGAAGAATAATTATTTTTAATTTTATGCAATGTTAAACCTTTATGAAGCTTTTAATTACTTTTTATGAAGAATGTATTATGTATTTCACTTTGTTAATCCGTATGAAATGAAGCTCGTATTTTATTAAAACAACAGTTCACAATAGAAAAAAATATTAAAACAACATCGAAAAACTAAAACTGAAAGCATTTAAAAAGCATGACTCATAAGTATTAATTGCCCGGATAGTTTTGTGACAATTATTGGCGTCTCCGGTTTAGAAACTCTTGAAGACACTAGTTGTACAACTCACGTTGTTGGCCACTCATACGTGTTAGATCCATTGACATTAACACATTTTCTTTAGCAAACTCTAGTTCTTTATTTCGCCTTACCTCTTCACGAATATTTCTTTATTTTTCTTCTTCTAAAAAATTCTCTAAATGAGCCATGTGAAGGCTCATTTTGTAGGTCGAAAAATACCCTAGAGGGGGGGTGAATAGGGTTTTTAAAACTTAATCGAATTTTTAAAATATATTTAAAAATGTTTAATGTCTATAACAATCAAACAATCAAGAAACAAAGATAATTTCAATCACAATGAATAAGTAGCACAATATAATAGAGCAAGAGATAGAAAGATTAAACCGATAGAAGTCGAAAACTTATTGTCCACACGGTTCGGCTTGTTAGCCCCTACTTTTGCGCTCGGTTAGTTCCCCGAGAATTTCCACTATAATCGATCTTCTTTCGGGTGAAGATCAAACCACAAGTATTCAAACTCTTACAAATGTTGCTAACTCACAACACTCAACACAAGAACAACTTCTTGCTTTTCTAAGAGATAAACCTCTCTTGAATTTAGAAGAATGAGTTTTGGTGAAACACACCAAAGTACAATAAACTCAAGTGTATGAAAAATACAAATGAAGCTCACACTAGAGGTTATCAAGTTTGACCAAGAATAATAGCTCAAGAGATGAAGATTTGATCAAGTGAAGATTTAGACTTTTCAAGTAAAAACTCTCAAGAATGATTTTTGGCAATAAATGATATTCAAAGTTAGTAAGAGTGCCCAAAAAGGGTTTTAGAAGTCATATATATAGTTTGGGAAACAATGTGGCCGTTTGGGGTGGTTGAAGGTGGATGATGCACAAAACTAGTCTTGCAAAAAATCTCCAACGGCTATATTTTCTTAAGAGAGTCGACTCCCATGATGTAGTCGACTCCAAGCACAATGATGTAGTCGACTACATTGCTCTAGAGTGGGGTGTTTTTTTGCAATTTTTCAACTTTTGTATTTTGACTCCAAAATTGATTCTAATGCTTGGGGAATGTCAAAAATAGGTTTCTAAGACTTCTAATATAGTTTTTGTATCAAAAATCATTCATATGAAATTATAGTGAATTTTTAAAGATGACTAGTTTTCGGTAAAAAGCTTTCTCAAAGAGAAAACTAGTTTCAATCAATCTTAACATGGTTAAATCATTTCAAGAGCTATATAATTGATCAATGATAACTTTTACATAAAATCTAAGCACTCACTCAATTTGATAATAATTCGAGTCTTCAAAATGCTTGATCTTCTTGTACGTTTCTTGATTTGTTTGATGAACTTGATCCTTTCTTGGTTTTGATTATTTGTAAAGCACATGGATATCATTTGAGTTCATTTCTTGTGAGTAGAAGCAAGTGTTGAGCTTGAATAGGATTTGACGTTTTGGGTTCGAAGTCAAACTTAGTCGAAAGAGATATTGTTAATAGCTATCATCATTTGAACACACATGTTAAATAACACTTTGTTAACTTATTGTAATTATCAAAGTAAGATTAATTGACTTTAAGGTCAACAATCTCCCCTTTTTTGATGATGACAATAGAGTTAATATGTGCATAGATAAAAAAATATACAAGCAATGATAGAAATGAAAGATACTTGCATAGATAAGTTAATCATTAGCTAAGTTCAAACATCTTAAACCGAAAGCATAAGTTTGAAAAGTACTTAAACAAACAAACTGCAAAGAGTTCTTGAACAAGCATAGCATAAATAAAAGTAGACGCTAAAATGAACGAGTGTGTACCATTATCACTCATGACACACACACACACATATTTCTCCCCCTTTTTCTTCATCAAAAAGGAGGGAATCACTCTTGTGGAGGTGGAGGCGGTGGAGGTTGATAGCATGGCATCCAACCCGGAAACGCATAGTCCGGATAATAGTGTTAAAAAGCCGTTTCAATTTGATTGAAGCGATGGTGCATCTCTTGATGAGTATTGGTCAAATTTATGTTGAGATTATTGATAGTATATATAATTTGATCGTGGCGGTTCATTGTTCTTGGTTGGCGAGGAGGTGGGTGTTGTTGTGAAACTTGTTCTTCTTCTAGCTCGTCTTCCTTGTCGTCATCGGATAACTCAACATCATTGGGATCGTTAGGAATCCATCATCCATTTTCCAAATGGTAATGCATGAGATGAAGCAATCTTTCCGAATACATATCATGCTCGAATAGCTCATACACATCTGTTTCGTCATCCAAAGGAATATCATAATGCTTGAAGAGACAGGTCAATACCATACCAAAACCGAGCCCTCTATTTGCATGGCTCATGGTGTCATAAAATTTATCAAACATGAGGCTAGCATAGTCAAGCTTATGAAGGCTAGTGATTGCCCATGTTAGGAAAATATCAAGATTGGTCACATTAGAGTGACTTCCGGTTCTAGGCAATATGCAATGGGTTATGATATGATGAATCAAACGTGCATGAAGAATTAGCATAGCCACGAAGATTCTACCTTCCCAATTGGCTCCAACATTTCTAAAACGGCGTTTCAAAAGTGGAGAAATAGCATTTCGCCGGGTGTACCCAAAAATTCCTTCAATATTAGTTGTAACAATAGTGGTATCTTGCCGATTAGATCCAAAAATACGAGCAAGATCATCTTTTGAAAAAGTAATTAAATTCCCCTTAATGAAAGTTCTAAGAAGTGATCTATCCACTTCGCTTTGGGGAGAGATTGGATGTGAAAGAGATATGTCCTAGGACTATTCATAGATTATGATTTGTACTTGGATATTTTATGCTTATTGTTATTTATAAAGTTTATTTATTATACTTTATATTCTCTTGTTAATAATATATATTAATACTAGTTCATCAAGTACGTGACTTGATTGTGGGATGCTAGTAATGTTATAATAATATTATTTAGATGTCCCTAATCATATGTCAATAACCTAGGATCACATTGATATAATGATTAGAGTATGGGTCAACTAATGATTATGTTCCACAAGTCATGGATATGGAAATATCAAGCTGAACATACTGATACTTGTTAGGGAACAAGGTATTGGACTGACCCGCTTTGTGGACACTGCGAGGAGTGTTACATATTGTCATCAGTGATGTTCCCCATTTGTGATATCGTATTATCCTTAGACCTGAGATCGCCATGGTTACCAACATAGGGATTAGCCTGTCAGGCATTATCAAACGTTGCTCTTGATCGAGTAATTATAAAGATGATGACCGAGCATACTATGAACTATGTAGAGGTATGTGGTTGATCAAGATGGGATTTGTCACTCTCATATATTGAGAGAGATATCGTTGGGCCCCTTGATAAGTTTAATTAATATTTGCATGGCCATGCACAAATGAGATGTCATTTGTTTTAAATTAATTATACTTAGAGATCAAGAAATAAAGATTGAACTATACAAGAATGACACTTGCCTAGTCTTATGTTCAATCTAGATATCGATTGACAAAAGGAGTTAATATTTGGAATATCTATTTAAGGTTGTGTCGTTTTTGACCTTTATACCCTTTGGATAATAGTAATGTTTTACTAGAGACCGCTTACTATTCGTATAATAAAATGGGCTTTTATTTATACTGCCAAAGAGTGTAAAACCTACAGGGTCGCACACCAAAACGAGTTGGATCAAAACGAATTAAAACGGGCCAAGTTGGACTTGGGCCCAGTTCGTTTGTTGCTTAGGGTTCTCACTAGGGTTCTCTTATAAAAGGGAACCTTTATTCATCTTGGCCGTTAAGGAAACTCAGAGAGGCCAGAGAGAGAACCCTAGAAGGCGCTAGTACACCAAGCAAGGATCTCATCCCGTTCGTGTGTGCATACCGTAGAGGCGTCGTAATTTCTACGCTAAGGACGACAACAACAGAAGGATTTGATCCATCCGGTTCGTTTTAGTAACATCAAATCACACATAAGGTATGTCTTCTGTCGATTTTATTGAACAGCATAGATCCTAGGGTTTAAGATTAGTGCGTAAATTAGTGTATGCGATGCATGATTACTGCCCTAATTCCCTTCAGGATGATGCAAGTTTGCATAAAATAGCCTAACCAATCTAGGATAAACATTCTCCTTGATGCATAGAAAATTTAAAATCCCTTGCCTACGGAAAACTTGAGTAATTCTTAACCCATTTTCAGAAAATAACACGCGATCGAAGAGTTTACCTTCAATGATGGCTCGATTTGTGAAGTCATTGTGTGGGTGAGGAAAAGACGAGGCATATCATCTTGACCCGGTGGAGGTGCATTTTTCGGTTCTCGAACACGTCTCCTTGTGTTTCTTCTTGAGCTAAAGGCCATAGAAATGTGAAATGGTGGGTTGAGGGTTTTGAAAATTTTGAAAAAAAATTGAATTTTTGAAATTTTGGTAGTGTAAAAATGGAATATGGTTGAGGAAATGAGGTTTAAATGGGATTTTATGTTGAATTAGAGAGGAAATTTGAAGAAATTTGAATTTAAAATAGAGAGATTTTGGATTTGGGTTGAGGGTTTGGTGTAAAGAGAGAAAGTGGTGATTTGGGTTGATTTTGAATGGATTTTCAAAGATTTGTAGTGTATAAATGATGGATAGATGATTTAAAGTAGTTGTGTAGTAAGATTTTGAAAAAAATTTGAGTTTTCAAAGGTTTGGGAATGTGAAAATGGAGGATTTTTGTGGGTTAAGGGATGAAGAGAGTGAGAAAAAATGCAATATAATAAACAATGCTACTGAGTTGACTCAGTGAAGAGCAGGTGAGTCGACTGGGGCAGGGAGTCGACTACATGGGCATGGTGTGAGTCGACTTCATGCCTATTTTTCTCCCCGATTTTGCCAATGTTTGCACCGTAAACTTTACTTGCTATTCCATCATTAATTAATATACTATAGCTGCAAAATTACTTGTTAATTACCACAATAACATGCAAAATTAAGACAAGCAATATTCAACACAAAAATTGTGAAAGATTTAGCACAAATAATATAAATGATGTGTGCTTAAGAATAAGCACTAATGATCCTTTTTATGAACTTTTTAGAATAAACTAGATATCACAAGCTCTAGTCATACCTAGTTCACGTCGAATAGTACAAAAACAATCATCCGAAAGTGGTTAGTGAATATATCCGCAAATTGTGATTCAGTGCCAACGAATTCAATATCAACATCACCTTTGAGATCTTATCTCAATGTGCTTAGTACGTGAGTGTTGTATGGGGTTCTTGGTCAAGCTAATAGCACTTGTGTTGTCACATTTTATAGGAATGTGCCTAAGACTAATTCCAAAGTCCTCTAGTTGTTGTTTAATGTACAAAGTTTGTGCACAACAACTTCCGACCGCCACATATTCGGCTTCGACCGTTGAAAGGGCCACCGAGTTTTGTTTCTTGCTTGACCAAGATACTAGTGCGTGTCCTAGAAAATGACAAGTGCCACTAGTGTTTTTTCTATCGATTTTGCAACCGGCAAAATCTGCATCGGAATAACTAATTAAGTCAAAGAAGTTCTCTCTTGGGTACCATAAACCCAAGGAACTAGTACCGGAAAGATAACGGAATATCCGTTTTACGGCAAGTAAATGTGATTCTTTAGGATCCGCTTGGAATCGTGCATAAAGACATACACTAAACATAATATCCGGTCTAAATGCCGTCAAATATAATAAGCTACCGATCATACCTCGATATTTCTTGATGTCTACACTTTTACCAATCTCATCTTTGTCGAGCTTCAACGTTGAACTCATAGGCATGCTCATGGATTTCGCGCCTTCCATGTCGAACTTCTTCAAGAGTTCCTTCACATACTTCTCTTGATTGATGAAAATTCCTTCTTGGCATTGTTTTACTTGTAATCCAAGGAAGTAATTCATTTCTCCCATCATGCTCATTTCGAATTCCTTTTGCATACATGTGAAAAAATCCTTACAAAGATTTTCGTTAGTAGAACCAAAAATAATATCATCAACATAGATTTGTATAAGTAACATGTCATTGTCATGATTTTTGATAAATAATGTAGTATCAATTTTACCTCAAACAAAGCCATTGTTAATCAAAAACGAACTTAATCTATCATACCATGCTCTAGGTGCTTGTTTTAAACCATAAAAAGCTTTGGATAATTTAAACACATAATCTAGATAAACATGATTTTCAAAACCGGGAGGTTGTTTCACATAAACTTCCTCTTCAATAAAACCATTCAAGAAAGCACTTTTCACATCCATTTGATACAATTTAAAATTCTTAAAGCATGAATAAACAAGTAGCATGCGAATGGCTTCTAAACGAGCTACGGGTGTATATGTTTCTTCATAATCAATGCCCTCCTCTTGATTGTATCCTTGGGCAACAAGTATAGCTTTATTTCTAACAATTACACCACTTTCATCCTTTTTGTTACGAAATACCCACTTAGTACCTATAATAGTGCGATCTTTAGGTTTGGGAACAAGTGTTCACACTTTGTTTCTCTCAAATTGATTGAGCTCTTCTTGCATTGCCATCATCCAAGAGTCATCTTGTTCGACTTCATTTATGTTTTTGGGCTCATATTGAGAAACAAATGCCACATTATTGCATACATTTCTTAAGGATGATCTAGTCATAACCCTACTAGATGGCTCTCCAAGAATTTGATCAATAGGGTGGTTGGACACAAATTTTCAACTCCTAGGAAAATCATTCGAGTTTTGCTTGGTTGTGTTTTTTAACTCTTGAGGACTCGAAGTTTCTTCCTTAAATGTATCATTAATTTGAATATCCGAAACTTTTTGGATAATTTTAACATTATTATCGGAACGAATTATGGGTGAGAAAGGATTTGTCTCATCAAACACAACATGCATAGACTCTTGGACTACTAAACTTTTATTGTTATAAATTATATATGCTTTACTATTAGTGGCATACCCAAGAAAGATTCCTTCATCGGATTTAGCATCGAATTTACCCAAGTGATCACGATCATTCAAAATAAAAAATTTACAACCAGAAACTTTAAAATATGCAATATTTGGTTTCTTGTCATTCTATAACTCATAGGGTGTCTTATCTAACATTTTACGAATGATAGTATGATTAATTACATAACATGCGGTGTTAACGGCTTCTGCCCAATACTCCGGTAAAGAATGTTCATTAAGCATAGTCCTAGACATCTCTTAAAGAAATCTATTTTTCCTCTCAACAACACCATTTTGTTGAGGAGTTCTAAGTGCCGAAAAATTATGATCAATACCATGCTCATCACAAAAAATTTTAATATCAATATTATCAAATTTTCTACCTCTATCACTCCTAGCATGCACAATAGAAACACCTTTTTATTTTGAACTTTTCTATAAAATTTTGCAAAGACATGTGGAGTTTCACTTTTGTGGGTGAGAAAGAACACCCAAGTGAGTCTAGTATAATCATCAACAATAACAAAAGCATACAATTTACCACCCAAACTGGAAACCAAATTAGGACCAAACAAATCAAGATGTAACATATCAAGAGGTCTAGTTGTAGTAATATCCTTCTTAGACTTAATTGAAGATTTGTGTTGTTTACCAAGTTGACATGCATCACAAATTTTATCTTTAACAAATTTGGTTTTAGGCAACCCTTTGACTAACTCTTTCTTAGATAAAACATGAATTAAGTCCATATTAGCATGTTATAGTCTTCTATGCCATAACCAAGATACATCATTAATAGCGGATAAACACTTAATATCTTGTTGTGATAAATCATCAAGTTCAAGAGTATACACATTATTAGTTCTATATGCAATAAGTAAAATGGAATCATCACTAACATTCTTAACAATGCAACGATCAGCTTTAAAAATAACTTCATAACCCTTATCACATAATTGACTAATGCTAAGTAAATTATGCTTCAAACCATAAACTAATAAAACATTATCAATACATGTAGAATGCTTACCAACCTTACCTATACCGACGATTTTGCCCTTGGCATTGTCCCCAAAAGTCCCATTCTCTCCTAACTTGGGAATAAGACTTAAAAAGTTGTTTTTGTCTCCCGTCATGTGCTTTGAGCATCCACTATCCAAGAACCACTTGATTTTGCTACATTTGGCTTTCAAGCACACCTACACCATAACCTTAAGTAACTTCTCCTTTGGTACCCAAAATGTGTTGGGTCCCTTTAGGTTAGCAAACATAATGGTTCCTTTTGGAACCCAAGCAAGCTTCCTCTTAGGGAAACTTTCATTCCTATAGTAACAATGATCCACATAGTGAGTATTTCTACCACAATATGAGCAAAGATGAGTGGGATCATAAGGTGTGTATGCTTTAAAAAAGTTTTTGTAATCTTTTTGGTTGTCAATTTTGTTATAACTTAAACCGGATTTGTCGAATACACACCTTTGCATTCCTAATAGTTTATCCAAGTTGTCCCTTCCATTGGTGAACTTGGCTAGACTATTAGTCAAATCATCCACTTGATCTTTCAATTTGACATTTTCTACTACAAGTGTGTTTGGAGTTTCTTTTTCTTTTCCTTTCTTCAAAGTTTTGATTTCATTTTTCAAAATCACAATTTCTTTCTCAAAAGTTTTACACTTGCTAGAAACCATCAAATTGTCCTTTTTGAGGCTTGCATACTTTTTAGACAAGTTTTCAAATTTGCTATGCAATTCCTCAAACATTTCATATAATTCATCATAGTCATTCTCATTATGTGCATCATCATTAATAGAGATATTATCATCACTAAATGAATCATAAATAAAGTCTACCTCATCATCTCTTGCCATAAGGCAAAGGTTTACCGTCTCCTCGTCGCTAGAGTTGGCATCGGACTCGCCTCCTTCAAAATCACTCCAAGTGCCTTTGAGGGCGTGTCTTACTTGTTTAAAGGCTTTGTCTTTTTTATCTCTTCTCTCATTTCTTCTAACCGGGCAATTGGTTTTGAAATGCCCCGGTTCATGGCAATGGAAACATTTATTCACTTCTTCGTTTTCAACTCTTGGTTGAATTGATCGATCATTGTTCCTCCTTGATAAAGAACCATGGTTGTTTCCTTTTCCTTGAAAGTTTTTCTTCTTGGCTAGAAGTTTCATGAAATTTCTAGAGAGAAGAGCCATGTCTTCATCACCACCCATTGACTCTTCATCATCCTCTCGTTGACTTGCTTTGAGAGCAAGAGTCTTCTTGGCTTTTGAATCAACCTCATCTTCTCTTTCCAATTCTTTCTCATGGG
This sequence comes from Lonicera japonica, assembly GCA_021464415.1. NCBI lineage: Eukaryota > Viridiplantae > Streptophyta > Magnoliopsida > Dipsacales > Caprifoliaceae > Lonicera > Lonicera japonica. The sequence continues at coordinate 36,921,364 of CM038466.1, read as the reverse complement.
TTTTGAGAGAACCCAAGAGTTTATTCATGCTTAGCGTCTTGAGGTTCTTGGCTTCTTGAATAGCCGTCACCTTAGGTCTCCATTTCTTTGAAAGAGTTCTGAGAATCTTTCGAATCTTGTCTTCATTAGAGTAGACCTTTCCAAGAAGATCTAAAGCATTAGTGATAATAGAGAACCTAATATACATAGAAGCAAGTGATTCATTTGGTTCCATTTTGAATAGTTCATAATCATGAACAAGCATGTCAATACTATCATCCTTAACTTGTAAGGTTCCCTCATGATTAACCTCTAGCTTATCCCAAATTTCTTTGGCGGTTTTACAACTAGAAATTTTGTTGTATTCTTCCATGGTTATGCACAATGTAGAGAATTCAAAGCTTTAGCATTAAATTGGATTTTCTTAATGTCATGCTCATCATATTCGAAAATAGACTTAGGAGTAACATTACCCCCTTTCATCAGTTTTGGTAATCTCATAAGGTCCTTCCATTGTTCAAAATCACTAGCTTGAAGAAAAGTACACATGCGATTTTTCCAATAACTATAATATTTCCCATTAAATAGAGATGGCCTAGTGGTGGAAGAACCTTCGTTAAGTCCGGTTCCTTAATAGATAGACATGATCGTAAACTCTAAGATGGTAAAATCAAAACAAGAGTACAACCTCTGATACCAATTGTAGGTCGAAAAATACCCTAGAAGGGGGTGAATAGGGTTTTTAAAACTTAATCGGATTTTTAAAATAGATTTAAAAATGTTTAATGTCTATAACAATCAAGCAATCAAGAAACAAAGATAATTCCAATCACAATGAATAAGTAGCACAATATAATAGAACAAGAGATAGAAAGATTAAACCGATAGAAGTTGAAGACTTTTTGTCCACACGGTTCGGCTTATTAGCCCCAACTTTCGCACTCGGTTAATTCTCCGAGAATTTCCACTATAACCGATCTTCTTCCGGGTGAAGATCAAACCACTACAAGTATTCAAACTTTTACAAATGTTGCTAACTCACAACATTCAACACAAGAACAACTTCTTGCTTTTCTAAGAGATAAACCTCTCTTGAATTTAGAAGAATGAGTTTTGGTGAAACACACCAAAGTACAATAACACTCAAGTGTACGAAGAATACAAATTAAGCTCACACTAGAGGTTATCAAGTTTGATCAAGAATAATAGCTCAAGAGATGACAATTTGATAAAGTGAAGATTTAGACTTTTCAAGTAAAAACTCTCAAGAATGATTTTTGGAAATAGATGATATTCAAAGTTAGTAAGAGTGCCCAAAAAGTGTTTTAGAAGTCATATATATAGTTTGGGAAACAATATGGCCGTTTGGGGTGGTTGAAGGTGGTTGATGCACAAAACTAGTCTTGTAAGAAATCTCCAACGGCTATATTTTCTTAAGAGAGTCAACTCTCAGGATGTTCGTGTAGTCGACTACATGAAGTAGTCGACTCCAAGCACAGTGATGTAGTCAACTACATTGCTCTGGAGTAGGGTGGTTTTGTGCAATTTTTCAACTTTTGTATTTTGACTCCAAAATTGATTCTAATACTTGGGGAATGTCAAAAATAGGTTTCTAAGACTTCTAATATAGTTTTTGTATCAAAAATCATTCATATGAAATTATAGTGAATTTTTCAAGATGACTAGTTTTCGGTAAAAAGCTTTTTCAAAGAGAAAACTAGTTTCAATCAATCTTAACATGGTTAAATCATTTTAAGAGCTATATAATTGATCAATGATAACTTTTACATAAAATCTAAGCACTCACTCAATTTGATAATAATTCGAGTCTTCGAAATGCTTGATCTTCTTGTACGTTTCCTGACTTGCTTGATGATCTTGATCCTTTCTTGGTTTTGATTATTTCTAAAGCACATGGAGATCATTTGAGTTCATTTCTTAAGAGTAGAAGCAAGTGTTGAGCTTGAATAGGATTTGACATTTTGGGTTCGAAGTAAAACTTAGTCGGAAGAGATATTGTTAATAGCTATCATCATTTGAACACACATGTTAAATAACACTTTGTTAACTTATTGTAATTATCAAAATAAGATTAATTGACTTTAAGGTCAACACATATCTTCATTAGCTTTTGCATTCGATGTTACCTTTTCTTCGTACATTTTATTAAATGTCTCTGATATCTCTAATTCCACCTTTTCAGAAGCTAATAATTTAGCTTTCCCCTTCCTTTCTTAGTCCAATTTTGCTACATTTCTTCCAATTAGCCAATTTGAATGTGGACCTTTAGTGGTAATCGGGGAAGAATCGTTGGCTATGTTAATCGAAGAACCAACAGTATCTTCAGATGGCATGTACCGAGAGTATTGACTGTTCGAAGATGTTGTTGTCAAATTAAAACGTTGGTGGTCCTTCAAAATTTGATAACAATAATTAAAAGTAAAAGGTTTATTCTTATCTAAATGGTATGCTCTTTGAACTTCCCTGGCCTATTTGAAATAAATTAAAAATAAAACAATAAGTAAAATATTAAATAAATTAAATTTATTATAATGTAAAAATATAAAAAAAATCAATTATTATAAAATAAAAAATTAAAAATTACCCAATCCATTTTGTTGCTTCCGCTTTGCGTTCGATAATTTTAGAATATAATGCGAAACAACAGTAGTAATTGTGAAAAATCGCTACTTAAGAGATGATGAGGTCCTCCGAATTAAAATTCCAGGTTGCTCATGGTATTTGGCAGTAACAAGCTCCCACAATCTATCCAAGGTTTGATTAGCATCTTGAATTGAATCGACACTTACATTAATATAAGCACGATAAAAAACTTCGTCCTTAGAAACTTTAATATTTGCTCATCGATTCCTAGACATAATTAAAAAAATATTAAGCTTCTATTTGTATAAAGACTACAATGACAATATAGATCAATGAGAGAAAAACAAATACAAGAAAATTTTCGGAATTTTTATGGAAAAAAAGAACTGTTGAAATTTTTAAAAAGAATTGAGAGTTATTTATAATTAAAAAACATAGGAAAGAGTTGTTAACACATAATGGATACATTTTGAAATTTAAATTCCACCACGTGAGGGACATTATGTTACGTGGTGGGCTAAGGAGGCCACGGCATTCATTTAATCGTGCCTGTAACAACCCGCCTTTTAAAAGCAGGCGTTAACGAATGCTGTCTCTAATAACAGCTAAAAATATAGGCAAATTAATAAGATTAAACGCAACATCGTTTAAAATTCTAAAATTTCAAGAAAATTTGGCATGATGCCTCTGTATATATAATATACCAATCCTGTTGAAAAATTTAAAGAATACAACTTTACAAGTTCAAATCCTTCATGAAAAAAAATATTATAATACAAATCCCAATTGTTTTCCAAAGTAAAAATAATTACAAATCATCTCTTTACAAATTAAATAGACACATGATACATGCGGTCAATGCCCAACAACTAGAGAAAATACTACATATGACCAATGGTATCAAAGGACTACAAAAATCCCGCACTCTTTCCCGTGAACCCAATATAGCGCTACAAGATGAACCTGCAATGAGAAACGAGGGAATGAGCCAATGCTGGCCCAGTGGGAACCATAGGGGAAGGGAAAATTGCAATGCATATGCAAGAAACCAATGTCTACAAGCTTCATGTTATAGAACAATATTATAAAAGTTCAGCTTGTTAAATAGTCAATGATTTATATAATTAAAAATAAGTTGGTCCGCCCCGGCATACTGACCTACCTCAAACAACCATATCCTAAGGTACAATCCCATTGTACCGCTCATAACACAATCCACCCACCTGCTCCTCCTCCTCGACTTAATACTGGTACTAGACGGAATATACTACCCACAAACGCACCCCACCTTACCATGGGTCAGTGCACTGGTAACCAGATTTATGGCACCCCATCTTCCCATGGGTCTGTGCAATAATATATAACAAGCATTTTTATACCGGTGCTTATCCGGTTCCAACAATCTCAATGTCTCAATATCGAACGGTAGTAGTAATGCCCAGGGATTTATTTTGATAATTAAAGTAGTAATAACCCATGAGTAAAGTTAAAAGAATAATCTCAACAATTCTCATGAATAAATTTCTTAGCTTCACAATAATAATAATACAAATGCCATTTCATGGGTTAAATATACTGCTTTTGGCAAAATCATACTATCTTTCTATACAAAGTTCCTTTGTATAATCTTAAAAAAAAGGACCAACACCATAATTTAGTAAAACCCATCCATTAATGGTTAAAATTCTCAGATTTGTTTAAGTTATGCATTGCACCATTACTATACTCTTCATTCAAGTAATGCCCTTTTCAAGTGAAAAACAATTAAATGTAGTTCTAGACCACTTGGTAAGGCAACAACCCATCAATTAACATGTCTAAACATAGTTTAAGAGACAATAAAATACTATGCATATTCAGAATTAAATTTACATGCTCATTGTTGACCTTATAGTCACTAATCTTGTTTTGATAATAACAATAACATTAATCATGTGTAATTTAATTAAGTTGATGTTTAAAGTTATAGTCACATTAAATTGATCGCACGTGGACAAAATCGAAAAGCCGGAATAAAGATCATTTACCTACAAAGTTGTACGCTTTCAATATCTCACACATCACAAATCCTCCATGATCAATGCTCTATCAATGGCACCTCTATGATGAATGATAAGCCAAGGAAGAAAAGAAATGAAAAAACAATCAAAGCCCTCAAAGACTCATTAGTTTCTATTTGAGTGAGTGATTTAGTTACCTTTGTAAAGGTTCATATTTGATTCTTAATATAGCTCATATACTTTGTTTTTACATAACTAGATTGATTAAAATTGAGTTTCCTCAAGATCTTTTCAAAACACATATTCTAGTAAAAATCGGTTTTGAAATTAATTCTTATTTAATTTTAAATGATCTTATTTGAAGTTCTAACAAAAATAGGTGTCTTAGGAAACTATATTTTACATTCCCCAAGCATTAAAAGTGGTCTTAGAGCTTATTTGCAAAAGTGACAAAATTGGGTTTTTGGACTGATGACCAGAGCTCATCAGTCGACTAAGCAGAGAGGCTCAGTCGACTGAGGCTCACTCAGTCGACTAAGGAGCTCTGCTCAGTCGACTGATGGCCCAGAATATAGCCGTTGGAGTTCTGATTTTTTACCATTTTTGGCGCCAAACTCTTACCAACTCCCTCCAAACGGACATATGATGTCTTAGACTATATATACACCTTCTAAGACTTATTTAAACCCTCTTGAATCATTCATACACTACTCTCTTCATCTACTTTCATTTTCAAAGATTCAAGAACATTGCTTTTAATCAGTCATCTTTATTTTGAGCTATATTTTATTGATCAAATTTGATATCTCTTAGTGTGAGCTTAAGTTGTAATCTTCATACACTATTGAGCTATTGTACATTGGTGTTAGTCACCAAATCATTTCTTTCAAACATTAAGAGAGGTTTATCTCTTAAGATAGCAAGAGTGAATTCTTGTGTGAGTATTGAGAGAGAGATTCAATACTTGTAAGAGTGTGTGAGAAGAATACACTTGTAGAGGTTTGATCTTCACCAGGAAGGAGATCGATTATAGTGAAATTTCTCAAGGTACTAACCGAGTGCGGAGTAAGGGCTAACAAGCCGAACCGTGTGGACAAAAAGTCTTCGACTTTGATCGGTTCAATCTTTCTAACTCTTGAACTCTTATATTGTGTTACTTGCACCTTGTGATTGGAATTATCCTTGTTTATTGTTTGCTTGATTGACATAGACATCGAATATTTTTTAAATTGATTTTAAAAATCTCATTAATTTTTAAAAACCCTATTCACCCCCCCCTCTAGGGTATTTTCCGACCTACAATTGGTATCAGATATTGTACTCTTGTTTTGATTTTACAATCTTAGAGTTCACGATCATGTCTATCTATCAAGGAACCGGACTTAATGAAGGTTCTTCCACCACTAGGCCACCCCTATTTGATGGCAAAAATTATATGCAAGCCCGAAAATGAGTTGAGAAGGCGAAGAAGATGAAAAATCTGAGTTTTCGGTATGAAACTCTCAATTTTGAGCTATGAACCCCCAATATTACTCCAAGAACCACTCTCTCTCTCTATAATAGCTCTGAGCTCACTTGTGTCAAAAATAGACTGAAATAGAGGTGGAAGAGGTTTAAAAACGGGTCAAAGTTGGTCAAGGCGATATAAACGATGTTATGGAGTTACTGTTTGTATTTTGGTCATAGCTTTTTACTCGAAACTCCGATAGGGATGATCTCTATATCAACAGAAAGGTAATTCAAAGCTCTACAACTTTGATGAAGGATGTTACACCAAATTCTGAACAGATCAATACCAGAATTCCGTTGAAGACAGCGCTGTGCCAAGATGCTACAGAAAATCAGATTTGGTTGATCGGCTAGTTTCGCACTCACTTTTGACCAACGAGGAGTGTGAGTTAGTTTTTGGCCAAAACATGAAAGTTATAGACGGATATATGATAAAGCTATAGGAGTTGGTGGAGTGGTATTTGGATAAAAGATGAGAAAGTTACGAGTCTCCAAAATTGACTGATCTAAAACATCGAGCAAATATTCCCGATTCTAAAAATGCCTCTGAAATTGCTCATTTCAAATCCGAACGTGACGAAACGCTCCAGATTACTTCTAACACATATTTATGACATGTCAAAAAAAACAGAACTGAATTTGGAGGTCTAAATATTCCAGAACCACAAACGAGAATTGTAGAAATTGTTAACGTTTAAGGAAGGAAATTATATTCTACTAAATACTTAAAAATTCTTAAATGAAGTCCGAATTTAAAGAAACTTTACATAATTATTTAATAACTATTATATGATGTATCGAAAAAGACAAAACTCAATTCGGACCTTCCTAGGTCGATGAACCAAACATAAGGAAAGTAGAAAAATAGAAAATTTAAGAGTACACCAAATTTTCCAAGTAACGCACCAAATTACTCAAACTAGTTCCGAATTAAATCAAAATTTTCAGATTTTATCCATAATACCAAAGTGACGCGTGAGAACATTCGGACTTGTCTAAGTCCACGAATGAGAAGTAACTAACTAAATGAATGAAAATACGCCTATCAAAACACGAGGTGTTACAGTGCCACACTCTCACACAACATTCATTTAATTATGGGACATGATGGGACACCCCCACGATGGACATTCCATCATGGGGAAGATATGGTGTCCATATGCTAATTTTATCAATTCAGTAGCAATTTAGCCTACACTATTATCATACACCCATTCGGCTACATGGAGAAAAATGGTAAATATGACATAATAGCATGTGCAGTGGAGAATGCCTGAGAGTGTTCGAATATGCAATTAAGAAAGACTTCCACAATAGATGAGGACGATGACAACAACAACAACAAAAATCCACCACACTCTCTACCTAGGGCTATGGATATGGAATTAAGTAGTTGGGTTGCTCATAATTATTCCCCTAACATGCGGATAAAATGTTAGATAATGGATCATCATTTGTTTCTTTTACTCTTCCTCTATATTTTCTTAATGGAAGAATGTGCACTTGAGTGCAAGGAGTTTCAAGATTAAGAATGCGTTTGTTTTCTTTGTAATTTTTAATTTTTGAATATTGATTACTAAATGCTCAATGTTAGATGTTAAATTAAATCTATGAAAATGCTGATTTTTATTTTTATTTTTATTTTTATTTTTAATATAAATTATTTGTGTAATCTGTGATTTAAATTCAACATTAGGCATTCAGTACAGCTGATATTTTTTAAAGATGAATGTTTAATCATTAAAAAAAATAGCCATTAACCTTTTAATGATTTAAAAAAGCAAATAGTTTATTACACATTTGAATGATTAAAACTCTAAAATCAAGCATTCTGTAACGACCGAGTCCCGACCTTAACAAGATATTGTCCGCTTTAGCAACAGCCGCACGGTTTTGCTTTTGGTGGAGGCCACAAAAGCAACCCCAAAAGGCTTCTTGCTAGTTAGGAACCAAGTGGCTACTTATGAACCAAGGATCTACCCATAATACTATCGATGTGAGATATTTTTGGTCGTTACAATCTCCACCCATTAAATCTTTTACGCTCTCGTCAAGTCAAGGTCACACACAATTAATCTCGGCTTTAGCTAGCCACATCCAGCGATTCTAGCTAGCTGTCAGCCGCACAGACCAGACCCACAATATCCACATGTCACGTGGTGGTAGTCCTGGGACCGCTCTGATACCATTTGTAACCAATCGGGTTCTCCTTTGGTTAGCCCAAGAACTTTCCATTACACTACAAATTTGGGATATTTTGGGTCATTGCAATCTCCCCTCGTTAAATCCCTGACGTCTTCATCAGGTTGGGGTCACACACAATCAATCTCGGCTCTAACTAGCCGTATCTAGCGATCTGGCTAGCTGTCGGCCGCATAAACCCGACGACCCACAATATCCACATGTCACGTGGTAGTGGTATTGGGTCCACTCTGATACCATATGTAATCACCCGGGTTCTCTCCCAAAATAGCTATCCCAAATTGTAAATTAGTTTTATTGTTCCCACATATATACCAAGGAGCTTCCCATTGCACTATTGATGTGAGATATTTTGGGTCATTACAATTTCTCCCTATTAAATCCCTAACGTCCTTGTCGAGCCGATGTCACACACAAACAATCTCGACTATAGTTAGATCAACAATATCCGCACCTCATGTGGTTGTGGTCATGAGTCCGCTCTTATACCATATGTAAAGCACCCGGGTTCTCCCCCAAAATGGCTAGACCAATTTGTAATTTAGGTTAATTGTTCCCACATATATATGATACCATATGTAAGCACCCGGGTTCTCCCCCAAAATGGCTGGACCAATTTGTAATTTAAGTTCATTGTTCCCACATATATACCAAGGACATTCCCATTACATTACTAATGTAAGATATTTTGGGTCGTGAAAAACTTGGTCACACTACCGATGTGGGATATTTGGGTCATTACAAAATCTATGGGTGCATTTAATAAAAAAAAGTTGAAAAATGATTAAAAATACTAAATTTATGAGAAGTTGAAAAATGAGGCAAGTGATTTGGTAAGATGTTTTTCTCCTTCATTGTTTTTCCATGGAATCAAAATCTTTGTTTGGGTGTGATGGATGAGAATTTTTTATGAAAAAAAAGAGATGGAGAGTATCTCGCCAAAATCAGCCATCACTTTTTTCAAAATTTTGTAAAACTTCATTTTTTTTTTCATTTCGCAACTTTTTTATCAAGCTGACATACCCTACATGCAGAAATAGTAATTGAACAATTTCTATCTTACATGGAAATAATTAAATGGAGCCGCTCTATACGCCTTGACTAACAAAATTAATTATATATTTAAAAGTAATATGTCAACTAAGGAAGATAGAGAAACCATATAAAGATGGTACCGTAAGAGATACTTTAATTAAAACTTTTCCATCAACATAATAATATGGTCAAATAGATATAAAATACTCCAAAAAAAAGGCCATTTCACACGACAAAAATAAATTTAGGGAATCGCTCAATATCAAGCTAATCGCTTAATATTTTAGTTTTGGAAAACATGAAAGTAGCGTAGGCCCAAACAAGCTAATCGCTCAATATCAAACCTGCAAAAATCAAATATGAATTGTTTTATATGTTGCATATATGTAACAATTATATATAAATTAAATAAAAATGAGATTCGGATAATATAATGTGGCAAAAATGAGGGGGGAAAAAACTTCAAATTGATTTCCAATATAATTATGAGTTAACATCTAGATTAGATTAGAACAACCAAACAAAGACCATATATATTTCACATGAAAATTATCATTATAAGGAACAAGAAAATGACATTTTCTTTCAATAATTTTCAACTAAATCAATGGTCCATAATTTGTGTTAACACTTTTAGAGATTTTTTTTGATCCTTAGATATGTTTTCTATTCACATAAAAATATCAAATCGTACTCACATATATTTTATACACACAAAGTACTCTCTTCTATTTTATCTCTCATTAACTTTTTAAAAAACTTAAAATACCATTACTTTAAATTTAAAAATCATAATTTAATAAAAATTAAAAAACTATTCATCAAGTTCTACAAAATAAGCTCCATTAAGATTACAATATTAAGAAAAACTATTAAATTTTAAATAATTAAATTACATAATTTCAGTAGATATTTTGAACCGTCAAGCTAACAATGCCCACATTCTTCCTCTAGATATTCTCTGTGCTTGAAGGGATTGTAATATAAAAAAGATATTGAGAATTAAAATACTAACATCAATTGCAAAATAATAAAATCCAATGCTTGTACAGCTACTCAAAATATGTATACGCAAAACTAATTTTTTTTATACAACGTATATATGAAAAATCATATTACAAAATAACCAAATATTAGTAATTGCTATATATGCTTGGTTTAATTAACCCTACCATAGATCTAGTACACCGACAAAATGATTTAATTTCAAAATTAAATTATTTAATCATAATGTATCAATTCTTTTCTTTTTTTTCTTTTTTGTTTTTGTTGACCTTGAAAGTCTTAATCTTATTTTGATAATAACAATAAATCAATCATGTGTAATTTAACATGTTCTTGATATAAGATTATAGATTTCTTATTTGGAAAATCAAGAATAGTGTGAGAATCCGCAAATGCGACCCCCCGGGTCTCGTCCCCGTTCGTGGTGGTCTGAAGCGTCGGAAGGGATTCCGTCGCTCCATTTGCTTGGAGTTTGTTTTGATAATTCATATCGGGTGTCCCTACGTCTATTTCTAGATGCAAAAGGGGTTCGTTCAGAGTCGCCAGTACGTTTTACGAGAAAACGGACAAAAAGGGTTGTGTAAGGGGAAAGGCTAAAGATAAGCCTTTCTTTACACGTTTTGTCTGCGAAACCAGGATTCTATAGGGTTCGGAAACTATATTACGGTTTGGGAAGGTGTTAAGCACCCATTCCGCCCTTTCGGTCTCTAGTGGTCTTATATGTTTATTCTATGTTGAAAAACTTGGATGCTTTTACTGACAGTCTACTACTTTTCAAATGAAAACCCTAATTTCTGGGGGAAGACGGGAAAGGGATGAAAACCTTTGTGTTCCGAGATCCGATGTTTTATTTATTTGAAAAAGATGTAAATACACATGACAAAACCTTTTATTTTGAAAGAGTATCCTATATTATTTCCTCAGATAATGACGGTTTTCTCGAGTTGTGATTATTTTTGGAAAAGTTCGGATCTTTTATGTCGGGACTAATTCAATATGGAATTAGAACTCTTTGAGGAGAGTTTATCAGACACATCGCAGTCTATGAAAAAGACAGGATATGTGGATTTTAATTCCTAGATAAGTCTTTTATCGGTCCGGGGTTTGAAAACAGGGTTTATCCGGACGATAATGTACTTACTCTTCTGGTTTTGAAAGTGGCTTTATCAGGGTCTTTTGTGTCGAAAACGATAGACTATTTGTAACTTGACAATAAGTTTGTTCAAATAAAACGTGGACAGAATAACAGAAGTAAAACAAGTACACAGATATCTAATTTTAAATACTAGAAGGGACTTTCTTTACCTTCCTGACGAGAATAATAATAAGAAAGAAAATATAATACGGCAGAGAGATCTCCGGTGATAACAATCTTTTCCTTCTTCAGATATTTCCGAGAATTCGATTCTAGAGACTGGACACGTCGAGTGTCGGGAATATATCCGATAATTCTTCAGAGATAAGATGATAATATAAAATGCTTGATAACAAAATCAGACTAAAGCTCCGGATTTTCTAGATCCAAGTTGCTGCCCCTGAACCCTTGGGGGTGTTGGCCTATTTATACTGCTCGGGGAAGATTGTCGCGCGACATTTTCCCAAAAAGGGCAAGTGTCGCGCGACATTCCTGTATGTCGTGCGACAAACGGCTGAAGTGATGGGTCCTGACACTGTGATGTGTCAGAAAGTGGTTGGTCGGGTGCAGAGAGGGATTATCGCGCGACATAGTGGGATTGTCGCGCGACATTCCAATGATTGTCGCGCGACAATGTGATATGTCGTGCGACAATCCTTGGTAAAAAAAGGTTTGTCGCGCAACAAACCCCCCCGAGGTAGTTTCGGGTGCCCGGGTGGGTCCCGGACTCCAAAAAAACAGTAGTTCTCGTAGGTCGTTAGGGTTCTTGCGGGGGTCACGGATCGGGGTGTCTACAGACCCTCTCGACTCAAGCTCCTTGCTTGCAAGGAATTGAGGCGACTGGAAGAGATCATGATCCATGGCTCCCGCATGAACTCTAAAGAAGTGTTTATGCAAAAAGTGCTTGTGAGTGCCTCCGGAGAGGGCTTCGTGTTTGGTTTTGCCTCCGGAGAGGGCTTTTGTTACCTCATTGCCTCTCTCGAGGGCTTTGACTTGCTCTGCTTGCCTCAGATGGGAGGACTACCATTGCGCCTCAGGTGGGAGGACTACCGTTGTGCCTCTCTGGGAGGGCTTCGCCTCAGGTGGGAGGACTACCGTTTGTGCCTCTCTGGGAGGGCTTCGCCTCAGGTGGGAGGACTACCGTTTGTGCCTCTCTGGGAGGGCTTCGCCTCAGGTGGGAGGACTACCGTTGTGCCTCTCTGGGAGGGCTTCGCCTCAGGTGGGAGGACTACCGTTTGTGCCTCTCTGGGAGGGCTTCGCCTCAGGTGGGAGGACTACCATTTGTGCCTCTCTGGGAGGGCTTCGCCTCAGGTGGGAGGACTACCGTTTGTGCCTCTCTGGGAGGGCTTCGCCTCAGGTGGGAGGACTACCGTTGTGCCTCTCTGGGAGGGCTTCGCCTCAGGTGGGAGGACTACCGTTTGTGCCTCTCTGGGAGGGCTTCGCCTCAGGTGGGAGGACTACCGTTGTGCCTCTCTGGGAGGGCTTCTAGATCTGTAAGAAGAAGGAAAAAATGCCTCTGGGAGGACTTTCATGAGTAACTTTTGCCTCTGGAGAGGGCTTGTGATTTTGCCTCTGAAGAGGGCTTGTGTTTGTGATTTTTGTAGAATCTAATTTGTCTCTCTTTAGACTGCTAGAGTCAGAGAGAGAAGTTTTTGTGAGGGTGAAAAGAGCTCCTCGAGGTCTAATTTTATCCGAATGTCCGTTTTCCTATATCTTTCTTGAACTTTGTTCTCATGTTTTCCTCGAGTGAGGGTACTTTTCTCAGAAGGTAGTTTTCGATTTTCTTTTGCTTTCCGCAGCGTGATCATTCGAGGATTTTCCAAACCATCTCTTCTGTATCGTGCTGAAAAGAAAATTTGTTTGAAAGTCCAATCTCTGATCTCTGTTCTTTTCTCAGTTTCTCTTTTTGGTGGGCCCAACATCGTTTTCTGTTTTTCGATGCCCTTATTTCTCCCTCTTTTGGGAAAGACTTTTCCTGGCCCTCTCTGTTTTTTTTGACCAGGAGTCTTTTCATCCCTTTGTCGTGGTCAGGAGCCTTACTCACCCAAAACGAAGCCCTGAGCCGGTTTGGCCTAGCTGTCACTTTTGGTGTGGCTCTCCCTGCCACTCTGTATTTCTGTTTCTCTCGCTTGCTTTGGGCGTTTATGCGGGTTTCTTATTTTTTCTACTCTTTCAATTTTTTCTATTCCCGTCTTATCTCACTATTCTGCTTTGATAGTTTCGGTCCTTCCGTGAGATCAGAGATTACTTTTAATCGTGGCATTCTGTTCTCGCTTTTTTCGGAGAGATGATTTGGAAATTTTCTCGTTGAAATCTTTATCATGGGTGTGCGGTTTTAGCAATCTTTTCGAAAACTGCCCCTCGAAAGTCCTCCTGCAGGGGGTAGAAATGAGAAAAAGGTCAAAAAATCAGGGGGGATGGGAGATTGTCGCGCGACAAACTGACCCACTATATAAGCCTCTTGCTGAGCTCATTCCACCTCATTCTCTCCTTTCTCTTTCTCTCTCTAGTTCTCCTTCTCTCTTCTTTTCTTCTCTCCCAAGCGCGGAAGCTCTGCCGTGTTTTTTATTTTTGCGACCTTTTCACATATATTCTACCTATACCGATGGACCCTGCTCATCTCGACCGATTGGAGGGTGACCAGGAGGAGGTCACCTTTACTGACGCTCAGGGCGTTCTCCGCTGCAGCCCTCATCACGACGACTGGGCGGACTTGGACTGGTATGATGAGGATGGGATAGACCGCGGTCGGGCGGTGGTCTATCGGGATGCTATCCGAGCTGCTCCGGTCCCGGATGTCCCGTGGCTTTTGATGGAGCCTGTCTCTCACGAGATTCGTCGTCGATCTCTGGTATGTCTTTTTTCGTGCATTTATCTGTTCTGCTTCTTGTCATTTCCTGTATTCGTTTTAGATAATGTTAGTATGCATGTCTGCCTAGGAATAACGCCCGATTTTTAGCGAACACATACTTTTACCTGTGATACCTCTTAGTTTTTAGGAAAAAATACATAATTTACCCCTTATAACCCCTATATCTCTCATAATTACACCAAAGTACCCTCAGGTTTTGGAAAATTACATAATTTACCCCTATAGCCCTATAATTCTCATAATTACACCAAAGTACCCTCAGGTTTGAAAAATTACATAATTTACCCCTATAGCCCTATAACTCTCATAACTACACCAAAGTACCCTCGGGTTTGGAAAATTACATAATTTACCCCTATAGCCCTATAACTATCATAACTACACCAAAGTACCCTCGAGTTTGGAAAATTACATAATTTACCCCTATAGCCCTATAACTTTCATAATTACACCAAAGTACCCTCACGTTTTGGGAAAAATACATAATTTACCCTTATAGCCCTATAACTCTCATAATTACACCAAAGTACCCTCGGGTTTTTGGAAAAATACATAATTTACCCCTATAGCCCTATAACTCTCATAATTACACCAAAGTACCCTCACGTTTTTGGAAAAATACATAATTTACCCCTATAGCCCTATAACTCTCATAACTACACCAAAGTACCCTCGGGTTTGGAAAATTACATAATTTCCCTTATAACCCAATATCTCTTTCTCTTGTCTGCAGTGGGTTGGCCGGGGTTGGGGTTCTCCCAACACTATATCTTCGGAGTGGCGACGGGCACCGGCCCCTGTCCAGGAGTTGATTCTTGCGACTCCTTTTGGCTCCCTCTTCGACGCCCTCCCGGAGCGGGTTTCTAGGGCGGCAGTTTTGGTGTCGGCCCTGGCTTGCCATTGGTGGGATACTACTCATACCTTCCATTGGAGCTGGGGTGAGATGACGATGACACCCCTCGATCTTTTTGCTCTGACCGGGATTCCTTCAGGGGGGGTCCCTATTCAGATCGATGTCCCTTTGCGTCTGACAGCAGAGGGTATCGTTAGTGCGCTTGGATGGTTCCCGGAGCGGCGGAGTTCCGGCGATACGATTCCTCGGGGTGTCTTGGTTACGCGGCTAGCCGTAGAGAGAGCTCGGTTAGTTGCTTCAGTGGTTCCTATGACCCATCAGGAGGCGCGCCAGTATGCCCGCGTCCTTCTTCTGTTGACACTCCATGATTTGTTCGAGGCACGTGGCGGGGGGGACACGGCTCACCTTTGGTGGTTGCCCTATCTTCGGGACTTCAGCCTCATGTTTGACTATGACTGGGGAGGCTTCATTCTTGCAGTCCTCTATGATGCCATGGACCAGGTCTCTCGCCATTTAGCCCTGAACCTCAAGGGCTTTTCTCTGCTGTGGGAGGTACATACTTTAGTCCTTTTGTCCTTGCTTCAATTCTTTGCATATTACCTGTTGATCATTGCTGATTTCTTTTATCTTTCCTTTTCAGAGCTGGTTTGTTGCTTATACCCGCCTGGGTCGTGCCCAGGTGGATCTCCTCGTTGAGAATGAGGACCAGTTTCCTTTTCTCCGCCGATTCATTGCGGGGAACTACCGGGCTCCCTATGTATACCGGACTCGGGAGACCGGAGCTGCTGCCGTTCACGACCTGTTGGAGGAGCAGGTAAATATTTTAGTTCTCTTGTTCTTTTATAGTTAAATAGAATATATAAATTATTGGAAATAAAAAACTTGTTTTCTTTTCAGGTTGAGTGGGCTCCTTGGGGTGATCTGAGTCCCCATTATGGATATGGCCGCGCCTTGACCGCCTCGAGGACTAGGCGGCTTATCCGGGATGAGTATGGCCTTCTCTTCTACTTGGGTGAGAGGGTCATTCGCCAGCACACGCCGTCCCAGTGGCCTCGTGTTCCATTATTCCCTCCTGTTCTGATGAGGCGGACGGGCGAGATCGATCCGGTGACGGTGCAGGCCTTGGTCGACGGACTCGGCTTCCAGACGTTCGTCGAGGAGGGAGACTACCCCGTTTTTGCTGCCCGTTATCTGATGAGGGAGCCGAAGGGGACTCGGGGACGGGTCTTCTATGAGAGGTACCGGGCACTGGGAGGTGATCCCAACTACATACGGGGACAGACCCATTTAGCTAGGGCGGTTCCGGGTCACTTGCCACCTGTCCCCGATCAGAGGGACAACATTCTGGATTCTGAGGACGAGGATCCTGAGGGAGAGAGGGATGTTCCTGCTGCGGCCGAGGACGGTGGTCGGCCAGAGGGCGAGGGAGGTGATGCGACAGCTGTTCCGGAGCCGTCGCCTCAGGCGACACCTGTGAGGGAGCAGCGTACTGAGGGTTTCGAGTTTTCCACCGGCCCTTCTGTGTCTCCGGGGGTCCTTTTTGCTGCTGCTGAGGCTACTGAGGGGAGAGCGGGATTGTCTGAGAGGTCCTGGGAGCCTGCGGACCTTGGGGCAGACTATGAGCAGTTCGGGCGGACTCCTCCAGCTGCGGTGGCTACTCCTTCCAGTGGGGTACCTCCTTTGAGGGCGACGGCCGTAGTGGATCCTCCGGGGGTCCGTACCTACGCCACGTTGACTCCCCTTCCGGCGACTGTCATGGGTCCTCCTGCCCGATCTCCAGGTTTGGGGGGTTCTTCATCCCGGCCTCCCTTATTCCCGATCCGTGAGGAGGGCGGGTCCACTTCTGCTGGTGTTCCGGCGGGGTTATCTATTCCGTGGGTAGATCTACCCCCACTCCCCAGGGACATCTCTTACGTTGGCGCTGGATTACGTCGATATCCCGTCCCGGAGTACCCTCTTCCTGAGGATACTTTTGACTATCTGGGTGGTCGCCCTGATGACGAGGTACTTTCTTCAACTTCCCTTGATACCCTTACATCTATATCTATCTTTTTTGATTGTGCTGATTCTTTTATCTTATGTCTTTTTACAGCGGGTGAGTGTACGGGTGGCAGACCTACGGGCTTAGCACGCCCAGTATCTTTACAGCTGGAACCTGCTCCAGTACGTCGGTCGAGACCCTCTGGCCTACATGCGTGATTATCAGAGGGCTATCGACGTCTCCTTACGGCCGGACGACCCCCTGACCTCCTCTCATGTTCGGTCGGAGTCTAGGCGGAGTAGCAGTCGGACTTCTAGGCGATCCCGATCTTCGGTGATCCGTCCGACGGCACCGGTTCAGTCTACGGGTCCTTCCCAGGCGGCAGCTCCTCTTGCTCCCAGCGTCCCAGTCGTTGATCTTACTCCCGAGGAAGGCTCGGGTGATAGCGGGAGCGTGTCAAAACGCGCCCGAGTAGATTAGTTTTCCCTTTCTGCATTTAGTGTTAGTTTGGACAGATATGTATTTATTTTTTAGACATGTTTAGACAGATATTTAAAAACTATTTTTTTATAGGATTTATAAAATATCTTTATCTGCGTTTGATTATACTTTTATTCTGTGTGTGAAAGATATATATATATAAGAGTCAGTGATTTAGAAGCCATACCTTGTAGTGTAGTGATATTTTTCCTGTAAACAAAGAGCAAAGTGAGAACAAGAAAGCATCTAAAAAATGATTGTTTTGGCAAAAATGACTGTTATGTGTAAGAAAAAACCAAATTAGGGTGACCCCAAAGGGGTTTGTCGCGCGACAATCCCTCCTGGATATGAGTTTGTCGCGCGACAAACAGGTACAGGTCCCTCTTTTTTGCTATAAATACACCCATCTTCCTTCCTTCATCCCCACACTTTCCAAAAATGTCTTCTTATCGCACAAAGTCTGATTTTTCTTATGTTAATGCTAGAGATGCTTTGATATCTTCTGAAAATGGTCTGAACTTTGGTGCCTTCAGTCCTTTAGCGGGTTGGTGCCATCGTCCCGTCGATTTTTCCTTTCTATTAGGTGCCTTGTATTTCTGGAGTCCTGCGGACCATCTCTTCCACTTTGGACTAGATGAGCTCTGCCCGACCTATGAGGAGTTCTCCTGGCTGTTGCGTTCTGACGTTCGTCTCCCGATGGCAGTTCCCATAGAAGAAATCGGTCCCCGTGACATGCTAATTGCTCTGTTAGCCATTCCCCAGGCGGCCTGTGATGGTTTTATTGCCGATGGTTTTCTTGACCTCCATAAAATGGTGAGGTTCTTTCATCGTTATGAAGATAGGGCCTCTTACGGCGTGGGGCGTACTGCAGCGGCCCTGATTTGCCTGGTTTCTGATATGCTGCTGGTGACGGGTTCTTCCCGTGTTGATCCGACTATCCTGAGTCTGATTTACCAGGCTAGAAATGGGGAGTCTATAGTGCCGATTATTCTTGCAGAGACCCTGAATGGTCTTGATGATGTTCAACGGGGGGCCTCGCCCTTCTTCCGGGGGAGTCCGCGTCTGCTATACATGTGGCTGCTAGAGCGCTTTCGATCGGTGGGTTTCAACGGAGCTCGGCTCGACAATCCGACTCATTTCTTCTATCGGCCTCTTTTTGGTGCTTTGACCATGTCTTCCTTTGATTGGACGGTGTGGTTTTCGGAGAACTTTCGTGCCATACGGTGGAACATTCCTTGGTGGAAGTTGAGGGCGATGGTGCTTAGTACCGGGGGACAGAATTATGTCCGGCTCCGTGGGCTCTGATTTACCTCCTTTTATCTCCCAGGTCGTCTTCTTCGGCAGTTCAACGTTCCTCAGGATATTCCTCTTGGCCTGAACAACTTCTCCTCTGAGTCTAAATTTGTGACCCAGCATGTCTCCCTATCAGTAGAGAGGATATGGCGCGCTCGGTTGACTCGGCAGTTTAACTATGCTCGTTTCGGTATTTCCAGGCCCCTCCGGGCTGACATCATCCGTTCTTGCTGGCAATCTCTAGAAGGAGAGCTGATTGATGACCCCTTTCAAATGGAGTGGTTCCGATTCATGGATTCTGAGCCTACAGAGGATGGCATTGTCTTTGCGTACCAGATTCTGGACGAGGCTCGTATTGATTTGGCTGCTGAGGACCCAGTGTGGCCAACCCCTAGGGATTAGTTTCTTTCGTATTTGTTATGTCTCCTTTGTAACCTTCGGTGTTCTGAACCACCTTTAAATAATATATGAGGGACTGCTTGCGGGAAATAAATTTATTTTACAAAGTTTAAACCGGGCCTGAAGTGACTTCTCAGGTTGCCTACGTTCCCCAAAATAATTTTTTTTTTTTTTTTTTTTTTACAAAGAACAAAAAGTTTTGAGTTGGGGCTCAGGTTTACGTAGTTCTTATTACATGCCATACCTATTGATAATACTTCTTCAGTCGATCCATGTTGACTGGTGAATGTAGTAACTGCCCATCCAAATCAGTGAGTATAGCGGCACCTCCTGTATCGATTTCTTTGGCGATGTATGGCCCTGTCCACTTCTGCCCGAACTTACCCCTCGGATCTCTGGCCGGTTCTCGAATTTCTTTCAATACAATATCGTTCTCGTTGATACCCCGAGTCCTTACTTTCTGGTTAAATGCTCGAGCGATTCTCTTCTGATACCCCTGATGGTGGTATGCGGCTTTCAATCTCTTTTCATCTAGTAGGGCTAGCTCGTTGTAACGTGCCTGGACCCATTCCAGTTCATTGACTTGATTTTCTAGTATTACCCTGAGGGAGGGGACTTCTAACTCGACAGGGAGGACTGCCTCCATCCCGTATGTCAGCGAGAATGGGGTTGCCCCGGTGGAGACCCTCTCGGTGGTGCGGTATCCCCACAATGCATATGGTAATTTCTCCGGCCAGTCCCGGCAGGTGTCGGTCATCTTGCTTAGGATATTCTTCAAATTCTTGTTGGCGGCTTCAACTGCCCCATTGGTTTGTGGCCTATATGGGCGAAGATTTGTGTCGGGTGATACCGTATTCTTCCATGACTGTATTAGCTTCTCCTTCGAAGTGGGTGCCGTTATCTGAGATGATCTCGTGTGGGACCCCATATCGGCAGACAATGTTCCTTTTGATGAATCGGGCAACTTTCCTGGCATCCAGGGTCTGGTACGACTCGGCTTCCACGCATTTGGTGAAGTAGTCGATGGCTACTAGTATGAATTCATGGCCGTTGCTGGCTTTGGACGAGATTTTCCCTATGACGTCGATTCCCCAAGTTGCGAAAGGCCAGGGAGCAGTCATGTTATACAACTCTTTTGGAGGAAGCTTCTGGGATTTAGCATAGATTTGGCATTTGTGACAACGGCGTACATGGTCAGCACAGTCGGTTTGTAGGGTAGACCAGAAATACCCTTGTCTGATGATCTTGCGGGCAAGTGTATGCCCGCTCATATGAGGTCCGCAATCGCCTCCATGTATCTGATCCATCATTCTAACCGATTCTTCTTCGGTGAGACATTGAAGATGAGTCCCGTCGTAGTTCCTTTTATATAATCTTCCGGCACAGAGTATGAATCCTGATGCTAGTCTTCTGAGGGTGACCCGCGTTCTCTTGTCTGTTTCCTCGGGATACTGGTGGTTCTTCAGAAGGTTCCAGATGTCATAAAACCAAACGGTCGAGTCACCGTTTTTTTCAGTTTCTACCTCAAGAGTCATGCAGTGCGCGAGTCCTTATTTCTTTTGTACCGTGAGGGTTATTTCTTCCATCCCCTCCGGAATATCGATCATAGATGCCAGGGTTGCCAATGCGTCAGCAAAACTATTCTGGGACCTGGGGATATAGTAAAACTCCACACGCTCGAATTTTCCTGCGACGTCCTCTAGTCGGGCGAGGTAATGGACTAATTTCTCATCTCTGATCTTCCATTCCTTCAGAACTTGGTGGACCACTAGTGCTGAATCTCCGTATACCTGTATTCTCTTTATACCCTTTTGAAGAGCGATCTCTAACCCGAGTATGCAGGCTTCATATTCAGCCATGTTGTTGGTGCAGAAGAAGTCCAGGCGATATGATACCGGGGAGTGAGTTTGGTCTGGAGAGACTAGCAGGATACCTATCCCGTTTCCATTCCGATTGGCGGCCCCGTCAAAGTACAACTTCCAGTCTTCATTGATCTCGACGTTCATGATGGTTTCGTCCGGGAACTCGGCTTCTTCTAGCATGTCTCCTAATATCGGATTGTAGGCCAGGTAATCAGCTATGATCTTGCCTTTGACTGCCTTTTGGGTCATGTAGGTGATGTCGAATTCGGAGAGCAGAAACAACCATTTTGCCATTCGGTTCGAGAGAGCCGGTTTCTCGAAGAGGTATTTCAACGGATCGATCCGTGATGCCAGGATGACTGGGAAAACTAGCATATAGTGCCGTAGTTTCTGTGTTACCCAGACGAGAGCGGTACATGATTTCTCCAATGGTGTGTAGTTTATCTCAAACGGGGACAGCTTTTTGCTGAGGAAATAGATGGCCTGCTCCTTCCGGGTATCGGTCAGGTGCTGGGCTAGCATTGCTCCCGCAGCCGAATCAGTGACGGTTAGGTATAGGATTAGTGGCAGTCCGGTCTGGGGCGGGGCTAACACTGGGGGTTTGGAGAGGTATTCTTTGATTCTATCAAAAGCTTCTTGGCACTGTGTGAACACCCCAATCCACGACTCTCGTGCGAACACTGCTTCTCTTAAAATCCGCATCTCACGTTAAGTATTGAGTCATCATGCACATAGAAGACTGTTAGAAAAGACTCCAATTTCGTGCGCGTTGGGAGTTTAATATAACCTTTGTTGCCTCTTCGCTTACTAGGACGGGGATCGACCTGCCCGGTCAGGTCGCGGGGTGCGGGGCAGCGCCCCGTTAGAAATTTAGGTTTTTTCCGGAGTGTTTTTGTACATTTTTGTTTGGCCAGCCGCACGCCCCCAACCGTTGGCCCCCTGTCGCACGCCCCTGTCGCACGCCCCTGTCGCAGCCCCCAGCCGCACGCCCCAACCGCACGACCCAGCCGCACGCCATGCGGCTACCCCCTGTCGCACGCCCTAGCCGCACGCCATGCGGCTACCCCCTGCGGTTGGCCTCTTTTGGAGCGTTTTTGGCGGATTTTTCCCTATAAATAGGACCCTTGGGGTCTCATTTTGGGACATCAACACTCAATAGTGTTTTTAGCAAGTAGGAACTCTGTCAAAATTATCAGAGAGTCATTTTTTTAGAGAAATTCTGAGAGAGAGAACTTCTAGAGAGAGAAAGTTTTAGAGAGAGAAAATCTAGAGAGAGAAAGTTCTAGAGAGAGAAAGGGGCAATCAAGGCAAGGTTCTTATTTCTTCTTCAAGCGCATCAGGTATATTTTCTACAACCCTCCTTAATTTCAATACTGCATTTAATTTCACTTTTTAAAAAATTAGATAACTTGCAAAGAAGTTCATTGCTTTCAAAACTAGTCCATTTCAACTTTCACAAGAAAACTAAAATCCGCTTTGACACGTTTTCAAAACAAAACAAAAACACAAAAACAGTTTCCAAACGAATGGAACTACGAGACTCTGATTTCATTCTACGAATGAATACGTAGGCGCTCGCAAAGCTCGAGTCTGATTTCAAAATAATTGTTTTAAACTGAATTTATCCGGAAAGGACTATTCTGAAAACTATTCAAAACTACTTGCAAGGTATCTAAAATAGGAATTAAATACATGATCCATTAAGAGACCGAAAGGGCGAATTGGGTGCCTAACACCTTCCAATTCGTAACGTAGTTCCCGAACCCTAGCAAAGTAAATTTTCAAAATAAATCTCTGGTTTTAAACGTATGAAAGATGATTCATTTCGAATTGTCCTTCGTACGATCTTTTGTTTGTTTTCTTGTAAAACAAACTGGCGACTCTACAAAACACGTTTTTCAAAACCGAGAACGGAGGACTCTTCTTTCTGTTACCTAGGGTCGCGGGTCCGGATTCTCACACACTGGCCGTCCCACTCTCCTGGTGAAGATTTCCTCAGGAGTTTGAAGATGGGCTCGCAAGTCTGAGTGAGCTGAGAGATGAACCTACTGATGTACTGCAGATTACCCAAAAATCCTCGGACTTCTTTCTCGGTACGAGGTTTAGGCATGTCTTGGATAGCTTGAACTTTAGCGGGGTCCACCTCGATTCCCTCTTTACTGACGACATATCCCAGGAGTTTTCCTTTGGTTACCCCGAACACACATTTCTGCGGGTTAAGTCTCATCTGATATTGGCGGAGCCGATCAAAGAAGGTTCGCAAGGCTGGTACGTGGCCTTTCCTCTCTTTTGACTTGATTATCATGTCGTCTACATACACCTCTACTTCTTTGTGAATCATGTCGTGAAAGATAGCCGTAGCTGCCCTCTGATACGTTGCCCCGGCGTTCTTTAGCCCAAATGGCATAACGGTGTAGCAGTATGTTCCCCACGGTGTGATGAATGCTGTTTTCTCTTGGTGATCTGGGTGCATCTTGATCTGGTTATATCCGGCAAAACCATCCACAAATGACTTCAGGGCGTGGTTGGCAGTATTATCTACTATCAAATCGATGTTGGGCAAGGGAAAATCGTCTTTTGGACAAGCTTTATTGAGATCCCGGTAATCCACACACATGCGGACTTTCCCATTAGCTTTTAGAACAGGCACGATGTTGGCCAACCACGAAGGGTATTCGATTACCCGCAAGAAACCCACACTTAATTGTTTCATCACCTCTTCTTTCACTTTTAAGGACCATTCTGGCGTAAGTTTCCTCAGCTTCTGCTTGACGGGCCTAAATTCTGGCTTGGTGTGTATCTCGTGCATGACTATCTGGCTGTTCAAACCTGGCATATTCGCATAAGACCAGGCGAAGACATCCACATACTCTTTCAGAGCTTGTGTGAATTCTTCTCTTTCTGTCTCACTTAGGCTTGCCCCAATGCGGACCTCTCTTCTTTCCTCCTCTGTTCCGAGGTTAATCACAAGAGTGTCTCCTTCCTCGCTTTGTATACGCTGCTCGTCCCGTTCCGGGTGTTCGTTCAGTCTTTCTAACTCCTTATAAGCTATTACAGAATCACAAGTAACAGGATAACGCAACACAGAGTTTTCTTCATTGATAATAGTGTTTACAGGTACAAGTTTAAAGAGTAAATCTAGGAGTGGCTCTTTCCTAGCCTTACTTTCACTCTCACCTCTCACCCTTACAATTTCACTCTTTTCTCTTTCCCTTTGGTAGTCTGGATCAGCGTATATCAGGTGTACGGGGTCATCCCCTGGCTCGTCATCTCCTAGAACCATGATGTCGAAAAGATCTCCGATCATTTCTTCCTCCTTGTCTGTCTTGTCTTCATTTCCTTCTTTCAACCCGATCGTTAATTTGGTGGAGAAATCGTGTTCAATGCTTTCTTTGACATATAGGTCCTCTTCATAGAAGATTTCCCATCCCGGCAGGTTCTCTCCGTCACTGTTTCTCCAAGGTTCCTGAAAACCGCAAAAGGGGAAGTCCTCTCCTTCTTTGACAAAAAACCCGTTCAAAGAGCTGAAACTCGGATACTGATGCCCTCGGCCCCTTTTTTGCTGATCGTCTTCTTCAGTGTGTTGGTACCCCAAACCTTCCTTTCCGTACCTCGTTATCGGTTCCAAGGCTTGAAGTAGTCCTGATTGTCCCATTCCTAGGCCGGCTCCAGGTAAATATTTCATCATTCTTAGCATATTTGTAATCTTGGTGCTGAGACCGGGGATATTGTCTGGGGGGAGATATTCGATTATCTGAGTGCTGAGAGTTTGTACTTGAGGCTCATAAGAAAAGCCTCCTAACTGTATGCTCTGGCTCCCGATTCCCAAAACAGGTAACTCCACATCTGCCAAGGTCCTTTCAGGATCTCCTTGGATGGTAATTATGTTCCCTTCAAACGGTATCTTGATCTTTTGGTGCAAGGAGGAGGGGAGTGCTCCTATGTCGTGTAGCCACGCTCTTCCCAGCAGGAGGTTGAAACTGGAGGGAATGTCTATGATTTGGAAATTGGCCGAAAAAATTCCGGGACCGACCATGAGATTAAGCTTCAGAGAACCCAGAACGGCCCTCCTGGTATTATCATAGGCCCTGACGGTTACGGCGGATGGTGAAAGCTCTGAATCCAAAATACCCAAGCATCTGGCAGTCTTCAGGGGGCAAACATTTATGGTCGACCCATTGTCGATGAGGACTTGTGGCAAGATCTTCCCTCGGGTTCGGACGGTGATGTGGAGAGCCAGGCTGTGTTTTCTCTCCAATGGAGATAAGTCTTCATCTGAAAATGACAGACTTCTTTGGACTGTAAGTGACCCGATCATGTTTGGCAGTTGTTCAGGTGTGGAGTCCGGTGATATCACGGCTTCGTCCAGAAGTTTGATGAAAGCGGTCCTGTGGGGTTTGGAGGCAACCAAGAGGCCCCAAATGGTGATGTGTGCCTGGGTCTTCTTCAACTGTTCAAGCACTCTATCTTCTCCTATTTCCTTAGGTGGCGGTGTTTTCTCAGTATCCGGTGGTGGTTGGTATACCCTTCCTGAATGGGTGATTTGTTGGATCCAAAGGGATGCCGGGTTTGATTCCTCTGAAGTTTCTGACGATTCTGGCTCTGTCGACCAACTGAAAGTCGCGGGGGAGGTTTCTGTCATACAGATTGTCTCCCTGGGGGGGGTTTGGGATTTCCATGATTGTTTCTTCTTATTCTGGGTCCATCCTATCCCAGATTTTTCGGGATTGGTTTTGATTGTGAGTGGTTGTGAGATCCCCTGATTTATTTTTCCTAAACCCTGCCCGGGTAGGAAGTTCATTTTGGCCATCCATTGGTCAATTATTGGATTGAGGCCTGGGGTAACTTGAGCCTTTGCTGGCAGTACAATGAGTGCCCTGTAGGTTGGGTCATCTCGAATGAGCCCCACGGGATCGAAGCCTTCTTTATCAGTGGTCAAGGCATTAATCCCTGCAGGTGGAGCATGGTTAGGAAGTGGATTGTTAGTAACATTGGGCCCGCCGGGTGCGGGGATGGTTCCAGCTTCAATGAGGTCCTGGATTCGATGGCGGAGAGCTAAACAGCGTTTCGTGTCATGGCCTGCCGCTTGATGGTACGCACAGTTCTCATTCATTCTCCAAGTGTTGGGAATAGGGTTTGGTGGGGGGCGTGGGTTGAGTGGAGCGACTAGTCCAGCTTTTTGGAGTAGTTCCAAGCTCTTAACCAGAGTAGTGGGGAGGGTGCAGAAATTTCTCCTTTTCTTGGCCTCGGTGTTTGAAGAGTCTCCCTGCGTAGGCCAATTCATTGGGGGGACTTGCGGTGACTGCTGGAATGGGTTTTGTTGATACGGGTACGAGCTTAGTTGGTTTACGGCTGGAGTGGCCGTCTTTCTTCCGGCGTAAGAGGCTTTCTTGGTATCGGTTTCAACTTTCTTGGCCAGTTCTTCCTCTACTTGTGACCCCATACTCAACAGGACTCTGAAGTGTGGGAATACGTGCTTTCCCATGCAACTCAGTACGGCTGGAGTGAAGTTCTTCTGAATGATTTCCAGCTGTTCTTCTTCATCGGGTCGTTTGGACATTTGGGAGGCCATCTCCCTCCAGCGGGTGACAAAGTCGCTGAAGCTTTCTTTCTCGCCCTGTTTGGCCATTTCCAGGTGTTTACGAGTAATTTCCAAATCCTCGTTGGACCCGTATTTGGTCATAAATTCTTTGACGATATCTCCCCAAGTCTGCGTGTGATGCATTTCTAGACCAAAGAACCATCTCAGGGCGGCTCCCGTGAGAGTCATGTGAAAGGCTTGTGCTAATTCCGGCTCTCCACAACCGGACACTTGCATGGATCTGATGTAGGACTGTAGGTGAGTTTTAGGGGGCGTGGTTCCAGTGAACTTGGTGATGGAAGGGAGTTTGAATCCCTGGGGTAATCTCGCTTCTGGGTAGAGGGAAAAGGCATTCATATCCGTGATCTCGTCTGCACCTTTTATTAGGGACACCCCCTTCTGTAGGACCCTCATCTGCTCTTTCAGCTTCTTCATTTCCTCACTCTTTCTTGACATCTCGTCGGGCTGTTCCCGTACTATTACCGATTCTGCATATACTGCCCGAAGTCGGTTGATGTCTGGGTATTCATTAGGGAGGGCTGCTGGGGCCGGTGGTGGAATGGGTTTTGCGGGAACTTGTGGCCATGGTTGGTATTGGGGGTCAAAACCGGGTTGTACTTGGGGTTGCGGCCAGACTATGGGTGGCTCCTGCTGTTGGTAAGTGGGGCCTGAATCCGGGGCCCATTGGTTCTGATTGTTGGGGTCGGTTTGAACGGGACTAATTACGATAGGGCCCGTTTGGGGTGGATTGGTTCCTTGAACTGGGGGGAGTACTTGTGAAGACTGTCCTTGGTTCGGATCTCGATTCGGTGGTAGTCGATCAAACCCCGGTGGTGCAGTTCGTTCGGCTGATAATTCTTCTATTCGGATCCGGGTACCCTGTTGCTCGTTCGTGAGGTTTGCCAGATCCCTGCTGACGGTCATGAGTAAACGGTGCATTTCAGCTAGGGTTGGCTGAGCTGATGATGCCTTGGCTAGGTTCTGATCTGTCTCTCGATTCTCATGTTCATCGGCCATTTCAGGTGTGCTTGGTCTTACTAGTCTTCCGGTGTGATCACGGCCGGCCCAACCTTCCAGTCTGTTTGTTGCTTCACGACTGTAGACGAAACCACGTGGCGAAGATGAAGGAAGACTGTGATGCGACTCGATTTTTGCCAAAAGAACCACTAAAAATTGCCGAGAAGAGCCTCGGATTTAAAAGGGCGTCCAAAAGTAAGCCGTAAGGTGGTACATCCCCTACGGCTGTTTGACAAGTGTTTTAACTTGACTCGATCTTATATGCAACGCAGGTGTACGAACGGTTAAGGCTTCAGGCTCCCTCCTTTTTGGCAAGACCTTGCGATATACCCCAGGGGCGGGTACGTGCAAGAGCCTTTTGATATACTTCCCGGGTACGTGAGTGTTCTCGTCACTCGATATACCTTGGGGGCGTACTTGGCCAAGGAGAGTGGAAGTAAATGCTTTCGGTTTATGTTGGCCCAAGCAAGCCAACTCCCTACTCACTTATAATACTTCCGAGGGTTTGGGGTAAATTCACACTCGTAGAACCAATGCATGATTTGTGATAGTGCGTGTGAAAAAGGTTGGGTTTACAAATATCATTATCTTGATTACGTATTTTTGAAAAATTCCCTTTTTTCTGAAAAAATGTTTCTTCTCAATTAATTAACATAAGTAGGGAAAGCAGAAAAAAGCAAGTATTCAAATAAACAAAAGTCCACATATAAGAGTCTAGTTTTCTGGTGTCCCCAGCAGAGTCGCCACTGTGAGAATCCGCAAATGCGACCCCCCGGGTCTCGTCCCCATTCGTGGTGGTCTGAAGCGTCGGAAGGGATTCCGTCGCTCCATTTGCTTGGAGTTTGTTTTGATAATTCATATCGGGTGTCCCTACGTCTATTTCTAGATGCAAAAGGGGTTCGTTCAGAGTCGCCAGTACGTTTTACGAGAAAACGGACAAAAAGGGTTGTGTAAGGGGAAAGGCTAAAGATAAGCCTTTCCTTACACGTTTTGTCTGCGAAACCAGGATTCTATAGGGTTCGAAAACTATATTACGGTTTGGGAAGGTGTTAAGCACCCATTCCGCCCTTTCGGTCTCTAGTGGTCTTATATGTTTATTCTATGTTAAAAAACTTGGATGCTTTTACTGACAGTCTACTACTTTTCAAATGAAAACCCTAATTTCTGGGGGAAGACGGGAAAGGGATGAAAACCTTTGTGTTCCGAGATCCGATGTTTTATTTATTTGAAAAAGATGTAAATACACATGACAAAACCTTTTATTTTGAAAGAGTATCCTGTATTATTTCCTCAGATAATGACGGTTTTCTCGAGTTGTGATTATTTTTGGAAAAGTTCGGATCTTTTATGTCGGGACTAATTCAATATGGAATTAGAACTCTTTGAGGAGAGTTTATCAGACACATCGCAGTCTATGAAAAAGACAGGATATGTGGATTTTAATTCCTAGATAAGTCTTTTATCGGTCCGGGGTTTGAAAACAGGGTTTATCCGGACGATAATGTACTTACTCTTCTGGTTTTGAAAGTGGCTTTATCAGGGTCTTTTGTGTCGAAAACGATAGACTATTTGTAACTTGACAATAAGTTTGTTCAAATAAAACGTGGACAGAATAACAGAAGTAAAACAAGTACACAGATATCTAATTTTAAATACTAGAAGGGACTTTCTTTACCTTCCTGACGAGAATAATAATAAGAAAGAAAATATAATACGGCAGAGAGATCTCCGGTGATAACAATCTTTTCCTTCTTCAGATATTTCCGAGAATTCGATTC
Organism: Lonicera japonica; assembly: GCA_021464415.1. Lineage (NCBI taxonomy): Eukaryota > Viridiplantae > Streptophyta > Magnoliopsida > Dipsacales > Caprifoliaceae > Lonicera > Lonicera japonica. Next base: position 36,891,779 of record CM038466.1, on the reverse strand, counting down.
TAGAGACTGGACACGTCGAGTGTCGGGAATATATCCGATAATTCTTCAGAGATAAGATGATAATATAAAATGCTTGATAACAAAATCAGACTAAAGCTCCGGATTTTCTAGATCCAAGTTGCTGCCCCTGAACCCTTGGGGGTGTTGGCCTATTTATACTGCTCGGGGAAGATTGTCGCGCGACATTTTCCCAAAAAGGGCAAGTGTCGCGCGACATTCCTGTATGTCGTGCGACAAACGGCTGAAGTGATGGGTCCTGACACTGTGATGTGTCAGAAAGTGGTTGGTCGGGTGCAGAGAGGGATTATCGCGCGACATAGTGGGATTGTCGCGCGACATTCCAATGATTGTCGCGCGACAATGTGATATGTCGTGCGACAATCCTTGGTAAAAAAAGGTTTGTCGCGCAACAAACCCCCCCCGGGGTAGTTTCGGGTGCCCGGGTGGGTCCCGAACTCCAAAAAAATAGTAGTTCTCGTAGGTCGTTAGGGTTCTTGCAGGGGTCACGGATCGGGGTGTCTACAAATAGCATGATTGCTCAAAGGAAGTTTGACAAGGATCATTCAATCAATATCCGATCAAGTCAACGAAGTATTCGACTAAAACCGATCTATCCGAATCAAGATCATTCTTCTACAAGCATTGGACAAGACAAGAAGATCAATCTCATCACTCACAAGCTAGCAATGCAAATCCATGAAGCACAAAGATCAAGAATCATATGCAAAAGCTTCAAGGAAAAAGCTTCAAGTGAAGAATCAATTTGAAGAAACAAATCGAAGCATTCGAAGACTCATCTATTCGGTAATTGAGTGTTTGCTTAGGATTAATGTAAATTTTCTTAATTGATTGATTATATAGCTCAAATATGAACTTGCATCATTGTTAGATTGATCAAAATCAGTTTGAATCAAAATTTCTTTGAAAACACCATTCTTGCAAAAACCGGTTTTCAAATAATTTCATATTAAATTTATTTGAGCATATTTTGAGCTCTCATGAAAATAGGTGTCTTAGGATAATATATTTGACCTATCCCAAGCATCAAAATTGATTTTGGAACTTAATTGCAAAAATGTTTATTTTTCCCTTTCTAGACTCACTCTGTTTTTGCGCAGTTTTGATCTAACGGTTTGTTGGAAGCCTTCCCGGACTCCGATCATTATGAAATTTGGACAATAGTTAGATAACACATTATAGTAATTATATCCAAAAGTGCATCAAGTTCCAACGGCTGGATAATGAGATATAATAAAAACAAATCGGGAAAAATTTGTTGTCTGCAGCAATCTATCTAAACAGACCAGCAGAGGTCATCAGTCGACTGATGGGCTTTCTCAGTCGACTGATGGTCACTCAGTCGACTAAGGAGCCTTGCTCAGTCGACTGATGACCTGAATATAGCCGTTGGATTTTTATTTTTTTACTATTTTTGGTACAAAACTTCCACCAAACCTCTCAAACGGCTATATCACTTTTGGGACTATATATGTGACATCTAAGACTCATTCTACATACCTTGAATCACTCTCATACTTCATACTTCATCTATCTTCAATATCTAAAGATTCAAGAAATTGTTTTTGATCAATCATTCTTTTTGAGCTATAAATCTTGATCAATCAAGTAACTCTAGTGTAAGCTTCAATTGTATTCTTTTAAACACTTGAGAGTTATTGTAAATTGGTGTGAATCACCAAACAATTTAGTATTCAATTGTGAGAGGTAAATCTCATAGGAAAAACAAGAAGGTAAATTCTTGTTTAGATATTGTGAAAGGTAAATTTCACAAGGTTAGCAAGAGAGAGATTCTTGTGGGAATATTGTGGTCAAGCAATATTTGTAAAGAGTGTAGTGAGAAGAATTACACTTGTAGAGGTTTGATCTTCACCCGAAAGGGGATTGATTTTAGTGGAAATTCTCGGGGAACTAACCGAGCGCGGACTATGGTTTGGTAAACTAAAACCGTGTGGACAAAAAGCCTTGGACTTCAAATCGGTTCAATCTTTCTTACTCAATCTCTTTATTATTGATTGTTTTGTTATTGCTTGAGATTGCTTAATTATTTTCTCTTGTACTTAATTGTTTATTTGCTTACATTCCTTGATATATTTGTTAAGTAAATTGTTTTACTCAAACTTTTTGAAAAGATTTTTAAATTCCGCATTTAGTTTTAAAAACCCTATTCACCCCCCTCTAGGGTATTTTTCGACCAACAATTGGTATCAAAGGATGTACTCTTGTTTTTGATTTCACAATCTAAGAGTCCTCGATCATGTATTATTATCAAGAAACCAGCCTTTCCGAAGGTGCTTCCATTTATAGACCTCCATTGTTTGATGGCAAAAACTATAGTTATTGGAAAAATCGTATGTGCATATTTTTACAAGCTAACGATTTTGAACAATGGAAGGTCACACTTGTTGGACCTTATGAGATCACAAAAACCGACGAAAGGGGAAACATTATCCCTAAGTCAATATCCGAGTACAATGAGCATGATATTAGAAAAGTTCAATTCAATGCTAAAGCTTTAAATTCATTACATTGTGCTTTGTCTATGGATGAATACAACAAAATCTCTAGTTGCAAAACCGCAAAAGAAATTTGGGACAAGCTTGAGGTTACCTATGAAGGAACCTCTCAAGTGAAGGAGGATAATATTAATATTCTTGTCCATGATTATGAATTGTTTAAGATGGAGCCTTATGAATCATTTGCTTCCATGTATAGTAGATTTTCTATTCTCACTAACGCTTTGGACCTTCTTGCCAAGGTTTATTCAAATGAAGAGAAGATTAGAAAAGTGCTTAGGATTCTTCCAAAGATGTGGAGGCCTAAGGTAACGGCAATTCAAGAAGCTAAGAATCTCAAAACTCTTAGCATGGATGAGCTATTGGGTTCTCTCAAAACCCATGAGAAGGAATTGCAAAGAGAAGAAGGAGGAGAGAAAGCAAATCAATTGACAATATTTGCTTTAAAGCAAAATAAAAGAAAGAATGAAAAAGGCTCAATAAGAGAAGATGGAGACATGGCTCTAATCTCTAGGAAATTTGAGAAATTCCTAGCAAAGAAGAAGTACTCACAAGGGAAGATCAACAACAATCCCTCATCTTCAAAGTTCCTCAATGATAGATCAACTCATCCTAAAGTTGACAATGAGGAAAGGAAATGCTTCCATTGTCATGAATCGGGACACTACAAGACGAATTTTCCGGTTAGAAGAAATGAGAAGAGAGCAAAGAAGGAAGAATTATATAAGAGGTTGAAAGATGCTCTCAAAGGGCATTCAAGCGAATCGGATGAAGACGAATCCGATATTGAGTCAAGTGATGAAGAAACGGCCGACCTTTGCCTTATGGCAAAAGATGGAAGGGCATACCAATCGTTGCCTCATCGATGAAGCACTCATGGAGGCTACCATTTTCTCTCCGTGGCCTTGGCCCTTTTTGATGTTTCCATAGGGGGAGAAAATGTGTGTTAGTAGCAATCAATGTTGGTAAGACTATTAAATGCTTTATGTCTTTAACATTGATAATTGTTTTCTTTTGAAAACCTTATTTGAGATCAAAATTGTTTTATTGGTTTTAAAACTATCTCAAATATATGCAATGCTTTTTACAAATCATTTATTTTATCTATGCATAAATTGAGGGGGAGCATATTTCAATTATTCATATGCTATTTATGCTTGTTATTGAAAACACACATTAATTTATTGTCATCATAAAAAAGGGGGAGATTGTTGACCTTGAAGGTCTTAATCTTATTTTGATAATAACAATAAATCAATCATGTGTAATTTAACATGTTCTTAATATAAGATTATAGATTTCTTATTTGGAAAATCAAGAATAGCATGATTGCTCAAAGGAAGTTTGACAAGGATCATTCAATCAATATCCGATCAAGTCAACGAAGTATTCGACTAAAACCGATCTATCCGAATCAAGATCATTCTTCTACAAGCATTGGACAAGACAAGAAGATCAATCTCATCACTCACAAGCTAGCAATGCAAATCCATGAAGCACAAAGATCAATAATCATATGCAAAAGCTTCAAGGAAAAAGCTTCAAGTGAAGAATTAATTTGAAGAAACAAATCGAAGCATTCGAAGACTCATCTATTCGGTAATTGAGTGTTTGCTTAGGATTAATGTAAAGTTTCTTAATTGATTGATTATATAGCTCAAATATGAACTTGCATCATTGTTAGATTGATCAAAATCAATTTGAATCAAAATTTCTTTGAAAACATCATTCTTGCAAAAATCGGTTTTCAAATAATTTCATATTAAATTTATTTGAGCATATTTTGAGCTCTCATGAAAATAGGTGTCTTAGGATAATATATTTGACCTATCCCAAGCATCAAAATTGATTTTGGAACTTAATTGCAAAAATGTTTATTTTTCCCTTTCTAGACTCGCTCCGTTTTTGCTCAATTTTGATCTAACGGTTTGTTGGAGGCATTCCCGGACTCCGATCATTATGAAATTTGGACAGTAGTTAGATAACACATTATAGTAATTATATCCAAAATTTCATCAAGTTCCAACGGCTGGATAATGAGATATGATCAAAACAAATCGGAAAAAATTTGTTGTCTGCAGCAATCTATCTAAACAGACCAGCAGAGGTCATCAGTCGACTGATGGGCTTGCTCAGTCGACTGATGGTCACTCAGCCGACTAAGGAGCCTTGCTCAGTCGACTGATGACCTGAATATAGCCGTTGGATTTTTATTTTTTTACTATTTTTGGTACAAAACTTCCACCAAACCTCTCAAACGGCTATATCACTTTTGGGACTATATATATGACATCTAAGACTCATTCTACATACCTTGAATCACTCTCATACTTCATACTTCATCTATCTTCAATATCTAAAGATTCAAGAAATTGTTTTTGATCAATCATTCTTTTTGAGCTATAAATCTTGATCAATCAAGTAACTCTAGTGTAAGCTTCAATTGTATTCTTTTAAACACTTGAGAGTTATTGTAAATTGGTGTGAATCACCAAACAATTTAGTATTCAATTGTGAGAGGTAAATCTCATAGGAAAAACAAGAAGGTAAATTCTTGTTTAGATATTGTGAAAGGTAAATTTCACAAGGTTAGCAAGAGAGAGATTCTTGTGGGAATATTGTGGTCAAGCAATATTTGTAAAGAGTGTAGTGAGAAGAATTACACTTGTAGAGGTTTGATCTTCACCCGAAAGGAGATTGATTTTAGTGGAAATTCTCGGGGAACTAACCGAGCGCGGACTATGGTTTGGTAAACTAAAACCGTGTGGACAAAAAGCCTTGGACTTCAAATCGGTTCAATCTTTCTTACTCAATCTCTTTATTATTGATTGTTTTGTTATTGCTTGAGATTGCTTAATTATTTTCTCTTGTACTTAATTATTTATTTGCTTACATTCCTTGATATATTTGTTAAGTAAATTGTTTTACTCAAACTTTTTGAAAAAAAATTTAAATTCCACATTTAGTTTTAAAAAACCCTATTCACCCCCTCTAGGGTATTTTCCGACCAACAGTTTTATCTCAACATATCGTCCGGCAAGAGTAATACCTAATTAATATAAAAGAAAAGTATGACTTTTTTACGTTACGCAAAATGGATATACTTAGAGTGCTTTAATATTATGAAAAAACAATCTCCCTAAACTACTAATTAGGGACTGAGCTAGAAATTATTGTAAGTCGAGGTGATAAATAATGGAGGAAAGAAATTAATTAACATTACAAATTAAGATGTTGAGAGAGCCAAAGAGGGAGAGAACTAAGGCCAAAGCTTTCCAATTGTCATTTTTACCAATATAAATTTCTATAATAGAAATACAAAATAGTAAAAACTATCTCCAATAGGAGTTTATATATTTATTTAATTTTCATGGGGTATGTCAAGCAAGTCTCAAATACTTCATTTATGAGAAGTTGAAAGACGAGACAGGTGATTTGATAAGATGTTTTTCTACTTTATTGTTTTTTCATGGAATCAAAATCTTTGTTTGGGCGATGGATGAGAATTTTTTATGAAAAGATGATGTACCAAGAAATTGATATATTGTAACCCACTAATATATATTTCAGAGAGTGTATATTTTTATATTTGCTGTGTTTTTATTGTTTTTCAGGTGTTTAAAATTAAATGAAAAAATTTTATATTTGCTGTGTTTTTATTGTTTTTCAGGTGTTTAAAATTAAATGAAAAAATTAACTTTTGAATGGAATAATTCGGAGTTAAAACGAAAAAGTGAGCCAAGTCTTGTCACCTGTCAGCGGGCTCAAATTCAGCCCACTCCGCGTTAAAAGAGTGCTGCCAACCTTGCCCATTAATTCATCCCACATACAGCCCACTTAATTAAATTCATCCCAGCAGCCCAAGCCACATGCAAGCCAATGAAGCCATTTCCACAAATGGGCCTAAGGCCAATTATAATCCATTAAGCCATAGAGTAGCCTATTAATTTTTTCTATCTTCTTCAATGCACGTTTATCGAGAGAGTTGCAAGTTTTTTCTTCTCTAGTTTTTTTTCTCTTCGATCTTGTTTTCTCGGTATTCGTTCCAAATATCTTTGTGAATGACTACAATTAATTTAGAATTATTTTTTTTAAAATTTATTTTTGCATATTCAAGTAAGTACTCAATTTATTTATTTATATAGGAAAATAATATTAGCACTCTACTTTATCCTAAGGCACACCACTTTTATTTTTAGTGATATAAAAAGTGTCCCAAAAGATATATATAAGTATCACTAAAAACGAAAGTGGAGTGCCTTAGGACGAAAGTAGAGTGATAATATCATTTCCTTTTATATATTCATTAATTATGTATTGTGTTTTAATTATAAGTATGCTAGGTTAGGTTATTTAATTGATTCATTTATACATGTTTATGCCAATTAATTCTATCAATTTAATGCGTTAATGTTAAAAATAATTCTTCTTATTGAATGACTATTTTAACTGATAAAAAATAAGATTGAATTATCATTATAATTTGTTGGATTTAGTTTATGATTTGTTCAAAGTAGATATAAATTGTGTTTTGACAAATATAGTGAGTGTTTTGATCTTATACACGTGTTTAGCTGTGGGAGAATTAATAATTAAATTTTAAAAATTAATTGAGTTTAATTGAATTTATTTTTCACATTGAATAGAGTCGAAAGATCAAATTAGTAAAAGATAAATAGTAGAGTTTGCTGGGCATGAATATTAGAAATATGATATCAAATATATGACTTAGCCACCCTAGTATTTTATTAATTATTTATTTTATTAGTATTTTAGTTGATAAATCATCATTCCCTATTTTTAAACTAGATTAAAAATTAATTATAATTAATGAGAGAGATATGTATCTTCCATCCGTCAGGTCCCTAAGGTTCGACTTCGCTCTTGCCTAGGCTAAACTCGATTCGTGCACTTGTCAAAATATTTTGGGGCAATTGGTTTAAAGGACAAATGTTTCTTTCTCTATCTATTCAAGGAGACAAATTTTTAACCTATTTTATAAAATCCCATCTTTTTTAAAAAAGGACATCCTTTTGATTGAAGGACAATTGAATAATAAAAACACATTAACAAGAAAACAAATTATAGGAAAACAGACTTTCCCAAAAATGTCCCCAAACGAAATTTAAACAAATAAATAAATTAAAATTTTAAAAAAGGTAAACTACCTAAAATCCAGCAAGCAACTAAATCTTAGATTTAAAAGTCAAATCATTAGTTTTGAAAAAATTAAAAAATTCAAAAGAGAATCTAAGGAAAATCATAAACAAAGCTCGGTGATGACTGTGAAGATTATCCCAATAATACTTAGGCATATTTTGTTATTTACGTTTAGGCATATTGACAAAAAAACCTATGGACAACGCAACTGCAATCCAATTTAGGTTACAAAGTATAGGGAAAAAAACTCTCACATATATCAGCAATTGCCTATCAAGTATGAATCTATTCAATAAACGTAGGAAACGAAAACAAACTACCACATACATTAATAGTTGCATCTCAATTAAGCACCTTTGCAATAAATATGGACAAAAATGTTACCTGTAATACCATATATGTATTTAGTCGAAATCCGAACAGGAGTAGCCAAAAAGATCTCAACTACTGTTGTTGGAAACTAGCTAATGGATAGATCATATCCTTTCCATGTATGTGATTTGTTGACCTAGAAGGTCTTAATCTTATTTTGATAATAACAATAATTTAATCATGTGTAATTTAACATGTTCTTGATTTAAGATTATAGATTTCCTACTTGAAAAATCAAGAATAGCATGATTGCTCAAAGGAAGCATGACAAGGATCAATGGAATCAATATTCGATCAAGTCAACGAAGCATTGGACTAGCAAGAGAACAACCTTATCACACACATGCTAGTAATACAAATCCATGAAGATCAAGTTCAAGGATCATATGGAAAAGCTTCAAGAGAAGAATCAAGTTGAAGAAACTATTCAAAACATTCAAAGACTCACATATTCGGTAATTGAGTGTATGCTTAGGATTGATGTAAATTTTATTCATTGATTGATTATATAGCTCATACATATTGAAATATCATTCTTAGATTGATCAAAATCAGTTTGAATCGAAAATCATTTCAAAACATCATTTTGGCAAAAACCGGCTTTGAAATATATTCATATTATATTCAAATGATCATATTTTTAGCTCTCATGTAAATAGGTGTCTTACGATAATATATTTAACCTATCCCAAGCATCAAAATTGATTTTGGAACTTAATTGCAAAAATGTTTATTTTTCCCTTTCTAGACTCGCTCCGTTTTTGCGCAGTTTTGATCTAACGGTTTTTTGGAGGCCTTCCCGGACTCCGATCATTATGAAATTTTGACAGAAGTTAGATAACACATTATAGTACTTACATACAAAATTTCATCTAGTTCCAACGGTTGGATAATGAGATATGATCAAAACAAATCGGGAAAAAATTTGCTGTCTGCAGCAATCTTCTAAACAGACCAGCAGAGGGCATCAGTCGACTGATGGGCTTTGCTCAGTCGACTGATGGTCACTCAGTCGACTAAGGAGCCTTGCTCAGTCGACTGATGACCTGAATATAGCCGTTGGATTTCTATTTTTTTACTATTTTTGGTACAAAACTTCCACCAAACCTCTCAAACGGCTATATCACTTTTGGGACTATAAATATGACTTCCAAGACTCATTCTAAACACCTTGAATCACTCTCATACTCCATACTTCATCTATCTTCAATATCTAAAGATTCAAGAAATTGTTTTTGATCAATTATTATCATTTGAGCTATATCATCTTGATCAAATAGGATAACTCTAGTGTGAGCTTCAAATTGTATTCTTTATACACTTGTGAGAGTTATTGTAAATTGGTGTGAATCACCAAACAATTATATTTCATTGTGAGAGGTAAATCTCATAGGAAAAACAAGAAGGAAAATTCTTGTTTAGTTTTTGTGAAAGGTAAATTTCACAAGGTTAGCAAGAGAGTGTCTTGTGAGAATATTGTGGTCAAGCAATATTTGTAAAGAGTGTGTGAGACAACAACACTTGTAGTGGTTTGATCTTCACCCGGAAGGAGATTGGAATTAGTGGAAATTCTCGGGGAACTAACCGAGCGCGGACTATGGTTTGGTAAACCAAAACCGTGTGGACAAAAAGCCTTGGACTTCAAATCGGTTCAATCTTTCTTACTCAATCTCTTTATTATTGATTGTTTTGTTATTGCTTGAGATTGCTTAATTATTTTCTCTTATGCTTGATTGTTTATTTGCTTACATTCCTTGATATATTTGTTAAGTAAATTGTTTTACTTAAACTTTTTGAAAAGATTTTTAAATTCCGCATTTAGTTTTAAAAACCCTATTCACCCCCCCTATAGGGTTGTTTTCCGACCTACAATTGGTATCAGAGGTTGTACTCTTGTTTTTGATTTAACAATCTAAGAGTCCTCGATCATGTCTTATTATCAAGGAACCGGCCTTTCCGAAGTTGCTTCTATTTATAGGCCACCATTATTTGATGGCAAAAACTATAGCTATTGGAAAAATCGCATGTGTACATTTTTACAAGCAAATGATTTTGAACAATGGAAGGTCACACTTGTTGGACCTTATGAGATCACAAAAACCGACGAAAGGGGAAACATTATCCCTAAGTCAATATCCGAGTACAAAGAGCAAGATATTCGAAAAATTCAATACAATGCCAAAGCTTTAAATTCATTACATTGTGCTTTATCTATGGATGAATACAACAAAATCTCTAGTTGCAAAACCGCAAAAGAGATTTGGGACAAGCTTGAGGTTGCCCATGAGGGAACTTCTCAAGTCAAGGAGGACAACATTAATATACTTGTCCATGACTATGAGTTATTTAATATGGAGGCTAACGAACCACTTGCTTCCATGTATAGTAGATTTTCTATTCTCACTAACGCTTTGGACCTTCTTGGCAAGGTTTATTCAAATGAAGAGAAGATTAGAAAAGTGCTTTGGATTCTTCCTAAGAAATGGAGACCCAAGGTGACGGCTATACAAGAGGCCAAGAATCTCAAGACTTTGAGCATGGATGAGCTATTGGGTTCATTAAAAACCCATGAGAAGGAGTTGGAAAGAGAAGATGAAGTAAATGCAAAATCGAAAAGAAATCTAGCCCTCAAAGCAAGCCAACATAAGGATGGCCTTGAGTCAATGGGAGAAGATGGAGATATAGCACTTCTCTCTAAGAAGTTTAAAAAATTTCTAGCAAAGAAGAAATTCTCTCAAGGGAAGCTCGACAACTATCCATCATCCTCAAAGAACTTTGATGATAGATCAACTCATCCTAAAGTTGACAATGAGGAAAGGAAGTGCTTCCATTGTCAAAAACCGGGACATTACAAGTCAAATTGTCCGGTTAGAAAAGAGGAGAAAAGAGAGAAGAAAGCAAAGAAGGAAGAGCTATACAAGAGATTGAAGCATGCTCTCAAAGAAATTTCAAGCGAATCGGAAGAAGAAGAATTCGATATCGAGTCAAGTGATGAAGAGACGGCCGATCTTTGTCTTATGGCAAAAGATGGAAGGGCATACAAATCTTTGCCTCATCGATGAAGCACTTATGGCGTCTACCATTTTCTCTCCGTGGCCTTGGCCCTTTTTGATGTTGCCATAGGGGGAGAAAATGTGTGTTGGTGGCAATCAATGTTGGTAAGACTATTAATTGCTTTATGTCTTTAACATTGATAATTGTTTTCTTTTGAAACCTTATTTGAGATCAAAATTGTTTTATTGGTTTTAAAACTATCTCAAATGTTTGCAATGCTTTTAATAATATTTTATTTTATCTATGCATAAATTGAGGGGGAGCATATATCATTTATTCATATGCTATTTATGCTTGTTATTGAAAACACACATTAATTTATTGTCATCATCAAAAAGGGGGAGATTGTTGACCTAGAAGGTCTTAATCTTATTTTGATAATAACAATAATTTAATCATGTGTAATTTAACATGTTCTTGATTTAAGATTATAGATTTCCTACTTGAAAAATCAAGAATAGCATGATTGCTCAAAGGAAGCATGACAAGGATCAATGGAATCAATATTCGATCAAGTCAACGAAGCATTGGACTAGCAAGAGAACAACCTTATCACACACATGCTAGTAATACAAATCCATGAAGATCAAGTTCAAGGATCATATGGAAAAGCTTCAAGAGAAGAATCAAGTTGAAGAAACTATTCAAAACATTCAAAGACTCACATATTCGGTAATTGAGTGTATGCTTAGGATTGATGTAAATTTTATTCATTGATTGATTATATAGCTCATACATATTGAAATATCATTCTTAGATTGATCAAAATCAGTTTGAATCGAAAATCATTTCAAAACATCATTTTGGCAAAAACCGGCTTTGAAATATATTCATATTATATTCAAATGATCATATTTTTAGCTCTCATGTAAATAGGTGTCTTACGATAATATATTTAACCTATCCCAAGCATCAAAATTGATTTTGGAACTTAATTGCAAAAATGTTTATTTTTCCCTTTCTAGACTCGCTCCGTTTTTGCGCAGTTTTGATCTAACGGTTTTTTGGAGGCCTTCCCGGACTCCGATCATTATGAAATTTTGACAGAAGTTAGATAACACATTATAGTACTTACATACAAAATTTCATCTAGTTCCAACGGTTGGATAATGAGATATGATCAAAACAAATCGGGAAAAAATTTGCTGTCTGCAGCAATCTTCTAAACAGACCAGCAGAGGGCATCAGTCGACTGATGGGCTTTGCTCAGTCGACTGATGGTCACTCAGTCGACTAAGGAGCCTTGCTCAGTCGACTGATGACCTGAATATAGCCGTTGGATTTCTATTTTTTTACTATTTTTGGTACAAAACTTCCACCAAACCTCTCAAACGGCTATATCACTTTTGGGACTATAAATATGACTTCCAAGACTCATTCTAAACACCTTGAATCACTCTCATACTCCATACTTCATCTATCTTCAATATCTAAAGATTCAAGAAATTGTTTTTGATCAATTATTATCATTTGAGCTATATCATCTTGATCAAATAGGATAACTCTAGTGTGAGCTTCAAATTGTATTCTTTATACACTTGTGAGAGTTATTGTAAATTGGTGTGAATCACCAAACAATTATATTTCATTGTGAGAGGTAAATCTCATAGGAAAAACAAGAAGGAAAATTCTTGTTTAGTTTTTGTGAAAGGTAAATTTCACAAGGTTAGCAAGAGAGTGTCTTGTGAGAATATTGTGGTCAAGCAATATTTGTAAAGAGTGTGTGAGACAACAACACTTGTAGTGGTTTGATCTTCACCCGGAAGGAGATTGGAATTAGTGGAAATTCTCGGGGAACTAACCGAGCGCGGACTATGGTTTGGTAAACCAAAACCGTGTGGACAAAAAGCCTTGGACTTCAAATCGGTTCAATCTTTCTTACTCAATCTCTTTATTATTGATTGTTTTGTTATTGCTTGAGATTGCTTAATTATTTTCTCTTATGCTTGATTGTTTATTTGCTTACATTCCTTGATATATTTGTTAAGTAAATTGTTTTACTTAAACTTTTTGAAAAGATTTTTAAATTCCGCATTTAGTTTTAAAAACCCTATTCACCCCCCCTATAGGGTTGTTTTCCGACCTACAATTGGTATCAGAGGTTGTACTCTTGTTTTTGATTTAACAATCTAAGAGTCCTCGATCATGTCTTATTATCAAGGAACCGGCCTTTCCGAAGTTGCTTCTATTTATAGGCCACCATTATTTGATGGCAAAAACTATAGCTATTGGAAAAATCGCATGTGTACATTTTTACAAGCAAATGATTTTGAACAATGGAAGGTCACACTTGTTGGACCTTATGAGATCACAAAAACCGACGAAAGGGGAAACATTATCCCTAAGTCAATATCCGAGTACAAAGAGCAAGATATTCGAAAAATTCAATACAATGCCAAAGCTTTAAATTCATTACATTGTGCTTTATCTATGGATGAATACAACAAAATCTCTAGTTGCAAAACCGCAAAAGAGATTTGGGACAAGCTTGAGGTTGCCCATGAGGGAACTTCTCAAGTCAAGGAGGACAACATTAATATACTTGTCCATGACTATGAGTTATTTAATATGGAGGCTAACGAACCACTTGCTTCCATGTATAGTAGATTTTCTATTCTCACTAACGCTTTGGACCTTCTTGGCAAGGTTTATTCAAATGAAGAGAAGATTAGAAAAGTGCTTTGGATTCTTCCTAAGAAATGGAGACCCAAGGTGACGGCTATACAAGAGGCCAAGAATCTCAAGACTTTGAGCATGGATGAGCTATTGGGTTCATTAAAAACCCATGAGAAGGAGTTGGAAAGAGAAGATGAAGTAAATGCAAAATCGAAAAGAAATCTAGCCCTCAAAGCAAGCCAACATAAGGATGGCCTTGAGTCAATGGGAGAAGATGGAGATATAGCACTTCTCTCTAAGAAGTTTAAAAAATTTCTAGCAAAGAAGAAATTCTCTCAAGGGAAGCTCGACAACTATCCATCATCCTCAAAGAACTTTGATGATAGATCAACTCATCCTAAAGTTGACAATGAGGAAAGGAAGTGCTTCCATTGTCAAAAACCGGGACATTACAAGTCAAATTGTCCGGTTAGAAAAGAGGAGAAAAGAGAGAAGAAAGCAAAGAAGGAAGAGCTATACAAGAGATTGAAGCATGCTCTCAAAGAAATTTCAAGCGAATCGGAAGAAGAAGAATTCGATATCGAGTCAAGTGATGAAGAGACGGCCGATCTTTGTCTTATGGCAAAAGATGGAAGGGCATACAAATCTTTGCCTCATCGATGAAGCACTTATGGCGTCTACCATTTTCTCTCCGTGGCCTTGGCCCTTTTTGATGTTGCCATAGGGGGAGAAAATGTGTGTTGGTGGCAATCAATGTTGGTAAGACTATTAATTGCTTTATGTCTTTAACATTGATAATTGTTTTCTTTTGAAACCTTATTTGAGATCAAAATTGTTTTATTGGTTTTAAAACTATCTCAAATGTTTGCAATGCTTTTAATAATATTTTATTTTATCTATGCATAAATTGAGGGGGAGCATATATCATTTATTCATATGCTATTTATGCTTGTTATTGAAAACACACATTAATTTATTGTCATCATCAAAAAGGGGGAGATTGTTGACCTAGAAGGTCTTAATCTTATTTTGATAATAACAATAATTTAATCATGTGTAATTTAACATGTTCTTGATTTAAGATTATAGATTTCCTACTTGAAAAATCAAGAATAGCATGATTGCTCAAAGGAAGCATGACAAGGATCAATGGAATCAATATTCGATCAAGTCAACGAAGCATTGGACTAGCAAGAGAACAACCTTATCACACACATGCTAGTAATACAAATCCATGAAGATCAAGTTCAAGGATCATATGGAAAAGCTTCAAGAGAAGAATCAAGTTGAAGAAACTATTCAAAACATTCAAAGACTCACATATTCGGTAATTGAGTGTATGCTTAGGATTGATGTAAATTTTATTCATTGATTGATTATATAGCTCATACATATTGAAATATCATTCTTAGATTGATCAAAATCAGTTTGAATCGAAAATCATTTCAAAACATCATTTTGGCAAAAACCGGCTTTGAAATATATTCATATTATATTCAAATGATCATATTTTTAGCTCTCATGTAAATAGGTGTCTTACGATAATATATTTAACCTATCCCAAGCATCAAAATTGATTTTGGAACTTAATTGCAAAAATGTTTATTTTTCCCTTTCTAGACTCGCTCCGTTTTTGCGCAGTTTTGATCTAACGGTTTTTTGGAGGCCTTCCCGGACTCCGATCATTATGAAATTTTGACAGAAGTTAGATAACACATTATAGTACTTACATACAAAATTTCATCTAGTTCCAACGGTTGGATAATGAGATATGATCAAAACAAATCGGGAAAAAATTTGCTGTCTGCAGCAATCTTCTAAACAGACCAGCAGAGGGCATCAGTCGACTGATGGGCTTTGCTCAGTCGACTGATGGTCACTCAGTCGACTAAGGAGCCTTGCTCAGTCGACTGATGACCTGAATATAGCCGTTGGATTTCTATTTTTTTACTATTTTTGGTACAAAACTTCCACCAAACCTCTCAAACGGCTATATCACTTTTGGGACTATAAATATGACTTCCAAGACTCATTCTAAACACCTTGAATCACTCTCATACTCCATACTTCATCTATCTTCAATATCTAAAGATTCAAGAAATTGTTTTTGATCAATTATTATCATTTGAGCTATATCATCTTGATCAAATAGGATAACTCTAGTGTGAGCTTCAAATTGTATTCTTTATACACTTGTGAGAGTTATTGTAAATTGGTGTGAATCACCAAACAATTATATTTCATTGTGAGAGGTAAATCTCATAGGAAAAACAAGAAGGAAAATTCTTGTTTAGTTTTTGTGAAAGGTAAATTTCACAAGGTTAGCAAGAGAGTGTCTTGTGAGAATATTGTGGTCAAGCAATATTTGTAAAGAGTGTGTGAGACAACAACACTTGTAGTGGTTTGATCTTCACCCGGAAGGAGATTGGAATTAGTGGAAATTCTCGGGGAACTAACCGAGCGCGGACTATGGTTTGGTAAACCAAAACCGTGTGGACAAAAAGCCTTGGACTTCAAATCGGTTCAATCTTTCTTACTCAATCTCTTTATTATTGATTGTTTTGTTATTGCTTGAGATTGCTTAATTATTTTCTCTTATGCTTGATTGTTTATTTGCTTACATTCCTTGATATATTTGTTAAGTAAATTGTTTTACTTAAACTTTTTGAAAAGATTTTTAAATTCCGCATTTAGTTTTAAAAACCCTATTCACCCCCCCTATAGGGTTGTTTTCCGACCTACAATTGGTATCAGAGGTTGTACTCTTGTTTTTGATTTAACAATCTAAGAGTCCTCGATCATGTCTTATTATCAAGGAACCGGCCTTTCCGAAGTTGCTTCTATTTATAGGCCACCATTATTTGATGGCAAAAACTATAGCTATTGGAAAAATCGCATGTGTACATTTTTACAAGCAAATGATTTTGAACAATGGAAGGTCACACTTGTTGGACCTTATGAGATCACAAAAAACCGACGAAAGGGGAAACATTATCCCTAAGTCAATATCCGAGTACAAAGAGCAAGATATTCGAAAAATTCAATACAATGCCAAAGCTTTAAATTCATTACATTGTGCTTTATCTATGGATGAATACAACAAAATCTCTAGTTGCAAAACCGCAAAAGAGATTTGGGACAAGCTTGAGGTTGCCCATGAGGGAACTTCTCAAGTCAAGGAGGACAACATTAATATACTTGTCCATGACTATGAGTTATTTAATATGGAGGCTAACGAACCACTTGCTTCCATGTATAGTAGATTTTCTATTCTCACTAACGCTTTGGACCTTCTTGGCAAGGTTTATTCAAATGAAGAGAAGATTAGAAAAGTGCTTTGGATTCTTCCTAAGAAATGGAGACCCAAGGTGACGGCTATACAAGAGGCCAAGAATCTCAAGACTTTGAGCATGGATGAGCTATTGGGTTCATTAAAAACCCATGAGAAGGAGTTGGAAAGAGAAGATGAAGTAAATGCAAAATCGAAAAGAAATCTAGCCCTCAAAGCAAGCCAACATAAGGATGGCCTTGAGTCAATGGGAGAAGATGGAGATATAGCACTTCTCTCTAAGAAGTTTAAAAAATTTCTAGCAAAGAAGAAATTCTCTCAAGGGAAGCTCGACAACTATCCATCATCCTCAAAGAACTTTGATGATAGATCAACTCATCCTAAAGTTGACAATGAGGAAAGGAAGTGCTTCCATTGTCAAAAACCGGGACATTACAAGTCAAATTGTCCGGTTAGAAAAGAGGAGAAAAGAGAGAAGAAAGCAAAGAAGGAAGAGCTATACAAGAG
Organism: Lonicera japonica; assembly: GCA_021464415.1. Lineage (NCBI taxonomy): Eukaryota > Viridiplantae > Streptophyta > Magnoliopsida > Dipsacales > Caprifoliaceae > Lonicera > Lonicera japonica. The sequence goes on along the minus strand of CM038466.1, from coordinate 36,874,247 downwards.
ATTGAAGCATGCTCTCAAAGAAATTTCAAGCGAATCGGAAGAAGAAGAATTCGATATCGAGTCAAGTGATGAAGAGACGGCCGATCTTTGTCTTATGGCAAAAGATGGAAGGGCATACAAATCTTTGCCTCATCGATGAAGCACTTATGGCGTCTACCATTTTCTCTCCGTGGCCTTGGCCCTTTTTGATGTTGCCATAGGGGGAGAAAATGTGTGTTGGTGGCAATCAATGTTGGTAAGACTATTAATTGCTTTATGTCTTTAACATTGATAATTGTTTTCTTTTGAAACCTTATTTGAGATCAAAATTGTTTTATTGGTTTTAAAACTATCTCAAATGTTTGCAATGCTTTTAATAATATTTTATTTTATCTATGCATAAATTGAGGGGGAGCATATATCATTTATTCATATGCTATTTATGCTTGTTATTGAAAACACACATTAATTTATTGTCATCATCAAAAAGGGGAGATTGTTGACCTAGAAGGTCTTAATCTTATTTTGATAATAACAATAATTTAATCATGTGTAATTTAACATGTTCTTGATTTAAGATTATAGATTTCCTACTTGAAAAATCAAGAATAGCATGATTGCTCAAAGGAAGCATGACAAGGATCAATGGAATCAATATTCGATCAAGTCAACGAAGCATTGGACTAGCAAGAGAACAACCTTATCACACACATGCTAGTAATACAAATCCATGAAGATCAAGTTCAAGGATCATATGGAAAAGCTTCAAGAGAAGAATCAAGTTGAAGAAACTATTCAAAACATTCAAAGACTCACATATTCGGTAATTGAGTGTATGCTTAGGATTGATGTAAATTTTATTCATTGATTGATTATATAGCTCATACATATTGAAATATCATTCTTAGATTGATCAAAATCAGTTTGAATCGAAAATCATTTCAAAACATCATTTTGGCAAAAACCGGCTTTGAAATATATTCATATTATATTCAAATGATCATATTTTTAGCTCTCATGTAAATAGGTGTCTTACGATAATATATTTAACCTATCCCAAGCATCAAAATTGATTTTGGAACTTAATTGCAAAAATGTTTATTTTTCCCTTTCTAGACTCGCTCCGTTTTTTGCGCAGTTTTGATCTAACGGTTTTTTGGAGGCCTTCCCGGACTCCGATCATTATGAAATTTTGACAGAAGTTAGATAACACATTATAGTACTTACATACAAAATTTCATCTAGTTCCAACGGTTGGATAATGAGATATGATCAAAACAAATCGGGAAAAAATTTGCTGTCTGCAGCAATCTTCTAAACAGACCAGCAGAGGGCATCAGTCGACTGATGGGCTTTGCTCAGTCGACTGATGGTCACTCAGTCGACTAAGGAGCCTTGCTCAGTCGACTGATGACCTGAATATAGCCGTTGGATTTCTATTTTTTTACTATTTTTGGTACAAAACTTCCACCAAACCTCTCAAACGGCTATATCACTTTTGGGACTATAAATATGACTTCCAAGACTCATTCTAAACACCTTGAATCACTCTCATACTCCATACTTCATCTATCTTCAATATCTAAAGATTCAAGAAATTGTTTTTGATCAATTATTATCATTTGAGCTATATCATCTTGATCAAATAGGATAACTCTAGTGTGAGCTTCAAATTGTATTCTTTATACACTTGTGAGAGTTATTGTAAATTGGTGTGAATCACCAAACAATTATATTTCATTGTGAGAGGTAAATCTCATAGGAAAAACAAGAAGGAAAATTCTTGTTTAGTTTTTGTGAAAGGTAAATTTCACAAGGTTAGCAAGAGAGTGTCTTGTGAGAATATTGTGGTCAAGCAATATTTGTAAAGAGTGTGTGAGACAACAACACTTGTAGTAGTTTGATCTTCACCCGGAAGGAGATTGGAATTAGTGGAAATTCTCGGGGAACTAACCGAGCGCGGACTATGGTTTGGTAAACCAAAACCGTGTGGACAAAAAGCCTTGGACTTCAAATCGGTTCAATCTTTCTTACTCAATCTCTTTATTATTGATTGTTTTGTTATTGCTTGAGATTGCTTAATTATTTTCTCTTATGCTTGATTGTTTATTTGCTTACATTCCTTGATATATTTGTTAAGTAAATTGTTTTACTTAAACTTTTTGAAAAGATTTTTAAATTCCGCATTTAGTTTTAAAAACCCTATTCACCCCCCCTCTAGGGTTGTTTTCCGACCTACATGATTGTTGTTATTTGCATCTAGAAACATCAAGAATGAGAAATTGTACAGATCCTTTTGAAATAATCAAAACCATCAAATTTTTTAAATGTAGAGAAATATACCATATAAGCATATGGGAACATAATGGTTACTTCATGAGATTGACGGCCATAGCGTTTTGCAAGTGATTGAATGACAAAATGGAAGACTCCTAGAGTGTGTTTGTCGCACGGGATTAGAAGTAGGATATGATTAATTAATCATATCCGGTGTTTGTTGTCGAAAAGGATAGGATAAATAAATCCTATCATGTGTTTGGCGCAAGGGTGGATAGGATATTTTAATCATATCCTGCGTTTGGCATAACACGAGACTGAATTGTATTCGGGATTAATTATCATTTTATCCTTTTAGAACCGAATAAATATATACCACCCCTATAGGTGGTATTATATTATCCCATGATTGCCGGATGAAAAAATGAATATAAAAATTAATGTCTTTAATCTTTTTCTTTACACCTTTTAGATAATCAAATTTATTAATAAAATTTTTCAACCACCCAAAATCACAGTAACTCAACTAATAAAATTCATTTATTTTTTTATTAAATGAAGGTATTTATAAGAAATTTTAATTTAGAAAAAAAGGGTAACATTAGAATTTGAAACTGTACTTAATGCCTAATTCGTAAATATTGTATGTGATATAGAACTTTTCTCCCGAAAGAGTTTTTTACGAAACTTATTTATAAATAGAAGAATAGCATTAGTTAAAAAAAATTGTGCACAACAATTAAAATTGCATATATTTTTAAAAGAAAAGCAAGTTGTATTATATAATATCTGGACTTTTAATCCGGAACTTCATCAAATGCAAAGTTTATTAAATCTTTATCCGACTAGTCCTTATCCTGTCCGATCCCGCTTAATCCTTATCCAACTGATTCCTTTACTATCATATCCCACATAATTCATATGCAAATAATTCTGACTTTTATTATATCCGACATTTATCTTATTCTATCCTACCTCTTTATTCGGCGTGCCAAACGCAGTCTTAAGGAAGTAAGAAAGAGTAATATTTTCTTGAAATTGCTTGATATGCATTAACCCAAGATATGCAGAAATGGACCGAGGAAATGCAGTAAGCCCATTATGCAAAAGGTAAAATGCAACTTAAAGGTTAATGGGTATAAACCCATTAGGTTAGGCCCAACAATTCATACAAATAAGGAATAGACATGGGCACAGCGGCCATTGCTTATCAAGCCCACGAGCTCATATTTTATTAAATTGCAACTACAAATACCAACATAAAAATATCAGGAGAATCTCTAACTTAAAATTGAAAAGAATCCATAAAAACTTCAATTATAGTGAGAACCTCAATTGATGTAAACAGTCAGAGCTGAACCTCGAGTTCTTTTTCGACTAAGATTCTTAGACATTTTTTGTTACAAAAATCCAGAAGATATATCTTGCAACATGGTTAGGATTTCACAACTTAAAATGCCTAGCAACTTACGGCATTACGATTAAATTAAAATGTCTAGAGACAATTGCTATTGTAAAATGTTTGATGCAAAACTAGTACGGGTGATCAGATAAGGTATTAAAAATGCCTAAAGCCAAACACAAGATACAATCATAGAACATAAGGTACCAAAAAAATGTATGTTAAGACATTAATAAATGTTTGAGAGGAAAATTTAAAATGCCTGGGAAGGCGAAAAAGAAAGTCCATAAAACTAAAAATATGGGAGCCATGATATAGGGTGTAACAACCATCGGTTAAATAATTTCAAAGAATCGAAATGTACATTGAAATGTAGGGATACATCAACATCCCAAACAGAGGACAAGATTGACAATATACTAAAATAATAAAAATTAAAACAATGTAAAAAAACAAATAAACTAAAATAAAGCTGATGGACTAATTGCAAAAGGCCGTCCTTAATTCAAATGTTGGAACTTAAACAATGGACGAAAAATATGTGTACTTGAGCCAATCGATTTAAAATATATGGGACTAGAGACTAATTTTCTATTTTTTATTTTTCCAATTTTTGTAAAACTTTATATATTTATTTATTTGTTTCGCAACTTTTTTGTCAAGCTGACGTACCCAACATGTAGAATAGATTAATTAAGTTAAGATGAAAGAATAGTTATTGAAAAATATTAGATAAGAACAACCAAACAAAGACCATATATATTTCATATGAAAATTATCTATGTTATAAGGAATAAAAAATTAACATTTTCTTCTAATAATTTTTCATCAAATCAATGCTCATAATTTTTGTTAACATTTTTGGAGGTTTTTTGATCCATAGACGTGTTTTCTACTCACATAAAAATATCAAACCATACTTAAATATATTTCATACACACAAAATACTCTCTTATACTTTCTCTCTCATTAACTTTTAAAATGTAAAATAGTAAAAAACCATAACTGTAAGTCTAAAAATTGGGATTTAATAGAATTTATAAATTTAAAACCTACTCATCAAGATCTAGAAAATAAGATCAATTGTGATTACAATTTAAGAAAAATTATTAAATTTTATATAGTTAAATTACATAATTTCATTAGATACTTTGAACTGCCAAACTAACGTTATCCACTAGTACTTTCTTCTTTTAGGTATTCTATGTGTCGAAAGGGATTGTGATATGAAAAAATATTTACATCGAATGCAAAAAAAAAAATTCCCAAATATCTGATGCTTGTAGCAAAACTATATTTCTTCTACAAACGCATATATGACAAATCATATTACAAAATAATCAAATATTAGTAATTGCTATATAAGCTAGGATTATTTAACCCTATCATAGGTCACCATATACAAAAATCTAAATGTGATTTAATCTAATACCAGTACAATGACCAAATTATTTAATCAAAATTTTTCAAATTCTTTTTTTTTCTCAACGTGCTGTTCGGCAAGGACAATTGCTAGTTAGTATAAAAGAAAAGTGTGAATTTTTTGTGTTACGTAAAAAGGATATACTTAGGTGACGGTAACCATTCTTTTTTGAGTTTAGCATGCTTTAATATTATTTAGAAACAATCTCCCTAAACTACCGATTAGGGACGGAGTTAGAAATTATTGTAAGCAGGGGTGATAAATAATGGAGGAAATAAATTAATTAACATTACAAATTAACACATTCCCATCAACATTACAAATTAATTATATATTTAATTAAAATTAATATGTCAACTAAAAAAGATAGAAAAGATATATAAAGATGTACCGTAAGAGATACTTTAATTAACACATTCCCATCAACATAACAATTTTGTACAAATCTCCGAAAAAGACCATTATATTTCACACATGACAAAAATAAATTAAGAGAAAAATCCCATTAAATATGGCTTATGTGATTTGTAAATGTCGAGAAAAGAAAAGAGACACACATGGATTTTAAGTTACTGTATCTTATTTATATTACTTTTAAATTTTAATTATGGATTATGTGATTTGTAAATGTCGAGGTTGGCCTCATATCATCCAAACTAAAAGAGATACACTGAACGATGCAGTGGCGGAGTTAGGAATAATTTACATGTGGAGCTGAATTTTTTCTAAGCCAATATTGAATCAAATTCAATAATTATGTTTCCAAGCCAAATCTTTATTAAAATACTTTTTCATTATGTTTCGGTGTTTCGGAAAAGTTAAAAATAATATACTAAAATCTCAATATTCAACCTAATATAACCAACAAACAAATATATTAATAAACAAATAAATCTCATTAACTAACAAACAACTATATTAATCAATATTATCAAAAAGACAAATAAGTCAAAATTCAAGAAAACACTTAAATCTTTACATTCAAAATAATAATAAAAAATTATTACAAGAAAGAAATCTTACCTAGTAGCCGCAAAAGAAGAAGAAAAAAGCACCGTTGCGGCTGCACTTCAAACAAATAAAAGAGGCGGCTAAAACAAATTAGTCTACCTACAATACTTTCTATTTGCACACCAACCCTACAATAAATTACAAAACTCAGCCTCCAAACTTATGCATCTCATCACACAAAACTCCCTCGCTCGCCAAACTCTTTTATTTTGTGTGCCAACCCTGTAATAAATCACAACCCACAGCCCCTGAACTTATTCATTTTCTTGCACAAACACCCCTTGCCCACTAAACTTTCTAATTACGCAAACACACCCTCACTTTTACATCGCCACACAAAAGCCCATATACTCTGTCAAAATTTATGAGAAATCTAGGTGATACCTACATGGCTCCGCCCCTGCGAGTATGGCCGTCTTCTGTTAGCGGTTCATTTATTTTTGTTGTTTTAATAAAAAAGAAAGAAATTTACATATTTTTTAATTAAAAAAATAGATCTAAAATTCTGGATAAATTAAATACGTTTTATTTACTTTTTGTTTTTTGTGTATTATTGATGTGTGTCAACAATTTTCTTTTGGTAAGGCTAACTCCTTTTGACATCATTATGCATATTAATTTCATCATCATATTGAGGTAAGCTTGGAGAAGTAGACCACTATCACCTCAAGGTCTTTGTCATTCAGCCAGTGGTTTAATTTATATCATAATTGATGGAGAGTGAATAGCATTGTCCTAATTTTATTTTACATATTTAATTAATTTTTGGTCAAATAATAATAATAATTTTCAAATATTTAAACAAGGCTAAATCGCTTTCTTCTTCCTTCCCCATCACCCCCATCTCACTGTAATAAGAGTCTCTTTAATAAAACTGCAAAATCGAAATAAAATTTAAAAGAATATGGACACGTAATTATGAGTTATGAATTGTTTTACATGTTGCATGTAACAATTATATATAAATTAAATAAAAATGAGATTAAGATAATATAATGGTACATATTGTGAGAATCCGCAAATGCGACTCCCGAGTTCTCGTTCCCGTTGGTGGGCGTCTGAAACATCGGAAAGGATACCGTTGTTCCATTTGCTTCTATGTGTTGATAATTCATATCGAGAGTCCCTCTATCCTATTTCTAGATGCAAGAGGGTTCGTTCAGAGTCGCCAGTACGTTTTACGAGAAAACGGACAAAATGATTGTGTAAGAAGGAAGGCTACAGATAAGCCTTTCTTTACACGTTTGTCTACGAAACCAGGATTTTATAGGGTTCGGGAACTATATTACGGTTTGGGAAGGTGTTAAGCACCTATTCCGCCCTTTTGGTCTCTAGTGGTGTTATATGTTTATTCTATGTTGAAAAACTTGGATGCTTTTACTGATATTCTACTGCTTTCTGGAAATAATTAATGAAAGCTTGATTTTCGAGCGCGTTAGGAATCTACCACAACTATGTCGCCACTTCGCTTACTAGGACGGGAATCGACCTGCCCGGTCAGGTCGCGGGGTGTGGGGCAGCGCCCCGTTAGAAAAATCGAATTTTAAACAAGTCTACAATAAAACTAATATACAAATATCTTATTTAATTACTAGAAGAGACTTTAGTTACCTTCCCGACGATATATATAAGAATAAGAGAGAGAAAATATAATACGGCAGAGAAGACCTCCGGCGAATATTAGCTTTTCCTCTTAGAAATATTTTCAGCGGTCTGACTCTAGAAGGTGGCACTCCGGGTGCCAAGATTAGATCCGAGACTCTTGCGAAAATAAATGTTATCGCAGATACTTCCGGAGAAGGCTTAAAGATTAGAAAATATGAGAGAGAATAAGGAATTTTAGTATAGAAATTGTGGCGAGAAGTTGCCGTCTAGAACCCTTGGGGGTGTTGGCCTATTTATAGTGCTCGGGAGAGATTGTCGCGCTACATTCCCCCAGAAAGGGCAAGTGTCGCGCGACATTTCTCTTTGTCGCGCGACAATCCATTTCACTGTACCTGTTTGTCGCGCGACATGTCTGTTTGTCGCGCGACAAACGGCTGAAGTGATGGGTTCTGACACTGTGATGTGTCAGAAAGTGGTTGGTCGGGTGCAGAGAGGGATTGTGGCGCGACATAGCAGGATTGTCGTGCGACATATCAGGGATTGTCGCGCGACAATGTGATATGTCGTGCGACAATCCTTCATGAAAATAGGTTTGTCGCGCAACAAACCCCCTCGGGGTAGTTTCGGGTGCTCGGGTGGGTCCCGGACTCCAAATCAGTAGTTCTCGTAGGTCATTTAGGGTTCTTGCGGGGGTCACGAATCGGGGTATCTACACATATTTAAAAATATCGTTATAAGGAACAAGAAATTGACATTTTCTTTCAATAATTTTCCACCAAATCAATGGTCCATAATTTCTATTAACACTTTTAGAGATTTTTTTTTATCCTTAGATGTGTTTTCTATCCACATAAAAATTTCAAATCATACTCACATATATTTTATACACACAAAGTTTTCTCCTCTACTTTATCTCTTATTAACTTTAAAAAACTTAAAATACCATTACTTTAAATCTAAAAATCATAATTTAATAAAAAATTTAAAAACTATTCATCGAGATCTACAAAATAAGCTCCATTGAGATTACAATATCAAGAAAAACTATTAAATTTTAAATAGTTAAATTACATAATTTCAGTAGATATTTTCAATCACCAAGCTAATGATGCCCACATTCTTCCTCTAGATATTCTCTGTGCTTGAGGGGATCGCGATATAAAAAATATATTGAGAATTTAAAATATTAACATCGACTGCAAAAAAAATAAAATCCAATGCTTGTATAGCTACTCGAAATATATATCAATAAAACTTTTTTTTTAATACAAACACATATATTAAAAATCATATTACAAAATAACCAAATATTATTGATTGCTATATATGCTTGGTTTATTTAACCTATCATAGATCACCGCATAAAAAAAATCTAAATGTGATTTAATCTATTATTAATACACACTGAAAAAATTATTTAATTTCAAAATTAAGTTATTTAATCTAAATGTGTCAAATTCTTTTTCTCTTCTTTTCTTTTCTTTTTTTTTTTATTTCAATGTGCTGTCTAGCAGGAGCAATACCTAGTTAATATAAAAGAAAAGTATGACTTTTTTATGCTACGTAAAAAGGACATACTTAGGAGACAGTAACCATTCCTTGTTGTGTTTGGAGTGCTTTAATATTATAAACCAGTTTGCCTTAACCAAATTTTATGCTCCCTCACATTTCAACAAAAAAAATTGTGCCGTGATTTTCTCCACATGAACTTGTGTAATAGTTACAAATTATGTAATTTCAACTATTTATCTATATTTTATTATATAATATCTTAGGTTTAGCTTAAGTTTATGATTTCATATACTAGTTCATTTTTGCGACAGAACACTCAACTTAAATAATTCATGAATTAAACAATTATAAATAGTTTAATTCGTAAATTAGAAGATAACCAAACAGACACGTAATTTATAGAATTTGAAAATATTGTATTATCCAAAAGAACATTCTTAAATTACGTAATGTGATTTACCAAATGTTATCTCAAAATCAAAGAAAAAGAACAAAGTGTTAATATTATAATCTTTTCATTATGCGCGGGCTCCTTGGTATTTGATCAACATTTTGGTCTCTTAGAACATCTCCAATATTTAAAGTAAATAGGTATTGTTAGCGAATTAACCTAGAGAATCCTACACCACACACACACACACACACACACACACATATATATATGGTCAAAATCATTTCAAACAAATATATGGTGTATATCGTCCTAACTAAGATCATATACACTACAAAAGTACATTTCACCATTCCGTTAAACATTGTTGCTGGATCAGGGCGGAACGAGGATTTAGTAGAGTAGGTTTTAGTCCAAGCAAATTTAAAAAATTTACAGTGTAATTTATAAATTAAAAAATTAAATTAACATGACTCAATACACTTTAATCCACCTATAATCTTGAGTTTGTCCCTGTGAAGGATAATAAATTTAGCGTTGCCTTTTTACTAGCATCATTAGCTGCCTATCTAACTTCGCATTGAACACTGAAATTGTAAACTTAGCCATTTTTAATGCGTGGCTATTGATATTTTATAAAATTAGTTTGACACTACAAAATAACATTCATGAGCAGTTTTAACAATTTTCATTGACGTTTAATAATGTATTTGTGATTTATTTAAATATTAGAGTGCCAATAATTGTCTTATGTATTGGCAAATTAATAAATTGTTATGGGTTAGTGATATAATTACTCTACACAGAATATTCTATTACTTTAAAAGTATTTTTAGTGATAAAAATGTGTCTCAAAATATCTATATAAAATATTATTAAAAATAATTTTAAAGTGTTTAATTATTTTTTAGAGCACCAATATCATTAAACGTGGTTAATAGAAATTGAAATGTTAAATGTGATGCTGACGTACTTTATTCTAGTAAGAAGAAACGTCATAGTGGACTCACTATGTGTCATTGGCTAGTTGGATAGTTGGAGTATCTTATTATGGAGGAAGTAGCTAGTAATATTAATTATTTTTCTTATATTTTTAATAGTAACAATATTAATTAATCATTAATTACTTTTTATATAGTCTTAATGTATAATAAAATAATAATTATAATATTTTTTTAATTTACTATTTAATATTATAGAGGAAGTAGCATCATTTAACATAATGTTTTTTTAGAATTGCTTAAAATTAATAGTCTTATTTTTAGTTTCTATAACAAATTAGTTATATTTTCAATCATTAATTAGATTGAAATTAATATCTTCTTCAAATTCAAAACGACAAAGTAAAAGTTGCACAATTAATTTGAAACGTGGCAATATATATTTTATTCTCCTTAAGCAACATATTTAAGCCAATTATTTGTCAAAGCGATAAGACAAACGCGCTACTGAGGTTATATGTTTGTTTTAATAATATGGATAGGTAACTTATATAATAGTAATAACATCCGTAGGAATTAAGAATCCAAGCAAACGAAATATATTTTTATGTTGGTATTAAATTTGTTGTGTATGATATAATCATTAATTTTATGCAAACCTGAGATACTTTTAAATACTACTCACTAATCCGTTCTAACTCAAATCTTTAGTATAATTAAAAAAAATCTTGCTTTTGATTCATTAATCGATCATTTTTAAATTTTTGCTCATTGAATTAGTTTGCTCATATTTATGTTTCGTGTTAAAATTTTAGGATAATAATAGTCATGTAGGAATGTGTGTGTGTGTGTGCGCGCTTTTTCAAATATGCACCCTTCACATTTTCCTTAATTGATAGTACTATGCATTTGTATATATAATTATTTTTATTAAATTATATAATACAATGTATGCACATATGTTTGTATATTTACAAATAATGTTAAATTATCCACACATCGTTAAAAGGAAAGTTTGTTAAACGTTCGTGTATCACACAAGTTGTTAACTAATATGATAGTATTTTTGTTAACTTAAAAAAATACGGAAAATTCAAAAATGGATTCGACTAAAAGGGTGGGTTGCGTTTCTACCTTTTGGCGTTTTAGATGGCTTGTACTCTATTTTATTCTCCATTCAACATAGATGGCGGCTTCAGGCATCTTCTATTCACGTTTGCTTGGCTTGGCTTAGTTTGACTTGGGCTTAAACATTTTCCTTTTTTAGGTTTTCTCGTATAACTAATTGTTACTCGCTGTGGATGTCACCGGTGATTATTGCCAAAGTTTTGACTTCCACCGCCGGACATTGAAACTCTGGCAGCGGTTGACGGCGACCTGTAGATGTGAGTAGTAGGGGCAGAGCTTAGGGAATGTGGGCCTTAAGCCTTCACTTGGATATGATTTTTCTTTACAGGTATAATAATACGGGGACTTTTTTGTAAGCATTTAAATTTTAAGGTTGGGTTTTTATGGTCTTTAGAACTTGAGGGTAAAATTGTAATTATTTTCAATAAAAACAAAAAAGAAAAACTAATATTCCAGTAAGCACATCATTCAACATTTTTAGAATATTAAAACTTAAAGAAGGATTTTATATCTCGTATTTTTTTTAAATCTCTTATTGTAATTGATATTTTTGTTAGAAAATTCTTTGTATAATAAATGTTTAATATTTTATCTCACATATATATATATATATATATATTGTTGTGTTATTATTTCTTCCATTTATTATTATTATTATTATTATTATTATTATTATTATTATTATTATTATTATTATTTGGTTTAATGCTAGTCTAACTCTCATTAAGATAAAATTTTGATTCTGCCACTTACAAGTAATAATGGTTGGTAAAACACAGTAATCATCATGCACGGGTGAGAGAAGGAAATAAAATTATTTGATAAAGATATAATTGAATTTTAAAGAAAGAGTGACCACCACCAGACTACCGGCGGGCAGTACCGGTAACCACCTTTGAGTTTCAGGCTTTCAGGTTCCACCCTTGAAGTTCAGGCAGCAGTCTATGGTGATTGGTGGTGAGGCTTAGTGATCATTATGTATGAGTGAGAAGGAAATAAAAATGATTGATAAAAATATAATCGACTTTTTAGAGAAAGGTGTTTCCTTGCGATGGACATATAAAAAAAAGTGTGTTTGTAGCTAAAACAAATTTATAGAGATAACTCTCCATATATTGAGGATAAATAAAATGTCATTCTCCGGGATTTGATTGTTGAAGAAGCCCTCCTAGTTCGATTTTTCCTTTTTAGAAATGTTTACGGATGCTCTAGCTACTTCAAAGGTAGATTCAATTTCGCCCAGGGCCGTAACCCAGCTCATTTTCCTTGTCCTTTTTTCTATTGATGTAATATGTAATAGCTAAAACTTTCGGTTCTAACTCAATCTAACTTAATTAAATATTTATATTAGTTCGCATCTACAAAAATTTCTAAACCCGCCTTTATTTTACTTTGTCTTGTGACTATAGTATTAAAATTTAATTTAAATTATATATCAATTGGTAATATTTGTGTAGCCCATATCATATTTACACCATATCAGTGTTATCTATAAGTTTTTAATAATAAAAAAATAAAAAACTGTTCAGCAACAAATATCTAACTCGGGTAGACTTGAGCACAATGGATATCTTGGGTCCGGCCTTGTGTAGGATAATAAATTTAGCATTGCCTTTTTATTGCTATCATTAGCCTATGCCTATATATCTTCGCATTGAATACTCAAATTGTAAATTTAGCAGTTTTTAATAGGTGTGACTATTGACACTTTACAAAATTAGTTTTAACACTACAAATTAAATAACATTCAAGTGCAGTTTTAACAATTTTAATTGATGTTTAATAACGTATTTATGACATATTTAAATATTAGAATGCCAATAACTATCCTACATATTGGCAAATTAATAAATCGTTATGGGTTAATGATAGTAGCACTCTGCACATAGTATTCTAGTACTATAAAATTATTTTTAGTGACAAAAATGTGTTTCAAAATATCTATATAAAATATCACTAAAAATAAATGGGCAAATTGCATTTTACCCCCTTGAACTATTGCCTTAGTTGCGCTTTGCCGTGCGAACAATTAATTTCACCAATTTTTACCATCAACTAATGATTTTGTTGCACTTCGTCCCAAATCACTAACTGGGTTAGAAAACTGACAGAAATAAAGGGCAAACATCATTTTCTCTCCGGCGACCTTCTCCGGCGACTCATTTCTCTCCACTTGTTATTCGTCATCACCAATACATATATAAATACACCTAGCCCCACTCATGTAGATATATATGTAGACTGTAAATGATTGATATATATATATATATATATGTGCTTAGATGTATTTTTTATATACCCATCACTAGAAACGGAAGGAATTATACCCATTTTTCTTTTACCACGAGGCACTCTGATAAGCCATGGTGATGGTGCGTGACGGATGAGATTGCGCGGTGCAGTGGTGGTGACCAAGTGATGAGAGAAGGAAGGAGGTAAAGGATTGCTCAATAAAAGGTTTTAGAGAAAGAGAGTGTTATAGGCCGCACCATCACCGTGCCTCTGTTTTCACTTGCGACCACCATCATTATCAGATCTCCATCAGGTTTCCTCTATTCACTAACGCCATCGCATCAGCGTTGTACCACCACCACCACCACTGGCGAACCTTTTGAAAACCCCAAAATGTAAAGACAACAAAAATAGATAAAGAAGAAGATCTTCCATAGATAGAAAGAGTGGTGTGAACTTCTCTCTGCAATTCTCACCCTTTCGATTTGCCTTTAATTACCTGAGACCTGCCGGAGAGAAGTGAGTTGCCGGAGAGGGTGGTCGAAGAGAAAATGTTGTTTATGTTATGTCAATTTTCAATTTTTCCCTTTATTTCCGTCAGTTTTCTAACCCAGTTAGTGATTTGAGGCGAAGTGCAATAAAATCATTAGTTGGTGGTAAAAATTGGTGAAATTAATAGTTCGTACGGCAAAGCGCAACTAAGACAATAGTTCAAGGGGGTAAAGTGCAATTTGCCCAAAATAAATTTAAAATGTTAAATTATTTTTATAAAGTACCAATATCATTACGCGTGGTTATTAGAAATAGAAATGTTATATGTGAATATGTGATGGTGACATTATTCTAGAAAGAAATGTCATAGTCGACTCATTATATATCAATTAATTGGCTAGCTGGATACTTGGATTGCTTTGTTTAAACATTAATTGTATTGAGTATGATATTTTGTCAACTTAAAAAAAAATATTGGATTGTTTTGTTTAAACATTAATTGTATTGAGTATGATAGTGTTTTTGTCAACTTTTAAAAAAATAAAAACGGAAAAATCACGTTGGGGCTTGATTAGTTTGACTTGGCTTAAACATTTTTATTTTTAGGTTTTTTCGTATAACTAATTGTCACTCGTTATCGATATCACCGGTGATTATAAGAACACAATTTTATATGTTTGCTAGAAAAATTACCTATTTTTTATTGTAAACATTTTTCTAACATATTATTTTGTAGGCATTTTTCTATCCTTATTAATTTTGCAGGCATATTAACTAACAAATACAACATTTTATTTTATTGGCATTTTTCTAACATATTATTTCACAAGCATATTAATTTGTATGTATTTTTTTATCCTTATTAATGTTGCAGGCGTATTAATTAATAACTATAATATTTTATTTTGTAGACATTTTTTAAGGAATCAGATAAATGAAGCATTGAGTATTGTTTTATCATTGGTCTCAACCTAAGCATCCAAGTTGATAAGTTTTTAATTTGTTTATTTATTTAGTTGACTTTATTGTTTTAGATTTCGAAAATTCCACTTTTTTTTTAAAAAAATTTAAAGTTTCTAATTTGAATTTGTTTTTCATTTAACTTTTTTTGAATATATTAATGTTACGTTTATCTTTATTTGAATTTTTTGTTATCTGTTTTTGAATTTGTTTGAATTTATTATCATCGACTTAATTACATAATTAATTTTATATTAGTTTTGGGTATTTATCTATAAAAATGATAGTTTTGGAATTCAACGTATGTCACCACCCAATTTTTAGGCCGGGAATTAATAAAATTTAAGAAAAATAGTGAATTTTTTATATAAAAATATAATAATTATTTAATTATCGAAATTCAAATTGACATTAATAAGATTTCTTTTACAAAGAAAAAGATAAAATACACAAAAAAAAATCTTTCAAAATTATGGCAGAGAATCTACATGACTCTATCCTCAATTGCATTCAAACAATTTATATAAATATTAATATATAATAATTCGATATTAATAAAATTTTGTAAAAACTTCATCACTTTGATCTACCAATTTTATCTCAGTCAACATCAAACTTGCAAAAGTCTATTGGAAGGTGAACACGAAGTTTAGTAGGATCCTAGATAACATATGAGCTCTACCAAATTTATTCATAACAAGTAAATGACTATCAATATCATTGTATAACAAACAACATACATGTGATAATCATATTACATCACAAAGACAAGAAAGCGCACATAAATATAATGGACTTTGCTAGCGTGAAAGATGCTGTAAGTTTTTAAACTTACGGACAATTTTCATCCACAAATTTGAGAAAGATATCTACTCTTATTCAAACTCTGTATTTACTTTTTAAATAAAAATCTACTATCATTAAATTCATAATTACAAAATTAAGACTCTATTTTGTCTTTTACACAAATTCAACCATCTAATATTTGTATTAAAGTTAAATTAGAGTTCTCCATTACCAATTAGAAATAGGATATGCTCAAGTATATATATATATATATATTATATTTATAGAGAGACTTTAAAACTAAAGTTATTAAACTATTAAAAGGTGTTAAGGGTATATTATTTTGGCGTGATTTTGAGGGTAAATCACGTTATTTAGATAATTCTTTTAAAATCTTGTGAAGTTTTAAAATCCCATATAGCGAATTCCACAATCTGCTCAAAAGGTTAAGATTTTGAGGATCTCACTTACTCAAAAAAGGTTGGGATTTTGATAATCTCGCCTATTCAAAATAACGTTGTATTTAGTATTTTTCATCTTTTACATACTCTTCCAATTTATCAAATATTTCTCCTACAAAAGATGAATTTGATTTATTTAAAACTAAACCTTTAATTAGAACACCATTACATAAATATTTGATTATTAATTTGAGATAAAAAAAAATTAATTTAAAATATTACAACAAAAATACAGGAATTTATTGCATTCTTTAATTTTATTAACTTTTGTTTATGTTAAGATCATGTAGGTTTTTAAAGAAAAAAATTTATATTACTACTTTAAATAATTTTTATAGTTTCATTTCTCATTGATTACACCGACATATCATTGATGATGCTCCTCACACAAATCAAGTATTTTGCTTTTTACTCTTCATGTTATTATCAAACGGAGTTTAAATGAAATAATTAATATTAGTCCTTAAATATTGTTTAAAGTGAGTGTTTCTATCTTTTAGGAGTTAAAAATGTTAATAATATAAAGATAGGGTGAAAGTTGAGTCATAAAAATATTATTTAAAGTGACGTTTCTATTTTTAGGTGTTAAAATGTTAATAATATAAAGATATGATGAAAATTGATAATTTTAAAACTTAAAAACTTATTTAGTCAAAGTATTTAACCAAAAATGTGGTCATAATTCCTCTGTAAGTTTTTCATAAAACTTATCTCCTTTTGTCTTTTCCTTTTCCTCTTCATTCTCTACAAGTCTCAGCATAGGCTTATTTTTTTTCTTTTTTTTTTTGGTCTCGTACTCTATCTCTCGACACCACATTTTTTTTTCTTTCTATTATTTCTTTTTCCATTCCCTCCTATCCTCACCACACACCAACCACAATAATATCTATATTTATACACACTTTTTTTTGGTGAATTCTATATTTATACACACTAATATGTCATTCTAGATCATTCCATTCATTAACTCTTTGACTAATAATTTCTCAATAAAACTAAAACAAAAGTATTTATTTTAGGCACAATCAAACAACTTTCCTCACTAACCCATTTATATATATAGCATGTAAATTCAAATTCAAACAAAAGACTAATTAAGGAAAAAGAAAAAACAAGTAATTATTAAAATTAATAAATGAGATAACTAAGCAATAATGGTTAACCATTTCAAACTTTCCAACCTTACCTATTCAAGCCACCTTTTTTTTAATTAAAACACAATTAAATAAATAAATATCTTTAAAATATGGGGCTTTACAACGTAATTAATTAAACTAATTAAATATTTTATACTTTATCCTTAATTAAAAAGTTGTTCTTCAAACTAATCTTTTAAAAATAGTGTCTTTTATTAGAAAGAGAGTGTGGTATTTGTCCTTTAAAAAAGAGCCCTTATATATAATCTATAAATAAGATAATTGAAAATAATGAATATAGCATTTAAATAGTTGAATTCTTCCATATCGGTTTTAATTAAATTTTACGAGGATTCGAATATATCTATAATCCACAAATAAGATCATGCTTACCTCATAGGAGAATTATTATTATTATTATTAATTTTTTTTAAAAAATAACATAGATTAAGTAAGCATGTATACATTGCAAAATCACTGTAACTTATTTGTTCCTCCTTTTCCTTTCCCTTTTTCTCTTTAATTTTATTCTTATTTTTTGTTTTGTTTTGTTTTCCTAGGGACGAAATCAGGATTTCACATTTGGGTTGGTAGGGAGAGGGGGCACGGAAATATATGTGACTAATAGTCAAAAAAAAATGTAGGTTTTGATTATAATTTTCTTCTAATTAAATGTTTAAGTGGGAAAAAAAGTTTTCACATCCGAAACTGTATTAAATATGTAGCAGTGAAAAGTATTTTATGCAATTGTTTTATAACATGCATGCTTATTTTTAGAGAGAATTTTATTTTTCTCCTACATGTTTTGCTACGAAATATCATTTTTATTGTAACAATTAATATTAATATCAAAACTAATTTAGCTATACATATAATAATTATTATTATTTGTATTTGGGAAGCGATACTTAATTTTTTCAAAAAATTATAATTTTTTTTTTTATAACTGTAAGAATATTACAACTACATGCTGAGATACTTAATCTATCATTAGTTTTGTCCTTTCTACCATCTCAAAAGATACTCTTCGTGGAAGTTTCCTAATTATGAAAAAAAAAACCTTTTTGAATTCTTCTTTGTGGGGTGAGCCTACTAAATCTTGAGAGTGGTCGATATCAATAAATTAAGTTGACTACAATTTGCGGATAAAATGTGAGAGAGAAAGATTTGTATCATCATTTGTTTCTTTTACTCTTCCACTATATTTTCTACGTGGAAGAATGTGTACATGAATACAAGTTTTTTCAAGATTAAGAATGCGTTGGCTTTTTCGAAATATTTAATTGTTTGTGTTTTTTTTATAATCTTTAATTATTAAATATTGATTACTAAATGATTTAATATTGATTACTAAATAATCAAAAGGTAAAAGTGATGGCTACGTCTTCCAAAGTGGTGACTCCTCTTTTTACATTTTTTTTCCCTAACTCCAAAATACGTTTTTTTTTTTTGATAGGGACCAAAATACGTTGCATGCCATTATAAAGAAGACTTCAAATAAAATTCAACACTCCACACACCCCTATATATTTATATATATATATATGTATGTATATTAATAAAAAATATAAGATGTTACAAAAACAAATAGTTTATTAGACATTTGAATAATTAAAACTCTATAATTAAGCATTCAGAGGAAAAAAAAAGCAACCCCTAAATCACACTAATGCACTACACCAAATTAAAATAATTTTGAAGATGTTTTTTATCTTTAAAATACAATTTGTAGCAATCAAACTCACTTGGTTATTTTCTACCAATTTTCAACCGGCAACCAACGCGAGGGAGTATGTGTGTTTTTCAAGTGCAATTTTAGGTTTGTATTAATTTTAGCAAAATGCAAACTTGAAGTATATAAACAAATGACAAAAGTCGCTGATGTAATGGAGATAATGAGATTCAAGAAATTAGAAAGGGGATTAGGGTTTGGGACTCAAACTCGAGTCCTCATATATGCTATCATTCTCGCGGTTATTTCACTATCATTAGGCGAAAGCCAAAGTCTTGTTTAGCGTTACATGACAACATATCTATAATGTTATCTCTACATTATTTTTTCAAGACAATAAAGTAATCTAAGTTATGCTAACTACATATTTAGGTTCCATTAATCTTGCTTTTTAATAGTTTGTCTTTATTTAATTTGTTTTACAAGTTGAAATGGGATTATATAAAGTCCTCCTTTTTAAAAAAAAAAATTAATAATAAAATAATTATATGCATTCTTTTTTATTATTATTATTTCGATTGAGAAGTAGGTTCACGTCCTCTCAACTCACACAACGCCGGATTAGGCTTTTCAATCTATTTTTTATTTTAATGAAATAACTCTATACAACTTGGGAATGTCTGGGCCTAGAGATATCTAACCAAAAACAATACCCTCAAAGATGCTATCACACATATATCTATACTATTAATTAACCCCGATTAAGAAACTTTTTATGTTTATAAAAAAATGTCAAAAATACCTTTCACATTTCACAAATTATAATAAAATAATGCTTAAAGTAGGGCTCAAACTCATAATCTGAAACATAATAACACAAATCTTTTGTAAATCTATGCATAATATATGTCAAAAATAACAAAGTATAATATTACACACATCGAGTGTGCCACAAATTTTAGTATATAATTATATGTATATGAATGTGCGTGCCCCCTCATTTCTTCTTTCATTTCAACCACATCAAATTCCTTTTACCCCAAAATATAAATATAAAACTAGCATGCTTTTTGGTAGTTTAAAAAGCTTGTCAAATATTGGCAAATTCAAGTCATGGTTGAAGCCACAACCCTCATCTTTCCACTCGAACTAGAATCTTTACAAGACGAGGAAAAACACTCTTTAGTCCGAAACCATTTAATTTTTAATCTTTCATTATTAAATATATATTTCGTTTCAAATAAAGAATTTTATTTCATTTTTAAGACAATTGGTATGCCGTGGCTCGTAATAATATATACTAACTCGTATTTTTAACCACTTGTCAGGTTGAAATTTATACTTTTCTAGAAAATGATTAATTTGAAATATAAAGAGCATCCGAAAATGAATTGCACGCACATTAAGTGCATGAAGTAACAAAGACAAGAAAAAAATAGAAAACCAATACAATTTTGTAAGAACAACAGGTTTGCTTCAACAATCCACATCTCAGCAACTCTCTCCAGCTTTCCACCACCACCACCACCACCACTCCCCTCCATTCCACCGCCCTAGTTTTTGCTTCCCCACTGGAAGAAACCAACACCCACCTCCCAAAATAACAAAAACACCCCCACCATCTCTCTCTGTCCTCTCTTTTCTTCGATTCATCCTACCCTTCCATGTAAACCCCCAAACCATCAATTACCTCTTTTATTGTACATAGAAAATACCTAAAATACTTTTCACATTTTAAAAATTACAATAAAATAATATTTAAAGTATAACTCAAACTCATAATCTAAAATATAATAATACAAGTCATTAACACCTAACCTAACACTATATTGGTTTATTTTCTTTGGTAAATCTGTACATAATGTCAAGAATAACTAAGTATAACATTGCACACACATCGAATATGCTACTAATTTTAATATATATAAATGTGTACGTGCAGTGGCGAAACCAGGATTACTAGTTAGTGGGGGCGGAAATCAGTGGTGTAGCTAGGATTTATCCATAGGGCGGGCTAGGCTAAAAAGAAATATGCAGGGGTACCGCCAAAAAAAATAATTTGGGGGTTATTTTAAAATATTTACTAAATATTGACTTGAAAACAATAAAAAATAAATACTTATTTGAATGAAACAAATGCAAATACTAAACACTTATATAATAGCATATCATAATTAGATATTTAAAATAGACAAAAGGTATTTTTAGCTATATCTAGTCACATGTGATACAAAAACATACATTATATAATATAATAAAGTTGAACCCTACAATCTTTTCGTGAATCAAAATCATTTATGAGTAAATCTAAATCAATGTTTTATTTTTTAAATTTGAAATTTTGACCCAATAGTTTTACAAATACAATTTAACCCCCCCAAAACTTTTTTTTTTTTTTTTTAATATTTTTTTTTCAGTGAGGTGGACTGCCCCGCTGTGGCTCCACCCCCCGGTGTACGTGTGCATTTGAAACTGCCGTCATTTCTTTGAATTGAAAGAAACGTAGATTGATAGCTTTCTAGAAGAATGATAATAATGAATCCAAATTCGAAAACCTTCATGTCAATTTTATTTTTTTCCCCCAAATTGAGCATTATAAATAGCATCAAAAAACCAACCCACAGTCCCACACCCACCTCCCAAAATGACGAAAACACCTTCACCATCTCTCGCCGTCCTCTCTTTCCTTCTCTTCATCCTACCCTTCCATGTAAACTCCCAAACCATCAATGGCCAAGAACAATCAATCCTTCTCAACCTAAAACAATATTGGTCCAATCCATCATCTATCGATCACTGGGCCCCATCATCCAATTCCACCGCCCACTGTAGCTGGCCGGGGATCACCTGCACCGGCGGTTCCGTCACCGGAATCGCACTCGTCAGTATAGGCATCGCCGGAGATATCCCACCGTTCATTTGCGACCTAAAAAACCTCAACACCATCGATCTCTCCTTTAATGAAATCCCCGGTCCTTTCCCGACAGTTCTCTATAACTGTTCCAATCTTCAACACTTAGACCTCTCTCAAAACTTTTTTGTTGGCCGGATTCCGGCTGACATTGACCGGTTATCGCTTCGGCTTCAGTACCTCAGCCTCAGTGCCAACAACTTCACTGGTGACATTCCGGCAGCTATTGCCCGATTCCCGGAGCTCACCACTCTTTCTCTATATCAAAATTTGTTTAACGGCTCATTCCCGCCGGAAATCGGGAATTTGTCGAATCTTGAATATCTTGAATTGGCCTTTAATGGGTTTACTCCATCAACGATTCCGGGGAGTTTTGCGAATTTGACGAAGCTGAGAAGTTTGTACATGACCGAATCAAAGCTTATCGGAGAAATCCCGGAGAGTATCGGAAGTTTGACCGCCCTCGAGTTCATCGATTTATCTGTAAATGATTTGAGTGGTAATATCCCAAGAGGGTTCTTCTTGTTGAAGAACTTAACTGAGATATATCTTTACCGTAACAGGTTGACTGGGTCGATTCCTCAATCTGTTGAAGCCTTGAATTTGAAGATAATTGATCTATCTGAAAATAATTTGACCGGGCCAATACCGGAAGGTTTTGGAAATCAGACGAAGCTAACGAATTTGACCTTGTCATACAATCAATTATCCGGTGAAATTCCAGAAAGTATTAGCCGGCTGCCGGAGCTGAAAAATGTCCGTTTGTTTGGCAACAATCTGAGCGGAAGAATACCGCCGGACTTTGGGCGATTTTCGAAGCTCATAGTCTTTGAAGTTGACTACAACCAATTAGTCGGAGGGTCGCCGGAAAATTTATGCGCAGGTGGTGTGTTGGCAGGTGCTGTTGCGTCTGTCAACAATCTTAGTGGCGAAATCCCCAAATCACTTGGGAATTGTAGTGGTTTGTTGATTCTTCAGATTTTTAATAATCAGTTTTCCGGTCGGATTCCCGATGGTTTGTGGACATCTCCAAATATGTTGATGTTGAGGCTAAGCGATAATTTTTTTACTGGTCAGTTACCCGAAAAAATCTCTTCGAATTTAACCCTAATTGAAATCAACAACAACAATTTCTCTGGCGAGATTCCGGCCAGGGTGTCTTCTTGGAACAATTTGAAGGAGTTGAAAGCAAGCAATAATTTGTTCGTCGGTACAATTCCTAAAGAACTCACTTCTCTTCCATTTCTGGCGACACTTTTGCTCGATTGGAATCAACTTTCCGGGCAAATTCCGTCAAATATTATCTCTTGGACGTCACTATCATCTTTAAATCTCAGTCATAACCAACTCCATGGCGAAATTCCTGGCGGACTGGGATTTTTACCTGTCCTCACAGAGCTGGACTTGTCGGCAAATGATCTTTCTGGTCAAATTCCGGTGGAAGTTGGAAAGTTGAGGCTAACTTCTCTCAATCTCTCCTCCAATCTCCTCACCGGAAAACTCCCCAGTCCATTTGAAAATGGAGCTTTCAAAAACAGCTTCTTGAACAATCACGGTCTTTGTGCAGATAACCCATCACTAGGCCTCCAAACTTGCCGATCCACTCCAAGAAATACCAGCAAAATTTCCTTCCAGTTCATTATTGTTGTCACAAGCATCGTGTTTGTGGTTCTTGTAGCCGCTCTCCTTTTCTCTCTCTATCTCATCAAAAATTTTAGAGAGAAAAAGCGCGGGTTAGATACAACGTGGAAGCTCACTTCATTCCAAAGACTTAGTTTCACTGAATCCACCATTTTGTCTAGTTTGACGGAAAATAACACGATCGGAAGTGGCGGGTCTGGGAAAGTATACCGAGTGGCAATTAACCGTTCAGGCGAATCGGTTGCGGTTAAGAGGATATGGACCAACAAGACACTGGACCGTCATTTGGAGAAACAATTTAATTCTGAAGTTGAGATACTTAGCACAATTTAATACGGGTACACAAGGAGCTTCGATTTCTCACGTGAAATGCAGCACATTAGTTTCACTATGTTGGGGTGTCGAATTGTGCCTAGTATCTCAACTTCAGAATTAAATTGTTTCTCCAAATGATGGTCCAGTTTCTTGTTGGTCCATATCCTCTTAACCACAACCGATTCGCCTGAACTATTAATTGCTACTCGGTATACTTTCCCAGACCCGCCACTTCCGATTGTGTTATTGTCGGTTAAACTTGACAAAATGGTGGATTCAGTGAATGTGAGTTTTTGGAAAGAAGTGAGCTTCCACGTATCTAACCCGCACTTTTTATTTGTAAAATTTTTGATGAGATAGAGAGAGAAAAGGAGAGCCGCTACAAGAACCACAGACGCAATGCTTGTGACAACAATAATGAACTGGGAGAAAATTTTGCGGGTATTTCTTGGATTAGATCTACAAGTTTGGAGGCCTAGTGATGGGTTATTTGTACAAAGGCCAGGATTGTTCAAGAAGCTGTTCTCAAAAGCTCCATTTTCAAATGGACCGGGGAGTTTTCCGGTGAGGAGATTGGAGGAGAGATTGAGAGAAGTTAGCCTCAACTTTCCAACTTCTGCCGGAATTTGACCAGAAAGATCATTTTCCGACAAGTCCAACATTGTGAGTACAGGTAAAAATCCCAGTCCAGCAGGAATTTGGCCATGGAGTTGGTTATGACTGAGATTTAAAGATGATAGCGACGTCCAGGAGATAATGTTCAATGGAATTCTCCCAGAAAGGTGATTCTGATCGAGTAAAAGTGTCTCCAGAAATGGAAGAGAAGTGAGTTCTTGAGGAATTGTACCGGCGAACAAATTATTGCTTGCTTTCAACTCCTTCAAATTGTTCCAAGAAGACACACTGGCTGGAATCTCGCCAGAGAAATTGTTGTTGCTGATTTCAATTAGGGTTAAATTTGACGAAATTTTTGCCGGTAACTGACCTGTAAAAAAATTATCGCTTACCCACAACGTCATTATATTTGGAGAAGTCCACAAGCCATCGGGAATCCGACCGGAAAACCGATTATTATAAACCTGAAGAATCAACAAACTACTACAATTCCCAAGTGATTTTGGGATTTTGCCACTAAGATTGTTCTTAGACGCAATAGCACCTGCCAACACCCCACCGACGCATAAATTTTCCGGCAACCCTCCGACTAATTGGTTGTCGTTAACTTCAAAGATTATGAGCTTCGAAAATCGCCCAAAGTCTGGCGGTATACTTCCACTCAGATTATTGCCAAACAAACGGACATTTTTCAGCTCCGCCAACCGGCCAATACTCACCGGAATTTCGCCAGATAATTTATTGTATAACAGGGTCAAATTCGTCAGTTGCGTCTGATTTCCGAAACCTTCCGGTATTGGCCCGGTCAAATAATTTGCAGATAGATCAATTATCTTCAAATTCAAGGCGTCAACAGATTGAGGAATCGACCCCGTCAACCTGTTCTCGTTAAGATATATCTCAGTTAAGTTTTTCAATAAGAAGAACCCTCTTGGAATATTACCACTCAAATCATTTACAGATAAATCAATGAACTCGAGGGCAGTCAAGCTTCCGATACTTTCCGGGATTTCTCCGGTCAGCATCGAACCCGTCATGTACAGTCTTCTCAGCTTTGTCAAATTTGCAAAACTCCCCGGAATCGTGGATGGAGTAAACCCGTTATAGCCCAATTCAAGAACTTCAAGATTCGATAAGTTCCCGATTTCTGGCGGGAATGAGCCATTAAACAAATTTTGAGATAGAGAAAGAGTGGTGAGCTCCGGGAATCGGGCAATGGCTGCCAGAATGTCGCCAGTGAAGTTGTTGGCGCTGAGGCTGAGGTACTGAAGCCGAGGCGATAACCGGTCAATATCAGCCGGAATCCGGCCAACAAAAAAGTTTTGAGAGAGGTCCAAGTGTTGAAGATTGGAACAGTTATAGAGAACTGTCGGGAAAGGACCGGGGATTTCATTAAAGGAGAGATCGATGGTGTTGAGGTTTTTGAGGTCGCAAATGAACGGTGGGATATCTCCGGCGATGCCTATATTGACGAGTGCGATTCCGGTGACGGAACCGCCGCTGCAGGTGATCGCCGGCCAGCTACAGTGGGCGGTGGAATTGGATGAGGGGGCCCAGTGGTCGATTGATGATGGATTGGACCAATATTGTTTTAGGCTAAGAAGGATTGATTGTTCTTGGCCATTGATGGTTTGGGAGTTTACATGGAAGGGTAGGATGAAGAGGAGAAGGAAAGAGAGTATAAGGAGAGATGGTGGGTGTGTTTTCGCCATTTTGGGAGATGAGTGTCGGTTTTTTAAGGCGCTGAAGCAATAACTAGAGCTTTTGCATGGACAGCAGTAGTGGCGGAGAAAGTTGCAGAGCTGTGGATTTAAACTTCTAGAAATTAGGTGGTAGAAGGGCTTATTATACATTGATTTTTACAAAAAATCTAATGAATAATATTTTTTTGAATGAAGGGCCTATTTTTAATTGGTAATTAGTGTAAGAGGCCTATTTTGTTTTATATTTTAAATGAATGTATTTGAATAAATTTAAATATCATTTAATTAATAAAAACATGTTATGTATTACCTAAATTACCCATTTTTATGAAATTTGCACAAAAAATATGGACTGCAAAGTTCATATTGCAGTAAAATATGAACTGTAAAGTTCATATTGCAGTGAAATATAGACTGCAATATGAACTTTGCACTAAAAATATGGATTGCAAAGTTCACATTGCAGTAAAATATGGACTGCAATATGAACTTTGTACTAAAAATATGGAGTGCAAAGTTCACATTGCAGTGAAATATGGAGTGCAAAGTTCATATTGCAGTGAAATATAGACTGCAAAGTTTATATTGCAGTCCATATTTTAATGCATATTGGTATGTTTTAGTTTATTTTAAGGGTTGGGATGTCATTTTATAATGAAAAAAAAGACACATGTCATATTATCAATAAAATGAAAAATAGGCCCTTTATTTAAAAAAAAATTATTCCTTAGCTTTAGTGTAAAAATCTTTCTGTAATAAGCCCTTTTTTTAATTGCCCCTACATAAACATTTGAGACAACTGTCAGTTCCCTCCGCAATTAAATCTAAGGGAAGGACATCTTATTTTTCATTTCAAAAATAAGAACTATTTTTTCTTTACCTAAAACAACCTTCAATTTTTTATTCTTTGGAAAAAATTAATACCCTCCCAAACCACCCAACACCCCTCCCCTCCCCCCTTTAACTCACCCCACACCCTCACCCTCGAACCTACCACAACTTTCCATTTTTCCTTCTCTAATCGTCAGGTTCATTTTATTATTATTATTATTATTATTATTATTATTATTATTATTATTATTATTATTATTATTATTATTACTATGTATATATACATACAAATAAACAAAGTTGTTGAAGATAGTAACAATGGGGGTTCAGCGTGGCCACCAGAACTTCTGCAACGGCAATGGTTGGTGAGGCCTAATTGCCACCCATAAGTGGAAAGGAATTAAAATGGCGTGGTAAGAATATAATTGATAATTCAAAAGAAGGGGAAAATCCTTGTAACGGACAAACATTGAAAAGTGTCCTATGCCTAAAACAAAATGTGGAGAAAGCCCTCCATGTATTATGGAGAAATAAGGTGTTCTTTTCTTTGCATATAATTGTGAAAGGATGACTTACGACCCATTTTCTCTAACATTTTTATGTATGTATCTGTGAATTTCAGAGTACACACAAACAAAAAAAGTGGACAAAAAGACAGATGTGTATAGCTTCGGGGTGGTCCTACTAGAGCTAGTGACAGGAAAAGAAGCAAACAAGGGAGGTGAGTATACTAATCTAGCCGAATGGGTACGGCAACACATTCAAGAAGGGTACCCCATAGCCGATCTCTTGGACGCCAACATCAAGGATACTTGTTACTTGGATGAGATGATTGCCGTTTTTAAACTCGGGATCATTTGTACAGAAACACTGCCTTGGACTAGGCCTAGCATGATGAGGGTTATGCAGATTTTGCGCTGGTGTAGCCCAATGCTGGCATTTGCGGAGATGTTGCAAATGAAGTGGTTTCTCTTCCTCTTTCTTAAGAACCCCGAGGGTGAGAGGGAGTTAGAAGGTGAAGATGATGGTTTGGGGTCAATTGTTTGATCCCAAGGCTAAAAATTTACAAAATTTTATATCAAATTTGTGACACCGACATTCCTCACATATTTTGGATTATGTGATGACCGAGGTGTCACAATTCACCCATATCCAAGATTTTATATCAAATTTGTGAGGAATGTCAAAGTCACCACTTAGTACTATTTACTATAAGCGAGAAATGTCTATGTTGATCGTCACTTGTGACTCACTATAGGTGACAGACCCTTATGACAATCAAAATTCCTCGCCTGTGGTCAAATGTGACGAATTTGCCTAATTTGGTGACGACTTGCGGTTATCACAGAAGCCCATTTTTCTTATAGTATAAGCAATGTAAGTTAAATGCATGTAAAATATACCAAACAAGCAATGTAAGTTAGAGATATGCAAGAGAAGAATAAAATTTTATGTAGTTAGACTATCTTATGTAATATTATATATATATATATATATTAAGGGCAAGGGTTTTTGAATGTTCAAATGTACGATTGATAAAAGATTTATTAGTAGAGACTGCAAGATGTTTTTTCAAGGGTGAATAATATCTTTGGCACGTGTTATAATTAGGATATAAAGAATTGTGTGGCTAAGATTTAAGATGTTTTTTGAATGGTCAATAGTCCATTTGGCATTGATCACAATCTAGTATATTATAAACAAGGTATGGACAGAAGAATTATGAATAATTGTGCAATTGTTGCTTGTATTTCATCATAGGGAAGTCAAGATTATGTACATGAATGTGCAAAACTAATGTAGGAAAATCTCCCTAATTACATAACTACAAATTTGCAACCATTATCCTAGAAAAAAGAAATTATAGTGTGTACTGAATATATCCTAGTTGTGTACACGATTTTCCTAATATAAAAAAACCAAATCCTCCTCACACATTCCCAAATATTCAGTAATAAATTAGCAAATATTCTAGCACTCTTCTTCAAGCTGGTTTAAAGATGTCTTCATTGGCCACCTCGTTGATTAAATAGTCGAATTGTCTCTGAGGTAGTCCTTTAGTAAGAACATCAGCAACCTATTCGGCAGTAGGGATGCAAGGCATAAAAATTAGTCCACATTCAAGTTTTAATTTCCATGATAAAATGCTTATCAACTTAATTCCACATCCTTCGTTCTACGATGGAGAACCAGATTACAAGTAATAGATATAGTCTTAATGGTTCATTTTTCAGATTTTAGTCTGAATGACATTTTCTTTCCAAATTGAAAGCTTTCTCCATTTTTGGTATGGTCTAAAAAAAATGACTAGTCAATTTTAAATGAAATGAGATGCAATTCAAACTTTAAAGACCAAAATATAGCCAAAAAATGTTATGGACCAAATACAAAAAAAGTCAATTTTTTTTATTGAGGTAAAAAAAAAAAGAGAGTAAAATTCAATAGCGTAAAAAGTCTATTATCCATTTTTTTTACTTAGGGCGCTATCCATAATATCTAATTAGACTTTAGATACCAAACGCTCTTGTTTATTAGTATATTTGAATTCTTATCAATTGAACCAATTCTTTTGACAATTATATAACATATAATTACGTGTGGAGGATAATTTTCGTATCCATTTTATTCTCTGGTGCACCAAAAAAACAAATTTTATTTCTAGGAATATCAGCATGCATGGTCCTCTTGAAACTTTTGTTTGTGGACTGTGGAAGGTCAATTTCCTAATGGCCCAGTAATTGAACTCATAATATCAACCTCTAATATCTTATTGAACTCATTGGGAAAGGAATCTTATCTTGTGTTTATTTAGGCCATTTTTAATTGCAATTTTTATTTTTGTATTTATATCTTATGTATTATGGATCTTGTAAAAAATTTCTATATTTAATTGGTAATATATTTATACGGGTAAAAAATAATAGAAAAAACGGCCTCTAATGATATATCATTTATTCTTTACTTGTCATTTATTTAAGAAGAGAAAAAAAAAATTCACTAAGCAAATATTCACCGTAATTCAAATTCAAACATACAATAAAAAAATTCATCAGAAGAAGGGGTCAAAACTCTATGCATAAAGCCTGGTTGCCACCTTGCCAGCTTAGCAACGAGGCAGGTTATTATTGCCACGATATTATTTCTTCCTGTTATTATTACTTTATTTTGTTTTTTTAATATTTATTTACGTAGTGTTATTCAAATTTCGACTAAATTAAAATCCTGATGAGTAGTGACGATTGGTAGTAAAATATAGTAATCATCATGCATGGGTGAGAGGAGGGAATAAAATTGTTTGATAAAAATATAATTGAACGTTAGAAAAAAGAGTGACCACCGGTCAATAGTAGCAATTAAGCACCATGCATGAGTGAGAAGAAAATAAAAATGATTAATAAAAATATAATTGACTTTTTAAAAAAAAAGTGTATCCTTAATATTACCATATGCGGAAATTTTGGCTACACTGTTAAATTGTATTAGATTGATGATAAATAATAAATTTCTTAACAAATTGCATTACTATTACATGCAGGTAGTAATTTGTTTTGCTCCTCAAAGAAGGACGGAGTTACACTTGATTTATTTCTTTGGAGATTCTAAATGACGCATCAAAGGGTTTTCTGGTGAATTATCAGTATTATCCTTGAAGCGGAAATTACAACTTTGTCTTTGGTTAAAGTCTAATCTTGAATTATAAATTTCATTGTATATGTTGAATAATTCGTATTAATCTTGAATTATGAATTTCATGCTATATATTGCATAATTAGTATTACTTATATTTGCTTTAATTATTGCGGCAATGTGATTTTTACATCTTTCCTCTTGTTCTTTTCTCTATGGGCTATTAATTAAGAAATTTTGTTTTAACTCCATTCAAATTTCTTAGTCAGAAAAGAAAAAACTAAAGGAAAAATTATGTTCTAATGGAATTTAAGCAAACAAATCCTTATAGCTTTAATAAGTTTGTAACTAAATATTAATATAATAATATAAATTTTTATTGTCCTCTCGCCCCCGAATCTATCTTTGGTTTTTTTCTTTCTACTATTTTAATTTTATAACTAAATATTAATATAATAATAAAAATTCCGGGTGTCCTCTCACCCCTAAATCTTTTTTTGGATTCATATGCAATAGGGAGAGAGCTCTTTAAGAGGATGAGAGGATAGTCTAGTGCTAAGTAAGTTTTCACTTATCCTCAAGGGAATGGATTCGAGTCTCACTAGAGAGAAGTGGGAAAACACTATTGATTATCTTTTAAAAGAAAAAAGAAAAAAAGGGAGATCGAGAGCTCTTTAATTTGAAGGAAATCTCCAAATGAAGAAAAAAATACTTTGCTGGTCCCATAGAAAAAAAAAAAATGGAAGAAGAGAAAGATCGACTTCCACCACATACTTTGGTATGAAATTAAGTAGTTGGGTTGCTCACGATTCTTCCCACAACATGCGGATAAAATGTGAGATAATGGATCATCATTTGTATAATTAATAATATAAATTTGACATTAAGCATTCAATAGAGTTGATATTTTTTTAATGATAAATGTTTAATTATTAAAAATATTATCCATTAACCTCTTAATGATTTAAAAAAATAAATAGTTTATTACATATCTGAATGATTAAAACTCTACAATTAAGCATTCAGAGGGGAAAAAAAGATAAAAAAAAAAAGAAGCACCCCCTAAATCACACTAATGCACTACACCAAATTAAATATTCATTTTATTTTGCATCTTAAATAAATTCTAAAGACGGTTTTATGTCCCCTTAAAAAGTATTTTGTGCAATTGTTTTATAACATACATACTCATTTTTAGAGAATTTTTTTTTCATACACATTTTGTTACGGTGTATTAATTTTGTTGTGGCAAGTAATATTAATACCAAAATATTGACTACACATAAAGTAATAATTATTATTTATATTTGAGAGGGAATATTTAATTTTCTTAAAAAAATTTAAGTAAGCAAATCCTTATAGCTTTAATAATTTTATTACTAAATATTAATTTAGTAATAAAATTTTTAAGTGTCCTCTCGCCCTGAATCTATCTTTGGTTTTGTCCTTTCTACTGTTTCAATTTTATAACTAAATATTAATATAATAATAAAAATTTCGGGTGTCCTCTCACCTCTAAATATATCTTTCTTTGGATTCATATGCATTAGGGAGAGAGAGCTCTTTAATTTGAAGCAAATTTCCAAATGAAGAAAAAAAAATACATTTTTGAATTCTTCTTTGGGGGGTGGACAATAAAGAAAGACTTCCACCACATACTTTCTATCTCTCTTAAGTCGATAGGAAATTTGGTTTGATAAGTAGTTGGGTTCCTCACAATTCTCTCCAAATTTGGTTTGCTTTTTATTTTGAATTATGCTTTGAATATAAATTATTTGTAAAATCAGTAATTTAAATTTAACATTAAGCATTTAGTAGGGCTGGTATTTTTTAATGATAAATACTTAATCATTAAAAAAAATTAGCCATTAACCTCTTAATGATTTAAAAAAAGAAATAGTTTATTACACATATGAATGATTAAAACTCTACAATCAAGTATTTAGAGGAAAAAAAAAACACCCCCTAAATCACACTAATGCACTACACCAAATTAAATATTAATTTTATTTTGCACCTTAAATAAATTCTAAAGATGGTTTTTATCCTTAAAATGTAATTTGTGGCAATCAAACTCACTTAGTTATTTTCTGCCAATTTTTCATCTGGCAATCAGCACGACGAAGCATGTGTGTTTTTGAAGTGAAATTTCAAGTTTGTATTAATTTCAACAAAATGCAAACTTGAAATAGATCAACAAATGACAAAAGTCGCTGCCTTAATGGGGATAATGAAATTCGAGAAATTAGAAAGGGCGTTAGGGTTTTGGACTCTCGATTAGATTTAAATTTGAGTTAATTTGAGGGAATATTGATGATAGTACTAAAAAAAATTTAGTTTATTTTAATTTCTATTATTGTTCACATAAAATTTTAGGAATTTTTTTTTGCTTTCTCTTAGCTTTGGTAATACTAATTGGATCAAAAACTTATATTAATTTTTATGGAAAATGATAACACTGTACTATATTTAATGCATGTTAAGAGTTAATTATTTCTAAAAATTGGTACTGAACATGTGCCCTTAGGCCACACGATAACATGACCAATTTTTTATTGACTTCTGGAAAAAAAAATTATTTTCTCATTCCTTTTTCAGCTTTGTTGTATATCAAACGCATCATTAATATTGTTTATTGTGTTTCAAACTGTGACACTCATGTTTGTCTACCATGATCAAATTC
This sequence comes from Lonicera japonica, assembly GCA_021464415.1. Classification (NCBI taxonomy): domain Eukaryota; kingdom Viridiplantae; phylum Streptophyta; class Magnoliopsida; order Dipsacales; family Caprifoliaceae; genus Lonicera; species Lonicera japonica. The sequence goes on along the minus strand of CM038466.1, from coordinate 36,840,513 downwards.
ACCCTTTACAAAAGAAAATAAAATCAAGACTTACGTTGCGGCAACAGTGGACCACATGCAGTAAATTAATACGATGGATTAATCATATTTTTTTATTTGTTTCATTGTCATGTATATATGTTAGTAAAGTAAAAAAACAAGAGATCAGGACTCATGATCGATTTATATCATTTTATTTTTACTAGCATTAATCTTTAGCATGTTTGCTGTATCATTTTCATGTTAACTAACACAAAATTGTATGAATCATATTTTTTTTTGTTTTTTAACAACTTCATAATATTATCTTAGTTTTCTTTTTTCCTGCCGTATTGTGTGGTTTTGCCACACATATGTTAAAGCCCATTAAGTTTTCCTAGCTGATAATATTGCCAGGGTCATATAATTTGGGCCAGGAGCCTATTACTCTTCTAGTGGGTGTAAGTTGGGCTAGTTTCGTTTTGAGTTGAGTCTCTTATCCACTTAGCCCGTATGCGTTAACCTCTTCCTAAAAAAAAAACCCTCTATTTTCTTCTCTCTACTACCATAGATCGTGTGGAGTTCAAATTTATTTTGTAAAACTAGGGCTTTCCATCTCAACTCTATTTCTTCTCCATTCGGATTCAGGTCTCGGGTTTGAGATTTTATTTGGTAAATTAAATTAGGGCTTTGTATATCACTGACATCTCTCGTTTCCTGATCACGCCAATTTTCGAGTGAAATTTTGAAAGTAAAAGGCTAACTCCTCTGATCATCTCATTGTTCTGACATTATATGTATTGTTAAATTTTTCTTGTTTGGTAATTTTGCTTGTGTGTTTGCTCAATTTCCTTTTCAGTAGTGTTTTAGTACTAATTTCAAGATATTTTTTGGTTTTTTCGAAAATTGTAACCGAACCTGCCAAAACTTCAGTAACCAACAAATCGTTAACCGAATTGATTTTAGTACATTATCAGTTTTAATTTTATATGTACCGCAATTTTCGGTTCGGTAACCGAACCAAATCAAGCGCTAGACAATAGTATTAAAATCTACTTTAAATTGCATATCAGTTAGTAATATTTGTGTAACCCTTATCTTATCTACACCATGCCACATTTATATGTTTTTAATAATAATAATAATAATAATAATAATAATAATAATGTGTTTGGCAATATATATTATGAATTAAATTTTACAAGGATTTGAATATATCTATAATCTACGAATAAGAACATGCATGCCTAATAGGGGAAGATTTATTATTATTATTTTTTTGTTAGTGTTCACGGTCCGGTTGACCTAAAACATGGACGGAACCACTTTGAATAGTTCAGTTTTAATCGGTCAAAACGGTCTAAACTTTTTCAAGGGGCCTATTTTATTTGGAGTCGCTGAAAAATTTTAAACACAAGAGCCCATTGTTTGGACTTGGGTTGGCCCATTGCCATGGGTAATGGCACAAATTATGCTCCCTCTTAGCTTATAATTGTAATGTATGAAGTAAGTAAATACAAGTTAATTAACTATAACACAATGTTTATTTACTAGATATAAATTGGTTGATGAGTACTAGTAAGGTTTTGTTGGTTAATCTTGTTTGTTTTGAAGTAAACCCATTTCCTGATTTAGAAAGACGAATAGGGTTAGATAAGGAAAGGGCAAAAGAGAATATATATATATATATATATATATATATTAAAAAAAGTTGTATATTGATATATCTGGTCCGGTTAGGTGTTGATGCTTTTTTTGTACCTTAGACCGAAGACTGGGCCATTTCAATTCGGTCCACTTAAACTTAGACCAGACCGAACCATTGTACATATAAATAACAAAAAGAAGCCCTATAATTCGGTTCGGTCTAGTCCGATTTTTGCATACCTCTAAGTAAGCGTATATACATTGTTTAACCACCGCAACTTATTGGTTTCACCTTTTCCTTCTTCTCTTTAATTTTATTTTTATTTTTTGTTTTGTTTCACTAAGGACAGAGTCAGGATTTCACGTTTGGGTTCATAGGGGAGAGGGAGCGTGAAACGTAAGATTGCGGTCATGCGCAGCAAATATCAATCGGGGGGCTAAACTGTTCACGAACATTGTTTGCATTGCTTCACGGACAATGTTCATACGCTGGTAAAAACCCTATCCAAAAAAAATTGAAACAAAGAAACCGAACTAAAATGGAATATGTTTGGTTCGGGTTTGGAGCATGACATTGTAAAACCGAACCAAACGAAATCGAATTATTGAAAATGTGACTAAAAAATAATATTACTTCACTATTTAAAAATTTATGTTCCTAAAATTTACAAAGTCCAGTGAGAAATCGACTCTTTGGGCTATCATGAATATTGAAGTTATATTATAATGGTAAAAGTTAATATCTTTTTGATCCAAAATAAGTATTTTTCTAACAAAAATGAGTGTTGTCATACAATTTAGTTAGTTATAAAAAAATATATATGAAAACCGTAATAAGCTGAATCGAAAAGTTTGGTTCGGTTTTGGGTTTGGAAGATTTATATACCAAACTTTCAAATTCGGTTTGAATTTGGGTATTCTAATTTTTACCCCGGCCGAAATCGGAAACACCACTAGGCACTGTAGTGCATGGTTCACCAAATGTCTGTTTACAAGTTACTACATTATTCGCGTATTATTGTTCACGAACACTATTCGTCACACTTTTTCACCAAGATAAAAGACAAAACTGTATATATAATTACAAACAGAAAGAACCCCATCCATCAGACGACTACATGGGTCACCTACTGACAGAAGAAAAGGATCTTTTAGTACCTCTGATACCAAGTTGAATTGTACACAAGAGCTAGAATAAATAAAGAGAAAAGAGAGAATATGAGAATTCTATTGATAATTGGGTTATTGCAAAGACTAATTAACAAAGTGAGTATGTGTAGAATTCAAACTAAAGTAACTATAAAGGAAAGAAAAGTAAATGAAATAAATAAGGAAAGGCTTCATAAATAAAATACCCTATCTATTGTATGTTTAGACCAATAAAAATAAACAATACCATAAATAAAATATACTACCACAAATAATATAATATTGCTTTCCAACAATATAAATATACACAGATAAATACAGCAATAATTGATATGAAAAATATGTTTGTGTGTGTGTGTGTGTGAAAGAGAGAGAGAGAGAGAGAGAGAGAGAGAGAGAGATTGATCTATTAGCATTAGATGAGCAAAGAAAATATACTACCAGAAGCGTACGCCTTTAATCCCCACTCTATTGTCTATTTATAAGAAAAATGAGCTTAACATGGAAGTAACAAACACTACAAAGGGGCAAAATTGGCATAAAGATTGCCTTACGCTGCACCCTTGAGCAAATTCCATGTATGCATAGAAAGACCATAAATTACAGAATTTTCTGGGCAAGGTCTCTTGAACTGTGATATACGATAATCTCTATTTGTACAAAATGGAAAGCCTTAAATAAAACGGGGGAACAAAAATTGTATAAAAGTCAAAAAAAGGAGCGGGGGGAGGGGGTTGCATTTTTACGACTTGTCAACTTCGAGGTACTGCAAGTGCGAAGCTGCTAAAAGGGCAACTCCGATGCCCGAGCCATCACTAGAATGCTCAATCGATATCACAATGCTTTCAGAAAAATCTCCCATTAATTCCTTGAGAGTAGTCTCCATGCAATTTCTGAATTTGGAATAATGTTCAAAAAGTCCACCACCTAATGATATCACAATATTTTGCCATCCCGTCTGATTTCTCTCTGTCTCTTCCAAATTTCTTAAGTATGCCTAAGATCCCTGCGGAGCAAAGACAGGCCCCACTTGTTGCAAGAATGTCACGAAGTGCCACAATTGCTTTCCTCGTTTTCAAAAAAGTAGGTATCTATCACAAAAATATGTACGGTCGTAAACATTAAAGGGAAATATTGACTTTGCCCTTGTTCTTAATGCAAAATTAGACTTAACACTCTATTTTCGTAATTATTAGGTATTGCCCGCGTCAAACGACACGGCGACATAAAACATATTAACAGTTATAAAATAGTAAGATTGAAAAAATAATACTAAATATCTGAATAATAGGCTAAAAATTTGTTGAACTCACATAATGAGTTATCATAGATAGAGATGTCAACTGATCTAACCGTGAAGCGGGAGTTGCTAAAGCTAAACTTGATACACCAAAAGATAAAGTCAACCCAACCAGATTAAGGTGATATACTTCAATTTAAATCTGTTTCGCACCTCATTAAGGCCGGGTTGGGCCATTTTGACATCCCTAATCATTCCCAATAAATACAAAAGCAAATATTCGAAAAAAAAATAAATGTACCCTATTATTATTACAATGACATTATGTATTTTTAAAATTTTAATCGTAAACGGATGTTACCATTGGTAGTAACATTGATTTACAAAAGTAATGTGCCTTTTAAAATATATTTAAGTTTGTAAAAGATTAAATAAAATTTTTTTTTTTTATTTTTATGTAAAATGATCTAAATGTAGGTTATATGGAGAAATATGTTTAGAGAAAGAAAAAGTAGGTTACAATAGCTTTTCTTGAATTTTTCTTCCTTTTACGCATAACTTTATAATCAAAATGGATCTTATTTTATAGGTATGGATAAATAGATTTCAAATATGCAAATTTTAATAATTTTTAGATTTTTGTATTTATAGTTGATGTATTTTAAATTTTAAAAAGAAGTTATTGTGATAGAAAAGTGAGAGAGAGAGAACAGATTGGTGGAATAAGAAAGAGAAAGAATTGTTGACTTTTTGACTTGATGTTTTGAAAACGCATCTAATGGTTCAAAATTTATCTTGCCTCTTGTAACTAAAAGTGAATCATTGATTTGATAAATTTTTGATGTGACATTTCTTTCCCGTATAATATAGATTAGATTTTTTCCTTTACGTGTAGGGGAATCTCAAAGCATTACATATAAATGAAGGGCAATGTCAACCCTTTTATTAATGTAATCCTTTGATTTAACCCCATATTGTTATGTAATTCTTCAAAAAATAATAAAAACAAGGGGGAGAGTATAATTTCGCATATATATAAAACATATATAGTAATCATCATGCACGGGTGGGAGGAGGAAATAAAATTGTTTGATAAAAATATAATTAATTTTTTTTAAAAAAAATATGGGTGACCACCACTGATCAATACTAGTAACCACCTTGGAGTTTCAACTTCCACCCTCATGAAACCTAGCAATCACTATGCAAGAGCGAGAAGGAAATAAAAATTATTAATAAAAATATAATTGACTTATAAAAAAAAAAAGTGTATCTTTGTGATGGATTGGCAATAAAAAAATGTGCTTGTAGCTAATACAAATTTATATAGGTTACCCTTCACGTATTGAGGATAATTAAATAAGATGTCCTTTTCAGCACCACTGGCGGAGCCATGATTTTAATTTAGCAGGGGCTTCACTATCACTAAGCAAAATATAAAATAACTAAAAAATATAATGACATGACAATATATAAATATTTTTGTATTATAATATTAAACATTTATTACACAAAGAGATGTCTAACAAAAACATCTATTACAAAAATTGATGTCCAAAATTATTTATTTTGGAGTTACATGATTCATCTTTGGGCTTTCATATTTTGAAAACATTGAATTATATGTTCATTTTAAATATTTTCGAACACATTGTTGTAAATGTATGCCAATAAAGAATCATTCATTAACTCATCTCCTTAATTAGTTGAGACTTGATGATCTTTATCACATAGAACACCTTTTGTGATTTGTCCTTTCTCCCCCTTCACAAGTTTTCACCTGATTCAATCTGAGCACGAAGTTCAACATGAAAAACTGAGAGAGATAGAGCTACAACTATAAATTCCTTTTTTTTTTTCTCTTTTTTTTTTCTATTTGGAATATGCTACAGAAGACTTCATTATTTTGTTGGCTTATATAGTAAAAGTAATTATAATTTTATGCTTAAGGTTTTGAGACCCTACAAACCCAACCTCAAATGTTAAATGTTTACACAAAAGTTCTTATAATGCATTCCCTCTGCCCTTGCTTCCCAGGGATTTAGTTGTTGTAGAAGCCCTCCTAATCCGGTTTTTCGTTTTTAGAAAATGTTTATGGACACTCTAGCTAAAGGTGGAACCAACCTCGTCCGGGGTTGTAACGCAACTCATTTTCATTTTCCTTTTTTCTATTAATGTAATAATATGTAATACATAAAGTTTTCGGTTCTAACTCAATCTAACTTAATTAAATATTTATATTAGTTTGCCTCTACAAAAATTTCTGGACCCACCCTTACTTTACTTTGCCTTGCGACGATAGTAGGGCTGGCTATTTTTATTCCAAAAACCAACAACCTAACTAAAAAAAGGGGGTAACCGACTGAAAATCGGTATGGTATCTTTTTAAGCTTGATAAAATTTGGTTTATACCGAACTTTTTTTAAAAAACACAAATGTTAATGCCCATTAAATTCTCCAAGCTGATAAAACTGCCAGGGTCGTATAATTTGGGCCAGGAACCTATTGTTCTTCTGGTGGGTGTAAGTGGGGCTAGTTTCATTTTGAGTTGAGTCTCTTATCCACTTAGCCTGTATGTTTGTTAACCTCTTCCTCAGGATCGTGTGGAGTTTAAATCTATTTTGTAAAATTCGGGCTTTCCATGTCAACTTTATTTATTCACCATTCCGCTCAGATCTCGGGTTTGAGATTTTATTCAATAAAATTAAGGCTTTATATATCACTGACATCTCTTCTTCCCTGTTCACGCCAATTTTCGAGTGAAATTTTGGAAGTAAAAAACTAACTCCTCCGACCTATTCACACTAATGATCTTGAAAAAAATTCTTAGAATCTCTTCGAATCAAGCCATCTCATTGTTCTGACATTGTATATACTTTTAAATTTTTCTTGTTTGGGAATTTTGCTTATGTGTTTGCTTAATTTCCGTTTTAATCGTGTTTTAGTGCCAATTTCAAGAGATTTTCGGTTTTACCAAAAATTGTAGCCAAATAGGCCAAAACTTTAGTAATCAACATATCGGTAACTGAATTGATTTCGGTACGGTATCGGTTTCAATTTTAAATGTACTGAAATTTTGCAGTTCGATAACGGTATTGGTGGTTCGGTTCAATAACCAAACCACCAAATCTAGCCCTAGACAATAGTATTAAAATCTACTTTAAATCGCGTTTCAGTTGGTAATATTTGTGGCCCGACCCACATAGATGATATTATTCGTAAGTATGAATGTTCCATTAGTAGACAAGAGTATATATTATTATTAATTCTTATATTTTTAGTGTTTTTCAGGTGTTAAAAAAAAATAAAAAATATTGAGAAATTAAAACAAGTGAAGACACCTAAAATTAGTTAATATTTTCGGATGCATAACTATTCACTCGGAACTCCAATTAATGTGATTCTTGAGCATAATTTTAAGAGAATTTCGAGAGCTACAACTTTGTAATTCAACACTTTTCCAAATTTAGTCATCTCAGGGTTCGAAATTGCGAAATTGCGAAGCAAATGCAGTAGTCAAAAAATAGCGAAAATTCAATATTATGCACTCAAATAAATTGGTACAAGCCTAATTGTCGGCCACTAAATTTAATTAATGACAGCCCATATACAGTCTTCAAAGCCCAATTTGTTTAAAAAAATCCAAGCCTAAGGGCAATCAATATTAAATCTAAGCCCATTCAAAGACAAATTGGGGAGGCAGCCAGCAGCCGTGCACTATTCATCGCCTCTCTTTTCTTTATTTTTCTTTTATTTCTTTTTACTTTGAAAACTTTGAAGATTGAAAGTTTAATTTTATTATTTAATTTAATTAATGCTAAGTAATTTTTCTTTTAATAGAAATTTCCAGTCTCCTCTTACCCCTAAATCCATCTTTGAATTCATATGCATAATAGAGAGATAGCTCTTTAATTTGAAGCAAATTTTCAAATGAAGAAAGGGAGGGGGGGGGAGTTCTTAAATGTACCCACAAAATTTGTCTTTTCATCCCAATGTGAGAATATTTTCTTCTCATCCCACCAGTTTCCTAAAAAAACTTGCAATTCACTCCAGTGGTGGGGTTAGTTTACGGAAATAAGACAGGGATAATAAAGTTTCATCGTTAAAAGTAAAAAATTAAATAATATTAATTTTTGCTTTAAAAGAAGGCATACACACTAAATAAAATTTACGTCGTTCTTGATAAAATTGACTAAAAATTCCGTATAATTCATAGTACTTACGAAAATACAAATATTAATTGTGATAAATACAATTTTGCGATTATATAATAGCACATATAATCTATTTCTATTCATTACTCCTAAAACATCCACGAGCTACTAAAAATACAAATTTAGATGCGTTAAATAGAAAAGAAGGACCAAATAAACACATAATGTTTAAATAGTTTAAAAGGTCGGCGTAGGACTGCAAAATACAAATCTGGCAATCTCTTTATCAAGTAATATTATTCACTTATTATCGAATATAATCATCAAATGGAACTTTACCTCTATGGATTAGACTTACCCGTCTATGACCCCAAACCAGTCAAGCAAATTCAATCAATGGGTTATGTTTGCTTGCACAACAAACACTCTCCGACAAGTCTGCTAGTGACTTGAAGTTGCAGTTGATCAGGGCTTTAACGAATTAGTAAAAATCAATAAAAATATTCACCTCAAGATAGACTATTATTATTTTTGTTATGATTTTTAATCAAAAACCCTAGCCATGGAAAGATTGGGAACTTTAATTAAACCAGGAGAATGAAAAAGTCAAAGAGACCATAGAGGGAAAAAATAAACCTCGCCCACAGAAAAGTCTATTTAGCGGCGATTTATGTAAAGGATAGAAACCGAGGTGAGCCTAAAGGATGTTACGTTGTTTTTCAGTTTAAGGTTGGTGTAGTTTTGATTTCTGGTAGGATGAGAAGACTGATTTTGTGGGTGTATTTAAGAACAAAAAAAATTGGAATTCTTCTTTGGGGGTGGGTCCACTAAGTTAGAGTGCTCAGGTCAGATAACGGCGGGAAGTAAACTTGCGATCCTTTTAAGGATTTCTGCCAACGAGAAGGTATTGTTCGCCACTTCAAGGTTAAGGGTACACCTCAACAGAACGGATAGCGAAAATGATGAATCATATGCTCCTTGCAAAGGTGCGGTGTATGCTTTCTAATGCTAATTTGGATAAGCAGTTTTGGGCCAAAACCCTATCCTACGCTACATTCTTGGTTAATCGTTTGCCATGCTCGGGAGTGGAATACAAAACACCTATAGAGGTGTGGACCGAATCTCATGATATTTACAACAATATCCATGTTTTTGGTTGTCCGGCTTATTATCATGTTCGTGATGAGAAAATTGACCATAGGGCTCGTAAGGTAATATTCTTAGGCTCTTTATGATGGGGTCAAATGATACAAATTATGGTATCTTCAAAGCAAGAAGACCGTGATTAGTAGGGATGTGACGTTTGACGAGGCGTCTATGCTTAAGACGACCTTGTTGACAAACGGTGGTTCTCCAATCCCGGTTGAAAAGGAGAACAAGGCCAGCGAGATAGTGGTGAAAACGGAAGTGACTACTCTAATTAATACTTGGGTTACTGATTCGGTGGAAGAGTCCAACGAGAAAAAGACGACTCCCGGCAAGGATTCAGAGATTCCAGCAGTGGAATCGGGTCAACAACAAACAATACTGTCTTTGGCTAATGGAAGGGAGCCTAGGGCTCGACGTGCACCAGTTCGATATGGGTATGAAGACATGGTGGCGTACGCATTAGTAGGTTAGGGGATGAGCCGACTTCGTATCGGGAAGCTATAGATTCTAGCAAGAATGCGAAGTGAAAAGTGGTTATGGAAGATGAGATGGAGTGTAACACCCTGTTCCTAAATCTTAAGCTTAGCGCGTTCAAAAATCGCGAGTAAGGCGATTTTGAGCTCCGAATAGTGAAATACTATTCTGAAAGGAGCGATAGGGTTCGAAGACTTTTGATAAGTCATATTAGTGTATTTAAGCTTGTTAGAATGTCCGTAAGTCATTTCGGGTGATTCAAGTTAGAATCGGGATGTAAATTGTAAGTTTTAAATTTACCCGACTTCATAATTTTTGGTTAACTTGGAGGAAGCGTAACTCCTTCGTTCCTCTTCGGATTGAGTTTTCGCTTGTACAGTATCCTATATTTTTAGGCAATCTAGAACTTTTGTGTTTTGGCCGAAGGCAAATTTAAGCTCCTACAAGGTCGAAATTGAGCGCGAAATAGGTCTATCACTATTAGTTGTTCATTCGGTAACACTAACACGCTGACTTCGTTGAATTTTTGGGAATTATTTGTCCAGAATTTGGAAACACTTCCTTCTAAGAAGTTGTAGAGCTCCGAATAAGCTTTCCGTGGACATAAAGTTCACCCCAATTGAACTTTCGAGTGAGAAGTTATGACCGTCCAAAGTTCAGCGCTGCAACTTCCCCAGCGTGAACAATAACCGCGGGATAGCAACAGTTTATATATATACACGTTTTTCATTTTCTCCTCATTCTAACACCACCTCACGAGAGTTCGTAGAGAGAGAGAAGGGAGATACCTTGTGAGAGGTTATAGAGAGATTCCTACACAATCATCCTGCCATACTTAAGATTTAATTTCTAAATCATACAAAACTCCCTCCTCATTACTATTCATCTTCTTCTTCATGGTATTCCATCATTGGAGCTCAAGAAGCAAGCGAGGGTTTTCACGATTGGACTCTTACGCATCATCAACCTTGCAATACGGCTATTCTAAGGTGGGAACATACACCTAAAACTCATATTCTAACTTATTATTGTTCAATTTCAATTGTACACCAAGTTCTTACAAAAACCTAGGTTATGTATATATCTATATATGTGGATTTTGGGATTTTATGATGAGATGGAGCTTTATTGTTAAAATTGATGAATTTAATACCCTATTTGTTGTACGTTTAACTTACTCCAACTAGAGATTTCCAACTTATTACTCTTGAATCGAAGATTTCATTACAAATGTGGTTTTTACATATAAACTCTAGGTTTATAGTGTGCGTATGAGGTTAGGTTTTTTTAGGGCCAAATTAGTGATGCATGTGAGTATATTATCACTCATATATCTCGTGTTAACTACCCTCATCTTGTTATAAGTCCATTACACGCACTTGTAGATCCACTACAAGAAAAATGGGCTTATGTGACACCTGTAAGTCATCACAAAAATGGTCAATTTCGTCACATTTGAATATATGTGACGAATTTTCGGCGTCACGAAGGGCGTCACCTATAATAAGTCACTAAATGTATTAAGTGACGAAAATTTTGAGGCACCACACATTCTTATGATATGTGACAACTACTTTGTCACTTATTAAGGGGACAAGATAACTATTTTGTTAACATTTGTGACAACATGTGCCTCACTTTTTGTTAATATTTGTGACAACATATGCCTCACTTTTTTGCGTTAAATGTGACGCTTTCCGCTGTCACTCTATGTTCTTTTTGATAACGAAATTTTCCTCACTTTATCCTTCTTATCGTGAAGACTTTTTCCTCACAAATATAAATTTTTGTGATACTTTTGGCACCACATACTGCCTTCATATTGTGACGACTTATTCCTCGTATATGAGTATTATTTGTGATGATGAATTTCTTACAAATGCATTATTTTTTAGATGTCTCAGCGTCACATATTGTATAGATCTGTGAGGTAATTTTTCTCACTTTTTATATCATTTATTCCCTTTTTTTTATTAATATAATAAGAAAATACAACAATATATAGGAAAGACAACTTGATACATATTTATAGAATTACATATATTTGCATAAACTAAGAATACGTCCAAAATAGTTACATAACAAAAGATGCCAAAAATCATTCCAAAGTTAACCTAGTTCATGTTTAACATCAACTTTCCCTCTATACATGTCAAGGAACAAAAAATAGGTAGAATGCACTAAGTGCATTCATGTTCAAAATTAAAGAAAAAGACTAAATCCCTAAATTAGTCATTGAAGTTATAGTCACCTAATTCATCACCTATGACTAACCTACTTGATGTTTAACATCAACTTTTCCTCAATACATTTCGAGGAACAAAAAATAGGTAGAATGCACCAAGTTTATGCATGTTCAAAATTAAACAAAAAAGACTAAATCCCTAAATTAGTCATCAAGGTTATAATCACCTAATTCATCATAGTAAGTATCATCTTGAGGTACACGAAATTATTGTCGTGCAAGAGTTGCAGCCATGAAGGCCTTTATTTGTTCCTTCAATTCTTCATTTTCCTTTTGCAAAGAGAGAACATGTGTTGATAGTTGCTTTAATTGACCTTGCATCTCATTCAACTCAGAACTAGTAGCCATAGATGATGTGGCATATGAATTAAAAGCCTCCATACGTGGAAAAACACCAACACCGCGAATTGACTTTCCTTTCCTCCTGAGCTTCTCACCTAGTATTTGAAATTCAGCACCCACGTCCACCACAATAAAATCTAACGGAGTACCCTCGGGTGCTTCTTGGATCATCTTATCCCGAACCGTATCCCTCATTTGTTTCATTTCTTCCTACAAAGTAAAATAAGTGTATAATGTATTGATATAATTTGTTGAATTAACCAAATCTTAATAAGTATAAAGTTAAGTGTAAACTACATTAAATTTTCTGCACTGGACTGCACTAGACTGGACTGGACTGCACTGGACTGCAGTAGACTGGACTGGACTGGACTGGACTGGACTGCATTACACTAGACTGCACTGGACTGCAGTGCACTACACTACACCGGACTGCACTACATAACATAAAATGAATAAAGTGGATAGGTAGGAAGAAATATTCAATGTAGTTTAGTGCACTACCCCTGCAAGACCAAACACCCTAGTAATCACATTTATGTCAAAAATGGGAAAACCATATATGCTGTAGTTCAAGAGCTGAAGAATACTTCTCAGGAAAATTTGTTTGAAGCAATCCAAACTGTAACTAGATCTCCGATCAATGAGAAGAATTTTCATATTTGGAAAGGTGATTCAGCATTTTCAGTCGTTTGCATTGATAGTGGATTTGGGAATTTCAAATTTACAATTTGGTTCTTAAACATAGTCTAATTCAAACAAAATATGTTGACTTACATTTTTTTCACGCTTTTCTTTCCTCATAGAAAACTTACCCTCTAACGGTTTGTTCAAACAACTCACTGCACCATAACTTTTACGCACTGCACTGCACTGGACTGGACTGCATTGCATTGCACTAGACTGCACTGGACTGCAGTGCACTGCAATATACTGGACTGCACTACTTAACATAAAATGAATAAAGTGGATAGGTAGGAAGAAATATTCAATGTAGTTCAGTGCATTACATGATAGACGGGACATATAAAAACTAAACTACTAATTAGCCCGTCAACACGGGTCCCAAAAATGAATGAGATAAGAATGTGAACACATAAAATAAACTACCAATTAGCCCGTCAACACGGTTCCCAAACCATATTATGAGTGTCAACATAAAAATAAACTATCAATTGGTGTCAACATAAAAAAAACTATCAATTGTGGAGAGTAGTAAGACTTACATGTTTCTTTCTAGCAACATCATTGATCCATTTTCTCCATTTTTATGAAGCTTCTCCCAATTATCTATCATAGATAAAGGCTTGCCTTCCTACATTATTACATTTGAAGTTAAACGCAATATTTGAAGTTACAAATTTTAAATAAACTAATAAGCTTTGAACTTATTTATATTTACACTTTGGTCCTTCTTTGCATGTTGTATAAATGGCCTTGCCCCTCCCTTGTGGTGATATTTATGCTTCTTTCGATTTGCAGCATTGATCTTAGAAATCTCCTATAAGAGAAATTTAAAACTTTATAATATACTATAAAAGAAATTAACAATGAAAATAAAATGAAATATACTATATTATTGGAACGTAAAATTAACTTAGAAAGTTTATAAAATTAACAAAATAAAGTAAGTACAAAATCTAAAAAAGAACATATATTTTGTGGCAATTTAACAAACAATTGACATAGAATTACATGAAAAAATTACATGGAGCACTTAAAATGGCATATGAGAACTTCAAGCACAGCACTATTATTTAAACAAAAAACATATACCTTCTATTGGGATGTGACTTATAAGCCCAGAAGATACTACTCAATAATATATAACATTAATTAACAAGGCCATTAGCACCATCTTATTTCAAGTATTACTATAAACCCCCCCATTAAAAAACAATGAAATCAATTATGTACAACCATATATAAATAAAATTAATTATTTATTTATTTAAAAATACATAATTTCTATCTTATTATTATACAAGATGTGTTGTTTGTTCTTCATGCATTCACTAAACGCTCCACGACCATTTAACTCTATCCCTAATGCAAAATTGAGCCAACACTTTTTCAGCTTTCTTAGAACTTCTGATCTGATCTTCATTTATAGTGATGCAAGCCACCTTGCATGCAGGACCTGTGGTTTAAGCGTGCCCCTACTGTGCAGAGAGCAGGTCCATTAACAGTCCCATTTCGTTGACGCCCCATCTCTAATAGTTGTGTATATTTTTTTTGTAAAATCCTATATGTAAAACTAGCTCTAAAAAATTTCGAGTACAAGAACAACAAAAATAGAATTAAAAAAGTATAACCCGATTTGAAGAAATTAGCCACACAAATTCAGTAAAACATGCTCAGGATTCAAAGAAAGCAGGATTAAATATGCACACAACAGGTCCGAAATCACTTACAGCATATCTGAGTACAATACCGAGAACAGAGCACTTTCAGAAGCACACCATAACTGAGTGTACACAGCAAGATTTTGGATTTACACAGCAGCCACAAAACAAATCCGAATCATACAAAAATACCGAGCATCACAGCGAAATACTCACAACCAAAATATGCACAACAATCCTTTATACCTGTGTATTCATTAATCAATTCCTTACTAAACTCATCACAAACTGAGCAAACCTTATTAAACTCATCACATTTTCATTACAAATTTAAGGATTTAATTTCCAACATCAACTCTAATATCTCCACCCCCAAATTAAACAAACCTAATTAAAGTGGGTCTATTTTTTAGATAATCTATACATACAGTATATTAGAAGTTATAGATTTGGATGTGTACCTTCGTATGAGAAAAATCCAAGGTATGGGTCGCCGGTGGTAGGTGACAGCGAGAGATGACAAGAAGGGGGAGAGGCGATGGTGGCGGGGTGTGTTTCGAGAGGGAGAGGCAACGGTGGCAGGGTGATTTCTGAGAGGGAGAGGCGACAGTGGAAGGGTGTGTTCTGAGAGGGAGAGACGACAGTGGGTGAGGATGATGTACTCTTCTCTCTCTCTCTTTTTTTGGGGGAAAAATGGGACGTACTTTTCTCTCTTTCTCTCTTTTTGGGGGAAAATAATATCCTTACTTACTACCTTTTTTTTTTCTTTTTTTTAATAATTAGATTTATGTGAGGAATTTTGAGGGTCACTTTAGTTTATAAGGTTTCAAATAAACTCAAATGTGATGCCAATATAATTTCCTCACTTATCATTAATAAAATTTGAGCGCCAAAATTTCCCGCTAAACGATATGTGACGACCATAAAATCATGCGTGAGGAACTTTTTTGAGCAAAGAAAAAGAATACTTTTATGTGACAACCTTTAGAAAAGCCTCACAAAATCTAATAAAATGTGACAACTTTTCAAGCCTCACCTAAAGTTTCGTCACATAATCCTATTTTTCTTGTAGTGATTATACCCATTCCATAGTTGCGATAAGAACTAGTTGGTGAGTAATTTGGGGTTGTGAGCGAGAAGTAAATTGTTTTGGGTTATTAATGACGTATGGTGATATATTATTACCCCAATAACATTGTTTATCAATAATTTACATGATTGGCATATATATGTTTAGTTTTCTAACGAACCCACTTGGAGGTGAAGGGTGTAAATTAGGGAATTTGAGAAATTGGAGGTTTTGAAGGTTTCCGTTATAATAAATGGTAGATTATAGGAGGTTATACAGCCTAGATATACACATGTATGCCAGGAAAGACTTGGAAAAAACATTATGAGTATTACATTAAATCCCATCAAAGTGAACATAAATGCAATAATATTAGATTTAGTAGCCTACGTGACCACATCTTGAGTTAAGTGATGAAGATTATTAACTAAGTACAACGTATGGATATTATAAATGCACGTTGGTGACGCTTAGGATTCCATGGGGATGGTTATACAAGACTATCGCACCGCCACTATATTTATTAGAGGAGACTTAAATTAATAAATATGGCTTGAGTACTTGAGTAAAGTGTATATGATACTAGTCTCACAGATTAGAAATGGTAAAACAGGAAATTGATAATACTATGAATAGCCATAATCCATATATAATGATAGTTCAAGTTATAATATATCATAACGAGGGTCGCGTACTAATCTTCTACATATCTATATGTGTAATGATGTGTCGTGGTGATATATATATATATATATTTGTGTGGGATTCTGTATATCGTATACACCCATGATACGACATGTGTGATGATGTGAGATTGATATATATATATATACATATGCATTCATTATGAGAGATGAATGACTGTGATGATTGTGTATTGATCGGTTACATATATATATATGTGTGTGTGTGTGTGATGTAATGATGAGATGACATAGTTCATGTGAGCTCCCGAATTGGTCTCTAACGATTGGGACTTTAAGTTGGGACATAGTGCCCCTGGGTGAAAGACTCAAAATTGTGCACATAAACGAAAAGAGAGGCTCTGCTACCACAAGGGTGAAAGGCCATTAAATGTAGACCTGGTGACGCTTGGATGATCGCGATTATTATTATTGTGATGGTCGAGGCCGTGAGGGCCATTAAGAGACATTGTCTCGAATGATACTAATACGTCACAATGACGGATGTGGCGGTAGTTTCGATATATATATATATATTGTTGTGTTATATTTTATATTGTGCTATATATATTGTCTCTGATATATTATGGATATATATATCGGTTCGGATCATTATACACTTAGAGAACCATTTGACCATCCATAACAAATTAATAACTTATGTGGCCAATATAGTATATAAATGGATAGACGGGAAGAATATCTTAATGTAACGCTTAAGCTAGACGGCCTAGTAGTAATGCTTAGTAGTTGGCCAAGTATGTAACTCATAGTGTACTATTAACAAAGTGATGACTATGAATACTTGGCATAAGAGGTGTATACCCCTCACACTCAGTTGAGTAACCGAGAATAGAATGATTCTTATAGCATATGAACCCTCGAAAGCTAGAAAGAGTAAAATGCTATATAATGAGAGTTAGGGAACAATTTTGATAACTGAGATAGAATAATTAATGGTTTTTAGCAGCACATACATGGTGAATTGCATAGTAAGATTTTCAAAAAGATTGTATTGTTGAAGCAACATATATATGATACATATGTTTTCAAATGAAAATCTTATTTTCATTATAAACCCTTATAGCTTCCACTGAGCCCAGATTTGGCTCATTCCTTCCTTTTCAACAGTTTTGCAGGTCCATACTCGAGGGTGGCACGCACTGTACGTCCGTAGAAGCTTTGATGGCCTTTAAGAGCTTTGTAGTCCTCCTTTAGTTAAGGACTATGGCATTGAGGCCTTTATATTATACTTTAAGACACTTGTATAAATGGTTTTTCATATATGTAGTGTGAATTTAAAAATGTGGATTGGTTAGTATTATTTTTGTATGAAAATGATTTTAAATTTAACAGGGTGGATTGTTGTATAAACGAACTCCACATGCCGAATTTTTTTTAAAAACGGGATTTCTATAGGATCGCACTTTATCTGAGTATAATTTTTAAGAGTTGAAAATTTTACATTTTAAACCTGCCGTCATGCACAGCATCCGTGATTAATCGGGTCCTGGAGGTGAAAATCTTGTAACAAGATTCGGGGCGTAACATGGAGTCTTTCCAAAAAAATAGAACTTGGGAACTGTGCTATTTACCAAAGGGGAAGAAACCTATCGGGTGCAAGTGAGTTTTCACTAAAAAAGACGGGCTCTAGGGTCCTGGTGCTTGTTTCAAGGTAAGGTTGGTAGCCAAGGGTTATGCCCAAAAGGAATGGGTGAATTATAATGAAGTGTTCTCTCCGATTGTGAAGCACACCTCGATCCGGGCATTGTTGGCTATGGTGGCACAATTTGATCTCGAACTTGAACAACTCGATGTCAAAACTGCATTCTTGCATGGGGACCTAAAAGAAGAAATTTATATCACTCAATCGGAGGGATTCAAAGTTGTTGGTAAGAAAAATAGTGTGTGCAAACTTCGAAAGTCATTGTACGGATTGAAGTAGTTCCCCGTGTCAATGGTACAAGAGGTTTGACACGTTCATGATCACGCATAAGTTTACTTGGAGTGAATTTGATCATTATGTTTACTTCAAAAGGTTCGAATATGGCAATTTCATCTATTTACTTTTATAGGTTGATGATATGCTCATTTCTTCCCAGAACTTGGTGAAGATTGACGTATTGAAGACTCAGTTAAGTAAGGAGTTTGAGATGAAAGATTTGGGTGGAGCTCGAAATTTTTTAGGGATGGAGATCGTGCGAGATAGGAAGAGGGGACGATTATATGTCTTACACAAAGGCAATACCTTGAGAAAGTGGTTGCCTGATTAGGAATAAAAAACTCAAAGCTGGTGAGTGTCCCGTTAGCACCGCACTTCAAACTCTCGGCAACGATGGCTCCTAGCTCCGAGGTAGAGGTGGAGTACATGGCTTAAGTTCTTTATGCAAGTGCGGTTGGGAGTTTGATGTATGCTATGGTATGCATTCGAACATATATTGCTCAAGCTGTGAGCATTATTAGTAGGTATATAGCGAACCCTGAAAAATCGCATTGGCAAGCCGTTAAGTGGGTTCTACGATATCTACGGGGTACAATGGACAAAGGGCTGGTATTTAAAAAATTCGGAATGTCAACTATTGAGGGTTTTGTGGATTCGGATTATGCTGGCGACCTAGATAAGCGGAGATCGGCTACATGTTATGTGTTTACATTGGAAGCGGAGGTCGATGATTCAAAGTATGGTAGCGTTGTCTACCACGGAGGCGGAATATACTGTTGTAACGTAGGCGGTCAAAGAGGCCATCTGGCTCCGTGGTTTAGTTAATGATCTTGGTTTAAAGTCAGAAAAAATGGTTGTGCACTGTGACAGTTATAATGCAATTCACTTAGTGAATAATCAAGTTCATCATGGAAGAACCAAGCATATTAATGTCCGATATTACTTCATCCAATATATTATTGAAAACGATGTTGTAAATCTGGTTAAGATAGGCACCAAAGATAATCTGGCAGATATGTTGACAAAGGTTGTCCCGTTGGCCAAATTTGAGCATTGCTCGACGTTGGTCAATGTCCTTCGGTGTTGATGCCTCTAGGGGGCGGTGGTCCTAAGGGACCGGCAGGGGTGATAGGGTCTTATTCGATGAATTGATTATGGTGTAGTGCATTGGAGTCTTGTGGAACATCGCTAAGGTGGAGAATTGAAGATTTGGCTCTATATAAGAATCCTATTTGTATTAGGTTTTATATTGTCCAATTCTTAATTGGCTTTGTATTGTCCAAATCCTAGTTGGATTTGTATTATCCAATTTCTAGTAGGTTTTGACTTTGTGCAATCCTAGACCCATATAATTTATACTTTATAAATAGACCCTTTATCATAGGTTTTATTTATGAGTTGCGTTGTATTATTTACTAGTTAGATTAAAGAGTATATTTGAGAGATAATATTGAGAGCTCTAATTGGCGGTTAGAGTTTGCTTTGCGCGTTATACTCGAAATTGGTCTCATCAATAATAGCTATCACCCGGTGAATTAGTGGCGGTTTTGCCGATACCACCTAATTGCTTGCGTGCTTGGTTTGTTGTTTTCTTCTTTAATCTCTTATTTTTCGTATTGCTTGAATATCAGTGATGCTTGTTTCATTAATTATTGTACGCATAATTGTCCAGTCGGTCATACGCTTGTGTTAAGGCTTATCCTAGCGGTATCTTAGTACAACACTCTCGCCCTCGAATCTATCTTTGGTTTTGTTCTTTCTACTATTTCAATTTTATAACTAAATATTAATCTAATAATAAAAATTTCAGGTGTCCTCTCACCCCCTAAATCTATCTTTCTTTGGATTCATATGCATTAGGGAGAGAGAGCTCTTTAATTTGGAGCAAATTTCCAAATGAAGAAAAAAAATACATTTTTTAATTCTTCTTTTTTTTTGTTGGGGGGGGGGACACTAAATTTTGAGGGAGGTCGGTGCACAATAAAGAAAGACTTCCACCACGTACTCTCTATCTCTCTTAAGTCGGTAGGAAATTTGGTTTGATAAGTAGTTGGGTGCTCACAATTCTCTCCAAATTTGGTTTTCTTTTTATATTGAATTACGCTTTGAATATAAATTATTTGTAAAATCAGTAATTTGAATTTAACATTAACCATTTAGTAGGGTTGGTATTTTTTAATGATAAATATTTATTTTAGACGTAGTTGTCCGTTGAGTAAATTTATTTATACTTGTGTCGTTTTTTGAAATAAGTTATTATTTATTGATATATTTATTGAGAAATTAATTATGTTGTTTTTGAGCTTGCGTTTGTTCATGGATTGATTTGATATTACAAATTGAGTGCTTAAATTGTTAAACACATAAAGATTCAATTTGAAATTCGATCTAAAAGTATTGTTGATGATTAGTAAATAAATATGGACAATTTATTTTGATAAGATCGTCTCAGTTTTATTAAAGTCTATCTTTGACCTTGGTAATAAAATTGAGAGTACATTTGGAATGTATTGGACAGGACCAGGTGAAATTAATTTGTGATATTGATCACACAAATTTAATTTCACTTAACTATCGTACATGGGACCTTAATCTGGAGCGGATAATGAACTTTGATTACTAGCTTGAAGTTCTTTGAGGTATCAATGGGAGAGATCAAATTGCTGATCAATATCTCGATATTTTGGGAATTAAAGTGAACTAACGATGAACATATATTCGTAATATGGAATTGTGAGAATCCGCAAATGCGACCCCCGGGTCTCGGCCCCTGGTTCTGGGAGTCTGAAACATCGGAAAGGATTCCGTTGTTCCATTTGCTTCTATGTGTTGATAATTCATATCGGGTGTCCCTCTATCCTATTTCTAGATGCAAGAGGGTTCGTTCAGAGTCGCCAGTACGTTTTACGAGAAAACGGACAAAATAGTTGTGTAAGAGGAAAGGCTACAGATAAGCCTTTCTTTACACGTTTGTCTACGAAACCAGGATTCTATAGGGTTCGGGAACTATATTAACGGTTTGGGAAGGTGTTAAGCACCCATTCCGCCCTTTCGGTCTCTAGTGGTTTTATATGTTTACTCTATGTTGGAAAACTTGGATGCTTTTACTGATATTCTACTGCTTTCTGGAAATAACTAAAAAAAACCTGATTTTCAAGCGCGTTAGGAATCTACCATAACCTTGTCGCCACTTCGCTTACTAGGACGGGGATCGACCTGCCCGGTCAGGTCGCGGGGTGCGGGGCAGCGCCCCGTTAGAAAAATCGAGTTTTAAACAAGTCTACAATAAAACTAATATACAAATATCTTATTTAATTACCATAAGAGACTTTAGTTACCTTCCCGGTGATATATATAAGAATAAAGAGAGAGAAAAATATAATACGGCAGAGAAGACCTCTGACGGATATCAGCTTTCCTCTTAGAAATATTTCCGGCGGTCTGACTTTAGAATGTAGCACTCCGGGTGCCCAGATTAGATCCGAGACTCTGGCGGAAATAAATGTTATCGCAGATGCTTCCAAAGAAGGCTTAAAGATTAGAAAATATCAGAGAGAATAAGGAATTTGTGGCGAGAAGTTGCCGTCTAGAACCCATGGGGGTGTTGGCCTATTTATAGTGCTCGGGATAGATTGTCGCGCGACATTCCCCAAAAAAGGAGAAGTGTCGCGCGACAAACCTGATCACTGTACCTGTTTGTCGCGCGACATATCTCTTTGTCGCGCGACAAACGGCTGAAGTGATGGATTTTGACACTGTGATGTGTCAGAAAGTGGTTGGTCGGGTGCAGAGGGATTTGTCGCGCGACAAACGGCTGAAGTAATGGTTCTGACACTGTGATGTGTCAGAAAGTGGTTGGTCGGGTGCAGAGGGGTTTGTCGCGCGACATATCAGGGATTGTCGCGCGACAATGTGATATGTCGTGCGACAATCTCTCTAAAAAAACAGGTTTGTTGGCCAACAAACCCTCCTAGGGTAGTTTCGGGTGCTCGGGTGGGTCCGGACCCCGAAACCAGTAGTTCTTAAAGGTCGTTAGGGTTCTTGGGGGGGTCACGGATCGGGGTGTCTACAGGAATCCATCACCTATTAGGTATGATCATGACCTCACTGGTTCTTCTAGTGGACATTTTAATCTGAGCTCAGTAATTCGACAATGATTGATGAATTCAATAATGTGATATGATCACATTGAACTGTCAAATAGAAGATGAGAGTTGAGGATTAATGAATATTCGAAAAAAGGGCTTTTTGGTCAATTTTACTTGTTCCAAATATTCGAGTTGATTGACGGAGGTAACATGTAGGAATGATAGGTCAAATGATATAATTATTGATTATTGCTTCAGTAATTTCAATTAGACTAAGAGTGCAATTTCGTTCTTTTAGTGGAATAAAACGTGATTAATAAATTATTTCGACTGACCAAGAGTTGACCGAGTCGAAATTAATTTATTGGAGCTTAGTTTAATTGGGTCCGATTAGGTCCCCTAAGTGGCTTCACTAATGTAGAGCTATACGGGCTTATTACCTTACTTAGGCTATGCAGAAATGGGCCTGGGTTATGGTACTAGGGTTAGTAAGGTTTTGGAGTATGTATAGGTTATAAATAGTCTCATAAGACTATTTTTTTAACCCAAACAAGTAGGGGTGTCCATCCGATCCGATCCGGTCATTTTAAACCAACCGCATCCGATCCGATCCGATGTCGGTTTTAAGTTTTGGCATCCAATCCAATCCAATACACTTTACAAATCCAATCCAATCCAATTAAATATTGGATTATTGGATTGGATCGGTTTCGATCCAATCCGATTAGAAGTTTAAAATAAGATATATAAAATTCTTGAAATGTTCAATTTTAATGTAAAACAAGACAAAAACTACTTGTAAATTAAATAAAATCCATTACAAATAAAGTTCAAGTGTTCAACCAAATATCTTCAAGTTAAAATGTCTATTGTTTAACAAAAAATACATAATTAAATCAAGTGACGAACTATACATGATTAAGCTAAATATTAAATAACAAACTAAGATTAAATGATTTCAATGTAACCCCTTGTATATATTGGATTATGCCACCAATGAGGAAGGGATATGTGACAATTCTAATAATTGATTGGATTGGATTGGATCGGTTCCTAGAACACCTTAAACCGGAACCGATCCAATTTTTTTCGGTTTTCAAATTTTGCATCCGATCCAATCCAATCATCCATAAAATCCAGGAAAAATGGATTGGATTGGATTGGATCAGTTCCTCGGTTTGGATTGGATTCTGAACACCCCTACAAACAAGGAGATAGGCGGGACACACACAAAAGCGTGTACCATGTGTTTTCTCCTTATAAATAAACCCTATCCCTAGTATAACCTAGATCTAGAGAGGTGACCACACACCAGCATAGTTGCTCTTGAAGAACACTAGGGAAGACTTGAGGGCTTGAAGCTTCGAAAGACTCAAGGAGAGAAAAGATAGGAATTATTGTGAAGCACGCTACAAGGGTAATTCCTCAAACACCAACGTGTTTTTACAATCATATTTAATCCGGTTGAATGTACGAAATAGATCTAACCCTTTAAAGAGATGTTTGTTCATCACATAAAATTAATTTTCTTGTGATGCCTACATCCCGGGTTCCAACAATTTAATCATTAAAAAAATTATCCATTAACCTCTTAATGATTTTAAAAAAATAAATACTTTATTACATATCTAAATGATTAAAACTGTACAATCAAGTATTCAGAGGGGGGGAAAAAAAAACACCCCCTAAATCACACTAATGCACTACACCAAATTAAATATTAATTTTATTTTGCAACTTAAATAAATTTTAAAGATGGTTTTTATCCTTAAAATATAATTTGTGGCAATCAAACTCACTTGGTTATTTTCTGCCAAGTTTTCATCTGGCAATCAGCACGACGGAGCTTGTGTGTTTTTGAAGTGAAATTTCAAGTTTGTATTAATTTCAGCAAAATGCAAACCTGAAATAGATGAACAAATGACAAAAGTTGCTGCCATAATGGGGATAATGAAATTCGAGAGAATAGAGAGGGGACTAGGGTTTGGGACTCTCGATTATATTGAAATTTGAGTTAATTTGAGGGAATATTGATGATTGTACTAAAATTTGTGTAGTTTATTTTAATTTCTATTATTGTTCACATAAAATTTTAGGAATTTTTTTTGATTTTTCGTAGCTTTGGTAATACTGATTGGATCAAAAACTTATATTCTTTTTTATTAACTTCTGAAAAAAAACAATTTATTTTCTCATTCCTTTTTCAGCTTTGTTATATATCAAACGCATCACTAATATTGTTTATTGTGTTTCAAACTGTGACACTCATGTTTGTCTACCTTGATCAAATTCACCCTTTACAAAAGAAAATAAAATCAAAACTTATGTTGCCGCAACAGTGGACCACATGCAGTAAATTAATATGATGGATTAATCATATTTTTTTATTTGTTTCATTGTCATGTATATATGTTAGTAAAGTAAAACAACAAGAGATCAGGACTCAAAAAGAATAAAATATATAAGTAATTTACTTGTGAGGCATAAGTTTAATTATTCCACATCAAATGTTCAAATTGTGTGACAAGTATAATTGTATTAAATGAAAAGATTTTGGGAATAAAATATGCGATTTTAAAATATGACACTACACGACATAATATTGTTTGAAAATTATAATCTTGTTTGCCTAATGGTTCATGTCCAAATTTTAATACAAAACACGAAATCGATTTATATCATTTTATTTTTACTAGCATTAATCTTTAGCATGTTTGCTGTATCATTTTCATGTTAATTAACTAACACAAAATTGTATAATATCATTTTTTTTAACAACATCATAATTGTATCTTAGTTTTCTGTTTTCCTTGCCGTGTTGTGTGGTTTTGCCACACATATGTTAAAGCCCATTAAGTTCTCCTAGCTGATAAAACTGCCAGGGTTGTATAATTTGGGCCAGGAGTATTAACTACTTAGCCTATATGTCTGTTAACCTCTTTCTTAAAATAATTCCTATATTTTCCTTCTCTCTACCACCATAGATGGTGTGGAGTTCAGATCTATTTTGTAAAACTAGGGCTTTCCATCTCAACTTTATATCTCTTTTCTTGTTCACTGACATATCTCTTTTCTTGTTCACGCCAATTTTCGAGTGAAATTTTGGAAGTAAATATATCTGTAATATACAAATTAATAGCATCATGCATACATCACACTAATGATCTTGAAAAAAATTCTCAGAATCTCTTTGAATCAAGCCATCTCATTTTCCTGACATTGTATGTACTGATAAATTTTTCTTGTTTAGGAATTTTGCTTGTGTGTTTGCTTAGTTTCCATTTTAATCGTGTTTTAGTACTAATTTCAAGAGATTTTCGGTTTTACTGAAAATTGTAGCCGAACTGGCTAAAACTTCAGTATGTACCAACAAATCGACAACGTTATTAAGGGTTCGGTTCAGTAACTGAACCGAATCTAGCCCTTATTAAAATTTACTTTAAATTGCGTATCAATTGATAATATTTGTGCAACTCCTATCATATCTACACCATGCCACTTTAACTATAAGTTTTTAATAATAATATAAAAAATAAAGAAAATTGTTTAGCAACATATATCTAACTTGGATAAATTTGAGCACAGATCAAGGTACTGATTTAAAGGATTTTACTAGATATCTATAATCTACAAATAAGATCATTGAATAGAATGAATATAGGATTTAAATATTTCAATTGTACCATATCGGTACGAGTTAAATTTTACAAGGATTTGAATATAACTATAATCTACAAATAAGAAAATGCATACCTGATAGGGGAAGCTTTTTTCTTTTTCTTTTTTGTTAATGACATAGATTAAGTAAGCATAGGGGTGTTCATAATTCGGTTGACCGTAAACATAAACCGGACCACTTTGAGCAGTTCTGTTTCAATCGGTTCAAACGGTCTAAATTTTTTCAATAGGCCTATTTTATTTGAACTTGTTGAAAATTTTTAAACACAAGAGCCCATTTTTTGGCCCATTGTTTGGACTTGGGCCTGCCCACTGCCATGGCTAATAGCTCTTAGCTTATAATTGTAGTGTATGAAGTAAGTAAATACAAGTTAATTAGCTATAACACAGTGTTTGTTTACTATATATAAATTGGTTGATGAGTACTAGTAGGGTTTTGTTGGTTGATTTTGTTTGTTTTGAAGTAAACCCATTTCCTGATTTAGAAAGATGGATAGGGTTAGATAAGAAAAGGAAAAAGAGAAATATATATTAAAAAAAAGTTGTATATTGATATATCCGGTCTGGTCAGGTTTTTGTGCTACTTTTGTTCTTTAGACCGAAGACTGGGCCGTTTCAATTCGATACACTTAAACTTAAACCAAACCGAACTGTTGTACAAAAAGACCGAAAAAGAAGCCCTACAATTCGGTTCGGTCTAGTCTGAGTTTTTGCATACCGAACTAAGTGTATATACATTGTTTAACCACCGCAACTTATTGGATTTACCTTTTCCTTCTTCTCTTTAATTTTATTCTTATTTTTTGTTTTGTTTATCTAGGGACACAGTCTGGATATCACGTTTGGGTTCATAGGGAAAAGGGGGCGTGAAAATATATGTAAGTCATAGTAAAAAATCTTGTTTTTTTTGGCTTCCAAATCTCTATTAAATATTTGGCAGCGAAAAGTATTTTGTGGAATTGTTTTATAACATAAATACTCATTTTTAGAGAATTTTTTTTTCTGACACATGCATTTTGTTACAAAGTATTAATTTCGTTGTGGCAAGTAATATAAATACCAAAACTTTAGCCATAAATAAAGTAATGATAATAGTTATTTATATTTAAGAGGCAATATTTAGTTTTTCTCCAAAAAATTTAAGCAAACAAATCCTTATAGCTTTAGTTTAATCTTATATGGCGTATTATCACTACAAAAAAAGTGGTTTTTCTCGGCATTAGTATAATGCCGTTATAAGTAGTATAAATGCCGTTAAAACTTTTTACGGCATTTTTCTCGACATTTGTTTAAGTACTTTGCAAAAGATTTTCGGCATTTTTACAAATGCCGGGAACATTAGCGGCATTTATAGCGGGACTTGTGTAAAATGCCGACAAAACTTCTTTTGCGGCATTTATATAAATGCCAAAAAATCTACAATAACAAAAATAAAAATTTCACAAGTTTTGTCTCTAACGAGACTCGAACTCGTGACTAACACCAAGTTTCACCGTACACATTTTTTATCTCAACTCATTAACCACTGCGCCAAAATACTTAATTGTTACTAAATTGTAAATTCTTCTTTTAATAACTTATTTCTATATATACACACAATATACATCCACATAGAAATATGAACTATTGGTATCATTACATAAAAAGAGATACTAAAATTTACATAAAGTTCTTCGTTGATTAAGTTTTTTAGATTTTTTTAATTATCTCAATTGATGATAATTTTTATTTATTTGTGTATATTATTTATACTTTAATTTAATTCAAATACATATAATTAAAAATTTGATTTAAATAAACAAGATTATTAATATTTTGAACTATATTTCTTTTTCGACACAACTGACGCATAAGGTGTGCAAAGATATACACGCATATATAATAAAATTTTGGGTTACCTACACTTTAGCATTGCTAACATTTGTTAAAAAATGTTGAGAAATTACTAGATCTTGTATAGAATGGCATAAACTCCAAAATTTTTGTACAAAATATTAGGAAAAATATTAATATTGTTCACACTTGTTGAAGAGCGTTGTAAATTTGCAGTATTTGTTTTGAAATATCATAAATTCTCGGCATTTTGCACAAAATGCCGAAAAAAATATTAATATTGTCGGCACTTATTGGAGAGTGCCACAAATTATCGGCATTTGTTACGAAATGCCATAAATTCCCGGTATTTTGTACAAAATGCCGTAAATTCTCTGCATTTTGTTCAAAAGTGCCGGAAAAACTTTTTTCTCGGCATTTATTTATAACGCAGCAAAATAAATGCTGTAAAAGCCTTGTTTTCTCGTAGTGTATTTTCATACAAATTAAATAAAGGAATTTACTTTGCATCCGAAAGGGAATGGAATGGCCGGATATTTGTATGCGGAGTTCAAATTGAGGATCAAGAACCAACTTAATAGTACTCTTGAGGAGAACACAAGTATGTTGTTTATGATTTTAGCTAATTAATTTTTCCCAATGCATTGTCAGTTTTTTCAAAATCTTGATTAAAAAATTGTTTTTATTTTTATTTTTTGGTTATCATTAGTATATTCTACTTTTGAATAACAGATTCAATAGTATCTATTTGATAAGTTTTTCCTACTTCAGTCACATCTTTGTGTAGCAGTTAGATGCATGCGTTCTTTGATAATATATGTTAGCTGTATATTAGCTATTCAACTCATGCCAACAAATGGTGAGTTGGGAGAAGGACTTTAATTATTGACTCTCCTTTTAAAGAGGGTGATAGTGACCCTTGCATTTGATTTGTGAATGCAATAAAAAGTGAGGGGCTTATCATAAAAAGTCCTATTCAGGGAGAGTGCTCTACTAAATTCTTCTTTGTGGGGCCGACTAAATTTTGAGAGTGGTCAATACGCAATATAGACCAAAAAAAAAGAAGAAAAGACTTTCGAAGACTTCCAGCAGAGCATCTTCAATGACAATATAAAAATTAACTTGTAAATCTTATTAGTCAATTTACTTTTACAAAAAAAATTAAATTGAATATTACAAAAAATATGCTCCAATAGTATTTTTGCATCCGAAAGGAAATGGAATGGCCTGATATTTGTATGCGGAGTTCAAATTGAGGATCAAGAGCTAACTTAATAATACTGTTGAGGAGAACACAAGTATGTTGTTTATGATTTTAGCTAATTAATTGTTCCAAATGCATTATCAGTTTTTTCAAAATCTTGATTAGATTTTTTTTGTCATTAGTATATTTTACTTTTGAATCATAGACTAGATTCAACCGTAGCTATTTGATAAATTGTTCAATTGTTCCTACTTTAGTTACATCTTTCTGTAGTAGTTACGTGCGTTCTATGTTTTAGAATATATGTTAGTTGTATATTAGCTTTCCAACTCATGCCAACAAATGGTGACTTGGCTTATTGAACTCATAATATCAACCTCTAATATCTTATTGAACTCATTGGGAAAGGAATCTTAGGTAGTGTTTATTTAGGCCATCTCTAATGGTAATTTTTATTTTTGTATTTTTATCGTATATGTCCATAGATCTTTTAGAAAATTTCTATATCTAATTGGTAATATATTTCAATGGGTAAAAAATGATAAAAAAAAATAGTCTCTAATAATATATCATTTCTTTTTTATTTATCATTTATTTAAGAAGAGAGAAAAAAAAATCGCTAAGCAAATATTCACCATAATTCAAATTCAAACATACAATAAAAAAAATTCATCAGAAGGGGTCAAAACTCTATGCATAAAGCCTGGTTGCCACCTTGCCAGCTTAGCAACGAGGCAGGTTATTATTGTCACGATATTATTTCTTAGGTTATTATTACTTTATTTTATTTTTTTTAATATTTATTTACGTAGTGTTAATCAAATTTCGACTAAATTAAAATCTTGGTGAGTAGTGATGATTGGTAGTAAAATATAGTAATCATCATGCATGGGTGAGAGAAGGGAATAAAATTGTCACGTTATTATTTCTTCCAGTTACTATTAATTTATTGTATTTATTATTTATTATTTATTTGTTTACGTAGTGTTAGTCAAATTTTGACTAAATTAAAATCCTGGTGAGTAGTGATGATTGGTAAAATATAGTAATCATCATGCATGGGTGAGAAGAGGGAATAAAATTGTTTGATAAAAATATAATTGAATGTTAGAAAAAAAAAGGGTGACCACCGGGAGCAGATCTAGGAGAGACAGGACGGGATTCAGCACAGGAAATTTTTTTTGAAAAATGTACTAGTATTTGTAAAAAAAAAAATAAAATAGAATTAGTTTAAGCCTACCATTTTGCTAAGTTTTAGTCTACTCATTTGTTAAGTTTTAGCACCACTTCTTAGTCCAGCTCAAATATATATTAGTTAAAGTATGTAATAGATGAATTCAAGTCATTAAAAACTAGTCGAACTCAACTTTGTTAAATACTTTTTATTATGTATGAATTCAAATATTTTAATTATGCAATTAATTTTTTTTTCACTATATAATTGTACTTTCGAAAAAAAAAATTTATAATTTTTTTGCCTGTTATTACTTAGCCTACCCCTCAAAAAATTCCTAAATCCACCGCTGATGACCACCACTACACTACAACTGGTCAATACTAGGGAGCACTATGCATAAGTGAGAAGGAAATAAAAATCGAAAAAAGAACTATAATTCAGTTCAGTCCAATCGGTCCACTCGGTTCAATTTGTTTTTTGCATACCCCTAAGTAAAAGCAACCACCGCAACTTATTGGCTCCACCTTTTCCTTCTTCTCTTTAATTTTATTCTTATTTTTTTGTTTTGTTTCTCTAGGGATAGAGTCGAGATTTCACGATTGGGTTCATAGGGGAAATTAAAGGGCATGCGAAAATATATATAAATCGTAGTAAAAAGAAATTTAATTTGCTTTCACTTCCAGATCTCTATTAAAT
Source organism: Lonicera japonica (assembly GCA_021464415.1). Classification (NCBI taxonomy): domain Eukaryota; kingdom Viridiplantae; phylum Streptophyta; class Magnoliopsida; order Dipsacales; family Caprifoliaceae; genus Lonicera; species Lonicera japonica. The sequence goes on along the minus strand of CM038466.1, from coordinate 36,809,440 downwards.
ATTTAGCGGCAAAAAATATTTTGTGCAATTGTTTTATAACATACATACTCATTTTTAGGAAATTTTTTGTTATTTTCCTACACATTTTGTTACAGAGTATTAAATTTATTATGGCAAGTAATATTAATACCAAAACTTTAGCTATTCATAAAGTAATAACTATTACTAGAAATTAGGTAGAAAGTCTTATTACATATTGATTTTTACCAAAAATTCAATGAATAATATTTTTTTGAATGAATGGCCTACTTTTAATTGCTAATTAGTGTAAGAGGCCTATTTTGTTTTATATTTTAAATGAAGCTATTTGAATAGAATTTAAATATCATTTAATTAATAAAAACATGTTATATATTACCTAAATTACCCTCTCTTTATGAAATTTGTACAAAAAATATGAACTGTAAAGTTCATATTGCAGTAAAATATGGACTTGCAATATGAACTTTGCACTAGGAATATAGACTGCAAAGTTCACATTGCAGTAAAATATGGACTGCAATATGAACTTTGCACTAGGAATATGGACTGCAAAGTTCACATTGCAATAAAATATGGACTGCAATATGAACTTTGCACCAAAAATATGGACTTCAAAGTTCATATTGCAGTGAAATATGGACTGCAAAGTTCGTATTGCAGTGAAATATAGACTGCAAAATTCATATTGCAGTTCATATTTTAATGCATATTGGTATTTTTTTAATTTATTTTAAGGGTTGGGATGTCATTTTACAATGAAAAAAAATGTCATATTATCAATAAAATAAAAAAATAAGTCCTTTATTTACAAAAAAAAATTATTCCTTAGAATTTAGTGTGAAAATCTTTCTTTAATAAGACATTTTTTTTAATTGTTCCTAACTATTATTTATATTTGAGAGGCGTTATTTAATTTTCTCAAAAAATATTAAGCAAACGAATCCTTGTAACTTTAATCACTAAATATTAATATAGTAATAGAAATTTTCTGTGTCCTCCTCACCCCTTAATCTATCATTATAATTTTGTCCTTTCTACCATCTCAAAAGCAATGCGAGGTAGGTATTGTTGGACAGTTGGAGACTTGATTCACATGCTTTAGGGAGAGAGCGCTATTAAGGAAATTTCCTAATGATGAAAAATATACTTTTTCGAATTCTTCTTTGTGGGGTGGGGTCACTAAATTTTGAGAAGTAGTCAATACGCAATATAGACTCAAAAAAAGAAAAAGAACGAGAAAGACTTCATAAGACTTCCATCAGATATTTTTTGTGGTTATATAAAAATTAACTTTTAAATTATATGTGTTAATTTATTTTTACAAAAAAATTTGAATACTAATTTTTTTTGCTCCATTGATACTTTTATAAAGTCCCGTGAAAATTTTAAAATAACTAATGATGGTGTCAAAATCTTAAAAATAGATAATTAACCAAGCAATAAATAAATATCGGTAAATAAAAAATAAATGCGGCGCAATAATGAACACATGACGTTTTTTTTAAGGTAGGTTCTCCCGGTAGCGCTTATGCTAGTCCGACAGTACGTCCTCATTTCACGTGTGCTTGCTTTGCATTAGCTCAAAGGCAATCAATTTTGATGATAATATAAGCTACCAATCTATCTCTATAATTTCTTTAATTCTATTTATAAGTATAGAATTAGGATTACAAATAAAATATATAGGAGAGAGAGTGTATATTTTGGGTGGAAAGAATTGTGTGTTTTTCTTAACTTGGCTTATTTTTTGGTGTGCTGAATGAATGAATGAGGGGAGGTATTTATATGTAAAATCTAGAATGGTAAAAAAGTAAATTTGATGAAGATGAAGGGTAAAAAGGTTATTTTACAAAGGTGAGTGGATGTAAGTGGGAATTGAGTAGGAAATTAGTGGAAGTGAAGTGGGATTTTAGTAGAGGTAAAAGTGAGATTTTACCGGAGGTAAATGTTAGATTTTACCGTGGGTAAAATTATTGAAGTACCTTTGTAGGCCAATGATAAAAATCAGTATTTAACCCCATCAACTAATAAGATTATAATATTCGTTAACTATTAACTTAAGTAACTTATTATTATTTTTTTGTTGAATTTTTTTATAAATAATTCTATAGTTACAATGGATCTTGATTTGTATGTATCGATGAGCATAATTTAAATATATAGTTTTTATTAAAATTCAAATTTTACATTAATTTGAAGTTATTATATTTTTAAAATTAAGTATTAATGAGCATATTTTTAAATTTTATTTAAATTTTAAATATATAATTTTTATTAAAAATGATGTGGTATTATAAACTGGGAATGTATTTTATAAAACCATTTTACATAAATTTGTATTTTAAAAAATTGCTAAAAACAAAAAATAAATATAAGTTATATAAATTTTATACAACAAAAAATCATACAAAACTTATTGAAGATGTTTTCGTAGACCAAGAAAAGAAAAGCAAAAGACTTATATCATAGAAAAAAAAAAAAGGAAAGACTTATCTCTCCTAAGTCAATGGAAAAGAAATCAAGTTGACGACAAGTTGACGACAAGTTGTGGATAAAATGTGAGATAGAAAGACTTATATCATCATTTGTTTCTTTTACTATCTTCCACTATGTTTTTTACGTGGAAGAATACTAAAAGTTTTTTGGCTTAGTCTCTGTGGAAGAATGTGCATGCACTTGACTAAAAGTTTTTTGGAGACTAAGGCCGGTAGGTATTTTTTTCTCAAAATTTTATAAATTTAATTCAAAATTAACTTTATTTTTATATTTTTTAAAATTTATTTTATTTTATTTTCTCTCTCTAATTTTTTTAAAAACACCATAAATTTAAATTAAAAAATCAAAATCAGATAAAAAAAATATATTTGAAATTTACTCGTCGAAATCTATAAAATAAGATTAATTGTGATTATTTTTTGAAATTTTTTAAGAGACTTTTTGGTTGGTTGAAAAAAACTCAAACAAAAATCAAATTCACTTTTTAACAAACTAGTTTCCAAATTTTACCAAATACCAGATTTTAAAAACTCAACTTAAAACATCAACCAAACATCACCTAAGAGTGCGTTTGGTTTTTTGAAAATTTTAATTGTTGAATATTAATTATTAAATGTTCTATGCTAAATGTTGAGTTAAATCTATGAATATTTTTTAATGATGAATGCTTAAACATTAAAAAAAAATACCATTAACCTCCTATGATTTGAAAAAAAAAAAAAAAAAAAAAACAAATAGTTCTTTGCACATCTAAATGGTTAAAATTCTACAATTAAGCATTCAGAGGAAAAATCATGCACTACTCCAAATTAAATATTAAATTTATTTTGCACCTTAAATAAATTTTAAAGATGGTTTTTATCCTTAAAATATAATTTATGGCAATCAAACTCACTTGGTCAATTTTTGCAAATTTTTTAACTGGCAATCAGTACAATGGAGCATGTGTGTTTTTCAAGTGCAATTTTACGTGTGTATAATTTCAACAAAATGAAAACCTGAAATAGATGAACAAATGACAAAAGTTGCTACTGTAATGGGATATTAAGGTGGTGTTTGGTGCCTCTTTTTTTTTTTTTTTTTTCTAGATAAGTTTTTAAAAATTTGGTGTTTGGTTGAATGTTTTGAGTTAGAGTTTTTATGTTGAAAAGTGAATTTTGTTTTGTTTGACGCTTTTTCAACCAATGAAAAAAATGCATAAAAAATTTCAAAAAATAGTCACAATGGATCTTATTTTATAGATCTCGATGAGTAGGTTTCAAATATATATTTTTTATTATTTTTGGATTTTTGGATTTAAAGTTATGGCGTTTTAAAAAAAAAATTAGAAAGAGAAAGTATAGTGAAATAAATTTTGGGAAGTGTGAAAGTAGAGTTGGTTTTGAGTTGAGTTTTTAAAATTTTGGAAAAAAAAAAAAATAGTGAGCAACCAAACAACCCCTAAGTCTTTTGTCATTTAATTTGTTTCATACGTTTTATTTGTAATTTGCCAAAATCGCCCTTGAGAACAACCCATGACTTACTCGTGCTAGTCATTGTTAAATAATTTGCATTGAGTAAGTAAGTTTGATTGCATCAAATTATATTTGTGGGGTGCAAAATGTCTTAAAGACTTGTTTAGGGTGCAAAATGAAATCAACATCTAGTTTGGGGTCTCATTAGTATCATTTAATCTAGTTTCAACTAAAAATATTTGCATTTTTGACATTATCTTTGCAATGCATTCTTTACAGTGGACATGAAATTTGAGAAAGTAGAAACGGGATTAGGGTTTGGGACTCAAACTCGAGTCCTCATATATGCTATCATTCTCGTATTATTTCACTGCCAGTGGGCGAAAGCCCAAGTCTTGTTTAGCAATACATTGGACAACATATCTATAATGTTATCTCTGCATCATTCTTTCAGGACACTTAATAAAGTAATCTAGGTTATGCAAACCTCATTTAGGTTCCATTAATCATGCTTTTTCTATAATTTGTCTTTGTTTCTTTTTACGAGCTGAAATAGGATTGTATAAAGTCGTATTTTTTTCTTTTTCTTTTATTTTGATTGAGAGGAAGGTTCACGTCTCTCAACACGTACTAGGTTTACGATTTTCAAATTTATTTTTTTATTTTAATAAAATAACTCTATATAATTTGGGATTTTCATAGACTAGAGATATCTAGACAAAAACAATACCATCAAAGTTGGTGGTATAAAAAATTAGAATGAATAATTAATCACACAATCTATCTTTGGTTTTGTCATTTCTACCGTCACTCTCATGAGAGTGACGTGAAGTAAAGCTTGCTTATTCATCTCTTTGGTTAGCGAATTATGTAGTTCATAGTATAGGTAGAGCGACAAAATTCTATGTCTGACTTCATGTAATTATCTTTGACGTGAATGATTAATCAAAAAAAAAAAAAGCAATAGGAGGTAGACATTGATTGGAAATTCCCAAAAATACATTTTTGAATTCTTCTTTGGGGGTGGGCCCACTAAATGTTTAGAACATCTCCAATCTATAGAGTAATATTGTAGGATAATATTGCATTAATAACATACACATTTCACAACTACATGTAGTGCTTAGAGTAAAATTGGTTAAAATTGAACCACACGATACTCTGCCAGACCGAACCTTTGTACATATAAAGACCAAAAAAACCCCTATAATTCAGTTCGGTCCATCGGTCCATTCACTTCGGTCTGGTTTCTGCAACATCTAAGTAAGCGCATGTACATTGCTGAACCACCGCAACTTATTTGTTCCACCTTTTCCTTCTTCTATGTTATTTTATTCTTATTTTTTGTTTTGTTTCTCTAGGGATAGAGTTGGGATTTCACATTTGGATTTTTAGGGGAGAGGGGCGCGAAAATATATGTAAGTCGTAGTAAAAAAGGGTAGTTTTTTTTGCTTCTAGATTTATATTAAATATTTAGCGGCGAAAAATATTTTGTGCAATTGTCTTATAACATACATACTCATTTTTAGAGAAAATTTTGATTTTTTTCCTACACATGCATTTTGTTATGAAGTATTAATGTTGTTGTGGAAAGTAATATTAATAACAAAACTTTGACTATACATAAAGTAATAACTATTATTTATATTTTCCAGGGAATATTTAATTTTCTCAAAAAAATTTAAGCGAACAAATCCTTATATCTTTAATAACTATATAACTAAATATTAATATATAATAAAAAAATTCAACGTCCTCCTCGCCACTGAATCTATCATTAGTTTTCTGTTCAAAAAAAATTAAAAAAAATCTATCATTAGTTTTGTCCTTTCTACAATTTTAATTTTATAACTATATATTATTATAATAATAAAAAATTTCGGTGTCCTCTCACTAGGGGTGTGCACGGTTCGATTAACTGAACCGAACGGTTAAATTGTCAACCGGACCGACTTTTCGATTTTACGCTTAAGTTTAACTAAACTGAACCGTTAAAGTGGCTAAAACTGACCGGGGTCTGATCGGGCGGTCGGTTTTTTTTAAGTTTGATCCTTGGGCCAAAATTAGTGTTTTGGGCCATGGGTTTATATTATTTGAAATTTTTTATAATTTTTTTCTATCTTTTGGGCCTTATTTTCTTTTTAATTATTTGCACATTTTATCTTCTTAAATATTTATTACTATTGATTTTTTTATTATTTAACTTGTATTATTTTAAAGCAAATAACTCCTTAGTTAAATACACTGAACCAATATAAATGTAATAAGTGTACTAGTCGGTTTGGTTCGATTTTTGTCGATTTTATACACCAAAAAACCGATAACCGAACCGACCTACGTTGGTTGTCAGATTTCTTAACCGAAACGAACAGCAAAACTTGAAAAACCGCTCGGTTCGGCTCGATAGGGACCTGTTCAATTCGGTTTTTTAGTTTTTTCGGTTTTTTGCACACCCCTACCTCTCACCCCCTAAATCTATCTTTGGTTTTGTCCTTTGTACCATCTCAAAAGCAATAGGAAGTTGATATTGATTGGAAACTTGATTCATATATGCATTAAACAAGAGAGCTCTCTTTGAAGGAAATTCCCAAAAATACTTTTTTGAATTCTTTTTTGGGGGTGGGCCCACTAAATTTTGAGGGTGGTCGAATACGAAATTAAGAAATACTTAATTCCACAATAGACGACGAAAAAAATATATATATTCCACCACATACTCCCTACCTAAGGGCGGTCGATACGAAAATAAGTAGTTGGGTTGATCACAATTCTTCCAATAACATGGGATAAAATGTGTGATAATGTTTCTTTTACTCTTCCACTATATTTTCCACATAGAAGAATGTGCATTTGAGTACAAGTAGTTTCGAGACTAGGAGTGCTTTTGCTTTTTTGGTAATCTTTAATTGTTGAATATTAATTATTAAATACTCCGCGTTAAATGTTGAATTAAATCTATGAAAATTTTGAATATTTTTTTTTTAATTTTAATTTCAACTTTATTAAGCATCCAGAAGGTTTGATATGTTTTAATGATGAATATTTAATCATTAAAAAAAATAGACATTAACCTCTTAGTGATTGAAAAAACAATTAGTTTATTATGCATCTGAATCATTAAAAAAATAGCATTTAATCTCTTAGTGATTTAAAAAACAAATAGTTTATTAGACATCTGAATGATTAAAACTCTACAATTAAGCATTCAGAGGAAAAAAAAAACCCCTAAATCACAATAATGCACTACACCAAATTAAATATTAATTTTATTTGCACCTTAAATAAATTTTAAAGATGGTTTTTATCCTTAAAATATAATTTGTGGAAATCAAACTCACTTGGTTATTTTTTGCCAATTTTTCATCTGGCAATCAGCTCGAGAGAGCATGTGTGTGTTTTCAAGTGAAATTTTAGGTTTGTATTAATTTCAGCAAAATGTAAACCTAAAATAGATGAACAAATGATAAAAGTTGCTGCTGTAACGGGGATAATGAGATTCGAGAAATTAGAAAGGGGATTAGGGTTTAGGAATGAAACTCGAGTCCTCATATACATGCTATTAATCTTGCTTTTATATAATTTATCTTTATTTGTTTTACAAGTTGAAATGGGATTATTTTTTATCCGCTCTTTACAAATTATAAGCTGAATCCAACAAAAAATAATGAGAATATAAATTTATTTTTATCAATTAAAATATGCGTCCAATAGAAATAGTTGTATTTAATATTAAAGCACTAAATTGGTAGAGTCAATTGGCATGAACGCGTTCAAGGGAATTAATTAAACATACTCATCATAACCGTAACAGAAATTTACGCTAGTATAGAATAAATTAAATAATAAATAAAATAAAATTACTTAACATTAAATAAATTAAAGACTAAGTTAAAATCCAAATATCCAAAGTCTTCAATGTAAAAAAAAAATAAGAAAACAAAAAGAAATTAAAAAGAAGAAGTGCTCGGCCAGCCCCCAGATATTGTGCACGTCTTCCATCAATGTTGCTATGGCTGCTTGTATTTATAATTGAGAGATTGTTCATAGGTTTTATTTTTGTATGGGCTTGGATTAAGACATGCACTTGAGCTTTGATAATGACTTGGGCTTCACTTTGGCAGCTGAGCTCGCTTGTGCAAGGATTTCATGTTAGCTCGGCTAGTTAATATTAATATAAATGGGTCTATAAATTAAATATAATAAATTTTCGTCACATTAAATTATAGAATTTTGCGTCACAATTTCAAACCCCGAGATGATTGAATTTAAAAAAATGTTAAACTGCAAAGTTGTAGATCTCGAAATTCTCTTCAAATTAGGCTCAAGAATTGCATTATTTGGAGTTCTGAGTAAAAATTTATGCATCCAAAAGTATTGAGCACTTTATGTATCTTCACAATCATTAACTTCGCTAATTTTCTCAATCTTTTCCAATTCTTTTCTAACACTTAAGAAATAATAAAAATTTAAATGTTAGTCATAATATATACCCTATAAAATATATATTAACATGATAAATTATACCAATTTCTCGGTACATCACACCTTGTTTTCATAATTATTAGACTTTTCATTTAGTGGAATCTCAAAGAATTACATATATTTAAATGAAGGGCAATATCTAATCTTTTTTCTTTTCTTTTTTTTCATGTAATCGTTTGACTTAACCACGTGTTCTTATGTAATTCTTTGAAAACAATAATAAAAATAAGGGTAGGGTCTAGTATTGCATATAAAATGGGGGTAGAGTCAATAAAGGCTACCTAAAAGAAAGATAGATCCTTTGCACCCATCTGGTTCGTCCAAACCTAATATTCACCTCCTTTATATAATTTACATTGCGTGACTTCATTCAACATTTTCTACAAATAAAATGATAACATAATGCGTTAAAAGTATGTCGACAATTATACCTCTAAAATGTCCTTAAGCTTGCTCCCAATTAGGGGTGGATTTGGTACAATACCGTACCATACCAAGTATATCCGATTACCGTACCAAAAATTCAGTATGACAAAATTCATTACCATTACAATACTAAAACTTCGGTATACTGAAATATTGTTATAGTACGGTACATTACCAAAAAAATCAATCCTAAAAAAAATATAAGACAATAGTAGCTTTTTGGATAAATATTCAAATACACATCAACAAAAGCAGCCAAAAAGAAAATAGAAAGCTATTGGGAAAATATTCAAATACACATCAACAATAGCAAAAACAAAAAAAGAAAGTTGTTTGGCAAATACAAATATACAATCAGCTCCATGGCTTCTAGCCTTCCACCCCTCGTCGTCTCTTCTTTTTTAGATTGTGCCCATTTCACTCCATAAAAGCTGACCACAATCACTAATTCACTATTGCTCGAATAACACTGTTACAAAATAAAATAACATAAATATAAATTATTATATATAGTACACTTTTGGACCAAAAACATGTGTGTTGTGTTTTAACTCTCTTATTTGGTTTGGCTGTATATTTTTCAATAAAGGAAGAGGCATAAGTTATTTTGCTCATAATTGGGTAGGTCTTCTCGTATAGTTTGCCTATCAAATTATTTAAAACAATTAAGCGTGAGTGTCGAAGTTCGAAGAAGAGAGTAACTGAGAAAGGGTGAGTAGGGGAGAGAGAGAGATTGTGTGTGTGTGTGTGTGTGTAGTGGCTAGGAAGGGAAGTGAAGTGTGAATGTGTGATTGTGTGAAATGAAAAATAACACAGGTATTACTATTGCTGTATTGGTCTTATTGGCACTAGAATAGATCTGGACCTTCATCTCTAATTTAATTAATTTGTAGACTGTGGGGGTATTGGACTATTAATTCATCTCTAATTTAATTAATCTATGCGCTGTGGGCTATGTGGTATTGGACTTTTGGTAATTTATTAGTATTTGTTATAATTGGCATAATTGATTTAGTTCAGTACGGTATACCATGGTAATATCAAAATTTTGGTACGGTACAGTATACCATCGACAATGAGTTTGAGTACCGGTGTCATACCAAATAAATTCGGTATGGTACAATACTACCGATTGGTATTGTACCATTACTAAATTTTGGTATATTTTGGTAATATTTCGATTTTGTACGGATTGGTATGGTATTATTGGTTTATTTTTCCACCCATACTCCCAACCACCTTGAGATCTGGAGACTCGTCACCATAATTCAAATTCAACATCAATAAAAAAATCAAAAGAAGAAAGGGATCAACTCCATGCACAAGGCTCGGTTGCCACCTTGCCAGCCTATCAAGGAGGTAGGTTACTGCCAAGCACCTTTGCGGGGCCCTAGGTCGTAGGTTTGTTTAGCATTACTCTTTTTCTCTCTAAGATTGGTTCATTGGAGTCTAGTTGTAATACCCCGTTCTTCCATTTCACCGTATTTACCTTCATTTGTTCTCTGATTTCACCTTGGTTGGTGAAAATCTAGATTTATGGAGTTTTATAGCATTCTAGCATCTTCTAATAGTTATATTAGTTGCTTACACTCTTGTGAATGATCGTTTTGTGATTTGGGTGGTCTGAATCAATTTTGGCTCGTAAATCATACGTTTTGGCGTAAGTCTCTTATCCGATTTAATTGCCGCTTAAGCCTACGTCTAGGTTTCATTCCATTCTACAATTTTTTTGTTTTCACACAGAGCCAATTCATATTCCTTGTTGGTCAAAACATAGTGCAAAATAAGCCAGTTAGCAAAGCTATTCATTCGATAGCTTAGTGGCAGAGCACTATCTTGGGCAAATTTTTGGGTATTATTCATCCGTAATTTGAGGAAGTATCCTTTATGAAGCTATAGATCTTTGAATTACCTTTCCGTGGACATAAAAGTCACCTCAATCGGAGTCCCGAGTGAAAACTTATGGCTAAATTACGAACAATGTGACTACGCTAAAAAAATGTGAAGTATTACACCCAAGTGCAAGCGATCAAGTTATAGTATACTTGGAAAGTCCAAGGTCAAACCACAGGGAAGGTAAGGAACCTATTTCTTCTAGTTATCTCTCTCAGGGCAAAGAAGGAAAAAGAAAATAAAAGATGATTGAAATGGGAAAAAAGGAAAGAAATGAAAGCTAAATTAAAACTACAAACTAACTAAATTAAAATTAAAGGCAAATCTAGTCCTAGGGTGCAAAATTAAAGGGAATCCACGAGCGCAAGTTATTTACTAAAAAGGATTCCTAAATGCACTAGGGAAGATGCAAATCTAGTTCTAGAATTGATTTGGTCGAGCTTCTTTCCTCTTAGGATCCCTCTTGGACACTTGCATTCACTTCATTCATGCTTGGAGACTTGCTATTCTCTTCTTACTAGCGCTTTGGGGGTAGTTTGAGGAGTTTTTCTCGCCTCAGGCCTCAGTGTTGGTTTCTGGGCCTGTTGGTTTAGCCTATCAGGGACACCCATAGTGGGCCTTAGGGTTTCAAAGCCCTTTAAGCCTAATGATATATATTTAGGTCTTTAGACCTAGATAATAACACACAATAGACAACATAATTAGAGGCAGCCGTCATCTCTTCTCAAGCACATTCTAGGATTCCTTGTAGAGAGTACTTGAAGCTGTGGGCACATTGGTAGTTGTTCGTGTAACGCTACACAACGCGAGTATCGTAATGCCAATCACACAAGATCCAAATCAATCCGCTGCGTATACAGGTACGAGATACTTGTATTATTTTTCCAACATTGGTATCAGAGCAATGTGATTAGTCTTCATATACAATCACGCATGTGCAATCTCTTGTATATATATATGTATGATTTTCGTAGGTATCTGCTGTGTTAACATATATATATACTCTTAGGAGTTTTTTTTTATTTATTAAAAAAAATGTTTTCTGTTTTTTCATTGATTTAATTTTTTTTTTCTGTTTTTTGATTTAAAAAAAATTAGTTTTTTGGGTTATTGTGGTACCATGCATTTTTTTTTGATATAATTCATTGTTATATATCATTGTATTGCATGTTTTTTTACTTGTTTTATATATAATGGGAGTGTAGTGGTAGCTTAAAGCTCCTATAGAATTTTGTGCGTAATTTAAATTTTAATTTAATAATATCACATGATGGGGGAGATGATTTTGAGCGTAGCGATCTTTCGATCTCGTGTAATGTGTGAACTATTAAATTTTATTTAAGATTTGTGCTGCAAAATATTATGTGTGTTGTGCTGATAATAATATCCTTATTAAATATCCTTATTTTTTGCGCATAATTAGATGGTTTTTAAGAGCATTGTTGATGACTTGAACAAAGGAGAGAAATTGGATTTGACAATTATGATATTTGGCAACCTAAAATCCAATATCTCCTTGATGAGCAAGAGGTTTTGGAAACCTTGACCCAGTCTTTGACTCCACCACCGAAGGATGGTAGTGGTGCCCAACATCAGCGCGATCAAGAGGCCTACACTCAGTGGGTCAAGAAGGATCGTTGTGCGCACTTTGTTATGCTTAGCAGCATGCACAATGACTTGATCAGCACGTTTGAGGACTGTAAGACTACTCGAGAAATGTGGGATGCCCTGAAAGCTAAGTATGGTTCCACTTCAGCTACTAGGTTGCGCGCGTTGACTTTGAAGTTTGACTCATATAAAATGCGCTCTAACAACCTAATGAAGCAGCATCTTAGACAGATGTCGACTATGATCCGCGAGCTCAAGACAGCTGGGAACAACTTGAGCAATGAGCAGCATGTTCAAGCTGGGATTCGTTCTCTACCTGATTCGTGGGAACATATGAGAGTCAATATGACACACAATGAAAACATCAAAATTTTTGATGATCTTAAGCGTCATTTGGAGTTAGAGGTGGAGTTCTTGGAAGCTGTTAAAGCTAATAATTCCTTTTATGTAGTTCACTCTGGTTCGCGCAAGGCATCTGGGTCTAAGCATAAGAACCAGAACAATGGGAAGAGGAATGATGATGAACTTGCGCCTAAGAAGGCAAACTCTACCAAACGCAAGCGGGGCAAGTGTGGTGGTAAGAAGGGCAACGCCGACAAAGCATGTTTTAACTGTGACAAGGAAGGTCACTTCGTTCGCGACTGCACTGAGTCGAAGAAGGTAGTCTTAAGTTCTAATTCTCCTTTTGTTTATGTAACAAGTCATGTTATGTTAGCTCATCCTTCCTATGATTGGATTGTGGATTCAGGAGCGTCCGAACATGTCGTGAGGGATAAAGTTAGATATGTGGAGTACCGCCGAATACTAGCAGAAAGCAGAGTACTTTACGTGGGCAATGGAGAAGCTGTTCAGGTTATAGGTATTAGTACCTACAAGCTGTGCATGCTCGGTGGACACGACCTATTAATCTATGATGTATTGTTTGCTCCTGATATTTGACGAAACCTTTTATCAGTTTCTGCTTTACTTAGGCTAGGATTTTGAGTAGTTTTTGAGAACAATAATGTTAGCATTTTTAATGGAACAGTTTTTTATGGTAGTGGTTTTATTTCGAATAGATTATTTGTTTTGGATATTTGTTATTCCAGTAATAATAATTCTTTTTCTTTTTTGACTTCTACTGATAATTCTACAATTTGTCATGCTAGATTTGGTCATATAGGCCAGGACAGAATAAATCGATTAGCTAGAGAGGGCTTATTAGGTTAGCTCGCTAAAGTTAGTTTGCCCAATTGTGAGCATTTCTTAGTAGGAAAGTCAACTAGAAAACCGTTTGAAAAAGCCACTAGAGCATATTTTCCTTTGCAATTAGTACATTCAGACATCTATGGCCCACTTAATGTGAGGGCAAGGCATGGTGCTAGCTATTTCATCACATTTATAGATGACTACACACGTTAAGGTTTTGTATATTTGATCTCCCATAAGTCTAAAGCATTGGATTGCTTTAAACATTTTATAAGGTTGGTTGAGAATTAAAGTGGGAGGACCATTAAGGCTCTCAGTACTGATCGTGAACGTGAGTATTTATCTGAGCTATTTAAATAGCTATGTGATGAAAAAGGTATTCAGAGGTAGTTAACTACTCCATATACTACGCAACAAAATGGCGTAGCGGAGAGAAGGAATATAACCCTTTTGGATATGTTTAGATCGATGATGGCGCAAGCTAACCTCCCAATATCTTTCTAGAGGGATGCTATCTTAGCTGCTACCTACATCCTCAACCATTTGCCTTCTAAATCTGTTTTATCAATGCCTTATGAGCTTTGGATGGGCAGGAAGCCTGACTTAAGCCATTTACGCCCATGGGGCGTGGCGGGATATGTTCACACTAGTTCTCACTCGCATGAGAAACTAGGCCCTAGGGCGCATAAGTGCATATTCATTAGATATTCTGAGGAATCTAAAAGATATGTGATACTTGGTGAATAAGAAGATGGAACTGTTTCTGAGATTGAGTCACGAGATGTGGATTTCTTAGAGAAGGAATTCCCAAGAGAGAGGATGTGGACAGAAACATTAAGTTGTTTGAAATGGTCGAATTGAACGAAGGCGTTTCAAATCCAAATGAGGATGTTGAGAGCGACTCGCTTCCTAGTGGGAGTGTCCGACCTCTTAGTGGGAGTGTCCCTCCATTAGAGACTGATTCCTAAAGTCCACACTTGTGTAGGAGCAATCGTGAGAGTATCCCACGTCATCGTTTTGAGATTGAGGGGGCAACTTTTATGTGCACTCCGCAAGATGTAGATAATCCTAGAAATTATCAGGAGGCTATCACATCCCCTGCTTCGACTAAATGGAAAGTTACAATGATTGATGAGATAGAGTCTATGAGGAAGAACAATGTCTATGACTTGATAGATTTTTTGCCGGGGCGAAAGACTATTGGAAACAAATGGGTTCTAAAAGTCAAATGCAAGGCAGATGGTTCCATTGATAGGTATAAAGCTCTCCTTGTGGTGAAAGGCTACACCCAAAAGGAAAGCGTTGACTATGAGGAAACGTTCTCACCGGTAGTGAGGTTTGTCTCAATCCGCCTTATTCTAGCTATTGTCACTCAGATGGATTTAGAACTTTTTCACATGGACGTTAAAACTGCATTTCTCAATGGAGAAGTAAATGAGGAAATCTATATGGATCAACCTGTTGGCTTTATAGCTAGTGGGAAAGAGCGCAAAGTTTGCAAGCTCAAACGATTCATTTATGGGTTGAAGCAGTCATCTAAACAATGGTACCTGAGATTCCATCGAGCAATTTTTTCAAATGGGTTTACGATGATCGAGGAGGACCACTGTGTGTACGTTAAACGTTTTGAGAATAATTTCTTAATTCTCTCTTTGTATGTAGACGACATACTATTAACTGGAAATAACAAGGAGATGGTTGTCGCCACACAAACGTGGTTGTCTTCAAATTTTGAAATAAAAGACATGGGAGAGGCAAGCTATGTGCTCGGAGTTAAGATCCTAAGAGATCGATCAAGGAAACTTCTTGGTTTGTCTCAAGAGACTTATATAAGAAATGTACTTGAGCGTTTTCAGATGCAAGCTTGTATAGACACTCTTGTTGAGAAGGGTAATACCTTAAGTCTGGATATGTGTCCTAAGACTCTTGATGAGGAGGAAAAGATGGCTTGTGTTCCGTATACTAATGCTGTTGGTAGCCCAATGTATGCGATAATGTGTACACGACCTGACATTTGCTATGCAATTGGTCTTGTCAGTAGATTCCAAAGGAATCCTGGCGTTGCTCATTAGAAAGTAGTGAAGAGAATACTCTAATATCTGAAAGGGACAGCTGATTATATGCTTTGCTATCAAGCATTGAATTTGTGTGTGGTTGGATACACCGATGCTGACTGGGAAGGGGACTCAGACGGTCGCAAATCGACGTCAGGCTATGCTTTCTTGCTCAACGATGGAGCAATATCATGGTGCAGCAAAAAACATACTTGCATTGCACTATCTATGATATGAGGCAGAGTACGTTGCTTGTTTAGCTGCTATTCAAGAGGGTATTTGGTTGAGAAGATTCCTTCGAGAGTTTGGCATTGTTAATGTTAGAATGATATACTAAAAGCCATAATTTTCTTGTTGGTTTGGATATGTTATAAACTTGGTTTTGCTATTTTAATGAGAATCTGTATGAGCAATGGTTGCATTATATTATTTATTTAAATATTGTGCATGTGTGTCTTTTATTCCATATAGTAGATGATTTGGTGTGTAGAGTATAGCTTACACACAGAAGATCTTATCATCGGTTCTTGTGGAATATAAGTTTAATGGTTCACAGTCTTAGATGGAATTGGACACCCATCGGTAGGATTGTGGCACAAGTTTTAGTAGTTTATCTTAACTACAGAAAACGATATAGTTTTAACTCGTTGTGCTAGTACACTTTGTGTGTATTGAATATGACCAGTTTGGGTTAATTGTTTTTATACTGACTATATAAAACAATTTAAAATCCCATGATTACTTATACTCTTAATCTTGAAATAATTAATAGACATATATATGTAGTGTTTGTTGTTTTGACTCAATATGAGTGAGATTCATTTATGGATCAATAATCTTCGTGAATTGGATGACGACACTATATGTATGATGAATATTAATTATTGATGGAATCCACGTCCCGGTATAAGGATTGATGATAGCCCCTTGAGAAGCTTATAAGTTTTGATCATGTCAAACCCTGCAGGTGGATTATGTTAATCCGACATGTCAAATAAGTTAAGTGGTAGGCTCAAGGATTAAGAAGTCATTTAAATATAATTGTCAGTAATTTAATTTAAATGACGGTTATCTGTAATCTTAACGTGGGGAGAATAATAAGTATTTAATAATAAGGAGCTCGAAATATAATTTTGAGATAAGGACGGGAGTGCAATTATAATTCTTTAGTGGTGTGAATTATAATTTATGGAAGGAACTAATTCATAGTGGAATTAGGATTCCAACTTTCCATAGGAAGCCCAAACACTTATTTCTCCTTAAGGTCCCTATCGTAGCCTTATATATACACCGGCCTAATCTCTTCCTATAATAACAATAATTCTCATGAGTTAGGGTTTGTTCTATTGAGAGAGGAGAAAATCTTGGTGATACCGTAGCCCACACTCGGTGCAAGATTTGATGGCGGAAGGAATACGATAGAAGATCTTTAGGTTTTTCGGCACAGCAGTCGTAAATCAATCGTAACTTTTGATCCCACCGTTGGATCGGGCTGATTTTTGGATATGTGGTTCGGAACGCAAAGTTACTATTACTGTGCAAAAAATCAGGACGATCAGAAATCGCTTCGGTGGTGAAAAAAATTAATTTTCGCAGCCCAGCGAGAATTAAAAAAAAATCTGACCAAATTGCAATCTGATGCTTTCAAACCCTAGTCTCCTCATATGGATCCTCTACATGATCCACAAAGGTGAAATCCCTTTATTCTTATAGGGTTTTAGCATAAGTTTTTTTTTGTTCAATCTATACGCAATATCAAACGATCCTATATTTATGTCTCCATCAGTTAAAAGCGCTTTGGAGTCGGTTACGATATATTGTGATAGCTCAACAGCTCTTGCATACTCCAAGGATCCCAAGTATCATGGGAAAACCAAACACATAGACATTAGACACCATTTCATTCGTGACATGGTTGCGCAAAAGAAGGTGGTCCTTAAGCATATCTTTACTAGTCGCATGGTTGCGGACCCCTTGACTAAGCCTATAGTTAGAGACGTTAACCAAGCTCATGTTAGGAGTTTAGGGTTACGTAGGTTGTGATTGTTTGCTTCCTAACCATAAAGGATATTTGATGTCGTTGATATTACTATTAATAATTTTTTGAAAATTTTCGCTCTTATGTTATTGTCTTAATATAACTGCTAGCACACACATTACCTATGGTTGGGATATCATGGTATGAGTATGTCAATAGGTATGGATCGACTCTCTCACACGAGTAATCGCCTTTGGCACCTGGAAGGCGAGCAAAGATGAGACACATCAAGCTTATGGCGTTATGATAGTGAGCTGAGCTGACATTGATTGAAGTGTCGACTTGGAAAGGGCCAAGATAGAGTCTTTTGAAGACTGAAAGTGGATACCCCATTATCCATATATAACCTGTAAATAGCTAGATGTGAAATCTCAACTAGGCGCTGAGACGAGCAAGCAAGTAGATTTTTCGGGTTAGGCGCTTGACAGCGACTGAACTAAGATTTCTACGGTATTTGGTAGTGACATACGCTCTTTATTAAAAGAGAACTCTATCGTAACATGTAAGTCATACTACATGACCTTCGCGACCTATATAAGGAAGTGAAAGAGTGATCCCTGCTTCTTAACTGTTGAGTCCTTCTGGATTGATACAATATGTATGATCCTTTACTATTTTTGCCCTATGTGACTTTTGACTGTATCATGAAGAGGAAGTTCAGTGTATGCTACTTTGATGTGTGTATTCTATGGCTAAGATTAATGCGACCTAAAGGGACATCGTTGGGAAAGCAATTGAATATAATCTAACTGATATGAGGGCGAAAGGATGACTGTTTAGTAGCATGTTCAAGTTTTATGATCACTGGTACCAAGTTATGTCGCTTTCTGAGAGTAGCGACGTAGCTGTGAAAATTAAATTGAAGAGGTTTAAGCATTGATCTGAAATGTGACTCCGAGGGATTGAAGATGCTTAATCTGAATGTGGTTGAATAGGTCAGGGGTAGAACGAGACCTATGGGGATGTTCTATGTTGGTTCCTTGGGAATTTGGCATAGTCCTCCAAAATTTCCTTTTCAGAAGGCTCGCGGTCGCACAACTCATTTACTAAGTATGAACGAGGAATCTAGAACGGTGCAAGGGAGAATGTGATTATTCGCCCACTATGTGCGAGTGGGAGATGTTGGTTTTTGGGCTTGTTGATTTAGCCCAACAGGGACACCCATAGTGGGCCTTAGGGTTTCAAATCCCTTTAAGCCTAATGATAAATATTTAGGTCTTTAGACCTAAATAATAACACACAATACACAACATAATTAAAGGCGACCGTTATCTCTTCTCAAGCACATTCTAGGGTTCCTTGTAGAGAGTACTTGAAGCTGTGGGCACAGTGATAGTCATTCGTGTAACGCTACACAACGCGAGTATCGTAAGGCAAATCGCACGAGATCCAAATCAATCTGCTGTGTATATATATACGAGATACTTGTATTATTTTTCCAACACTCAGAATGGATACTGGCTTGTTTTTCGGGCTTTCTTCTTGCACTTTTCCGCTTTCAACCTTCTATCTTGCATACAACCTTAGTTGCTTAATGACTTTAGGCCTGCAAAATGGCTTAGTAACACATAAATACAATGCAGTGCCTTCTTTTCATGCTTAAACTGAATTTACATATAATTTTCAGTTTTAAACGGTATCTACAAGCTAATTGAGCCTTATTTAAGGGTTTAAAAATGCAATTTCTAGGCTCAATCACCTCCCCCAACTAACGTATTGCTAGTCCCTAGCAATGGAGTGATAGAATGACATATATCTCTAAAAATAAACACAGAAAATAAATAAAGAAAAACACAATCCTAAACTAAACAGTTGCATTAAACGCATGAAATAAACCTTTAAACCCCTAGGTCACCCCTAGTAGGATGAGTTGTGTCTCGTGGGGGTTTCCAGTGAATATACTCACAAAATTCCCGATTGCAGTTCAAGTCTTGTTCCAAAGTTGCCTATCATGCATAAATTCTCTCTCAAATGGCTCAGCAAGGATCTAAATAGACTTAGTGAATTAACAAGAGATATACAAGAGAAATAGCAATCTTGATGCATTCAAAATACAACGTGGCATAAATATAAATCATAAATGTGCGTGCGTAGGCAATTGTATTGACTTTTAACTTTCAAAATCAATCATAGGTTCATACTCAGTTCATGCTAAGCTTTGACTCAAACTCTTACCAAGCATATACTTAACAAATGAATCATTCTGAATTAGGTGTATCTCTCCACATATGGGCTAAATGGAATGTTTGTGATCAAAATCAAATGCCTCACGTATGTTTAAAATGAAAAGACGCTAAAGTGAAAGGGCAGGAGTCTCTAAGAAAGATATTCAAGTTTTACAAAGGCGATAATGCTTTTTGCATACCTTTTAATCATCTAAATCTCGAAACTAAGCCACTAAGGATCAAGTAGGACTTTATTAGGTTGTAATGGGGCTGAAGGTAATGTTACGAAATGAATGGGTCAACTGAGGATTCAAAAGACTCGTTTGTTTGTTTTTGTGATGCTTAAAGGCTTTTCATTTCTTTTTTTTTATTTTTACTTTCCACATTCTCATTATATTGCATACAACTTTCAATTTTACATTTTCAATAAACATCATCATTCATGCATATTCATTTTTCTCAATACAAACATTTCATTCTTTGCTTTTTCTGCTTCTCCCTATTTTTTTTTTTCAGATCAGCATACTTCACCATGCCTCTACTTTTGAGCCTTTTGAGCAAACGAGCCAAAGGATGTGGAATTTATGATACAGGCTCGGGTTTAACTTTGGGTGTAACAACAATAACAAGGGTTCAGGCTTCAAAAGGGCTACAACTGATAAAATGTAAGGACATGCCAAGGCTAGTGGCTAAAACAAAAATGGCCTATATCATTTCCTTAACTCTTAGCTTCTAAATTCAGACAACTATAAGGCCTTTTATGACTTAACATCTCATGGACTTACCCTTATACAACTGAATTAAAATTGTAGTTTAAGAGACTCAATTGATTTTGTAAAATATTTTTCAGGAATCAGAGTTAATGTATATAGCTCTCAGATATGAAAGAATGGGGCTCAAAACCTCACGACTATATGGTCTCCACTTTAATTTTGAACAGATTATTTCACTAGTCAAGATTTATCAGTCTAACATCAAGCAATGCCAAAAAGTGCACTGACAAATAGATTTAACTTAGCATGCATCTTTTGACCTACAAGAAGATTCAAAAACTTCTCTAGTTTATCTAATACTACACCATATACTAAATCAATTCATGAATGCGTCGTCGCTTAATGAGAGAAAGCAAACTAGATCTAGATGGGACAACTTAAACTTGCAATCTCAGAGTTTTTTTATCGAAAGAAAATAAAAATAAAGCGAAAAGACTATCCTAAGTTACTTGCATACAGGCTTTTCAAAAAAAATTGACCATAAGTCTCCCTTCCCCAACTAAAATCCAACATTGGCCTCAATGTTACAAAACAAGCATAAAAGCATGAATGCAAGGGACTGAAATAAATGAATAAGAAGGAAGATATACCTGAAAGCGGCCTAATTTAATAAAAAAATTGCATGTCAGCAACAGCTGATCTACCAAAAGCTAGAAATAATGAAAGGGAAAAAAGAAAGAAAAGTAAAATCCTAAACTACTTACCTTGCTTACCTTTAGTTCTATGGATGAGCCAGGCAGCGGCTGAGCCAAACGAAGATTGTGATACCCCAGATCTCGAAAGATTCAACCAAATTTCTCCTACCTTCATCATGCAAATCAACAACCCACAATGAACTATTCTACCCACCATCCTCTTTCTGTGAGCTTCAATGTCCACTTCTGGATGCCAAAATAAGAACATCTCATCCCATACTAGTCCGCCATAATTGTTGTGCACCGACATTACTTTATTTTAAAGCAAGTTTCACTCATTTTTCATCCCATTCTTGAACCAAACACCCAAACACACCTAAGGAGGATTCTAGAGAGCTCTAGAAGGAGAAAGAGTGATATTTCTACACATCTATCCTCTCACACCTAAGATTTGGGTTCCAAATCATCCAAACCATCATCCTATGCACTATTCATCATCTTCTACATTCTTCTTCCTCTATTGATGCTTGAGCTTGAGCTTGAGCTAGGGTTCTGCAATCTGATGTCTACGTTTCGTCAACTTCAAGATTTGGCTTCTCTAAGGTGGGAACACTATTACTTAACTTTTTTTCAAATGATTATGTGTTATATTAGAGTTTTCAACTCAAATTAGGGGATATTTCTAAAAGCCCTGGGTTATTCGCATATCATGGGGTTTGGGCTCGATAAAGCTTCGATTAAAGGTTGGTATTGATAGAATATAACTTCAATTATATGATTCAATATGTAGATCCTTGTTTTACCTCATATATACAACAATTCTTACAAAACCCATCTCAGAGTTATACGTATAAACTAAAAATTGGGGGTTTGAGGTTTGCGCATAATAAGTGATTATTTGTGGGTTAGAAGCGATAGATATACATAGATATAACATTTTTACCGAGTGTAGAGCCTTATGTACGAGATTTGCACCTCAAACCCATTAAGGGGGAACTATACGCAACAATCTTTGGGTCTAGAGCCTATGTAGGCTATAGTTAACGTCAGTGATGAGAATCTACTTAGCTACACTTAAATAAAGTGAAACACATAACTTTGTAAAGTGTAGGTTGCAATGGCTATAATTAAACATATATAAGCAAGCCATATATGTGTTGGTTAGGCAAGAATTACAATAACTAATGAATCTTATAGATGATGTACGGGTATGCAAATGCATATGGATTCCAAGAATAGTGAGCTGGATCATAATGCACATAATATACTAATAATTGAAGCAGAAATCATAACTAATAGAGTAGCCAAATAAAATAACGCCCTAACATAATGCTTAGACGAATTATCTTGAGGCGAATCCTTATTAGCTGGCCAAGGATAAGATTCATAATGAAGTATAATTAAAGTGGAAACAACAAATACATGGCCTATAGTTATCGACTTTCGATACATGCACCAATGTTCGAGAAATTGCATCAATACAAGTT
This sequence comes from Lonicera japonica, assembly GCA_021464415.1. Taxonomy (NCBI): domain Eukaryota; kingdom Viridiplantae; phylum Streptophyta; class Magnoliopsida; order Dipsacales; family Caprifoliaceae; genus Lonicera; species Lonicera japonica. Next base: position 36,786,759 of record CM038466.1, on the reverse strand, counting down.
TGGAACTGATCCACCTTAGCATGACGAACCTTAGGAAGCTAGTTATAGTAGTAAGGTAGTTTTATACCAATGACCCTTTAGTAATCCGGGAACGTGTAAAGAGTTATTCCATGGGATGTCTAGGGGCGAGGTCGGTTACTCGGGTAGGTAGCTTCCGACGACTAGGATATGACTCCTAGTGGAGTTTGGCATGCACTTGGGTGTGGATTGTATTGCATTGCACGGCTTTCAAACTAATGTATTAAATTAAAGTACTCATTTTCTATATAAAGTTGCACGTCCTTTTGCATGCTATGTGTATTTTATATTCAAACCTATATAGTTCCCACTAAACCCGAATTTGGCTCATCCCATTTTCTAATAGTCTTACAGGTTGGACTTCGGGGATTGGAGCGTAGTACTCGCGTATAGAAGCCTCTTATTGCCATTGACTGTTTAGTAGTCCTTTAGGAGAAGGACAACTTTGTATAGTCGTTTTGTTTTGCTGTATCGTAAATGAACTTTGGTTTTGTTATATAAACGATATTCTTACTAAGCTTGTATAAAGAGTTTTCATATGTGGAGTAGATTTGAAATGTGGTTGGATATGATTTCATTATATGTAATGGTTTTAAATATGACAAGTCAATTTGTTACTTAAACGAACTCTACATGCCTAATTTTCCTAAAAAATGTTTTTCTATATATCTTATTTTATTAAAGAAAACTTCTTGAAAGTTGTGATTTTACATTTTAAACTCACCGTCGTGCACAACATCTGTGATTAACTGGATCCCGGAGATGAAAATCTCCTAACGGGATTCGGGGCATCACACTAGCACTTCCAATTGACATAGTATTACTCTCTCTCATTTTCCTCCCCTCACACCCACCCAAAACCTATGTAATATTCCTCAACCTCTATTTAAGGGGGCACCATGCCACTAATCTCCTGGCAAAGTCATGATAACCACCTTACATATATGGACTGAACCTATTGGCATCGGTACTCTGATTTTTGGAATCGGACTAAAACCTAGACCATACCAGATAGGACCAATTTGGATGGTCCAGTTTTAGTCGATCCAAACGGTCTAAACTTTTTAAATTGGCCTATTTTATTTAGACTTGCTAAAATATTTTAGACATATGAGCCCATTTTTCAACCCATTGTTTGGGCTTGGGTCGACCCATTGCCATAGGTAATGGTACAAATTATGTACCCTCTTAGCTTATAATTATAGTGTGTGAAGTAGGTAAATACAAGTAAATTATATATAATGCAGTGTTTATTTACTAAATATAAATTGGTTGATGGGTACTACCATACTGGTAGGGTTTTGGTGGTTGATTTATTAGTCCCCATTACGTATGTTGAGCTACTAACCCATCCTGAAGGAGGGAGCTGGGAGTTATGGCCGGAGGGATCAGAAGATTGGCCTAAGAACGCTCTGAATCTCTACAAGGTTTTCCTAATAAGCCAAATATGCCCCTACTATACCTCTAAAGTGTAATTATAAAGAAAATAGCCATCGGATGAAATACCCTCGTGATTGCAACAAAGCTGACGGTAGAAGCCTCTAGAAGCGCTTTGATGCTGGTTAGGGTTGCTTGGAATGCTGTAGTTGGAGAGCTTGGGATTGGAACTTTAAACATTGGTTGCGAAGCAGGCTTTCCATCTTAATACTAGAAAGAGATTTTCAGCTTTCACTATTAATGAATGTAGTAATGGTTCGGATATATATTGGTTGTGCTCGAAAGGTTATGAATTGGTTGACTTTTTATATTCGGTAAACATGAGATGTGTCCCACACTTGAAGAAGACTCTTTCTGTCATCACTATTAGCGAGTGGGGAGGTATGTGCACCGATAAGGAGCAGCACATTTGTGAATCTCATAGAGGATATCTGGGGACAAGAAGACTTTGAACTAAACCCATTTCATAATTTACAAAGATGTAAAGGGTTAGTTAAGAAAAGGAAAAAGAGAAATATATACATATATATATATTAAAAAAATTGTATTGATATATCCGGTCTGGTCTGCTCTGGTTCGAATTTTATGCTGCTTTTGTTCCTTATATTGAAGACTAGATCGTTTTAATTCGGTCCACTTAAACTTAGACCAAACCGAACTGTTGTACATATAAAGACCGAAAAAATCCCTATAATTTGGTTCAGTCCGGATTTTACATACCCCAAAGTAAGTGTATATACTTTGGGTGTGTAAGGGACAGGGGCGGGAAAATATATGTAAGTTGTAGTAAAAAAAATTAAATTTTTTTGTTTGTTTTCACTTCCAGATCTCTATTAAATATTTAATAGCGAAAAGTATTTTCTGCAATTGTTTTATAACATACAATAGTTTACAGCCCTGCACGATGCGCAGGGGATTGATAACTATTATACAAATATTTTAGTGATGGATCGAGATAATGTATAACATATATATATATATATATATAGAGGGGGGGTTCAAGTAAGGTCTGGACCTTACGAACTCCGCGCGTCGTTCCGCGAGTGGGTTTTTAACCCACTTACCAAACAACAGCTATTCTTCTTTCACTTAACAAAAAAGAGAAGCAGTAGCAATTTTCACATAACAAAAGACAACTCTCTAGACCTCTCCATTCTCACGCACCACTCCCTCTCCTCCCCTGCTCCTTCGCCATTCTCGCGCACTCCCTCTCCTCCCCTGCTCTTTCGCCATTCTCGCGCACCAGCTCTCCCTGCGCCCTCTCCATTCTCACGCACCAGCTCGCTCTCTCTCACGCAGCTCCCATCTCTCACACAGCTCCGAAGCTATCACTCACAGGTAAAGAGAAAAAACGATTTCTTTATAAAAAAAAAATCAGATTTAGGGCATGTTCTTGAATTGTTGGTTTCCATTTAAAGCATGATTGCGACCCATTGTTAGTTTCGTTTTTCTAGGGCTTGATTTGGAGAATTTTTTGAAAAACGAAATGGAGAAAGTTTTAGTTTCCATTGAAAATGTAGAACTTGAATTCTAGGGCTTGAATTGTTGGGTTTGGTTTGGTTTTAGCCTTCCTGTACTACTTGAACAATTGCTGGGCAAAGTTTGGTTTTAGCCTTCCTGTACTACATGAAGAATTGTGGGTTTGGTTGGATTTTTTGTTTTGAAAATTGTATAAACTTTCTGTGTTGGTTTCGAATTTGGTAGGACTAAATTGAAGAATTAGTTGAAGCAGGGGCTTTGTGTTTGGTTAGATTAAATGCAGGGGCTTTGTGATTTTGTGAAATATGGTTTGGTGTCATCAATATGGTGAATTAAATGCAGGGGCTTTGTGTTTGGTTAGATTCAGTTTGTGTTTGGTGTCATCAATATGGTGAATTAAATGCAATGCGTACTTGCTCAATTTAGAATAAAAACACCCTATTACAATGCTTAAACCTGTTACAAAGGAAAGCCTAATAATACAAATAGCCTTCAAATTATCAAAGGCATAAAGAAGCCTAAAATCTGCAGAACAAGCACAGTGAACAGTGATTCTGTATAAAAACTGTTGGATGTGCAGGCTGGTGGCAAAACTGTTGATAATTGAGCTGCTTATGTCCTGCTTGGGGGGGGGGGGGTTTCAATTGAGGGTTAGTGACCACATTCAGGCACCTGGGTAGGGACAGACTTGCATTTGACCACTGGGTAGCCAATTCTGCAGGTAGTGAACAGAATTGGGCAGAGAATTTGCACCTTATGGGACCTTAAAAGGTGAGTCTTTGTTGGAGTTGATAAAGGGTGGGTGTGGCCCTCGTTGAAAACAGTAACAACATATTTCTCGGTGTTTGCTTTTAAAACTGCAAGTTTGGCATCACAACCCTCGCCTAAACTTCCCCGATGCCTTTTCCTTCCAACATCAGCAATTTTTGAACTTATTCCTTGTTTAAAACATACATATTCCTTCCTTCTAATCTCCTCACTTCCCGGATCTCTCTTAGTAGTCCAACTCCGTACACTAAACCCACATTCTTTAGCATAAGCATTATAAAACTTTAAAACATCATCTAACGTATCAAATTGTTGCCCTTTTTTTGGCTTTAGCTCATTGGATACTTGAGGATTGTATATCATACTACTAGAACCACAAATATTATCCAAATCTAGACTAGCTTGATTATCAATATCAAAACTTGAATTTCCGCAACTCCCCCCCTACTTCATTGTTAAAATTCTCCATTTCTCACAAACGATTGTAATGGACCTAAATAAATATTAAATAAATTTTCATAAATATTACGTGGGCAAATCAAGTATATGGGCAAATCAAGAATGTGGGCAAATATAAACTACGATAAATTTCCGGCCAAGTAATAAAGTATGTGGGCAAATAATAAAGTATTCAAGTTCTACATTTTCAATGGAAACTAAAACTTTCTCCATTTCGTTTTTCAACAAATTCTCCAAATCAAGCCCTAGAAAAACGAAACTAACAATGGGTCGCAATCATGCTTTAAATGGAAACCAACAATTCAAGAACATGCCCTAAATCTAATTTTTTTTTATAAAGAAATCGTTTTTTCTCTTTACCTGTGAGTGATAGCTTCGGAGCTGTGTGAGAGATGGGAGCTGCGTGAGAGAGAGCGAGCTGGTGCGCGAGAATGGAGAGGGCGCAGGGAGAGCTGGTGCGCGAGAATGGCGAAAGAGCAGGGGAGGAGAGGGAGTGCGCGAGAATGGCGAAGGAGCAGGGGAGGAGAGGGAGTGGTGCGTGAGAATGGAGAGGTCCAGAGAGTTGTCTTTTGTTATGTGAAAATTGCTACTGCTTCTCTTTTTTGTTAAGTGAAAGAAGAATAGCTATTGTTTGGTAAGTGGGTTAAAAACCCACTCGCGGAACGACGCGCGGAGTCCGTAAGGTCCAGACCTTACTTGAACCCCCCTGTATATATATAGGAAACATTTGTTGATTAATTGAAGGAACAAATAGAATGAAAATGTGATTAATCTTAATATAAAGAGGAGAGATTACCGGGTTTCATGAAATAGATTGCATAATATATAGATATACACTATAATATAAGGGCACACCTTTTTTTAATAAACATAAAGGAATACATTTAAACAATATAATATTCATAATTTAGTAGTTAATCATATGTGCATGATGATGTAATTATGTAATTCAAAATAGAACCGAAGAAACAATACATAAAAATAAATCACAGCAATGAACTGCCAAAATTTGAATGAAGTAATAACAATTCAAAGTTTAGGAACTTAAAATAATAGAATTTTGTTTGTAAAAAAAATTGACTTTAAGTAATATAACACTATAGCTAATTATTTTATATAGATTTATAATAACATTTATTTGTCACAAAATACTTTGTTTAAGTATATATTCAATTACATTAGGAAGATAAAATAAGAGTGATAGTATTGGAAAAACAATTATGTACAACTTTAAAATATATAAATAAGTAATGAAACATAAAATAAAATTTATATTATAGCAAAGAGTCTCAAACAAATTAATATACAACTCAAACTTTAGGACTACATACTTGACATATAACCTCTTTTAAGTGAAAGATCTATTCAAATCCACTTCATCCTCCCTCCTTCAAACCGGGCCTCTAACTTTTGCTATGTACGTATTCGATCAAAAGGAAAAGAAAAAAATTTCTAAGACTTAAAGTTTCAAAGTCTATAAATAATTTAAGAGATAAATGGATTCTAGCTATTTTGAAAATTACATAATAGAGAATATAAACAACTAAAGCATATCTTATTGCGTGTCTGGTCCATAATTACGAATTCTCTTATGATGGAAACAAATATCACATTAAAATAGACTTTGGGGTATGTATTCCGATGGGTAAATAAATCTGATTACATTCTTTAATTGAACTAAAAACACAAAATCGATCACGATAGCATTTATACGTCCTTCTATTTAAACTATTTGATTTCAAACTTTGAGTAATTAGAAGAGAGTCCATAAAAAGGACCATTCCTTGAAAATACTCCTTTCCTACATCAAGTAGCCATTAACATCAATGAAGGCACAAATTCATGCAAACAAATACATACGTTAGAGAGATATAAATGGAGAATGAAAATTACTTTGATTTGTCGGGATACACACACAACACTAGTTACTCCAATCGCCTTGGCTTCAATCAGTTTAGTCCACGGTTCCGTATCAAAAAACAAAAATGTTTAGTCCACGGTTCATTTAACAACCTCAACGTTAACGGAATTATATGAAAGGTGAATCAATCAATCTATTCATTAATAATATTTAGTAATTGAAAAATTTAGGAGAGAAACCGCTATAAATCTGTGAGGAGAGAAAGAAGTTGTAAATGAAGATAAAAAGTAAATAGGTAGAGAGAACACCACACTGTAAATATATGAAAGAAGGATGAATTTGAAAACTACCAGCCTAAAAAATAAGATGGGAGATAGAGTAGAATTCAAATTGATGTTTGAATGAGTGAAGAGAGAATGCCACATGTCATAGTATATATAGTGGAATTCTATCATTTCATGTCTGTATGAACCACTTTTTATAATATTATATATATAGGATATGGATCGTGAAAAATTATAATAATGTAGAGTTAATAGTGTATAGATTATTATATATGTATATATATGATGCAAACATGCAAATTAAAAGCAGAATGCGAAGAAGTGACTCACAAACAACTGGGTTATTACAAATAATAGTCCCTTGTGGAATGAGAATTTTAAATTCGAATTTTGGCACTTATTTTATTTTTATATTCTTTATAGAATAAATAAATATAAATTGGAGAAAGATAAGTAAGGAGAATAAACATGAAGGAAATAACGATGGTGGGCCGTTGATGCAAAAGAAAGGGATTGATCGGTAAGAAAAAAATTGAGAAATTGAAACTCAATCAAATACATACATTGGTAAATTAATATAGGATGTTTAAGTAAGAATTAATAAAAATAAATAATTTTATATAAACTATTAGTATATAGTATATATCCTATCATATACTTAATTAAACTGTTGGTGAACATAAAATATTCATTTTTCAAGCACATTAATTTTAACTTTTTATATTCAATGTAATAATTAATGAGTTTGTTAAATTGATTAAGACATATTTATATATTGCCAAATAAGTAATGAGGAAAACCCCCATCATTGTTGTGCTTGTAATGAAAGTTTTGAAATGATTTGCAAACGGTGAGCAAGCCAGGATATTTCTACACCATCTAAAATATTGTTGTAGTGGAAAAATAAAAATAACAATTGCTATATTATCATTGAAACATGTTTTCCATTAGTATAATTTAAAGTTTTTGTGGTCATTCAACATTGCAGCCATAGGCGAACGGAAAGGTAGATATGTATGATTCTATTGGTGGTGGAGAAAAGATACCGGTAAATTTGGGTGTTTTTCAGTTACTTTTGTGATCAATGGGCACAATTATAAAACAAAAATATTTCTTCCTAAATTTTGTCTCATCCCAGGAATGGTTGTCCTAACTGAGTTAAAAATTATCTCTGTCTCTAATCTACTTCATTGTTAAAAGGGTTCAGTAAATTTTATGCATATATAGTTTATGTGTAAATTATTATTATAATTGGGTTTGGATTGTGGGATCGAGAGATTGATACATAAATATTAAAAAATATATAAATAGAGAGAGATCGATAAATGTTGGGGTCTAATCCAATTTTTTTCTCTAATCTACTTTATTGTTAAAAAAGTTTAGTTAATTTGATGATATTTAAATTTATATAATATATATATATATATAGAGGGAGTGGATAAATACATACCAATGGAGCAGAATATAGATATTGTAGAATTGTTGGGGAGAGAGGAAGATAAATACCCATATGTTGGAGCGGTTATGTAAGGTGGTTTTTTAATTTTGAAAAATTATATTTTATTTGAATTTGTAGAGAGAGTAAGGAGTGTCTTTCAATTGGATAGAAAGATGACACTTGGCACATAGAGAGAGAGAGAGAGGGGGATAAATGGCGCAATATGGTAAAATTCTTCTATTATATATATTAGTTATATGATTACTCATTTTTAGAAATTTTTTTTATTTTTTCCTACCCATTTTGTTACAAAGTATTAATTTTGTTGTAGCAAGTAGTATTAATACCAAAATTTTGGCTATATATACATAAAGTAATAATTATTATTTATATTTAAGAGACGATATTTAATATTCTCAAAAAAAAATAAAAATTAAGCGAACGAATCCTTATAGCTTTAATGACTTTATAACTAAATATTAATATACTAATAGAAATTTTCAATATCTTCTCACCCTTGAATTATTTTTTGGTTTTTCCTTTCTACCATCTCAACTTTATAACTAGGGAGGGCGTATTCAATTCAGATTTTAAAATATTTTAATTAATTTTTCAAAATATGTGGATTCTTCTAAATCCATAGATTATTTTAAATCTATATGGAGTCTAACATATTTTAATAAATTAATCCATACATGCAAACTCTAACATATTTTAATGAATAGATTTTTTAGTATTTCTATAGATTTTAATAAATTCATTGATTATTCTAATTATAATAAAACATCAAATGATAAATAATAAAAGAATTTTGATTACGACTTTAAAGTAATAAGAAAATTATAAATCCGCCGCAAACGATTTTGATCGAGTCTAAAAACTCAACATATTGGGTTTTTTCCCTTCCTATTATATTTTCATCTTTTGTCAAAAAAAATTCATAAAATGGGAGAAAAAACCAATGGGGCGACATCTCCATAATTTCGAAAAAAGATGATTAATTGGATAATCGAAACTTTGAAAGTAGCAGTATTTAAAAAGAAAAAGTTGTTTTAAATAAAGTGAATGAAGTGGAGGAATTTAAATAGTTTATAGAGATGAAAAAGAAATAATACATAGTGTTCGGGAAAATAAGAGGTTTTAGATTTAGAGAATAGAGTGGAAGGGTTTAATAAATTTTATTGACAAAAAAAATTAATAACTAGGATTTGGGAGAAAAATGGAAAAAAGTCCATGTGAAATGTTCCGCTTGAAGAGAAGATTTGTAGGTATATTTGCTATTCATAAAAATACTCTCAAAATCCATCAAACTCTATTAATTTATAAAATCTTTCAAAGTTTATTGAGTTTTGAATATCATAAGATTTTAAAAGACTATTTTTAATCATAATTGAATATCAAAAGATTTAAAAAGACTTTTTAAAATCGTAATTAAATACCATTAGATTTTAAAAGACTTTTTAAAATCCCAATTGAATACTCACGGACTTTCAAAATCCAAAAAAATCATATAAGATCTAAATTGATTGGAAACTTGATTTCATAAGCATTAGGGAGAGAGAGCACTTTGAAGGAAATTTCCAAATGAAGAAATATTTTTTAAAAAAATCTTCTTTGTGGGGTGAGCCCACTAAATTGGGTGGTCAATATGCAATTAAGAAAAACTTCTACATATAGATCCAAGAGAGAGAGGAGAGAGAGGGGGGGGGGGGAGGGAGAGAATTCTCTTTTTTAAGTCAATGGGAAATTTGGTATGAAATTAAGGCTCCGATTGATAACAATATGAAAAAAAAAATAGTTGAAATTAAGTTGAGACATGTGGTGAGATATATTCTTACTTTGCGACTTTTTCTATAGATAAATTTTCTTTAATAGTTGAGAAAGGAAAAAAATTCACAAAAAATTATGAAGGATAGAAGACATCTATTCATAAAATGAGTATGAAATGAAGATCATCTTATCATATGCCTCAACTTATTTTACAACTTCTTACCAAATTAAATGTTTTTATTTTCTTTTTCCATATTATAATCAAACAGAGCTTAATTTTTTATGGATTGCTCTAGCGTGCATGCAGATAAAATGTGAGATAATGTATCATCATTTGTTTCTTATACTCTTCCACTATATTTTCTTGGTGGAAGAATCTAGAACCGGCAATATTTGACACGACACGCTAACCCGACATGAACTTGACACAGAATTAGCAGGTTCGGGAAAATTTTGGGTTAGACATGCTTAACCTCCAAACTAAACGGGCCGTGTTCGGGTTAACCCGCTAACTCGAAATTGACCCGCAATGAACATGATTATTTATTTTATTTTTTGTAGCTATATATATATATATATATTATTTTACCATTTTTTTTGGACAATTATATTCTTATTTTGAGTATTGATAGTAGATGATAGCTACTATGATTTTGACAATGGATAAACAACTAATTTTTTATGTGTTTTGCTTCAGTGATAGGATACTATCTATTTTGACTATAGATTATTAATCTCATATTATTTTGATTAAATATTGAATTTTGGTATTGGGTGATACTTATTATTACTTATTAAAAATGTAAAACTATCATACATATGATACTTAATTATCATTATAATCTTAAAAGGTTAATCGTGTCGTGTCTAGTTGTAGGTTTAACACCACTTATTTATAAAATGGGTTAGTCGGATTGTGTCGTGTAACCTGTAAAATAAACAGGTCGTGTTCGAACTAATATAAATGATACGATTAGTTAAACGAGTCGTGTTCAGGTTGACACTAATACTGTAATATTTGTATGTTGACACGACCCGAACACAGCACGCGAACTCGAATTGCCGGCCCTAGAAGAATCACTTGAGTACAACTAGTTTCAAGACTAAGAGTGCATTTGTATTTTTAATATTTAACAATTAAATATTGATTAATAAATGCTTAGCGCTAATGCCGAATTAAACATCTGAAAATGATGTTGTTATTTATTTTTAATTAAACTTTGAATATAAATTATTTGTATAATTAGTGATTTAAATTTAACATTGAGCATTTAGTAAGATTGATATTTTTTAATGATGAATATTTAATTATTAAAAAAATTAGCCATTAATCACTTAATAATTTTAAAAAAATAAATAGTTTATTGCACATCTGAATGATTAAAACTCTACAATTAAGCATCTAGAGGAAAAAAAAACCTAATTCACACTAATGCACTGCTCCAAATTAAATATAAATTTTATTTTGCATCTCAAACAAATTTTAAGGCCTTTTTGAGTTACCCCAGGATAATGGCCATAAATAGAGTTACCCTCCATCTTGATAATCCTTTGAGTTACCCCCTTTGTGTTTACCAGGTTTAACCTTACATTAAATTTTTGGTGTAAAATGACTGATTTGCCCTTGAGGGGTAACTCAAATTATGTCTATCATCCAAACGGTAACTCAAATTATAACAGTAGCCTCAATGAAAAATTTTCTTAACTTTTTTATTGTAACTCTGACTTTAACCTTAGTTTTGTTTATTCTCTTTAAACACAAAATTAATAAATTGTTTATCTCTAAACACAAAATACACAATTGTTTCATCCCACTCATAAACCAAACACAAAATTGGGTGGGATAATGTAACAAACACTAAATAATCATTCATGTATTTTATATATTGTTTAGATAATTCAAACCATTAAGCAATGGTAGATAACGTCAACAATATTTTCATTCTCTCTTTATACATAAGCATACCTAGATTTAAAGATTTATAGATATAAACAATCATTTTTATTGTTTTCTCTGTATATACATACCTAGATTTTATATACATACATAGATACAAATTTCATTTTCTCTATATATATACTTGTCCAAACAAGCCAACTGCTTAAAAAAAAAACCCAGATCCTCCAAAACTTGTGTAACACTTTGTGTTTATTTTAATGTTAATTATGTTGTATTTAGCAAATATTGTGTGAAATTTGTATTTCTTGAAATTTTTTATCCATATTTTAGAGAAAAGTTCCTTCCAAAAATTGTAGATCTTTGAATTACCTTTCCGCAGATATAAAGATCATCTCGATTGGAGTTCCGAGCGAAACTTTATGGCCAAAACAAGAACAGGGTAGCAGGGCAGAAAATTTTCCTGCGGACCGATATGGGGATTTTGGCATACCTGTCTAGCGTGTAAAAATTTGGGCAATTGGAGGTTGCGGACCGATATTCCATTTTCTGCATACCGTTTTGCCAGTTAAAACTCTGTACCAACTTAACTCATTTTAAATGCGTTTTATCCAATATTTTCACTCATTTTTAACCAAAAACACTCACAAACCTCTAGAGAGTTCTTGAGAGAGAAAATTGTGAGTTCTTAAGCAATTTTCATATATTTTTCATCCTTTATCCAAGATTAAAGCTCTAAATTATCCAAATCTCATCCTTTTCACTATTCATCATCCTTAACCTTGGGTATCTGCCATTAGAGCTTATGCCTGAGCTAGGGCCACTTAGAGTGGAGTTTATATTTCATTAATTTGGGGGTTTTACTACTCTAGGAGCGTAGTAACACGTGGATCTTAGGATTTCATCAATGTGGCTCAAATCTTATCTTTCTTCCTTTCTTTTCACTATTAAACTTGAGGTAGGGGTTCTTATGATTTCAAAACTTGGAATCGAGTTTTGTTTTACGGATATTAATGTGTTTTGATCTTCCTTGCTTTATTTGACCCTATTATGACCTTTGAAATGATATCTCTTGAATGATATGGATATAAATGTATGTATTGAAGCAAGTTATGTCATTTACACTTGGGCAATTGGACAATATAAAGTTGAAATTGCTTTAATAAAAGGGTTATGTACACCAAGGAATACTTTTTGAGAATTTTAAGTGTATATGTCATAAGTTCTTTCAATAGTTTAATCATTAGCATACTATGCATCATGATTGTGTCAACCGATATCATGGTAAATCCCTTGACGATTTCGGGATATCTTGGAAGCTTATGGATTGAAAGCTATCATTGGAAGAGTTTATATCTCTCACCTATGTTCTGTAGGGCTTATGATGCCCTTAGGGTTTGAAATGAAAATATGCACTGATTGGTGCTTGCTAGTCTGGAAAATAAGTGGGGCTTGGCGCCATTAGGTTGAAAATCCCTAAACCGCCGGGGGAGCAAAGTTTGGCTGCCTATAAGCCACCATTGAAAAGTTCGGGAACCTAGGCAATTGGCAAGGCACTGTGGATTCTCTTGTTATCTATGTTTATGTGAAATGGGGATTGTTGGTCCCACGATATCATTGTGATAGTCTCTCACCTTTGGCAATGATGTATCTTATTCGTGGTACAGATTTCCCTCACTATGTGGCAAACAGTTGATACGGGAGGTAACCTGCATAGCATGTGCTTACATTATATTATATGATGAACTACTTAATTCGGATTTCTGATAAAAATCGTGATTTGGTCATACATTGTCATATATATATATATATATATTCTAGTGTACACGGTTCCTTCGTTTTTCCCTTACTGAGCACATAGCTCACCCTGTTTTCTAAATAATCCATATACCCAGGAGTCAAACGTGGAAAAAGAGGCGATGGACTCAGGGACGAAGTAGAGGCTCTAATACGGGAATCATTTTTTTTGTGATGTATATATGTTGTCTCGGGAAGCCACGGCTAGCCCGATAGTTGTATATATTTTTGCTTTTACTCTATTAGCTTTGTATAACTACTATATGCATGTGTGAAAGTTATATCATAGTTATACACTCCATGCTTGGTTTACTTGTGACATATATGCTGCCTTGATTTCTTGCTTACATTAACACCCATTTGGTCAATCCAAGAAGGGTTAGTAACACTTCAGGTCCTAATTACAGGTGTTATCCTCCTAAGTAAAGCGGGGGTGTTACAACTTGCTCTCAGCTTTTTCTCTGCGAATTTCTCATTTTTCTATCTCTCTCTCAACAACATAGAGCTGCATCATCATTCCCCCTCTTTTTCTCTCTCAACGAAGCACCACCAAGTTCCCTCCATCATCAACAAAACATCCTTAACAGGTCTCTCTTTGTGCATCATTCTTTCTCTTTACCATCTCTATCTTCATCGACAAAATTTAACTAGCAATTAACAACGAGCAAGTTCAAGATATGAATTTTTCAATTTCATGTCATAGATTCAGAAGGCTCGATTATATCTGCCTTAAAAATAGTACCCCAAATAAAAAAAAGAGCTGTAAAATTACCCCTTTGCACACCATCAAATTCGCACAATTACTCTCACATAAAACTGACAAAAATGTGTCTCCACTCTCTCTCTTATCTAAAAATCCAAAATAAGCCAAACCCACATTTTTTTTAGAAATCCCACTTTATCTCTAGCTATCAAAATAATCAAACCTAGTTTTCACATTTACTGCAATGAAGTAAATCAAACCAAAATTCGAAGTCCTAAATTTGAAACAAAACAAAAATAGAGAAATAACGAAAAGAATCGCCGAGACAGATTGTTTCCAGCGAATCTATCGTTAAATGAATACTCTTAATTGGGAGGAATGTTCTGATTCAATTTTGTTAATGGGGAGAGAGAGGGGAAAAGAAAGAACAATGCAGAGAAATATACTTTCCTTTTGAGTGGAGATGAAGCAACTGAGTATTTTGAGTTTATAAAAAAGAAAGTTGTTGAATTTTGTGTTTAGAGAGAATAAATGAAATTAAGGTTAAGGTTAGGTTTAGGATTAGGAGCAAAAAGTTACGAAAATTTTCATTGAGGTTAATTTTGTAATTTGAGTTACCCCCAGGGGCAAATTAGTCATTTTACGCTAAAAAATTAATGGAAGGTTAACCCCATTAAATGTCAGGGGTTAACATAAAGGATTATTAAACTTGGGGGGGGGGGGGTAACTCTAATTATGGCAATCAAACACACTTCGATATTTTCTGCCATTTCCTGAAATAGATGAACAAATGACAAAAGTCGATGTTGCAATGGGGATAATGAGACTTTTGTCATTTAATTTGTTTAATCCATTTTAGTCTGTAACTTGGCAAAAAGGCCCTTGAGAACAACCCATGACTCCCTTGTGCTAGTCACCATTAAAAAATTGGCATTGACTAAGTTAGTTTAATTGTATCAAATTATGTGTAGGGTGCAAACTATCTTAAAAAATTGCTCAAGGTGCAAAATGAAATCAACATCTAGTTTGGGGTCCCACTAGTATCATCTAATCTAGTTTAAACTAAAAATATTTGCCTTTCCAACATTATATTAACAATGCATTGTTAACAATGGACATAAGATTCGAGAAATCGGAAAAGGGATTAGGGTTTAGGACTCAAAATCAAGTCCTCATATATGTTATCAATCTTGTAGCTATTTCACCATCATTCGGCAAAAGCCCAAATCTTGTTTAGCAATACATTGGACATATCTCTAATGTTATCTCTACATTATGCTTTTTAAATAATTTTTCTTTATTTGTTTTACGAGTTAAAACGGGATTATATAAAGTCATCTGTTTTTCTTTTTCTTTTTTATTTTGATTGAGAGGTAGGTTCATATCTCTTAACATGTACCAGCTTTATGATTTTCAAATATATATTTTATTTTAATAAAATAACTCTATACAATTTGAAATTTTCTAAGGCTAAAGATATCTAGACAAAAAAAATATCTTTAAAGATGTTATTGGTGTTAAAATTTAAAATGAAAAATTAATCACACAATCTATACTAATTAGTTTGATAAAAAGAGATTATGGCCGGTTGGTAGTGTAAATGACATGTCAACAATACAACATCTAGCTCAAACAGTGAACATAATAAACAAAGAAGATTATTAAGGAGGCTCGCCCCTAATTGATAGCGACTCCTCCTCTGCGAAAGAGCTCTGAGCACTAGGGGCCTTTATAAATGATAATAGAGAAGAACGAAGCTCTAGTTATAGATGAATGAGCACTTCAAGCTAGTCTAGCTATTACAATAAGGTATTTGAAATATTTTCTCTCACTAATTGCGTATATTCAAGTCTGTAAGCTTTAGTATGCTTATCAAATCTGCAAAATACAGGTAGGAATATCTTAACTGAGGAAATCTCCCATGCTCTCGCTTAAATAAGTACTGTATTCAATGCTTAAAACTTCATCATCGTAATAGAGTAAATGATCCATATATAATAAAGGAGAGATCACGTCTGTAGAGCTAGAGTGGTTAGCCCATAGCTCATTCATCATTGCGGTGGTTGACTAAGTATGTCCACCTTTGATCTTGCTTTTTACCTTCAACTGGAACATTAAATGTAGTTCATAAGTATTTAATGCAATCATGATGGATAGTGTATCCAATATTGTTACATCTGCTAGACGTCCATACGTATTTCACGTGCTTTGACACATTTGTGGTCAGAGCTTGGTAGCACAGGTTTGTAGGACCAGGTTTTATGTGGTGTTTTTCTCATAGCAAATGGGGCCTATTTAAGTATTCAAGCGAGGTTTGTTATTAGTCCTGGTTGAAGCTCCTTGCCACATCATGACATGTGTTATGTGGACCGCCACGCGGCCTCTCTGATAATCTAAATTAGGTAGTTTGGTATTTTACCCTAGCAATTTCCCCATATCCTTAATATACAGTTAAAAAGAACTAGTTGTGAATGATAAATGTCCTCATCGAGGTATGAACGAATTTGAGGTCGTAAGGTAAGACTCGTAAGATGTCTAATTTTTCATGTATAGGTCTAAAATAACACTTCCCCTTCATTTTTTTTATCAGAGAACAAAGTGTTTGAATTCTTGATATGTCTCATGACTCCTAGCTATTTATCAGAGCTCTTTTAATAGTTTTGCTTCTTTATCAAATATCGTACCCATTAGGTGTCATTTTATTGGAGATTGTGCAGACATGCAGCTGATTGATGGAGGACGTTTTGCAGTTGAAAAGACTGTTGACTTTTCTTAGAAGTTTTTATAAGCCTCCTTACCTTACATAAAAAAAATTTAATATCCCTTTTTCAACACCCAGTCTTTCAGGAGCTCAAAACTCTAATTTCTCTTTCCCTATTTCTTCTGACTTACAAAGGTCATTTGGAGAACGCTTTTAAGAGGTTTTCTAGTGTCCTTTTACCATAACTCTTTTATAAAGCTAACTTCTTGGCATATACAACCGCGTTTTCTACCATTTCTAGGTTAATGGCCCATTTCACAGATCAATCCCGGGACCTAGGTTCTACAGAGGTGCCCATCCATGATGAAGCTGGTTCTTCTATGATAGCATCTTTTACGTCTTCTTCTAATGTGATGATGATCGATATTTTTTATAGCAATTGTCAAATAGTTTGGATTTGCTTGACCCCTTTAGTTTAGAGCACTGGTAAGGACATTGAGTAGTATATAGAATACCTCAGTTCTTTAAATGCCTTTCATTTTAAGTATACTTTATCCTAACTGACATCCTAGCCCCAAAGCAGAAGTACCAAATTCCTAATTCAATGAAGATTAAGGCTCTAACTCTTCATAGGATAGGGCATGTTATTGTCATCTAAATGAGGTTTGCTTTTATGAATCTGCATTTAAGCACAAGCTCAGATTCTCCATGGATGACCACGTCAGGTAGCTTTTGGTGATCATAGACCTTTCCCTAGCCTAGGTCTCACTAAATATGTGGACATGCTTAATTGGGTCGATTATGATCTTCAGAGCCATATCTCTTGAGAGCCATGATATCACAATGGAAGAGTTTATTACCCTTTTTTAACTAAAGGATAGTGGTCAGAAAGCTAAAGGAGTTCCCATTTTCTCCGCAAGGTTGGGAGCTTCTAAAATTATTAAAAGGGTGCTAAACAGTATTCAAGACTAGAAAATAAAGTACTTTTATTTTCATGGTGAGAATTGCGAGCACGATTCATAGTACCCTAATATCCACGACCTCAAATGTTAGTTCACAGAGTTAGAGTCCAAAAAACATACACTCTTGGATGGATTCGATGACTGCCCCCATTAGGGACTTACACCTTTTGAGCCCAAACAAGACGGTTCTGGAGAAGAAAAGCACCTTTGAAGCTGATGTTCAAAGTTCCCTAACTAAAAGTTCAAATCATACGGGGGAAGAGGATATAGTTATAAATTGAGTTAAGTTTACACAAGTCCTTATCTAAAAGTTAGGCCCCACACTTTTATCATCTATAAAGTAAACACCAAACTCTGAGCTCTTCCATGGATGAGGAGTAATCCTTATCTCAAAAGGGGAAAATATTATCTTTAATAATCTCTTTATGATTTGGTTTGATTTTATTTTGCCACGTTTCAATCTCCCTTGCCACATAACCAAAAAGTTAATAAAAACATTTGAATATGTGGTTAAATACGTCTTGTCAAGATTTTTATACCAACAAGATCGTTTATGTCATCGTGGCACTAGAGCTAAGCTCGTTCTTGCCTTCGCAGCTGAGTTGATTGATGATTTTTAAGACTTGATTTGGTCGAGAAAAGTCTAAAACCAATTTCTCCAAGTTTTCCACCGGTTATTGTATGAGTTATTTCTCTTCGTCTTTAGAGTTTAAAGTATCTATATCTAAGTTTTTTTGGCAATGAGGTCTACGATTGGGGGTGGCTATAATTCAGTTGTAAGGACCTCTACGTATCTCATTTTTTTTCATGGCTAAAAAGTGGTAAGACCTTCCCTCAGATTGATTTCCTCTAACCTCTCCGATCTATGGGGCATTGAAAACCTCATAGCAATATTGTAGGTGGAAACTGCAAACCTAATTTCATTAAGAGTCCCCCTTCCCATAATGATGTTGTAGTTAAGAGTTTTGTACAAGACAAGGGATTTTTCCAGTGTTATGGCATGTTTGGTACTGCTCCAAAAGTCATTGACAGTCTTATGGTTCCGAGGGACCAAGTTCTTTCACATGAAAAACTAACTAGGATAGTTGACAAAGAGATTAGGTGATCTTTCATGAGATCCATTACTTTGAATGCACAGTAATACATCAAGTTAGAGATAGCTCATGTGTCTACAAGTATCCTTTAGAAGCTGTGGTTACTGATCAGAGATGTAATCACCAACGATTCATCATGTGAACTCCAAGAAATTTAAGTCCTCATCGGTGAAAGTAAAATCAATTAGACCAGACCTCGGCAGCTGGCAGGTCTAAAGTGGAATATGTCCACCTTTGAGATGCTAGTTCGAATTCTTCGGGCATGGGCTTTCCTAGACATGCTACTTGAGCAAGAAATGGTGGACCCCGTTTAATCATAAGGATCTCCACAATGTGGTTCTTCCTCATTTCTTTGGGAGGTGCTTCAGTTTTTTTGTTCATATATTAATGGAGTTGAACTCTTTGAATAATTTTTTCTATATTCTTTGAGCTTTCAGCGATTGTTGGTCTCATGCCCATGGTCCTTATGATATCTATAGTATTTAGAGGCATCCATCTTCTTCTCAAATGTCTTCATCTTCTTGGGTTTAGGTAGTTGACCTGGGTCCAACTGGGTATAGACCTCTTCAATTCGCACTGTTAGGGGGTGAATTACTTGCAAAGTTTTTCTTCAATGGATTTAAACATATCCTTGTTTTTCTTTCTTTTCTTGTTCCATTTCTTTTGGTCATATAGAGATCTGTGTTCCTGTGAGAATCCGCAAATGCGACCCCCCCGGGTCTCGTCCCCGTTTGGTTGGGCGTCTGAAACGTCGGAACGGATTCCGTCATTCCATTTGCTGGAGTATCTTTGTTGATGGTTCATATCACGTATCCCTATGTTCTATTTCTAGATGCAAAAGGGGTTCGTTCAGAGTCGCCAGTGCGTTTTACGAGAAAACTGACAAAAAGGGTTGTGTAAGAGGAAAGGCTATAGACAAGCCTTTCTTTAGACGTTTGTCTACGAAACCAAGTTTCTATAGGGTTCGAAAACTATATTACGGTTTGGGAAGGTGTTAAGCACCCATTCTGCCCTTTCGATCTCTAGTGGTCTTATATGTTTATTCTATGTTGAAAAACTTGGATGCTTTTACTGACAGTCTACTACTTCCTAAGTGAAAACCCTAATTTTGGAAAAACGGAGAAAGGGATGAAAACCTTTGTGTTCTGAGATCCGATGTTTTTTTTATATTTGAAAGATGTAAATACAAATGACAAAACCTTTTATTTTGAAAGAGTGTTCCGTATTATTTCCTCAGATAATGACGATTTCCTCATGTTGTGATTTCCTTTGTAAAAGTTCGGATCTCTATATCGGGACTAATTCAATGTGGAACTAGAACTCTTTGAGGAGAGTTTTATCAGACACATCGCAGTCTATGAAAAAGACAGGATATGTTGATTTTAATTCTTAGATAAGTCTTATCAGTCCGGGTTTTGAAAACAGAATTTTATCCGGATGATAATGTACTTATTCTTCTGATTTTGCAAATGATTTTATCAGGGTCTCTTGTTTTGAAAACGGCAAACTATTGGTAACTTGGCAATAATTTTATTCAAATAAAACGTGGACAAAACAACAGAAATAAAACAAGTACACAGATATTTAATGATAAATACTAGGAGAGACTTTCTTTACCTTCCCGACGAGAATAATAATAAGAAAGAAAATATAATATGGCAGAGAGATCTCTGGCAAGAATAATCTTTTCCTTCTTCAGATATTTTCGAGAGTTCGATTCCAGAGACGGGACACGTCGAGTGTTGAGAATAGATTCGATAATTCTTCAGAAATAAGACGATAATCGAGAATGCTTGATGAAAGACTAGAAAATCAGATTTTTAGCTTAGAATTCCTCAATCCCAAGTTGCTGTCCCCAACCCTTGGGGGGGTGTTGGCCTATTTATACTGCTCGGGGAGGATTGTCGCGCGACACTTCTCCAAAGGGGGCATATGTCACGCGACATAGTGTCCAATATCGCACGACAAACGGCTGAAGTGATATTTCTGACAGACTAATGTGTCAGAGAGTGGATTGTCTGGTGTCAGGAGGGATTGTTGCTCGACATAGTGGGATTGTCGCGCGACATATCAGTGATTGTCGCGCGACAATGTGATATGTCGTGCAACAATCTCTCTTTAGAATAGGTTTGTTGGCCAACAAACCCTTTCGAGACAGTTTTGGGTGTTCGAGTGGGTCTCGAACCCAAAAACAATAGTTCCCGAAGGTCATTAGGGTTCTTGTAAGGGTCATGGATCGGGGTGTCTACAGTTCCCCTTGACACTTGGAAGAAGGCAAGATGGTTGATAAACTAGACAAATTATGGCTTTAGAAGGTTTTTTTTAACTCCTATATACTTGTTGACCTCGTCCAACTTAAGAGCTTTAACATGTTCTATGGGGCTAATTTGGCTAAAATCATCAAATAGTAAGAGGGACTATCTCCTTTCATAAAGGCAGCAATAGCAACGCCTTCATTTTGATTGTTGATCATGAGGCTCTCCTGATTAAAATGGCAGGCATAGTTCTTTAAGCTTTTTGTTGACCTTTGTTTGATGATGAAAAGGTAGGTAAATGGTTTAAACTACTTCTTTGTTCCAAGGAAATTGGACAGGAACCTTGTTCCAAGCTCTTTAGAGCTTTGAATAGAACTGGGAGGAAGATTGTTGCACCACATATGAGCTTCCCCCTTGAGGGTTGTTATAAAAGCTCTGCATATGATACCGTTAGTGATGTTTTAGAGGCTTATCATATTCCCATATTGCTAATAGTGATCCAAGGGTCTAAAGAGCCATCACATGACTCTAAAGTTGGGAGTTTAAACTGTTCTAAAATAAGATATGTATATGTTATGTAAATTGGGACTCTGAGTCTTTTACCAGGGCTATGGTAGAGTTGCTCCATAAGTGGTCCATCATTTTAGCACTTCAGCTTGTTGGACCATCATTTTAGACCTAAGTGTCTTTTCCACCTTTGTTACAGTGTCCTTAGAAATTATGTTGATGACAAACAATTGAAGTCTATCTACCACTCCTTGATCAGGACATAGGGGAGATATGCTTCCCTTTTCTCCAACTTTATTTAGGATTAAGGCCTTAGAATTCCATCCTTTACAACATTCACCTGCGGATCTCTGGGAGGAAGAAATGGATAGGAAGGTCTGATTCGTCCAAAGATTCTTGTACCTAACTAAATTGGCTAGCAACGGTCTTGCTATTGTAACCATGGCTTTCGTAAGGACTCTTGCGTCGGTTTCCGAGCTTGTTGATATATGGTTGTAATGCATACTCTAGGTGGGGCAGACAAATAGCTATCCTTATGTTAGGTTGGGGGGGTAGCCCTTTGAGCTATGAGCTTGTCAGTTTGAACTTGCGGGGTTTGCTTGTTGTGCTATTAATCCGATTAGAGGGTTAGTTTGGGTGTTGTCAGAGGACATAATGGATATATGAGGTTGAACACTTGTGTTTAAGAATGTTTGACTTGGGAACTATTGTTTTCCACATATGGCGCCAAACTATTTGTGTACAAATCCAGAATAACTAACTACACAATATATGCTGATTAGTTTGATAAAGAAAGATTATGGTGGGTAGGTAGTGTGAATGGCACGTCGACAATACGACATCTAACTCAAACAATCAACACAACAAATAAAAAAGATTATAAAGGATATTTGCCCCTAATTGATATAGACTACTCATAATTAGCGAAGGAGCTCTGAGCTTTGGGAGCCTTTGTAACTGATAATATAGTACAGAAAACCTCTATTTACAAATGAATGGGCACTTCAGGCTGGTCTAGCTATTACAATGGGATATTTAAAATACTCACTCACCAATTAGCTATATATATTTAAGCCTATAAGCTTTAGTATGCTTATCAGAGTTGCATAATACATGTATAAAACATTTTAATTGAGGAAACAACTCTTGTTCTCACTCTAGTAAGTGTATTAAGTTAGTAAGCATTTAATGTAGTCATGGTGGACTGCATATCCACTATTGTAACATCTGCGTATTCACTGAGTATGGAGTTTTGTTGTACATAGAAAATGCCTAAAATATGTTTCCCATTTAAAAAATTACAATAAAATAATGTTTAAAGTATGACTCAAATTCATAATCTGAAATGTAATAATACAAGTCATTAGAACTCAACCTAACACCATACTTGTTTATTTTCTTTTGTAAATCTATGTATAATGTCAAAAATAATTATATATAATATTATACACACATTGAGTATGCTACTAATTTTAATATATACGTGTGTGTATGAATATGTGCGCATTTGACTTTTCTTTCAATTTGAACCTTATAAAATTCCATTTACCCCCAAAATATACAAAACATAATACGGATCTTAATATAAGACTAGCATGTGATTTGGTAATTTGAACAGCTTATCAAATATTGGCAAATTCTAATTCAATGAGTTGAAATCACCATGTACACTCCCTGAAACCACTTATTTAATTTTTTTTACTGTCAAATACTCCTTCCGTTTTAAATAAATGTATACCATCGCAAAATAGTATATATTAACTATACTCCTGTTTTAAATAAATGTATCATATCTCATAATATGGGTGATTTTGCTTTTATTTGCGAATACTTTCGGTTAATCCTCGTTTTTGGAGTTCGTTAAGTTAATCCATGTAACCTATTTAGTTTAACCACGAATTGTGATAAACTAACAAAAAAAAATAAAAAAAATTAGTGACTTAGTCATTTACAATAATTATTCGTAAGTAATTTAATAACAAAATAACTACCAAACTAATCAATTTATCTGTCTTAATAAAAAATTGAGAATATTAAGAATTTAAAAGGGAAAAGTTAAAAAAGGTAAAGTTAAAACCCTCGGTTTTGTTCTTCACTGTAATTTCACCATATATAAAGAATTCAACAAAAGGGAAGGACGCCATCAACGATGATCACTTTGTCAATTTTCACAGTCGATTTACCTAGATTTTTTGACTTCTCTTCTGTGGAATTGTACTTCTCTACTTCATTCATTTACTTATAAATCCTAGAACAAACCAACAAGCGTTTTGGGTCCAAGATTCTTTTTTTGTCAATAGCTAATTTAGCAACTCAATTAGGGCCGGGACCGGTTCGGTTCCGAGCCAATTTTGGAAGAACCTTTAACCGAACCATTTATATCATAATGGTTTCGGTTCTAAGTATGAAAAGATGAAGAACCGTTTAAGAACCGAACCGGTTCTAAGGTTCGGTTGCTCCAGTTTATCATTTAACCGTTAACAAGAGAAACCAAAAGATTAACGGTTATTTGGTTCTTCCGGTTTATTGGTTAACCGTTAATAAAAGAAAAACTGAAATATTAACGATTATTGGAAAGAAATAATGGTTCTAACAGTTCTGTTCCTAAGCATTGTAATAGAGCTTAGAAGGAAAAATTCAATAACGGTTCCTTAACGGTTATTGAAAAGAAATTATACTAAGAACCGTTAATAAATAGACAAGAACCGAACTGTTAAAAAAATTAGCAAATTTCAAAGAACCGAACCAAACCGGTTCTCTGGTTCCCGGTTCTATTTTCCTAGCCCTAAACTCAATTAAGGTTGGATTCATTACTTTTAAAACTTTTTGCATTTCTTGTCGTCATAAATCATTGATATAAGTAAAAATGGAATATTATTGATTTATTTTTAAGAACCTTAATAAGAATGGCTAATATAGTTGCATATAGTTAAATTGGGATATCATCGACTTCACTTTTGACATATTATTACATTGATAAAGCCTATGAATTTGGAAATTCTTTTAATACTATAATTGAAATTAAGTTCTCCAACTAGACGTTAAACAGACTACACTTTTAAGTATGAATTCATGACTAGAAACATAATTGCGGAGTACGTATTAGAAGATAGCGATTGAAATAAACCGTATTCGCCACTAAATCCTAGTTATGTTTCATTGTTGTCTGCTTATAGTGATATAATAATCCAACCCATAAAAAATAAGTGTATGTGCAATATAATTTTAATTGGTGCATATACTCCTAAATTTTTAAAATGTGATTTTGTAAAACTTGATTAAAAAATGTCATAAATATAAGGTGGATCAACTGAAAAAAGTTGCAAATAGAAACAAAATTATCCCAATAATATATAGTGACTTGTATTTTTAGGGTGATTTTATTTCTATCCACCATATTTTGCAGTTAATCCACCCTTAAATCATGGAAATTTTGAACAAAGTTTTAAGATATTACCCTTTTCAAAATCGATAAATATTTCCACCAATTAAAATTAAATTATAATTATATTAATTTAGATTCTATTTTAGTTAAGATTCCTAATCCAAATATAATTCCTTTTTAAAATTATAATACATATACACATTCTTTGGTGTTCTTCCTCATCAAAATACATCACCAAGCTTATTACAAAAACTCCATTACAAAATGCTCTACAAATTCTTGTGACTTAATAAATACAATAAAAATCAACACTTTAAAGCTTTAGGCATAGAGAGGGAGAGAGAGAATGTGGGTGAATTATATATATGTAATCTATATGTATATAAATGGAGTCTGTAGGTGGCCGAATATATATATATATATATATGTATACATCCATCTTTCTATATATATGTAATATGTGTTTCCAGCACTTATAAATTTTGCCTTTACGGATTCTCTTGTGTTAAAAATATAATTTGTAATTTTGTATTTTCTAGAATACTCTAGCCCAAGTGTACTAGAAATACCATGTAGTATCTTTCTAGAGAAATCTAATTATCATGTACCTCAAATAGATTTAAGTACATAGAGAATTCTAGATTCCAAGGAAATATCTAGGGTTCTAGACTTTTCTTTAATAGACTATAAATTGATGACCTTGTGACCAAATGTGTTAGAGAAAAAACAAGAAAAGCAACTAAATAATTGTACTCCTCTCCTTTCCAATTAAATAAAATTCTGCTTTTACATTTAAGAAGCATTTTACACCCAACAAATTTGGTATCAGAGGGAGCTTTAACCCCTTTTCTTTATTGTCCTTCTAAACCCATTTTTTGAAAACCCATCAAAGTGAAGCTATGGCAACGTCATCTAACAGCTTAAGTTTCAATTATACACATTTGTCAATTCCCATTTTTGATGGAGAGCATTATGACTACTGGAGCATTCAAATGAAGACAATATTCATCTCACAAGACTTGTGGGATTTGATTGAAGAAGGATTTGATATCGGGTCGTCCTCATTAACAGCTGCACAACGAAATGAGCTAATTAAAAGAGATGCAAAGGCTCTGCAATGCATTCAACAAGGGGTAAGTAAAACCATCTTTCCTAGAATTATGGGTGCAACTAAATCAAAAGAAGCATGGGAAAGTTTAAAAAGGGAATTTCAAGGATCCGACAAAGCAATCACAATTAATCTTCAAACTTTGTGGAAGGATTTTGATAATTTGGGAATGAAGGAAAGCGAAAATATTCAACAATTTTCTTCTCGAGTTACAGAAATTGTTAATCAAATTCGATGTTGTGGAGACACAATTACCGAGAAGAGAATTGTTGAAAAAGTTCTTAGAAGTTTACCACCAAAATTTGATCACGTCGTCGCTGCGATAGAAGAATCCAAAGATTTGACAAAATTAACAGTTCAGGAACTAATGAATTCTCTCAAGGCCCATGAAAGTAGAATGAGCAGGTTCTCAAATCAATCTTTGGAACAAGCACTCCAAACTAGATTAAACTTCTATGGGAACAACTCTTCTAAGTTCGATGAAAGGAGAGGCGCGGCACAAACTCGAGGCAGGAATGAAAGAAATAGAGGAGGCTCAAGTCCTTCTCAAAATCAAAGCAGGAGACAAAGTGGAAGAGGTTTCTTCAATTTAAGAAATTTGAACGGTAACTTTAGTTCCCACTGCCTTATTTGCAAAAAATCAAATCACGATAGCAAAAATTGCCGTTTTAAATGCAAAAGATGCAAATTTTCGAATCACTCAGAAAGAGATTGTTGGTATAAAGATCAAAATAAGGCAGTAAATTTTTCTGAAGAAAAAGAAGAAGAAACTTTATTTTCCTGCATGAAAGTTGAACATGATTCACAAAATACTTGGTACCTGGACAGTGGTTGTAGCAATCACATGACCGGGAATAAAGAAAATTTTGTGAAGCTAGAAAATAAATTCTCTGCACGAGTAAAACTTGGAGATGGCAATACAAAACAAATTGAAGGCAAAGGAGTAGTAGCTGTTCAAACAATGGGAGGTCAAAAAAAATACATTCATGATGTTTATTATGTGCCTGGTTTAGCGCAAAACCTCCTGAGTGTTGGGCAATTAGTTAGAAAAGGTTATTCTTTGCACTTTGATAATGGTGAATGCAAAATAATTGATAAAAAAGAAAATCTCACAGTGGCTAAAGTAAATATGACATCAAATAATGTATTTTATCTTATTATGCCACTTTGTGAAAAATTCGCCTTCAAAACAGAAAAGGAGGAATCATATCTTTGGCACCTAAGATATGGGCATTTAAATTTTACCGGGATGAAATTATTGAAAGATAAAAATATGGTGCGTGGTCTTCCTTCCATTGGAAAAATTGATGAAATTTGTGAAGGGTGCATATATGGGAAAATGCATAGACTGCCATTTCCAAAGACGTCTTGGCGTGCTCGGGTTCCATTAGAATTGGTGCATGCTGATATTTTTGGGCCAACAAAAACACCATCTCTTAGTAATAAGAGATATTTTCTATTGTTTGTTGATGATTTTACAAGAATGATGTGGTTATATTTTCTTGAACAAAAATCCGAGGCCTTTAAAGTGTTTCAACAATTTATGGCCTATGTTGAAAGACAAAGCGGACATAAATTGAAAATTCTGAGAACGGATCGTGGTGGAGAATTTATCTACCCATTTTTGGAGTATTGCAAAGAAACGGGCATACGAAGACAATTGACAGTTCGTTATAGTCCACAGCAAAATGGTGTAGCCGAAAGGAAAAACCGAACAATTGCAGAAATGGCTCGTAGCATGCTAAAAGGGAAAGGGCTGCCAAACAAATTATGGGCAGAAGCAGTTAACACGGCTGTCTTCTTACTCAATCGTTCTCCCACAAGAGCGGTTCTAAACAAGACTCCATATGAAGCATGGCATGGAGAAAAGCCCCAGGTAAAATTTCTAAAGGTTTTTGGCTGCATTGCTTATTCTCATATTCCTATACGGAAAGAAAAATTTGATGAAAAAGGGGAGAAATTTATTTTTATTGGATATAGTGACGAATCAAAAGGATATCGTCTTTATAATCCAATAACAAATAAGTTGATAATCTCTCGTGATGTCGAATTTGACGAAATGAAATCATGGAATTGGGAAAATAATTCTTCTGAAAATAAAACGACTTTTGAGTGTTTTGAAGAACAAAACAATCAGGAACACCAAAGTCCCGAAGGCAGCTCAAGAGTAAATACGCTAAGCCCAACACGTGAAAACTTACAAAGGTCACTTGATGAGAATGAAAGTCCCTTGAACTCTGAATCGCCCCCAAGAAAGGTACGCTCTTTAAATGATATATATGAATCATGTGATCTTGCATTTTTCACTTGTGAACCTCAAAATTTTAAAGAAGCAACACAAGAAGAAATTTGGACTAATGCCATGGATGAAGAAATTGCCACCATTGAAAAAAATAATACTTGGGAGCTTGTAGATCTACCAAAAGGAAAAGAAGTGATTGGATTAAAGTGGATCTACAAGACCAAGTTCAATGAAGATGGCAGTATTAAAAGGCATAAAGCCCGGTTGGTTGCAAAAGGCTACTCACAACAGCCCGGAGTAGACTTTAATGAAACTTTTGCACCCGTAGCCCGCATGGAAACTATAAGAACAGTTCTTGCAATAGCGGCACAAATGGAATTGCAAGTGTTTCAACTTGATGTAAAATCTGCCTTCCTAAATGGTGAATTGGAAGAAGAAGTCTACGTTGAGCAACCCGAAGGATATTTGAGGAAAGGCAAAGAAGACAAGGTATATAGGTTGAGGAAAGCCTTGTATGGCTTAAAGCAAGCGCCGCGAGCATGGAATAGCAAGATAGACAAGTATTTTCAGCAAAATGAGTTTGAAAGAAGTAAAAGTGAGCCATCATTGTACGTAAAAAAGGAAGGTACGCAAGATTTTCTTATTGTTTTCCTTTATGTTGATGATTTAATTTACACTGGTACTAATACAAAGATGGTGAAGAATTTTAAAAGTGCAATGATGAAGGAGTACGAGATGACAGATTTGGGACTCATGAAATATTTTCTCGGTATTCAAGTGCGGCAAACGAAAGGGGAGATATTTATCTCTCAAGAAAAGTATGTTGAAGATCTGCTAAAGAGATTTCAAATGACCAATTGTAAACCAATTTCTACTCCAATTGCGCTAAATGAAAAATTACAAATGAGCGATGGGGCGCCAAAAGTCGATGCAAGAGATTATCGAAGCTTGGTGGGATCTCTCATTTATCTCACCAACACACGGCCCGATATTGTTTATCCTGTTAGTCTTATTTCAAGATTCATGAGTGATCCAAGCAGATTACATTTTGTAGCAGCAAAAAGAATTTTACGTTACATTCAAGGAACCAAAAATCATGGGCTCAAGTACATAAAAGAACAACAAAATAAACTTGTTGGTTTCACTGATAGTGATTGGGCAGGATCTCTCGACGATCGGAAAAGCACTTCTGGGTTCGTGTTTTGCTTAGGTTCAAATGTGATTTCTTGGTCTTCAAAAAAGCAAAAGACCATAGCTTTGTCATCAGCAGAAGCTGAGTACATTGCAGCAACGGATGCAGCTTGTGAAGCAATTTGGCTAAGGAGAATTCTCACTGATTTGCAGCAAGAACAAAAAGAAGCAACAATCATCTATTGTGACAACATGTCTGCCATCTCTATGACAAAGAATCCAGTGTTTCATAACCGCTCAAAGCACATTGAGCTCCGTCATCATTTTATTCGACAACTGGTACAAATGGAGGAAATCCAACTAGAGTTCGTGAACACAAACGAGCAGTTGGCTGACATTTTTACTAAAGCAGTTGCATCGGAGAAATTCAACAAGTTCAAAGCTCAAATGAAAATTACAAATTAAGGAGGGGTGTTAAAAATATAATTTGTAATTTTGTATTTTCTAGAATACTCTAGCCCAAGTGTACTAGAAATACCATGTAGTATCTTTCTAGAGAAATCTAATTATCATGTACCTCAAATAGATTTAAGTACATAGAGAATTCTAGATTCCAAGGAAATATCTAGGGTTTTAGACTTTTCTTTAATAGACTATAAATTGATGACCTTGTAACCAAATGTGTTAGAGAAAAAACAAGAAAAGCAACTAAATAATTGTACTCCTCTCCTTTCCAAATAAATAAAATTCTGCTTTTACATTTAAGAAGCATTTTACACCCAACATCTTGTTCATTGCCGACTCCAAGATTTTGTCTTTGGATTGATATATTCATGATTTTATGGATTATTATTGAAATCGTTCTCTTCTCTCTCTATAATCAGAGTGATGGGTTCTCGCCATAATTGGAAATTCGACTGCGGTTAGGCCGGAGAGGAGTTCTTCGAGCTGGTACGTATCAATTCTGACTAACATGCACTAGGAGGGAACCAAAATCGGATCGGTAGTTGACAAACTCCCGATCAAAATTCCAACAAAAACTAGCCTAATTGATACTGAAAATAGGGCAAAAAGAGAGAAGAGAAGCATAAATGAATAACGAGTTAGT
This sequence comes from Lonicera japonica, assembly GCA_021464415.1. Lineage (NCBI taxonomy): Eukaryota > Viridiplantae > Streptophyta > Magnoliopsida > Dipsacales > Caprifoliaceae > Lonicera > Lonicera japonica. Next base: position 36,756,355 of record CM038466.1, on the reverse strand, counting down.
ACATAGAGAGGATTCTCCTTTATGTCGGTCTCTTTCGGTGAATCCATGTACGGATAATCAACTGGATGGTTTTTGAGGTCGGTTAGGGGGGATTTTCGGCCACCGAAAATGGATTCTGGTGATCATAATGCTATATCGGAAGGGATGCGTGTTTGAAATTTTTAAGGTTTTTAATTTAGTTTAATGCTGAGAAGGGGATAGGAGAAATAATATTGATCTCAATTTCAACACACTCCTTTTTTTTTTTGAAAAAGTTATTTACCTATTTTATTCTCTCCCGTCTAGGCTACATCTCACAATCTTTGCAACACCAACCATCTCCTCCTTTTCTCATTATTCTTCTGCAATTTATGTTCCAATAATACATGGAAAACAGATAGTGGTGGTGATTATTTTGATGAGTTGGAGAACCCGTGGTTATAGTTGGCCGGAGACTTGATGATTCTGACGAAAGTTAATTAAGATTTACCCATTGCTTGATATTAAAATCTAAATTTTTAAAGTGATTGTACTTATTAATTTAGTGGATATTATAGCATTAAATTATTATTCAAAATAATATTTATAAAATTAAATAAATAATATTTTTAATCAGTGTATCCATGCTCGTGGATTAACTTAATAGGTAATGCGGATTAACTTAACGGTGCGGATTAACTGCAAGATACGGTGGATACAGACAAAATCACCCTATTTTTAACCACCTATTAGTTTGAAATTTTTATTTTTCAAATTTTCATAAAAAATATAAAATTAATGAGACTTTTGAGAAAAATAAATCTCGAAGACTTGCCCATTAAGTATAAAAAAAGTAACAAAGACACGAAGAAAGTTAAAGGGTGCCCGTAAAAGTGCCAAGAAAAGAATGCTAGCACCCATTTTTAATAACATCGAACTCATATAATTAAAAAAATTATTTTAAATAAATCCACTTAAGAAATCTCTATACTTTCTTTATCACTGATGCGTACTTTATCCACCTATGTTTATGTTTATTTATAAACATACATACATACATACATACATACATACATACATATATATATATATCTTAATTTTCTTTATATGCTCAAATTTCTTTTTCTATGGACCTTCATGAACATCTCTCTCTATATTCATAAGTTGAGATTATTGTTTTCCTCTTCCCTGAACTTAGTTCCCAAAGAAGTTTTTGTCTTTCTTCTTGAAGTTGGAGTGGGGTAATCAATCTTTATCCATGAAAAAAAGAATGAAAAAAAAAACATGTAAGAAATTAATAATCACTTTTTAATTAGACAATAATGGCAATGAAATACCAAAAATGAAAAATACAATATGTTTTAGGTAAAAAATAAAGACAATGAAATGCTTCTCAATGATAGTTTCCATGGAATATAATTATAGGCAATTCAATTCTAGAAAAATTCAATGTATGCTAAACACATTCTAAATTTTATTTGATCAATTTTATTGATGAACAACAAGTATTATTGAGAGAAAATGAATTTATGGACGAAAATAGATGTTTGTAAAGCAATATTTTTTTATTGAAAAATAAATTCATCTTTAGGATGTCATAATGTTTTCGACTTCTATTTCATTGATAATTATTAAGACCATACTTGTATTTGTATTCCACTGGTAATTATTAAGACAATGTTTATATTTGTAATTCTTATGGCTAAATTGTATTTAGTGATATAATTATTTGAGACCAAAATGATGTTTTTGGAGACCCAACTAATTTAATTGTAGAATTTTGTTCTTTAAGAAATTATTTTTAGTGGCAAAATAATTTTGTTAGAGGTGTTTCTATAAGGGTGTTTTAATAATTAAGTGTGCTCTTCTAAATTTAAAATTTATGTGTTGGAGTTTAAAAATTAAGTGTGGAACACTAATTTTTTAGAGTGATTTTACTAGCACCTAAAGTAAAAGGGTGATTTTGTTTCTGTCCGTCATATCTTGCTAATATTCACGCTATTAAGTTAATCCGTGAACGTGGATAAACTAACAAAAAAAAATATTATTAATTTAATTTTATAAATATTATTTTGAATAATAATTTAATACGAAAATATCCATTAAAGTAATAAGTACAACCAAATCTTAATTAATGCCGAGACTTCTTTCTCCATTGACGGAAACCATTTTTCTCTCTCTAAAATTCACGACCACTCCATTGACGACAGGGTATATGTTCTGAAGAGTGTCAACCGGGTAATTTTGGTAAATATATGGAGTGGTGGTGATGTTTGTGATGGTGTTTGGTTCCTCGAAAAATGCAATGATCCTTTAGAGAAAACAGAGTCAAAAAGAAAATGGTGGTTAAAGGTTGCCATTGAATGAATGAATCCTTTTGTGGAATTGAAAAATTGGAAAGGGCCTTAAAAAGAAAGTGATGGAAGAGAGATTGAGAGCAAGGGCAAATGATAGCAATCAAGAGGAAAAAGTGGGTATGAGGCAAACCTTATGAATTAAGGTTGGGTTTATGTAAGCACGAGGAGAGAGAGAGACAAGACATTCAAATCTGTTTATATATAAAATGATAGTGCTAAAGTATACTTTTAGTTAAATATAAAAAACACAAAAACACAATATGTATTATATAGTATATAGATTCTCGTAAAATACATAATTCTTTTTATTTATAGTTGATTTTAGAAAGAAAAATGGGTGGAGAATTTGGAGATGGTGATAATTGAAGTACAGAGAGAAATATGTAGGATTTAGATAGAGAAAGAAATGGTTTCAGTCAATTTTAGAGAACGAGTGAGAAATGGTGTTTGTGAATTTTAAAGAGAGAAAAATATAATTATAATTTAATTTTAATTAGTGGATATATTTATTAATTTTTTAAAAAATAATATTTTAAAATTTTGCTTAAATTTTTCATAATTTAAAAATTAATTAATTACAAGATATAGTGGATAAAAACAAAAAACACCCAAACGAAAATGGAATCACATACAAGTTAAAAAAAATGGAGTGGGGGGCCACCAAAATATGAATTATAAATAACCACCAGGATTTTTGCTTCACCGCCCAAAAAAAATCAAAACCCACCTCCCAAAATGACGAAAACACCCCCACCATCTCTCCTATTCATCTCTTTCCTTCTCTGCTTCATCCTACCTTTCCATGTAAACTCCCAAACTATGAGTGACCAAGAACAAGCCATCCTTCTCAGCCTAAAACAATATTGGTCCAATCCATCATCAATCAACCACTGGGCCCCATCATCCAATTCCACCGACCACTGTACCTGGCCGGAGATCACCTGCACCGGCGGTTCCGTAACCGGAATCACACTCGTCAATATAGGCATTGCCGGAGATATCCCACCGTTCATTTGTGACCTCAAAAACCTCACCACTATCAATCTCTCGTACAATGAAATCCCCGGTCCTTTCCCGACCGTTCTCTATAACTGTTCCAATCTTCAATACTTAGACCTCTCTCAAAACTTTTTTGTAGGCCGGATTCCGGTCGACATTGACCGGTTATCTCCTCGGCTTCAGTACCTCAGCCTCACCGCCAACAACTTCACCGGCGACATTCCGGCAGCCATTGCCCGATTCCCGGAGCTCACCACTCTTTCTCTATCTCTAAATTTGTTTAATGGCTCATTCCCGCCAGAAATCGGGAACTTATCGAATCTTGAAGTTCTTGAATTGGGCTATAACGGGTTTACTCCCTCCACGATTCCGGGGAGTTTTGCGAATTTATCAAAGCTGAGAAGGCTATACATGGCGGTATCAATGCTGACCGCAGAAATCCCGGAAAGTATCGGAAGCTTGACCGCCCTCGAGTTCATTGATTTATCTGAAAATGATTTGAGTGGTAATATTCCAAGAGGGTTATTCTTGTCGAAGAACTTAACTGAGATATATCTTTACAGTAACAGGTTGACGGGGTCGATTCCTCAATCTGTTGAAGCCTTGAATTTGAAGATAATTGATCTATCTGCAAATTATTTGGCCGGGCCTATACCAGTAGGCTTCGGAAATCAGACGAAACTAACGAATTTGAGCCTGTTCTACAATAAATTATCCGGCGAAGTTCCAGTGAGTATTGGCCGGTTGCCAGAGCTGAAAAATGTCCGTTTGTTTGACAATAATCTGAGTGGAAGTATACCGCCAGACTTTGGGCGATTTTCGAAGCTCATAATCTTTGAAGTTAACGACAACCAATTTGTCGGAACGTTGCCAGAAAGTTTATGCGTCGGTGGGGTATTGGCAGGTGCTATTGCGTCTGACAACAATCTTAGTGGCGAAATCCCAAAATCACTTGGGAATTGTAGTAGTTTGTTGATTCTTCAGGTTTATAATAATCGGTTTTCCGGTCGGATTCCCGACGGTTTGTGGACTTCTCCAAATATAATGACGTTGTGGGTAAGCGATAATTTTTTTACAGGTCAGTTACCGGTAAAAATTTCATCGAATTTAACCCTAATTGAAATCAGCAACAACAATTTCTCTGGCGAGATTCCGGCCAGTGTGTCTTCTTGGAACAATTTGAAGGAGTTGAAAGCAAGCAATAATTTGTTCGCAGGTACAATTCCTCAAGAACTCACTTCTCTTCCATTTCTGGAGACACTTTTGCTAGATAGGAATCAACTTTCCGGGCAAATTCCGTTGAATATTATCTCCTGGACATCGCTATCATCATTAAATCTCAGTCATAACCAACTCCGTGGCCAAATTCCTGCCGGACTGGGATTTTTACCTGTACTCACAGAGTTGGACTTGTCGGAAAATGATCTTTCTGGTCAAATTCCGGCGGAAGTTGGAAAGTTGAGGCCAACTTCTCTCAATCTCTCCTCCAATCTCCTCACCGGAAAAGTCCCTGGTCCATTCGAAAACAGAGCTTTCGAAAACAGCTTCTTGAACAATCCTGGCCTTTGTACAGATAACCCATCACTAGGCCTCCAAACTTGCCTATCCAATCCAAGAAATACCCGCAGAATTTCCTCCCAGTTCATAATTGTTGTCACAAGCATTGCGTTTATGGTTCTCATAGCGGCTCTCCTTTTCTCTTTCTATCTCATCAAAAATTTTAGAAAGGAAAAGCGCGGGTTAGAAACGTGGAAGCTCACTTCTTTCCAAAGACTCAGTTTCACTGAATCCACCATTTTGTCGAGTTTGACAGACAATAACACAATCGGAAGTGGCGGGTCTGGGAAAGTATACCGAGTAGCAATTAACCGTTCAGGTGAATCGGTCGCGGTTAAGAGGATATGGACCAACATGAAACTGGACCATCATTTGGAGAAACAATTTAATTCCGAAGTTGAGATACTAAGCACAATTCGACACTCCAACATAGTGAAACTAATGTGCTGCATTTCAAGTGAGAAATCAAAGCTCCTAGTGTACCCGTATTTTGAAAACCGGAGTTTGGATCAGTGGCTTCATGGGAAGGAAAGATCATCGAGTGGCTCGGCCTCGGTGCACCATGTGGTCTTGGACTGGCCTAAGAGGCTGCAGATCGCAGTGGGGGCAGCTCGAGGATTGTGCTACATGCACCACGATTGCTCACCTCCGATCATTCACCGGGACGTCAAATCAAGCAACATACTGTTGGATTCAGAATTCAATGCGAAAATTGCGGATTTCGGCCTAGCCCGGATCTTGATCAACGATGGGCATAATAAAATGTCAGCTGTGGCCGGATCTTTCGGTTACATAGCTCCCGGTAAGTGTTACAGAAACATTTGAGGCAATTGTTTCAGTTCCCTCCACAATTAAGTCTAAGAGGAGGACATCTTAGTTTTCATTTCAAAAATAAGAACTATTTTTTCTTTACCTAAAACAACATTCAATTTTTTATTCTTTGGAAAAAATTAATACCCTCCCAAACCAACGAACACCTTCAGCTCACCCCTCCTCCTCACCCTCGAACCCACCGCAACTTTTCATTTTTCCATCTCTAACGGTCACTTTTCTTTTTAGCTTTTTTTTTTTTTAAATCTTTTGTGTAGTATGTATATATACATACAAACACAAATAAACAAAGTTGTCGAAGATAGTAATATATAATAAGGGGTTCATTGTGGGTTAGGTGGCCGCCAGAGCTCTGGCGGGAGTGTTGTAGATGTTTTATTTACTAAGAAGTGCACAAATTAGTATTTAGTATAATTTAGGTAAGAGCGATATCGAATCTTAGAGATTTGATTGATGGAATAAAAGTATCTTTCACTATCTTAAATTAATTTATAATCTACCTTAAAAATTGGGATGAATGATTTATCAATTAAAAAAATACGAATAAAATAATCAATTAATAAAATACTAAAGTGGCGGAGTCATATATTTAATATCACGTTCTTAATATTCATGCCTAATAAACTCTACTCTTTGTCTCGGACTAATTTGGTCTCTCGACTTTATTAGATGCGTAAAATAAATTCAATTAAACTCAATTAATTTTTAAAGTCTAATTATTAATTATTCCACGGCCAAACGTGCGTATAAGATCAAAACACTTACTATACCCGTCAAAACACAATTTATACTCACTTTTAACAATTCATAAAATGAATTCAACAAATTATAATGAGAATCCAATCGTATTTTTTATCAATTAAAATAGGCATTCAATAGTCAAAACACAATTTATAATCACTTTTAACAATTCATAAAATGAATCTAACAAATTATAATGAAAATCCAATCGTACTTTTTTATCAATTAAAATACGCATTCAATAGGAAAAATTATTATAACATTAAATTGGTATAATCAATTGATATGAATACGTGCAAAAAAATCAATCAAATATGATGATATTATTTATACCCTCCAAATCTCTCACAAATACCTCCTCCAAAATTTAACTAAAAACACTTCTTATAAACAAACTCTCCCTCCTCACCTCTCATTAAGCGAGTAGGGGGTCTTTTATAATTGCTTGACTGCTTTGAGGCTTTTTAATAGATGGGCTTGATTTGCACAAATGGCCTAGCTCTCTAATTGGTTGAGATGGGCTTGGCCCACTTTTGGCCATGGTTAGTGCTTAACGCTACATAAAAACTAAGTATTTTGCATGTGTCATTGAAAGGAATCGAACCAAGGTCTCTTACGAATAGACTCTCTACACTAACCAACAATGCTGCTTACTTCCTTTGTCTAACTATTTCACTCCTCTTCCTTTTAATCCTAGATGCTGCCTTTCCATTTTTTTCACCAAATTTATTTTGGCCATAACTTTTTCGTTTTAACTCTGAATTGCTTCATTCAAAAGCCAAATTTCTCAATTAAATTTTGAGCACCTGAGAAGTACTAAAAACACAACTAACATATGCTCTTCAAACTATATATTAGTGGGCTACAAAGTACTAACTTTTTGGCACATCAAGGGGCGATGGTTGGTGTGGCCTAACTGTCACTCATGAATGAAAGATCTTCGTCTCCAACCAATGCCAAAAAATAATTAAAAAGGTATGGTAAGAATATATATGACAATTTAAAAGAAGGGTATATCCTTGTAGTGGACAAACATTTAAAAGTGTCATCTGTTTAAAACAAAATGTGGAAGAAGCCCTCCATGTGTTATGGAGAAGTAAGGTGTCATTTTCTTTGCATATAATTGAGAAATGAGGACTTATAACCCATTTTCTTTAACATTTTTATGTATGTATCTACGAATTTCAGAATATGCAAAAACAGCAAGAGTGAATGAAAAGATAGATGTGTATAGCTTCGGGGTGGTCCTACTAGAGCTAGTGACAGGAAAAGAAGCAAATAAGGGAGGTGAGTATACCAATCTAGCCGAATGGGCATGGCAACACATTCAAGAAGGGTACCCCATAACCGATATCTTGCACGCTGACATCAAAGAGCCTTGTTACTTGGATGAGATAATTAGCGTTTTTAAACTCGGGATCAATTGTACCGAAAAACTGCCCTCGACTAGGCCTAGCATGAAGGAGGTTAGCCAAATTTTGCTTCGGTGTAGCCCAACACCTTCATTTGAGGAGAAGAATGCTGCAAGTGAGGTGGATTTTCTTTCTTCTTAAGAACTCCAAGCGAAAGTGGGAATCAAAAAGTGAAGATGATGGTTTAAGGTAAATTGTTTGATCCCAAGGCTAAAAATGTAGAAGATGCCATATAAGAAAAGTGTGGATACCCCATTTTACGATTGTATTACGCCGTTCCTTCATTTCAAGCTCATTATAACTCTTAGTCGTTACTATAGTCAATTTGAGTTTTGGGGTAGTGAAATTTTGTTATGGGTGATTCGGTGTGGTTTGGAGACTTCCCGAATGTTGTATTAATGTCATATAACTCCTTGGTGGGATCACAAAATAATTCGAGTGGTCTGGATGAAAATCGGTTCTTAAATTGCTTGTTTTTATTCTACCAACAAAATGATGTTCCTTCTTTTGTTAATCTGTAACTTCTTCATCCGAGATCCAAATAAGTCCAAGTTTGTGCATTTGGAAAGGTATTTCAATTGTTTAAAACTTTTGTGTTTTGGCTGGAACCCAATTTCCACTCCTTGATGGTGAAAAATGGGTGCTAAGTTGCAAAACTACCAAAAACTTGCACAGAGTGACTTTACATGCTGGCTAGTCTACCCTTTCTCCATATCGGTCTACCATTATTGAAGTTAGGAGATTTTGGTTTGCGGACCGATCCCCAAAATGGGCATTCGGGTCTACCCTATTTGACTGTGTGACAATGCGTAAAAAGTGAAAGTTATTACACCTAAGTGCAGGCGGTTAAGTTATAGTTGACGCGAACCCGGATCGTCTTTCCTAACCAGGCTAATGGATCCTCAACCATTGAACTACGAATGTAGCAAGAACCTTGGAATATGTCGAAAAGATGGAAAGCGGAAACCTCAACCCAATATTCAAAAAAGCATGAACCTTGGTATAATGAATAACGCCACAATCTAGTGTGGTTGCTAGATTGATAAGTCAAGAACAATTGAATTAATCAATTCAACATGTTCAACATGCTTTTAGAGAACACAAAGAGAAAACTCTCAATTTAATTAATCATCAAAACTCTTTATCATAAAACAATAATGTGCCTCCTTTTAATAGGCGTAAACAAAGCCTTAATCCTAATTCAAAAAGGAAACTATTTCCTACTTAGAAAAGGAAAATAAAACTCCTAGAATATTTCTAATACAATAAGAAAATTAATAATAAAAATAATATGGACACTTATACAAAAAGGAAAATAAAACTCCTAGAATATTCCTAATACAATAAGGAAATTAATAATAAAAAGGATATGGACACTTATACAAAAAGGAAACTCCTAATCTAATTCCTAATTGAATAATGAAATAATAATAATTCTAATAATTAAAAATACTTAAAATAATAATTGACTTCGCATGCCCCATGACTTCCATGTTTGACTATGCTTAAATTCTTTAGCTACGCGCATACTAGTATGCTCCAAGGTCATCCAATACCAGTACGGACCTTACCAATCAATGCGTTAATCAAGTCCGTACTTGTGGTAGCCTAGATCACATCATTCCCCTCTTCTTCAAGAAGATTCGTCCTCGAATCTGGCATACCTATTCGTCCATTCAACCAGTCTTTGACCACTTCGACATTCGGACGCAACTTTAAAACTTGGAATCTCCCATGCAAATAGAATAAGTATTTTGAATATGTCCCATTCCTATTCCTACAAGCTTGAAATTATACCTTCAACCCACAACTCGCCTTCTTCAGCAGTCACTTCAATTTCCTCGATCTCATCGATTTTCGACTTATTCTCCAATAGCGGCTTAGATATGGCTCGTTTCTCTTCTTCTTTCAATTGATTAAGTTCATCAAAAGATGTATTCAGACTTTGACTTGGCTCTAGGCTTTCCTTCTTCTTAGACTGCTCATAGGCTTCGGCAAACATCTCCTCAAACCTATGAATAAATTCATCATCAAACAAAAAAAATTCTTCTTGCTACTACCTATATTGTTGTCTCGAACCCGACTTTCTCTAACACCACCACCATGTCTTATATTAGTAACACATGGATCCCATTCATCTTCAAATTTAATTTTACGAGGCCGACTTTACAATTTCTCTTTAAAAGCCTTATTCAACCGCACGCGCCGTTCAATCTCTAATTGTGTTAATCCCGCACTATCGCGTTTAATCTCCTCTTGAAGCCACCTTTCTCCGTAATCAAAGTTTAGACAAGACATACTTGCTGCAAAACAAAGATTAGTGCAATAAAGATAATTCTCACCACACTCCTTTTCGTGTTTCGCTCGATTGATGTCACTATGATTTTTTTTGCTCGTATTTGTCGTTCAAAATATTGATATATTCACAATTTTCTCTTTAAAACCCCAAAACAAGTTAAATAATATGAATATCACAAGTCCTTAACAACCAATGGCAAACCCAACAACTAGATTTAGACGCGTTCAACAATGTGATGCCAAGGATTAAAGAAACCAAATTCTAGCAATATTAATGAGCCAAACGAATTTCTAGAGTATGCAAAGCGGAGTTTCAAACAAAAAAAAACAATGAATTTGAAACCCTAACGAGTATAGCCGTAATTAAATTTTTCCTGGGGTTTTCTAGATTTTTCCTAACCAAACCGAATTTACATGGACCAAAATCACAAGATAAAAACCCAATAAGAAGTATTAATGAATAATTTAGGGTTTTTTTTTTTGAGATATTTAAACCTCCACAATTAAAACTTTAATGTAATAATATTTGCAAACAAACCCTAACAATAATCAAAATTTGATTCTAGGGTTCTTCCAACAAAGAAAATTTCAATATTTTTTTACTATTCACGGCACTTTTTTTTTTCATTGCAGGTGCTATCGTAAAATAGCAATAACTTTTGATCTAACCGTTGGATCGGGCTGATTTTCGGATATATTGTTTGGGACACAATTTTACAATCATTGTGAAAGCAATTAGGACGATCCGAGTTCGTTTTGATAGCAAAAACAACAAATTTCAACTGCTCAGCGAGATTTTGAAAAATATTATCTAATCTTAACTTCTTTCTTTTTTTTTTGATGAACCCTAACACAAAGACATGGAATCAACAAATCACAAGATCCAAGATTAGGGATTTGGAATTGAAAACACAGGAATTAAAAGATAAAAAACATGGATATAAAAGTTTCATTTGATACAAATGACGCAAATCCGGATCGTCTTTCCTAACCAGGCTAATGGATCATCAACCCTTGAACTACGAATGTAGCAAGAATCTTGGAATACGTCTAAAAGATGGAAGGCGAAAACCTCAATCCAACGCTTAAAGAAGCGTGAACCTCGGTATAATGAATGACGCCACAATCTAGTGTGGTTGCTAGATTGATAAGTCAAGAACAATTGAATTAATCAATTCAACATGTTCAACGTGCTCTTAAAGAACACAAATAGAAAACTCTCAATTTAATTAATCATCAAAACTCTTTATCATAAAACAATAATGTGCCTCCTTTTAATAGGAGTAAACAAAACCTTAATCCTAATTCAAAAAGGAAACTATTTTCTACTTAGAAAAGGAAAATAATACTCCTATAATATTCCTAATATAATAAGAAAATTAATAATAAAAATAATATGGACACTTATACAAAATGGAAACTCCTAATCTAATTCCTAATTGAATAATGAAATAATAATAATTCTAATAATTAAAAATACTTAAAACAATAATTGACTTCGCGCGCTCCATGACTTCCATGTTTGACTATGCTTAAATCCTTTAGCTGAGCGCATACTAGTATGCTCCAAGGTCATCCAATACCAGTACGGACCCTATCAATCAATGCGTTAATCAAGTCCGTACTTGTGGTAGCCTGGATCACATCATTCCTAATGACGCAATCCTGGATCGTCTTTTCTAGCCAAGCTAATGGTTCCTCAACCCTTGAACTACGAAAATAGCAAGAACCTTGGAATACGTCGAAAGATAGAAGGCGAAAACCTCAACTCAACATTTAAAGTAGTGTGAACCTTGGTATGATCGAAGACGCCACAATCAATTAGTGTATAATTGATTGATAAGTCAAGAACAATTGAATTAATCAATTCAACATGTTCAATATGCTCTTAGAGAACACAAAGAGAAAACTCTCAATTTAATTAGTCATCAAAACTCTTTATCATAAAACAATAATGTGCCTCCTTTTAATAGGAGTAAATAAAGCCTTAATCCTAATTCAAAAAGGAAACTATTTCCTACTTAGAAAAGGAAAATAAAACTCCTAGAATATTCCTTATACAATAAGAAAATTAATAATAAAAATAATATGGACACTTATACAAAAAGGAAACTCATAATCTAATTGCTAATTAAATAATAAAATAATAATAATTCTAATAATTAAAAATACTTAAAATAATAATTGACTTCGTGCGCCCCATGACTTCCATGTTTGACTATGCTTAAATCCTTTAACTGCGCGCATACTAGTATACTCCAAGGTCATCCAATACCAGTACTGATGGAGGCAAGGGCAAGGCTGTTGTGCAAAATGAAACAATTCAAAGGCCATCCAAGTTCCAACAGGCCCAAGTACATGGTCGCGGGCTAAGAAGTTAAAGGCAGAGCTTAATGGATTAATTCAAGCTATTTGGGCTCAAGAAGAAGGCACAATCAAGCCCATTGGAGGGGGAAAACGTGGAGCACAAAATGGAGGCTGGGTTACACTTATTCAAGCCCAATTGGAGTGAGAAGACCATGTCTATGCGGCCCAAGATGTGGAGTCAAGCCGGCCCACACGTTTTTTATTTATTATTGTTATTTATTTTTAAAGACTAGTTCTTGTTTGATTAGGATTTGTTTTGAGGATTCCTTGTTGGATTGGTTTCTTGTGGCCTAAGTTTTCTTCTCCCTATTTAAAGGGGGATTCATTGTTTTATTTCATTATCTAAGACTTTATTCATAATAATATTGAGTGATTTAATCCTCTTTGGTTCTTCACGAACTACTTGAACTTATCGGTTTGTCCGTGGCGTTCATCCGACTTATCAATCGGTATTCCGCACCCGGTTGTGGCGTCTTCGATTTCCATCCTAATCTGATTGTAGAAACGATCTAGGTTCTTAATTTGCTACGATTTTCGGGTGTGTCTGTGTCAAGGTTCGCACAACCAATTCGTTGTGTTTGCAGGTTTTGAGCGATATCACCGTAGGTCGTATCAGTTGGTATCAGAGCAGGTTCTACTATCAGGTTTTATCTATCCATTAATTAGTAAATTGTTTGATTCGTGTTTCTGCTTTTCGTATTTTTTTGTTCTTCGTTCTGCTTATTTAATTATCGTGACTGCTTTGTGTTCTTCGTCCAAAAAAAAATTAAGAAAAAAAATTATATCAAAATTTTCATTATTCGGCATTTGTTCCTGATTAGCTTTTTTCTAGTTGTTCTTGATTGTTAAAGTACACCCGAATTGCACCTATTACGAATCGGCGTCATCTGTGGTTTAAAAGTCGAATTCCTTTAATTTGTTCCTTGAACCCTAGCTGCGAATCCATCACGAATTAGTTTCTATTGTTCTTGCCTAGGGTAGAATTTCGACATAATTAGGGTTAGTTTGTGATTATAATACTACCCTTACTGCCTTGCGTTTTGCTGAGATACGAGATTGTTAGGGCTATCAAAATTGCGATTTTTGCATATAAACCATATATGCGATTGATTGTTTCATTAATCATATAAACCCTAGCTATTGCGAATCTGTCGGCTGTTCATATAAGCTTCGTTTGGTGCTTAAATTCGATTTTGCTGAGTTTCGAATTGTGTTGAATATTTTAGTGAAATTTTGAATTCTGGAAATTTCGACTACACCAGATTAAAGTAGAAGTCGAGAGACCCAGAATAAAAAAAAAGTACAAAATTTTCCGAAATTCGCAATTATTTATTTTTAGATTTGGATTCTATAAGGTCCAAGGATTCCAAAAATCACGTTTTCACAAGACTGAATTTTCGCACCTAATTCGCGTTCTTTTGCCCCTTATTGTGTCCGTAATCGTTGGGATTCTAGTTTTTTATTGATTCGTTGTGTGCACTGTATATTCCCAATCCGATATTCAATTGAGTAGTTCAATAAGAACCTATAGAGCATTAATTTGAGTGGAAAGAGGCGTAAGCTGTGAGATCATTAGAGGGTAAAAGCCAATAATTGTGGAGTGATACACAAGTGAACTGAGTGAATCATTCTTCGAGTGAAACACGTGAGGGAGTGCTTGTGAGGTCCTTAATTATATTTTGCAGGTTATATAAATAATGTCGAAAAGTCAAGACATGGCCTCGAAAGAGGAGGAGGGTCGTCAACCAGTCATTCCGAACTTGCAAGTACAAGCTTTGTTAGGGGAGATGAGGAAGATGCTAAGAACTGAGACGGAGATGGTTCATGGGCGGATAGACCGAATAGAGAACACACAAATCGAGCAATCAAATAGAATTGAGCAATCAAATAATGCTCATGCTCGTAGGAGAGGGATAATCCAACCTAGAGAAGCGAGGGTTGAGGATGAAGAATCTTACGATGGCGGGTTTGAAGATGACGACGATTGGAACTCGGTGGCCGCCAATAGGAGATATGCTGGGCGAAATAGAGAAGGAAGGAACAGGGAAGATAACAATATGGGTAGTATCAAGATGAAGATTCCATCGTTTCAAGAGAAGAATGGTCCCGAAACTTATCTTGAATGGGAGAAGAAAGTTGAGCTAGTGTTTGATTGCCATAACTACTCCGAGATAAATAAGGTAAAACTTGCTGCCATTGAGTTCTCTGAATATGCAATTGTGTGGTGGGACCAATTAGTAATGAACAGACGAAGAAATAGATAGCGTCCTATTGAGACATGGGAAGAGATGAAGACAGTGATAAGAAAGCGATTTGTACCTAGCCATTACTACCGGGAGCTGTACCAAAAGTTACAAAGGCTTACACAGGGCAACCGTAGCGTGGAAGATTATTTCAAGGAGATGGAAGTAGCCATGATCCGAGCTAATGTAGACGAAGATCGAGAGGCTACTATGGCCAAGTTTTTGAATGGATTGAACCGGGAAATTGCTAATGCGATAGATTTGCAACATTATGTTGAGTTGGAAGATATGGTGCACGTGGCGATCAAGATTGAGAATCAACTCAAGAGGAGGGGTAGCCTATGCCAAAACCAAAGTCCAACCACATCCTCTTGGAAATCAAATCCCCTTTGGAAGAAAGAGGAGAAATCAGCTGCGTCAAAGCCCAAAACCGAGCCCAAACAAGGGACGACCTGTAATACCCTGTATTTTAATTTGTTTCAACTTGAATTATATTAGCTTATTTATACTCATGTGAGTAATCGTTAGGTGATTCGAGTGGTTCAAATGGATTTTGGTTGGTAAATAAGAAGTTTTAGCTTTTCGCGATTTGTTATTTCTTGCTATCTTTGAGCTATCGTAATTTCTACTCTATTTATCGGAATGAGGTTCCGTTAGCGTGGGTGTCTAGTGTTTATACCATTCTACAACTTTTGTGATTTGACCGAAAGCTAATTCACACTCCTCGTGGGTCAAAATAGGGCGCAAAGTATGCCCATTGCAAAATTCTGATCATTCAGTAGCGCTTTGGCAGAGCGCTGTCTTCGGAGAATTTCTGGGAAACATATATTCAAAATTTGGGAAACCTTTCTCTTAGAAAGTTGTAGAGCTTTGAAATACCTTTCTGTGGACATAAAGATCACCTTAATCGGAGTTCCGAACGAAAAGTTATGGCCAAAATACGAACAGTGCTCCAGATCCATAAGGCATATGTCGGCAGAGGACTCCATGATCGATCATGGAAAAACCATGATCGATCAAGGTCCAACAGTAAGTCGGTTTTCACCACTTTTACACCATTTTAAGTCTCCTTCTCCCCCATTTTCGAGACACAACCTCAGAGGGAGTTAGAGAGAGGTGAGAGCTCGTCTTTAAGGATTCTTTGAGAGCTTTATACACATCTTTCATCCTCAATCCAAGATTAAAACTCCAAATCAATAAAACCTTCTTCTAAAGCGCTATTCATCATCTTCTTCCTTGTTATCAGCCATGGGACCTCGAACCTGAGTTAGGACTACACGGGTTGAAGTCTAAGCATCGTTATTTGGGGTTTTTGTTATTCTAGAAACACGGTGACGCGATATATTTGGGGTTTCACCAAGCAAAGCTTAGATTATCATCTTTTCTTCTCTCTTTTGGTGTACAACTTGAGGTAGGGGTTTATATGCTTTTAAACTTGAAATTTTGGCCTTATTTTATAAGTATCATCATAGTTTCATTTCATTTGTCTTAGTTATCTAAGGTATGGCTTATAACATGATGTTGTATGATTAATAAAGATCTAAAAGTGAAGTTTTGGACAATAGATGCTATGTACACTTGATAATATGATTTCATTTGGCTATAAATGGATGATTTATACATGTATGTCAAATATGATGATTTTGCCTATTAATCGATATCAACGATATATGATTAATTAAAGTATGAATTCACGTATTTAAGCAAGATATGCCATATAAGCTCTATGATTACATGTTATTGATTCATATGGATGTTCTTTGGATATATATATATATATATATGTGTGTTGATTTGACAAGAAAACAGTTTTGTATACACTAAAGGACATGGACAGGATTTTGATAGAGTTTATATGGCATATGTGGTTTCTATTATATATATGATGCATGAATTCGAACAATATATGCCGCTTGAACTTGATATCTATATAATATAGACTTGTAAGCTATGTTCCTTGAATATACATGCTTGGTTGTATCCAAGTGAATTTGTACCTAGGTTATGTATACGCTAAGAACATGGATACATGATGAATGAAGTTTAAGTGGCATGTGTTGTTTTTAGTTGTCATAAAGAGCATGTATGCATGTTGTGCATCACTATTGTGTCAACCGCAATCTTGAAGATTCTTTGGCAAGCTCGGATTCTCATATGGCCTATCGAATTGGCGTATATCTTTTATTATGATGCTAAAAGCTTCATTATATATATATATATCTGTTTGGAGGCTACATGGAGGCTTAATTCTCTTGGCAATTCATGGAAGCTTCAATTCTATCTTGATATTGTTTCATCGGATATGATTGGTTGATTATTCTCTTGGAAATGATTGTACTTGGTCGTGGATGACCAAGGGTGATGTGAATATCTGTTTTCATAGTGCTTGCCGGAATGGGAAAAATAGGCAGGGTCCGGTGCCCTTGGGTTGAAAAGCCCTAAACCCTTGGGGGAGCAATGTTTGGCTGCCTATAAGCCACCGGTGTGGAGCACGGGAACATAGGCAAATTGGCAAGGCATTATAGTTTGGTTGTTATCAATGCTTATATGGGATCGGGATAATTGGTCCCAGGACTATTGCTATATATATTCATATGGGATCGGGACAATTGATCCCAGGGTATCAGCTTGATGATTCGACATCTCGGTGGCATGATAATATACTTACAGCTCAGGCTTTCTACGGTATGGTAATCGGTTGACACGGGAAGTAAATTGCATTAGCACGTGCATGCGTAGTCAATTGATGAACATGGTTCTTGTTGATATTAATGAATTACACTTGGTTTGAAAGATATGTTTATAAACCTGTTTTTTGAATATATACCCTTTACCCCCCTACTAAGCTGTGAGCTCACCCCATTTTCTAACTATTACAGGTACACAGGGGACGTGTTATGTTAATAAGACGGCGGGTTCAGGATCGAAATAGAGAGCTCTGATACGGATTCATCAATTTGTTGTGTATATGTTATCTTGGGAAGCCTCGGCTAGCCCGAAATATTATATATTGCTTGAACTTATTTAATTGGTTTTGTGTCACGACTATATGCATGTATGCATGTTTATGTACAGTACTATCATCATCAGTACGATTATGAAAATATTATTAACACGCATGATATTACTATTTGAATTTTTTATGTATTTACATTTATACCCATTTTAGTCAATCTAAGATGGGTTAGTAACACTCTAGGTCTTAATTATGGGTGTTGTCCTGTATAATAAGGCGGGGGTGTTACAATTGGTATCAGAGCTTAGGTTGACGAGTACTTGGGCTTGATGGGGTCGAAATGTGTTGTGATTCTTGAAAGTTATTCCTGTATGTGTCAGTAATGATACTCTTTGTCTTTTTGAAGTCATGTTTAGTCTTTACGCTTTGAATTCAAGGGATGGTTTTGTATTCTACAGCTCATCTAGAGCTTGTTAGGCCATATGATGTGGCAAGTTGTTTCTTTGCTGATTTCGATTATTGTAGTTATCGATGGTCGTATTTTGTGATTAGACCTATTCGGAGTCCTGATATTTGACATTTGTATTTTGGCCTTGGGGATTTGGTACCACTTGATGTGAGTATATTATTTGAAAAATTCTTTTGTGTTTTTCTGTGTCCCATGTGAGAAGGGTAGAATCATTATCTTGATAATAAGTTAGCCGGTTCTAGCTTCGTTACATCGTTCGCTTGTTGTTTCCTAAGATTGTTTTGTTGTCTTGCTTTTGGATTAGATTCTACCTCGTGTAATTTTTGGTTAGTCTTTTGAAAAGAGGAGACCAGATGTAATTTGGGATAAAGGTCTAGTTTTCTTTGTCGATAGAAATTTTTGAAGTAACTTGACAGATGGCACGGAATTGATCAAAATGATTAGTGCTCCTAGAGTACGACAAGATAAGGATCTTATCAGTCATGAGTAATGAATTAAGGCAAAGGATAGTCATAGATATTGGTAATATGGTCGTGATAGAAGGGAATATTTATTCTTGTGGTTTATGGGAAAAGAATGTTTTTCCGGATAGTATAGATCAATATCTATAAGGGACTGGTAAAGAGTTGCATATTTCATTTAGTTTTTAGGAATTAAGAAGTTCATTTCCTTCTTAATTGTCTATTAAATCACCTGAGGTAAGGTGTTCAGTATGTGGGAGAATAGTACGTTCACAATATAGTTGTTTCTTCTTGTGGTGGATATATAGAATCGGCAGATAAATTTCGCAGGCATATTTTATATAAT
Source organism: Lonicera japonica (assembly GCA_021464415.1). Lineage (NCBI taxonomy): Eukaryota > Viridiplantae > Streptophyta > Magnoliopsida > Dipsacales > Caprifoliaceae > Lonicera > Lonicera japonica. The sequence continues at coordinate 36,737,360 of CM038466.1, read as the reverse complement.
GGTTTGCACTTCATCAGTATCTATATATATTGTATGATATGGTGGTTGGTTATATCTTGGGAGAAATCTCATGATAGAAAGACAAGGAAGTTTGTGATGTTTATAATGATCTCGGTTATACCTTTTCACACATGGATTGAAACTTTTGGATAAATTGAGATGTTAGATAAATGATGACCATATTCTGTGGAAGTGTGAAACTAGTGTTGTGAAAGGACTATTGACTTGAATCGACTACTTAACTAACGCTAAGGAATTTCATAATAATCGAAAATCATCTTATATTGTGGTATAAAGCTATTATGATTTTCCTTCTTTACAGAGTAATATTTTTGGTTCAAGTGATCATTGATATGATACGGAATATGATTTCTGGTGATGTGAACATTTAAAAATTGTTCAATTTATACTTATGGATGTGAATATTGTTGGGTCATGAGATCTATGAAATGTTAAAAGGTGAGGAATAGATTGGGATCTAATGGGCGTATATTTATGGTTTCTCTACATTTGGGATTATGGTTCTTTACATTCATTTACATGTGAGTAATATAAGTTTATCCCTATAAGATTTGTGTATTATGAGTATGTGATAGGTGTAGTGGTTTGAATTGAGGGTATCCCAAATTATTTACGAGAATATTGGAGTATATGATTTCTTCTTCAATTTCTATAAAACTTCTATTTGGAAGGGGGTCTTGTATAGACGTTTACAGGTTACAGTTGTGGATTATTTATAGTTTAACCATTGGAGCCAGGGAAGTTGAATCAAGCTTACTGTTATGGAATGAATCTCAACTATTCTTTGTTTTTATAGTATCCCTCGTCATAAAGGTTCTTTGCATGATATGAGATGGTGATATCATATCTTTTTGGGCATATTGGAAATATAGATGGGAATGCAGACATATTCTCAAACCCTTTATGGTTCATTCAGTTCTTACATTTAGACTTGGGTTATCTATATTTGAGTTTTCTTCTATCATGTTTCCTTGCGTGGAAATCTTTGCAAAGATAATACGATATCGTTCATTTTTGGGTTGTTAATAACTTATGGATTTACCTTCATTGCTGACAAGTTAAACTCTAACTAAATCCTTGCCTAGAGGAATTGCAGGAATTATTTCCTAGAAGACTGAATTTGGCATATTTTACGTGTATCTTTGTTAAATTTGAGAAAGTCCTCTGAGTCATCGTAGGACATTAAGTTTTGGATTCTATGAGTCTCTCACATGTTGTGCGGTAATGGTGTTCGTGTAATTTTTCTAAATATGTACCATGGAGAGAGATGACTTGGTATGTTAGGTACCAATGGATAGACGATGTATATCTCGCATATCTAAACACTTTTGGTATGTAGATCAATCGTAAATTAATGATAATTCTATATAGACTTACGGAGAGTCTAGAAGAATGTCTGTAATTGGATAAGTTTTACTGTATGTGTATCCATTGGATGGGATTGTTATACTATAGGAATTATGGTTTTATTCTTTAATGTTGACCAGTCAAGGGATTTGACAATTCGGTATACTATGGAAACCTTTGGGTGCATATCAACTTATTTAGGATTTGTAATGGCTTAATATAAGAACAAAACGGATGAAACAAATTGTAGGTCCTTATTATTAGTATTGAGTTCTATAGCACTCATTGTTGTCCTTGTTCTTGTATCTTTATTATTGTTGCTTATTTGTTGGTTACGTGATATTTGTGATGGCCTTATTGGTTATATATGAGTTGGCTAAATGCCAATGAGGATTGATTGGTGCATGGTTAAGTACATTAACTGAAATATGCCAACAATCCAACAGGCCCTTTCGGATGTCCAGTGTAAGGACATGGGTGAGGTGAGGCACGGATGGGTGTGGTGGTACTTAGCATGTGACCAAAAGAGCTATAAAGATTGGAGACCGAGATTTATGATAAGTGTCTCGAGTTATTTACTTAAAAGAATGCCATTGAAATTTCGAGGACGAAATTTTTATTAGTGGGGGAGATTGTAATACCCTGTATTTTAATTTTTTTCAACTTGAATTATATTAGCTTATTTATACTCATGTGAGTAATCGTTAGGTGATTCGAGTGGTTCGAATGGATTTTGGTTGGTAAATAAGAAGTTTTAGCCTTTCGCGATTTGTTATTTCTAGCTATCTTTGAGCTATCGTAATTTCTTCTCTATTTATCGGAATGAGGTTCCGTTAGCGTGGGTGTCTAGTGTTTATACCATTCTACAACTTTTGTGATTTGACCGAAAGCTAATTCACAATCCTCGTGGGTCAAAATAGGGCGCAAAGTAAGCCCATTGCAAAATTCTGGTCATTCGGTAGTGCTTTGGCAGAGCGCTGTCTTCGGAGAATTTCTGGGAAAAATATATTCAAAATTTGGGAAAACTTTCTCTTAGAAAGTTGTAGATCTTTGAAATACCTTTATGTGGACATAAAGATCACCTTAATCGGAGTTCCGAGCGAAAAGTTATGGCCAAAATACGAACAGTGCTCCAGATCCATAAGGCATATGTCGGCAGAGGACTCCATGATCGATCATGGAAAAACCATGATCGATCAAGGTCCAACAGTAAGTCGGTTTTCACCACTTTTACACCATTTTAAGCCTCCTTCTCCCCCATTTTCGAGACACAACCTCAGAGGGAGTTAGAGAGAGGTGAGAGCTCGTCTTTAAGGATTCTTTGAGAGCTTTATACACATCTTTCATCCTCAATCCAAGATTAAAGCTCCAAATCAATAAAACCTTCTTCTAAAGCGCTATTCATCATCTTCTTCCTTGTTATCCGCCATGGGAGCTCGAGCCTGAGTTAGGACTACACGGGTTGGAGTCTAAGCTTCGTTATTTGGGGATTTTGTTATTCTAGAAACGCGGTGACACGATATATTCGGGGTTTCACCAAGCAAAGCTTAGATTATCATCTTTTCTTCTCTCTTTTGGTCTACAACTTGAGGTAGGAGTTTATATGCTTTTAAACTTGAAATTTTGGCCTTATTTTATAAGTATCATCATAGTTTCATTTCATTTGTCTTAGTTATCTAAGGTATGGCTTATAACATGATGTTGTATGATTAATAAAGATCTAAAAGTGAAGTTTTGGACAATAGATGCTATGTACACTTGATAATATGATTTCATTTGGCTATAAATGGATGATTTATACATGTATGTCAAATATGATGATTTTGCCTATTAATCGATATCAACGATAAATGGTTAATTAAAGTATGAATTCACGTATTTAAGCAAGATATGCCATATAAGCTCTATGATTACATGTTATTGATTCATATGGATGTTCTTTGGATATATATATATATATGTGTGTTGATTTGACAAGAAAATAGTTTTGTATACACTAAAGGACATGGACAGGATTTTGATAGAGTTTATATGGCATATGTGGTTTCTATTATATATATGATGCATGAATTCGAACAATATATGCCGCTTGAACTTGATATCTATATAATATAGACTTGTAAGCTATGTTCCTTGAATATACATGCTTGGTTGTATCCAAGTGAATTTGTACCTAGGTTATGTATACGCTAAGGAACATGGATACATGATGAATGAAGTTTAAGTGGCATGTGTTGTTTTTAGTTGTCATAAAGAGCATGTATGCATGTTGTGCATCACTATTGTGTCAACCGCAATCTTGAAGATTCTTTGGCAAGCTCGGATTCTCATATGGCCTATCGAATGGGCGTATATCTTTTATTATGATGCTGAAAGCTTCATTATATATATATATATATATATGTTTGGATGCTACATGGAGGCTTAATTCTCATGGCAATTCATGGAAGCTTCAATTCTATCTTGATATTGTTTCATCGGATATGATTGGTTGATTATTCTCTTGGAAATGATCGTACTTGGTCGTGGATGACCAAGGGTGATGTGAATATCTGTTTTCATAGTGCTTGCCGGGATGGGAAAAATAGGCAGGGCCCGGTGCCCTTGGGTTGAAAAGCCCTAAACCCTTGGGGGAGCAATGTTTGGCTGCCTATAAGCCACCGGTGTGGAGCCCGAGAACATAGGCAAATTGGCAAGGCATTATAGTTTGGTTGTTATCAATGCTTATATGGGATCGGGATAATTGGTCCCAGGACTATTGCTATATATATTCATATGGGATCGGGACAATTGATCCCAGGGTATCAGCTTGATGATTCGACATCTCGGTGGCATGATAATATACTTACAGCTCAGGCTTTCTACGGTATGGTAATCAGTTGACACGGGAAGTAAATTGCATTAGCACGTGCATGCGTAGTCAATTGATGAACATGGTTCTTGTTGATATTAATGAATTACACGTGGTTTGAAAGATATGTTTATAAACATGTTTTTTTAATATATGCCCTTTACCCCCTACTGAGCTGTGAGCTCACCCCGTTTTCTAACTATTACAGGTACACAGGGGACGTGTAATGTTAATGAGACGGCGGGTTCGGGATCGAAATAGAGAGCTCTGATACGAATTCATCAATTTGTTGTGTATATGTTATCTTGGGAAGCCCCGGCTAGCCCGAAATGTTATATATTGCTTGAACTTATTTAATTGATTTTGTGTCACGGCTGTATGCATGTATGCATGTTTATGTACAGTACTATTGTAATACCGCGTATTTTAATTTGTTTCAAATTGAATTATATTAGCTTATTTATACTCATGTGAGTGATGGTTAGGTGATTCGGGTGGTTCGAATGGATTTTGGTTGGTAAATAAGAAGTTTTAGCCTTTCGCAATTTGTTATTTCTAGCTATCTTTGAGCTATCGTAATTTCTTCTCTACTTATCGGAATGAGGTTCCATTTGCGAGGGTGTCTAGTGTTTATACCATTCTACAACTTTTGTGTTTTGACCGAAAGCTAATTCACACTACTCGCGGGTCAAAATAGAGCGCAAAGTAGGCCCATTGCAAAATTCTGGTCATTCGGTAGCGCTTTGGCAGAGCGCTCTCTTCGGCGAATTTTTGGGAAAAATATATTCAGAATTTGGGAAAACTTTCTCTTAGAAAGTTGTAGATCTTTGAAATACCTTTCCGTGGACATAAAGATCACCTCAATCGGAGTTTCGAGCAAAAAGTTATGGCCAAAATACGAACAGTGCCCCAGATCCATAAGGCATATGTCGGCAGAGGACTCCATGATCGATCATGGAAAAACCATGATCGATCAAGGTCCAACAGTAAGTCGGTTTTCACCACTTTTACGCCATTTTAAGCCCCCTCCTCCCATATTTTCGAGCCACACACTCAGGGGAAGTTAGAGAGAGGTGAGAGCTCGTTTTTAAGGGTTCTTTGAGAGCTTTTTTTACACATCTTTCATCCTCAATCCAAGATTAAAGCTCCAAATTAATCAAACCCTCTTCTAAAGCACTATTCATCATCTTCTTCCTTGTTATCCGCCATGGGAGCTCGAGCCTGAGTTAGGACTACACGGGTTGGAGTCTAAGCTTCGTTATTTGGGGGTTTTGCTATTCTAGAAACGCAGTGATGCGATATATTCGGGGTTTCACCAAGCAAAGCTTTGATTATCATCCTTTCTTCTCTCTTTTGGTCTACAACTTGAGGTAGGGGTTTATATGCTTTTAAACTTGAAATTTTGGCCTTATTTTATAAGTATCATCATTGTTTCATTTCATTTGTCTTAGTTATCTAAGGTATGGCTTATAACCTGACGTTGTATGATTAATAAAGATCTAAAAGTGAAGTTTGAGACAATAGATGCTATGTACACTTGATAATATGATTTCATTTGGCTATAAATGGATGATTTACACATGTATGTCAAATATGATGATTTTGCCTATTGATCGATATCAATGATATATGGTTAATTGGAGTATGAATCCACGTATTTAGGCAACATATGCCATCTAAGCTCTATAATTACATGTTATTGATTCATATGGATGTCCTTTGGGTATGTATGTGTTAGTTTGCCAAGAAAAGGGTTTGGTATACACTAAAGGACGTGAACATGATTTTGATAGAGTTTACATGGCATATGTAGTATCTACCTTATTTTTGATGCATGAAGTGGAACAAGATATGCCGCTTGAACTTAATATCTATGTGATATAGACTTGTAAGCCATGTTCCTCGGATATACATGCTTGGTTGTATCCAAGTGGATTTGTAAATGGGTTATGTATGCGATGAGGAGCATGGATACATGATGAATGAAGTTTAAGTGGCATGTGTTGTTTTTAGTGGTCATAAAGAGCATGTATGCATGTTGTGCATCATCTTTGTGTCAACCGCAATCTTGAAGATTCTTGGACAAACTCGGACTCCCTTATGGCCTATCGAATGGGCGTATATCTCTTATTATGATGCTGAGAGTTTCATTATAAATATATCTCTGTTTGGAGGCTACATGGAGGTTTATTTCTCATGGTAATTCATGGAAGCTTCAATTCTATCTTGATATTGTCTTATCGGATATGATTGGTTGATTGATCTTTTAGAAATGATTGTACTTGGTCGTGGATGACCAAGGGTGATGTGAATCTCTGTTTTCATAGTGCTTGTCGGGATGGAAAAAAATAGGCAGGGCCCGGTGCCCTTGGGTTGAAAAGCCCTAAACCCCTGGGGGAGCAATGTTTGGCCGCCTATAAGCCACCGGTGTGGAGCCCGGGAACCTAGGCAAATTGGCAAGGCACTATAGTTTGGTTGTTATCAATGTTTGTATGGGATCGGGATGATTGATCCCATGACTGTTGCTATCTATATTCATATGGGATGGGGACAATTGATCGCAGGGTATCAGCTTGATGATTCGACATCTCGGTGGCATGGATTATACTTACAGCTCAGGCTCTCTATAGTATGGTAATCGGTTGACACGGGAGGTAAATTGCATTAGCACGTGCATGCGTAGTAAATTGATGAACATGGTTCTTGTTGATATTAAAGAATTACACGTGGTTTGAAAGATATGTCTATAAACCTGTTTTTTTGTATATGCCTTTCACCCCCCTACTGAGCTGTGAGCTCACCCCGTTTTCTAACTATTACAGGTACACAGGGGAGGGGACATGTGATGTTAATGAGACGACGGGTTCGGGATCGAAATAGAGAACTCTGATACGAATTCATCATTTGTTGTGAAATTGCTACCTTGGGAAGCCACGGCTAGCCCGAAGTGTTATATACTGACTTGTGCATGCTTAGTTTGGTTTTGTATATTGGTTACATGTATACATGATTTTATACAGTACTATCTTCTTCTAACTGGCTGATTGACATGTGTGATACTTACCGTTTGAACTTCTTTGTGCATTTACATATATATACCCATTTTAGTCAATCTAAGATGGGTTAGTAGCACTCCAGGTCTTAATTACGGGTGTTATCCTGTATATTAAGGCGGGGGTGTTACAAATTGGTATCAGAGCTTAGGTTGACGAGTACTTGGGCTTGATGGGGACGAAATGTGTTGTGATTCTCGCTAGTTACTCCATTAGCTGTCAGTAATTGTGATATGTGTATTCCTGAGGTCGTGCTTTGTATCCTATAGCTTGAATTATGAGGATGGTTGTGAATCCTATAGCTCATCTAAAGCTTGTTAGCCCATATAATGTGGCATGTTGTTTCTTCGCTGATTATAATTAGTGTGGTTATTGATGGTCGTGTCTTGTGGTTAGACCTATTTGGAGTGTTGATGTTAGGCATTTGCATTTTAGCCTTGTGGCTTTGGTACCACATGATGTAAGTGTACCGTATGAAAATTCTTTTTTGTTTTTCTGTGTCCCACGGGAGAAGGGTAGAGTCATTATCTTGATGATAAGTTAACAGGTTCTAGCTTCGTCACATCGTCCGCTTGTTGTTTCCTGAGATTGTTTTGTTGTCTTGCTTTTGGATTAGATTCTACCTCGTGTAATTTTGGTTAGTCTTTTGAAAAGAGGAGACCAGATGTAATTTGGGATACAGGTCTAGTTTTCTTTGTCGATAGAAATTTTTGAAGTAACCTGACAGGTGGCACGGAATTGGTCAAGATGATTAGTGCTCCTAGAGTACAATAAGATAAGGATCTTATCAGTCATGAGTAATGAATTAAGACAGAGGATAGTCAAAGATACTGGTGATATGGTCGTGATAGAAGGGAATATTTATTCTTGTGGTTTATAGGAAAAGAATGTTCTTCCGGATAGTATAGATCAATATCTATAAGGGACTGGTAAAGAGTCGCATATTTCATTTAGTTTTCAGGAATTAAGAAGTTCATTTCCTTCTTAATTGTCTATTAAATCACCTGGGGTAAGGTGTTCAGTATGTGGGAAAATAGTACGTTCACAATATAGTTGTTTCTTCTTGTGGTGGATATATGAATCGGCATATAAGTTCCGCAGGCATATTTTATATAATGGTTTGCACTTCATAAGTATATATATATATATTATATGATATGGTGGTTGGTTATATCTTGGGAGTAATCTCATGATAAAAGGACAAGGAAGTTTGTGATGTTTATAATGATCTCGGTTGTACCTTTTCACATATGGATTGAAACTTTTGGATAAATTGAGATGTTAGATAGATGATGACCATATTCTGTGGAAGTGTGAAACTAGTAATGTGGATCAAGTATGGTTAATTATGGAAACTATTTTAATGTGCCGTTTCGGAAATTTCTTAGATAAGAATCGTATAGTATACACACTTTTGTATCTTGATTGTTTTGGATTTAAATTTATGGGTTATGGAACCTTTTGTGGGTAAAAAATATTAACCTTTAGAGATGATCTTAATTCACTTTGGTTATCCCTAGCTTTTTGAAGTTTTAGACATAGGGAAATAAGCCATACAGAGTACTTGTAATTCTTGATCTGATACATGATCTTGTATGACACTTTTGTACGAAAACTAGTGTGGTGAAAGGACTATTGACTTGAATCGGCTACTTAACTAACGTTACGGAATTTTATAATAACCAAAAATCATCTTGTATTGTGGTATAAGGCTATTATGATTTTTCTTCTTTATGGATTAATATTTGTGGTTCAAGTGATCATTGATATGATACGGAATATGATTTCTAGTGTCGTGAACATTTAAAAATTGTTTGATTTATACTTATGGATGTGAATATCGTTGGGTCATGAGATCTATGAGATGTTAAAAGGTGTGGAATAGATTGGGATTTAACGGGCCTATATTGATGGTTTCTCTACATTTGGGATTATGGTTCTTTACACTCATTTACATGTGAGTAATATAAGTTTATCCCTATAAGATTTTTGTATTATGAGTGTGTGATAGGTGTAGTGGTTTGAATTGAGGGTATCTCAAATTCTTTACTAGGATATTGGGGTATATGATTTCTTCTTCAATTGCTATAAGACTTCTATTTGGAAGGGGTCTTGTATAGACGTTTACAGGTTACAATTGTGGATTATTTATAGTTTACCCATTGGAGCCAAAGAAGTTGAATCAATCTTACTGTTATGGAATGAATCTTTTGTTTTTATAGTATCACTCGTCATAAAGGTTTTTTTTTGCATGATATGAGATGGTGACATTATATCTTTTTGGGCATATTGGAAATATAGATGGGAATGCAGACATATTCTCAAACCCTTTATGGTTCATTCAGTTCTTACATTTAGACTTGGGATATCTATATTTGAGTTTTCTTCTATCATGTTTCCTTGCGTGGAAATCTTTGCAAAGATAATACGATATCGTTCATTTTTTGGTTGTTAACAACTTATGGATTTACCTTCATTGCTGACAAGTTAAACTCTATCTAGATCCTTGACTAGAGGAATCGAAGGAATTATTTTCTAGAAGACTGAATTTGGCATATATTACGTGTCTTTGTTAAATTTGAGAAAGTCCTCTGAGTCATCGTAGGACATTAAGTTTTGGATTCTATGAGTCTCTCACATGTTGTGCGGTAATGGTGTTCGTATAATTTTTCCAAATATGTACCATGGAGAAAGATGACTTGGTATGTTAGGTACCAATGGATAGACGATGTATATCTCGCATATGTAAACACTTTTGGTATGTAGATCAATCGTAAATTAATGATAATTCTATATAGACTTACGGAGAGTCTAGAAGAATGTCTGTAATTAGATAAGTTTTACTGTATGTATATCCATTGGATGGGATTGTTATACTATAGGAATTATGGTTTTATTCTTTAATGTTGACCAGTTAAGGGATTTGACAATTGGGTATACTATGGAAACCTTTGGGTGGATATCAACTTATTTGGGATTTGTAATGGCTTAATATAAGAACAAAACAGATGAAACAAATTGTAGGTCATTATTACTAGTATTGAGTTCTAGAGCACTCATTGTTGTCCTTGTTCTTGTATATTTATTGTTGTTGCTTATTTGTTGGTTACATGATATTTGTGTTGGCCTGGTTTATTGTATATGAGTTGGCTAAATGTCAATGATGATTGATTGGTGCATGGTTAAGTACACCAACCGAAATTTGCCAACAATCCTACAGGCCCTTTCGGATGTCCAGTGTGAGGACATGGGTGAGGTGAGGCACGGATGGGTGTGGTGGTACTTAGCACGTGACCAAAAGAGCTATAAAGATTGGAGACCGAGATTTATGATAATTGTCTCGAGTTATTTACTTTAAAGGAATGCCATCGAAATTTCGAGGACGAAATTTTTATTAGTGGGGGAGATTGTAATACCCCGTATTTTAATTTGTTTCAAATTGAATTATATTAGCTTATTTATACTCATGTGAGTGATGGTTAGGTGATTCGGGTGGTTCGAATGGATTTTGGTTGGTAAATAAGAAGTTTTAGCCTTTCGCAATTTGTTATTTCTAGCTATCTTTGAGCTATCATAATTTCTTCTCTACTTATCGGAATGAGGTTCCATTTGCGTGGGTGTCTAGTGTTTATACCATTCTACAACTTTTGTGTTTTGACCGAAAGCTAATTCACACTACTCGCGGGTCAAAATAGAGCGCAAAGTAGGCCCATTGCAAAATTCTGGTCATTCGGTAGCGCTTTGGCAGAGCGCTCTCTTCGGCGAATTTCTGAGAAAAATATATTCACAATTTGGGAAAACTTTCTCTTAGAAAGTTGTAGATCTTTGAAATACCTTTCCGTGGACATAAGGATCACCTCAATCGGAGTTCCGAGCAAAACGTTATGGCCAAAATACGAACAGTGCCCCAGATCCATAAGGCATATGTCGGCAGAGGACTCCATGATCGATCATGGAAAAACCATGATCGATCAAGGTCCAACAGTAAGTCGGTTTTCACCACTTTTACGCCATTTTAAGCCCCCTCCTCCCATATTTTCGAGCCACACACTCAGGGGAAGTTAGAGAGAGGTGAGAGCTCGTTTTTAAGGGTTCTTTGAGAGCTTTTTTTACACATCTTTCATCCTCAATCCAAGATTAAAGCTCCAAATTAATCAAACCCTCTTCTAAAGCACTATTCATCATCTTCTTCCTTGTTATCCGCCATGGGAGCTCGAGCCTGAGTTAGGACTACACGGGTTGGAGTCTAAGCTTCGTTATTTGGGGGTTTTGCTATTCTAGAAATGCAGTGATGCGATATATTCGGGGTTTCACCAAGCAAAGCTTTGATTATCATCCTTTCTTCTCTCTTTTGGTCTACAACTTGAGGTAGGGGTTTATATTAGGGCTGGGTTCGGTTCGGTAACCGAACCGAATTAGACAATACCGAACCGAACCGAAGATTTCGGTAATGCAAAATCAAGAACCGATCCCGTACCGAATTAAAGTCGGTAACCGATATTGCGGTAACCGAAATTTCGGTTTGGTATAAATAAAATTTCGGTAATACCGAAAATCCTACATTTTTTAATTTGGGCAACTAAGCAAATTGCCAAATTGGCAAATTCTACCTTTCTTAAGCTACAGCATTATGCCTATAATTCCCTGCTAGTAATATACACAGCCACTGAGCCACACACTCACACACATACAATTATACAAAGCCACAGCAATTAAATAGACTAGCAGACTGCTGGCAGCCCACACAGCAGCACGCAGCATTGCAGCAGTACACACAGCAGCACGCAGCAGTACACACAGCAGCACGCAGCACGCAGCACATCACACAGCACACAGCAGTACATCACTGATCACACAGCACGCAGCAGCACACACAGGTACACAGCAGCACGCAGCACATCACACAGCACGCAGCAGCACAGCAGCGCTCACAGCAGCGTGCACAGCAGCGCAGCAACTCACTCAGCAGCAGACCCACAGTTTATCAAACACACACTGCTGCCAGCCACAAGCATTAAACTAACAAACTATAAACTACAAGTAAACAAACTAATACCAAAATAAAGTTACTACCAACTAAATTACTAAAGTGCTAAACTAAGTAACTAACAAGCACCAAAATCAATAAACACTATCAAAGTATCAATTATCAAAGAACCAAAGTACCATAAGACAACAAATATTAAAAGGTTCAAGATTCAAAACAAAATTCCAAAGCAAAATACCAAAGTACCAAAGAGAGTAGCCAGAGCTTGTTTATAAGTCTATAGCTATGTATGCATTAATGCATTATCAAACCACAAATAAAATATAATCAAAAGAGAGTAGCCAGAGCTTGTTTCTTCAGTTTTCCCATTCATTATCTTGCATTCTTGCTCATTCAAAGCTAACCTCATAGCTTGTTCTGCATTTGAAAATGAAAAGTGAAAAAAAGTATTGCTTAATATCTAAAAAGCCAAAATATAATATAAATTATAAAGGACCAATGAGAGAGCACCTTTATGATGATAATGTAGAAGATGGGCTAGTACTACGTCCACGGTTTGATCTACCCCGAGCCCTTCCCCTAAAACTACCCCCTCTTGAAGGTGGTCGAGGTGGGAGTTCTTGAACCGGAGGATGGGGCATTTTAGCTTGAGGTGGTGGTGGTTATGACATTTCTACTACATTTGGCAAACCTAAAAAAATATATATTCATAAAGTTATTATAAATTTATAATCACCAAAAACCCAAAAACTAAATAAATAAACATTAGTATTTACTAAAGAATAAAGGTAGTTACTTACTTTTTTCCAATTCTTCAAGTTCTTTGTAAAACTCAATTTCGTCTTCTGTAGGCTCCTTATAAAATTGAAATTCGTCACCTTTAAGCCAATCGCTCGTGCAAACTAAAGCCTCGACCATTCTAGGTGTCAAAGAAGCTCTAAACGGATCCACAATTCTCCCCCGAGGCTAAAAGCATTCTCACTAGCGACGGTTGAACTAGGAATAGCAAATACATCCTTAGCAACCTTAGCAAGAGTAGGATAATGCCCACTATTGACCCTCCACCACTCTAATAAATCGAAATCATCATTCCTTGTACTTTCGTATTCATCATTAAAATACTTGTCTACTTCATTAGCTATTTCCTTAAGTTTAGCCTCCCTTCTTTGTCTATTAAGCCTCCTTTCCACCCTTGCTTCCACATCATCCACTTGATCATCATCTTCCTCCACACGTACCTCCACATATGATCTTTCAACATTAGTCCCCTTATAAGCTTCATACATAAGATTCAAGTGTGACTTCACCCGAGTCTTTACATCTTCAACTCGGTTAGGAGGGTAGCCAAGGTCTTCCAAATGTAATTCAATCATTTGAAATTTATACCTCGGGTCAAGAGCTTGAGCTACAAACATTATAAGGTTGACATCTTCAAAAGAACCCCAATACTTATCAAACTTGCGCTTCATCGAAGTAGCCACATTTTGCAAAATAGGATTATTATGATCTCTAATTTTAGCATCAATTTCCAATTTCAAGTTTATCAAAATTTTCAAAACTAGATGTGATGTAGGAGTCTTGGTTGCACTAAGTTTGATGGTTGCATCATAGAACTTTTTTAAGAAATGAGTAAAGCCCATCGCTTTCTCCCAATCAACGTCATTCGGAGGACCCACCCTCTTGGCATATACTTTATTCCCATCAACTTCTCTAACGACTTCCTCACAAAAGTATGCAACAAATTGTGCACTATCATCCGCTAACCTTGCAAATACATCTTTGAATTTATACGCACTATGGAGCATAGTGTATGTCGCATTCCACCTTGTCACCACATCCATTGGGACAGTTGCCATCTTATCCTTCTTCTCTAATATTGCACACTCTCTAAATTTATCTAATCTAGCACTAGAAGAGTGAATGAACTTTACACAATTCCGGATACCCTCAATGGACTCTACAAGCTCCTTCATCCCATCCTTCACAATCAAATTAATTATGTGACAAGTACACCTCATATGTAGGTGATACCCATCAAGCAAAAGATTATCATGCTTTCGAAACTGCTTCTTCAAATACTCCACCGCCACATCATTGGAACTAGCATTATCCACGGTAATACTAAACACTTTACTTACACCCCACTCATTCAACTTTTCTTCAAGACACCTCCCTATATCATCACCCTTATGAGAAGTAATCTTACAAAAGTTGACTACTCTCTTATGCAACTTAAACTCCGAATCTATAAAATGGGCCGTCACCACCATGTAATTGATGTTTTGGATAGAGGTCCAAGTATCAGTAGTTACACTCACCCTCACATCACCAATTATGCTTTTAATCTTTGCCTTCTCCTCACAGAACATATTCCATACCTCATTAGCAACCTTTTTCCTATTAGGAATTATATACCTTGGCTGAAGATCGTGAATAAAATCTTTAAAATCGAGATGGTCAACTACCCTAAACGGCATCTCCGCCTTGATAATCCACTTCACACACTTAAAGTCAAGTCTAGTTTGGTCAAAACTAAATCCTAAGCCTCCCATACTCGATTGAGTTAACATCGGTTGGTTTTTATCAACTCCCACACGAAGAGGAGAACCCTCACACCTATGCAAATGATTGAGAAGCCCGGTAGTTCCATTTCTTTTAGAATCCGCCGGTATATGTAATTGACAATAATTACAAACACCAACCGTCCACTCTTTTCCTTCATCATCCTTGTATTTTTGTTTTTTACAATGTTGCCATGCGACACTCCTCTCTGGCCCCTTCTTCCTTTTAGTCCCACCAATAGTAGACATTTCCCCTTCATCTCCGGCGCCTTGAGTTTGGTTATCTTGTGATTGGGGTTGATCTTGAAGTGGAGGGCTTTCAAGTTGGTTACCCGAACTTACACTCGGTGACGTGTATGTATCGAATCCACTATTACTAGCGGATTGGCTATCCATCCTAGAAAAGGAAAATAAGTGTTAGAATAAAAAAAATATTAGGTACTTAAGTACTTAAGTAGTGTAGTACATTAGTAGTTTAGTACTAATAAAAAACAATGAAGGCTTGAAGCTCACAAAAGATTATAAACAAAAAAAAGGAAAGAAAAAATAGCCATAACGATTAAGTACTTAAGTAGTACTCTAGTACTCTAGTAGTATATTATAGTACATTAGTAGTTTAGTACTAATAAAAAACAAAAATAAATTAGGAGAAAATTGAAATTTAACTTAATTAAAAACTAAAATTAACTTATTAAGTATCAAGTTCAACTATCAAGTTATCAACTACCAAATAATTAACCAAAGTATCAATTATCGACTTATCAATTATCAACTATCAACTATCAAGTTATCAAGTATCAAGTAGCATCTCTAAATTCAAAGTTCAAACATCTAAGAATCAATTATCAAGTATCAAGTATCAACTATTCAATTATCAAGTATCTTAAGCTTAACTACAAACTAAAATTAAGTATCAACTATCAACTATCAAGTATTAAAGTTATAAATTATCAAGTTATCAAAGAACAATCAAAATCCAAACATCAAAACATCAACTATCAAGTATCTAAATTTTCTCTAAAATTAGGAATAGCAACTACCATATATTAAAGAACAATAAATCATCTCTAAAATTAACGCTAACTAATTAAATCATATATTAGCCTATTTGGGGTTAGGGCTAAAACATATAAAATTTCAATGTGTATGAACTATGAACTATGAAGTATGAACTATGAAGTTAGAGCTAGATCTTAAGGTGGAGAAGTATGAGTAAGCACAAAATCGAAGTAGCCAAATAAAAAAAATAAACTTCATACAAAAAAGGGGATTTCGAGTTTTAGGGCTAGATCTTAGTATCTTACGGTGGAGATGTGGAGGGGAGAGCGCAAGAGAGAGCCGAGCAGAGGAGAGAGCCGAGTGTGGAGGGGAGAGACGACAGACGAGTGGAGGGAGAGAGCCGAGTCTGGAGGGGAGTGCGGAGTAGAAGGCGAGACCGCGAGAGCCGACTGCCGAGTGTGGAGGGGTGGAGGAGAGAGTGAGAGACTGAGAGTTAGTGTTAATGTGTTATTGTGTATTTGTGTTAAACTGTGAGTCGTGACTGCATAAGCCCTGAAGGAATGGAACCCTTTTTTTTTTCTTTTTTTTTTTTAAATTTCGGTTCGGTTCGGTTTTACCGAACCTTCAACCCGACATACCGTTTTCTACCGTTTAATTTTCGGTAACCGAAATTCGGTTACCATTAAAATTCGGTTCGGTTCGGTTCGGTATTTTTTACGCAGCGGTTCGGTTTTTTCGGTTCGGTTTTCGGTTTTTCGGTAAAAAATGCCAGCCCTAGTTTATATGCTTTTAAACTTGAAATTTTGGCCTTATTTTATAAGTATCATCATAGTTTCATTTCATTTGTCTTAGTTATCTAAGGTATGGCTTATAACCTGACGTTGTATGATTAATAAAGATCTAAAAGTGAAGTTTGAGACAATAGATGCTATGTACACTTGATAATATGATTTCATTTGGCTATAAATGGATGATTTACACATGTATGTCAAATATGATGATTTTGCCTATTGATCGATATCAATGATATATGGTTAATTGGAGTATGAATCCACGTATTTAGGCAACATATGCCATCTAAGCTCTATAATTACATGTTATTGATTCATATGGATGTCCTTTGGGTATGTATGTGTTAGTTTGCCAAGAAAAGGGTTTGGTATACACTAAAGGACGTGAACATGATTTTGATAGAGTTTACATGGCATATGTAGTATCTACCTTATTTTTGATGCATGAAGTGGAACAAGATATGCCGCTTGAACTTAATATCTATGTGATATAGACTTGTAAGCCATGTTCCTCGGATATACATGCTTGGTTGTATCCAAGTGGATTTGTAAATGGGTTATGTATGCGATGAGGAGCATGGATACATGATGAATGAAGTTTAAGTGGCATGTGTTGTTTTTAGTGGTCATAAAGAGCATGTATGCATGTTGTGCATCATCTTTGTGTCAACCGCAATCTTGAAGATTCTTGGACAAACTCGGACTCCCTTATGGCCTATCGAATGGGCGTATATCTCTTATTATGATGCTGAGAGTTTCATTATAAATATATCTCTGTTTGGAGGCTACATGGAGGTTTATTTCTCATGGCAATTCATGGAAGCTTCAATTCTATCTTGATATTGTCTTATCGGATATGATTGGTTGATTGATCTTTTAGAAATGATTGTACTTGGTCGTGGATGACCAAGGGTGATGTGAATCTCTGTTTTCATAGTGCTTGTCGGGATGGAAAAAAATAGGCAGGGCCCGGTGCCCTTGGGTTGAAAAGCCCTAAACCCCTGGGGGAGCAATGTTTGGCCGCCTATAAGCCACCGGTGTGGAGCCCGGGAACCTAGGCAAATTGGCAAGGCACTATAGTTTGGTTGTTATCAATGTTTGTATGGGATCGGGATGATTGATCCCATGACTGTTGCTATCTATATTCATATGGGATGGGGACAATTGATCGCAGGGTATCAGCTTGATGATTCGACATCTCGGTGGCATGGATTATACTTACAGCTCAGGCTCTCTATAGTATGGTAATCGGTTGACACGGGAGGTAAATTGCATTAGCACGTGCATGCGTAGTAAATTGATGAACATGGTTCTTGTTGATATTAAAGAATTACACGTGGTTTGAAAGATATGTCTATAAACCTGTTTTTTTTGTATATGCCTTTCACCCCCCTACTGAGCTGTGAGCTCACCCCATTTTCTAACTATTACAGGTACACAGGGGAGGGGACATGTGATGTTAATGAGACGACGGGTTCGGGATCGAAATAGAGAACTCTGATACGAATTCATCATTTGTTGTGAAATTGCTACCTTGGGAAGCCACGGCTAGCCCGAAGTGTTATATACTGACTTGTGCATGCTTAGTTTGGTTTTGTATATTGGTTACATGTATACATGATTTTATACAGTACTATATTCTTCTAACTGGCTGATTGACATGTGTGATACTTACCGTTTGAACTTCTTTGTGCATTTACATATATATACCCATTTTAGTCAATCTAAGATGGGTTAGTAGCACTCCAGGTCTTAATTACGGGTGTTATCCTGTATATTAAGGCGGGGGTGTTACAACTATCATCATCAGTACGATTATGAAAATATTATTAACACGCATGATATTACTATTTGAATTTTTTTTTTGTATTTACATATATACCCATTTTAGTCAATCTAAAATGGGTTAGTAACACTCCAGGTCTTAATTATGGGTGTTGTCCTGTATAATAAGGCGGGGGTGTTACACGACCCGCCTTGGAAACCAAGGTAAACCTGATCCTAATACACCTCAAAATCGTGATATTAAATGTTTCAAGTGTCAAGGTAGGGGTCATAAGGCGAACCAATGTCCCAATCAAAGAGCCGTGATTCGAGACAACGGTGAAATTGAGACCGATGAAGAGTCCAATGATGATTCTATGCCATTATTAGAAGATGTTGATGATGATGAAGAAGAGCTTGCGGCTGAAGGAGATTTGTTGGTTGCAAGAAAATCTCTTAGTGTGCGAGCTAAAGAAGATGATGAAGTACAACGAGAAAATCTCTTTCATACTAGATGCCTAGTAAACAATAAGGTATGTAGTGTGATCATTAATGGCAGAAGTTGTACGAATGTTGCAAGTACTATTATGGTGGAGAAGCTAGGGCTTCCTATTGTTAAGCATCCCAAGCCATATAAATTGCAATGGTTGAATGATAGTGGGGAGATCAAGGTGAACAAGCAAGTATTAGTCGCATTTTGTATTGGGAAGTATGAAGATGAGGTCTTATGCGACGTAGTACCAATGCAAGCTGGTCATCTATTATTAGGACGACCATGGCAATTTGATCGCCGAGTGAAGCATGATGGATTCACCAACAAATATTCTTTTGAGCTCAATCATAAGACGATTACTCTTGTCCCTATGTTACTGAAGCAAGTGTATGAAGATCAATTAAAATTGCAAAGGGAGAGTGACCAAAAGAAAGAAAGCGAGTTAAAAAAAGAGAGTGACCAAAAGAAAGAGAGTGACAAAAAGAGAGAAGAAGAGAGAAGTTGAAAAAATGAGAAAGAAAGAAAACAAAAGAATTTTTATGCGAGAGCGAGTGAAGTTAAAAGAGCATTGTATTCAAGGCAGCCGGTGATTGTACTTTTGTACAAGGAGGCATATTTAAATACTAATGAACTTAACTCGTCTTTGCCTAGTTCTATTGCTTCTTTGTTTCAGGATTATGTGGATGACTTTCCCGACAAGATGCCACATGGATTACCGCCAATTAGAGGGATTGAGCATCAAATTGATTTTGTTCCTGGCGCTACCATTCCAAACAGACCAGCCTATCGAAGCAACCTAGAGGAGAGGAAGGAGCTATAAAGGCAAGTGTCTGAACTGATGGAGAAAGGGCACATGAGAGAAAGCATGAGTCCGTGCGTTGTTCCGGTGATTTTAGTGCCTAAGAAGGATGGGACGTGGAGAATGTGCATTGATTGTCGAGCTATCAACAATATAACGGTAAAGTATCGACATCCTATTCCTCGCTTAGATGATATGTTGGATGAGTTGCATGGAGCTTGTGTATTTTCTAAAATTGATTTAAAAAGTGGGTATCATCAAATTAGAATGAAAGAATGAGATGAATGGAAAACTGCTTTTAAAACCAAACATGGTTTATATGAATGGTTAGTGATGCCTTTTGGGCTAACTAATGCACCGAGCACTTTCATGCGTTTAATGAATCATGTTTTATGTGCATTTATTGGCAGATTTGTTATTGTCTACTTTGATGATATCTTGATTTATAGCAAAACCTTGGAGGATCATGTTGAGCATTTAAAATCAGTTTTAGATGTGCTTCGAAAGGAAAAGTTATTTGCTAACATGAAGAAGTGCACTTTTTGCACCGATAAGCTTGTCTTTCTTGGTTTTGTTGTGAGTGCACAAGGTATACAGGTTGATGAGGAGAAAGTACGTGCAATACAAGAGTGGCCGAGTCCTACAACTGTGGGGCATGTACGAAGTTTTCATGGACTCGCTAGCTTTTACCGGCGGTTTGTGAAAGATTTTAGTACCATAGCCGCGCCGCTGACGGGGGTGATCAAGAAGAACGTGGGATTCAAATGGGAAGATGAACAAGAGAAGGCGTTCCAATTGATCAAGGAGAAATTGACCCATGCGCCCGTACTTGCGTTACCAGATTTCACTAAATCATTCGAGCTTGAGTGTGATGCATCGGGTTTAGGTATAGGAGCTGTTCTTATGCAAGGTGGAAAACCAATCGCTTACTTTAGCGAGAAGTTGAGTGGGGCAGCCTTGAACTATCCAACGTATGACAAGGAATTGTATACATTGGTTAAAGCATTGGAAACTTGGCAACACTACCTTTGGCCTAAAGAGTTCGTGATTCACACCGATCATGAGTCTTTGAAACATTTGAGGAGCCAGCTGTGAGAATCCGCAAATGCGACCCCCCCGGGTCTCGTCCCCGTTCGTGGTGGTCTGAAGCGTCGGAAAGGATTCCGTCGCTCCATTTGCTTGGAGTTGTTTGATGATTCGTATCGTGTGTCCCTACGTCTATTCTAGATGCAAAGGGGTTCGTTCAGAGTCGCCAGTACGTTTTACGAAAAAACGGACAAAAAGGTTGTGTAAGGGGAAAGGCTATAGACAAGCCTTTCTTTACACGTTTGTCTGTGAAACCAGGTTTCTATAGGGTTCGGGAACTATATTACGGTTTGGGAAGGTGTTAAGCACCCATTCCGCCCTTTCGGTCTCTAGTGGACTTATATGTTTATTCTATGTTGAAAAACTTGGATGCTTTTACTGACAGTCTACTACTTTTCAAATGAAAACCCTAATTTCTGGGGAAGACGGGAAAGGGATGAAAACCTTTGTGTTCCGAGATCCGATGTTTTATTTATTTGAAAAGATGTAAATACACATGACAAAACCTTTTATTTTGAAAGAGTGTCCCGTATTATTTCCTCAGATAATGACGGTTTTCTCGTGTTGTGTTTACTTTTATGAAAGTTCGGATCTAATATCGGGACTAATTTAATATAGAATCATGACTCTTGAGAGGAGAATTATCAGACACATCGCAGTCTATAGAGAAGACAGGATATATTGATTTTTAATTCCTAAATAAGTCTTATCAGTCCGGGTTTTGAAAATAGAACTTTATCCGGACGATAACGTACTTATTCTTCTGGTTTTGAAAATGGTTTTATCAGGGTCTTTTGTGTCAAAAATGATAGACTATTTGTAACTTGACAATAAGTTTATTCAAATAAAACGTGGACAGAATAACATAAGTAAAACAAGTACACAGATATCTAATTTTAAATACTAGAAGGGACTTTCTTTACCTTCCTGACGAGAATAATAATAAGAAAGAAAATATAATACGGCAGAGGGATCTCTGGCGATAATAATCTTCTCTTTCTTCAGATATTTCCGAGAAATCGATTCCAGAGACGGGACACGTTGAGTGTCGAGGATAGATTCGATAATTCTTCAGAAATAAGATAATAGTAGAAAAGTGCTTGATAAAAATCAAATCTAAAGCTCCAAATTCTCAGATTCCAATTGCTGTCTCTGAACCCTTGGGGGTGTTGGCCTATTTATACTGCTCGGGGAAGATTGTCGCGCGACATTTCTCCAAAAAAGGCAAGTGTCGCGTGACATACGGCTGAAGTGATGGGTCCTGACACTGTGATGTGTCAGAAAGTGGTTGGTCAGGTGCAGAGAGGGATTGTCGCGCGACATAGTGGGATTGTCGCGCGACATTCCAATGATTGTCGCGCGACAATGTGATATGTCGTGCGACAATCCTTCATAAAAATAGGTTTGTCGCGCAACAAACCCCCCCGGAGTAGTTTCGGGTGCTCGGGTGTGTCCTGGACTCCAAAAAATAGTAGTCTCGTAGGTCGTTGGGATTCTTGCGGGGGTCACGGATCGGGGTGTCTACAGACCCTCTCGACTCAAGCTCCTTGCTTGCAAGGAATTGAGGCGACTGGAAGAGACCTTGATCCATGGCTTCCGCATGAACTCTAAAGAAGTGTTTATGTAAAAAGTGCTTGTGAGTGCCTCCGGAGAGGGCTTCGTGTTTGGTTTTGCCTCCGGAGAGGGCTTTTGTTACCTCATTGCCTCTCTCGAGGGCTTTGACTTGCTCCACTTGCCTCAGATGGGAGGACTACCATTGCGCCTCAGATGGGAGGACTACCGTTGTGCCTCTCTGGGAGGGCTTCGCCTCAGGTGGGAGGACTACCGTTTGTGCCTCTCTGGGAGGGCTTCGCCTCAGGTGGGAGGACTACCGTTGTGCCTCTCTGGGAGGGCTTCGCCTCAGGTGGGAGGACTACCGTTGTGCCTCTCTGGGAGGGCTTCGCCTCAGGTGGGAGGACTACCATTTGTGCCTCTCTGGGAGGGCTTCGCCTCAGGTGGGAGGACTACCGTTTGTGCCTCTCTGGGAGGGCTTCGCCTCAGGTGGGAGGACTACCGTTGTGCCTCTGTGGGAGGGCTTCGCCTCAGGTGGGAGGACTACCGTTTGTGCCTCTGTGGGAGGGCTTCGCCTCAGGTGGGAGGACTACCGTTGTGCCTCTCTGGGAGGGCTTTGCCTCAGGTGGGAGGACTACCGTTTGTGCCTCTCTGGGAGGGCTTCGCCTTAGGTGGGAGGACTACCGTTGTGCCTCTCTGGGAGGGCTTCGCCTCAGGTGGGAGGACTACCGTTTATGCCTCTCTGGGAGGGCTTCGCCTCAGGTGGGAGGACTACCGTTGTGCCTCTCTGGGAGGGCTTCGCCTCAGGTGGGAGGACTACCGTTTGTGCCTCTCTGGGAGGGCTTCGCCTCAGGTGGGAGGACTACCGTTGTGCCTCTCTGGGAGGGCTTCTAGATCTGTTAGAAGAAGGAAAAAATGCCTCGGGAGGACTTTCATGAGTAACTTTTGCCTCTGGAGAGGGCTTGTGATTTTGCCTCTGAAGAGGGCTTGTGTTTGTGATTTTTGTTAAAATTTAATTTGTCTCTCTTTAGACTGCTAGAGTGAGAGAGAGAAGTTTTCGTGAGGGTGAAAAGAGCTCCTCGAGGTCTAATTTTATCCGAAATGTCCGCTTTCCTATATCTTTCTTGAATTTTGTTCTCATGTTTTCCTCGAGTGAGGGTACTTTTCTCAGAAGGCAGTTTTCGATTTTCTTTTGCTTTCCGCAGCGCGATGATTCGAGGACTTTCCAAACCATCTCTTCTGTATCGTGCTGAAAAGAAAATTTGTCTAAAAGTCCAATCTCTGATCTCTGTTCTTTTCTCAGTTTCTCTTTTTGGTGGGCCCAACATCGTTTTCTGTTTTTCGATGCCCTTATTTCTTCCTCTTTTGGGAAAGACTTTTCCTGGCCTTCTCTGTTTTTGACCAGGAGTCTTTTCATCCCTTTGTCGTGATCAGGAGCCTTACTCACCCTAAAACGAAGCCCTGAGCCGTTTTTGGCCTAGCTATCACTTTTGGTGTGGCTCTCCCTGTCACTCTACATTTCTGTTTCTCTCACTTGCTTTGGGCGCTCATGCGGGTTTCTCCTCTTTTCTACTCTTTCAATTTTTTCTATTCCCGTCTTATCTCGCTATTCTGCTTTTTCTTAATTGATGGTCTCGGTCCTTCTGTGAGATCAGAGACTACTTTTAATCGTGGCATTCCGCTCTTGCATTTTTCGGGGAGATGATTTGGAAGTTTGCTCGTTGAAATCTTTATCATGGGTGTGCGGTTTTAACAATCTTTTCGAAAACTGCCCCTCGGAAGTCCTCCTGCAGGAGGTAAAAAATGAGAAAAAGGTCAAAAAATCAGGGGGGATGGTGGTTTGTCGCGCGACATCTCGGTGAAATGGCTCTTTGTCACGCGACAATGTGGCCATTTGTCGCGCGACAAACTGCCCCGCTATATAAGCCTCCTGCTGAGCTCATTCCACCTCATTCTCTCCCTTTTCTTTCTCTCTCTAGCTCTCCTTCTCTCTTCTTTTCTTCTCTCCCAAGCGCGGAAGCTCTACCGTGTTTTTGACTTTTGCGACCTTTTCACATCTATTCTACCTATACCGATGGACCCTGCTCATCTCGACCGATTGGAGGGTGACCAGGAGGAGGTCACCTTTACTGACGCTCAGGGCGTTCTCCGCTGCAACCCTCATCACGACGACTGGGCGGACTTGGACTGGTATGATGAGGATGGGATAGACCGCGGTCGGGCGGTGGTCTATCGGGATGCTATCCGAGCTGCTCCGGTCCCGGATGTCCCGTGGCTTTTGATGGAGCCTGTCTCTCACGAGATTCGTCGTCGATCTCTGGTATGTCTTCTTTCGTGCATTTATCTGTTCTGCTTCTTGTCGTTTCCTGTATTCGTTTTAGATAATGTTATTATGCATGTCTGCCTAGGAATAACGCCCGATTTTAGCGAACACATACTTTTACCTGTGATACCTCTTAGTTTTTTAGGAGAAATACATAATCTACCCCTATAACCCTATATCTCTCATAATTACACCAAAGTACCCTCAGGTTTTGGAAAATTACATAATTTACCCCTATAGCCCTATAACTCTCATAATCACACCAAAGTACCCTTAGTTTTTGGAAATTTACATAATTTACCCCTATAGCCCTATAACTCTCATAATTACACCAAAGTACCCTCAGGTTTGGAAAATTACATAATTTACCCCTATAGCCCTATAACTCTCATAATTACACCAAAGTACCCTCAGGTTTTGGAAAATTACATAATTCACCCCTATAGCCCTATAACTCTCATAATTACACCAAAGTACCCTCAGGTTTGGAAAATTACATAATTTACCCCTATAGCCCTATAACCATCATAATTACACCAAAGTGCCCTCAGGTTTGGAAAATTACATAATTTACCCCTATAGCCCTATAACTCTCATAATTACACCAAAGTACCCTCAGGTTTGGAAAATTACATAATTTACCCCTATAGCCCTATAACTCTCATAATTACACCAAAGTACCCTCAGGTTTTGGAAAATTACATAATTTACCCCTATAACCCCCTATTCGTTCTCTTATCTGCAGTGGGTTGGCCGGGGTTGGGGTTCTCCCAACACTATATCTTTGGAGTGGCGACGGGCACCAGCCCCTGTCCAGGAGTTGATTCTTGCGACTCCTTTTGGCTCCCTCTTCGACGCCCTCCCAGAGCGGGTTTCTAGGGCGGCAGTTTTGGTGTCAGCACTGGCTTGTCATTGGTGGGATACTACTCATACCTTCCATTGGAGCTGGGGTGAGATGACGATGACACCCCTTGATCTTTTTGCTCTGACCGGGATTCCTTCGGGGGGGGTCCCCATTCAGATCGATGTCCCTTTGCGTCTGACGGCAGAGGGTATTGTTAGTGCGCTTGGATGGTTCCCGGAGCGACGGAGTTCCGGTGATACGATTCCTCGGGGTGTCTTAGTTACGCGGCTAGCCACAGAGAGAGCTCGGCTAGTTGCTTCAGGGGTTCCTATGACCCGTCAGGAGGTGCGCCAGTATGCCCGCGTCCTTCTTCTGTTGTCACTCCATGATTTATTCGAGGCTCGTGGTGGGGACACGGCTCATCTTTGGTGGCTGCCCTATCTTCGGGACTTCAGCCTCATGTTTGACTATGACTGGGGAGGCTTCATTCTTGCGGTCCTCTATGATGCCATGGACCAGGTCTCTCGCCATTTAGCCCTGAACCTCAAGGGCTTTTCTCTGCTGTGGGAGGTACATACTTTAGTCCTTTTGTCCTTGCTTCAGTTCTTTACATATTACCTGTTGATCATTGCTGATTTCTTTTATCTTTCCTTTTCAGAGCTGGTTTGTTGCTTATACCCGCCTGGGTCGTGCCCAGGTGGATCTCCTCGTTGAGAACGAGGACCAGTTTCCTTTTCTCCGCCGATTCATCGCGGGGAACTACCGGGCTCCCTATGTATACCGGACTCGGGAGACCGGAGCTGCTGCCGTTCACGACCTGTTGGAGGAGCAGGTAAATATTTTAGTTCTCTTGCTCTTTGATAGTTAGATAGAATATATAAATTATTGAGAATAAAAAACTTGTTTTCTTTTCAGGTTGAGTGGGCCCCTTGGGGTGATCTGAGTCCCCATTATGGGTATGGCCGCGCCCTGACCGCCTCGAGGACTAGGCGGCTTATCCGGGATGAGTACGGCCTTCTCTTCTACTTGGGCGAGAGGGTCATTCGCCAGCACACGCCGTCCCAGTGGCCTCGTGTTCCATTATTCCCTCCTGTTCTGATGAGGCGGACGGGCGAGATCGATCCGGTGACGGTGCAGGCCTTGATCGACGGACTCGACTTCCAGACGTTCGTCGAGGAGGGAGACTACCCCGTTTTTGCTACCCGTTATCTGATGAGGGAGCCAAAGGGGACTCGGGGACGGGTCTTCTATGAGAGGTACCGGGCATTGGGAGGTGATCCCAACTACATACGGGGACAGACCCATTTAGCTAGGGCGGTTCCGGGTCACTTGCCACCTGTCCCCGATCAGAGGGACAACATTCCAGATTCTGAGGACGAGGATCCTGAGGGAGAGAGGGATGTTCCTGCTGCGGCCGAGGGCGGTGGTCGGCCAGAGGGCGAGGGAGGTGATGCGACAGCGGTTCCGGAGCCGTCGCCTCAGGCGACACCTGTGAGGGAGCAGCGCACTGAGGGTTTCGAGTTTCCCACCGGCCCTTCTGTGTCTCCGGGGGTCCTTTTTGCTGCTGCTGAGGCTGCTAAGGGGAGAGCGGGATTGTCTGAGAGGTCCTGGGAGCCTGCGGACCTTGGGGCAGACTACGAGCAGTTCGGGCGGACTCCTCCAGCTGCGGTGGCTACTCCTTCTAGTGGGGTACCTCCTTTGAGGGCGACGGCCATAGTGGACCCTTCGGGGGTCCGTACCTACGCCACGTTGACTCCTTTTCCGGCGACTGTCATGGGTCCTCCTGCCCGATCTCCAGGTTTCGGGGGTTCTTCATCCCGGCCTCCCTTGTTCCCGATCCGTGAGGAGGGCGGGTCCACTTCTGCTGGTGTTCCGGCGGGGTCGTCTATTCCGTGGGTAGATCTACCTCCACTTCCCAGGGACATCTCTTACGTTGGCGCTGGATTACGTCGGTATCCCGTCCCGGAGTACCCTCTTCCTGAGGATACTTTTGACTATCTGGGTGGTCGCCCTGATGACGAGGTGCTTTCTTCAACTTCTCTTGGTACCTTTACATCTATATCTATCTATTTTGACTGTACTGATTCTTTTATCTTGTGTCTTTTTACAGCGGGTGAGTGTTCGGGTGGCAGATCTACGGGC
This sequence comes from Lonicera japonica, assembly GCA_021464415.1. Classification (NCBI taxonomy): domain Eukaryota; kingdom Viridiplantae; phylum Streptophyta; class Magnoliopsida; order Dipsacales; family Caprifoliaceae; genus Lonicera; species Lonicera japonica. The sequence continues at coordinate 36,709,748 of CM038466.1, read as the reverse complement.
TTGGCACGCCCAGTACCTCTACAGCTGGAACCTGCTCCAGTACGTCGGTCGAGACCCTCCAGCCTACATGCGTGATTATCAGAGGGCTATCGACATCTCCTTACGGCCGGACGACCCCCTGACTTCCTCTCATGCCCGGACGGATTCTCGGAGGAGCAGTAGTCGGACTTCCAGGCGTTCCCGATCGTCTGTGATCCGTCCTACGGCACCGGTCCAGTCCACGGGGCCTTCTCAGGCGGCAGTTCCTCCTGTTCCTGGCGTCCCAGTTGTTTATCTTACTCCCGAGGAGGGCTCGGGCGATAGTGGGAGCGTGTCAAAACGCGCCCGAGTAGATTAGTTTTTCCTTTCTGCATTTAGTGTTAGTTTTGGACAGATATGTATTTATTTTTAGACATGTTTAGACAGATATTTAAAAACTGTTTTTTTATAGGATTTATAAAATATCTTTATCTGCGTTTGATTATACTTTTATTCTCTGTGTGTGAAAGATATATATATAAGAGTCAGTGATTTAGAAGCCATACCTTGTAGTGTAGTGATATTTTTCCTGTAAACAAAGAGCAAAGTGAGAACAAGAAAGCATCTAAAAAATGATTCTTTTGGCAAAAATGACTGTTATGTGTAAGAAAAAACCAAATTAGGGTGACCCCAAAGGGGTTTGTCGCGCGACAATCCCTCCTGGATATGAGTTTGTCGCGCGACAAACAGGTACAGGTCCCTCTTTTTTGCTATAAATACACCCATCTTCCTTCCTTCATCCCCACACTTTCCAAAAATGTCTTCTTATCGCACAAAGTCTGATTTTTCTTATGTCAATGCTAGAGATGCTTTGATATCTTCTGAAAATGGTCTGAACTTTGGTGCCTTCAGTCCTTTAGCGGGTTGGTGCCATCGTCCCGTCGATTTTTCCTTTCTATTAGGTGCCTTGTATTTCTGGAGTCCTGCGGACCATCTCTTCCGCTTTGGACTAGATGAGCTCTGCCCAACCTATGAGGAGTTCTCCTGGCTGTTGCGTTCTGACGTTCGTCTCCCGATGGCAGTTCCCATAGAAGAAATCGGTCCCCGTGACATGCTAATTGCTCTGTTAGCCATTCCCCAGGCGGCCTGTGATGGTTTCATTGCCGATGGTTTTCTTGACCTCCATAAAATGGTGAGGTTCTTTCATCGTTATGAAGATAGGGCCTCTTACGGCGTGGGGCGTATGCAGCGGCCCTGATTTGCCTGGTTTCTGATATGCTGCTGGTGACGGGTTCTTCCCGTGTTGATCCGACTATCCTGAGTCTGATTTACCAGGCTAGAAATGGGGAGTCTATAGTGCCGATCATTCTTGCAGAGACCCTGAATGGTCTTGATGATGTTCAACGGGGGGCCTCGCCCTTCTTCCGGGGGAGTCCGCGTCTGCTATACATGTGGCTGCTAGAGCGCTTTCGATCGGTGGGTTTCAACGGAGCTCGGCTCGACAATCCGACTCATTTCTTCCATCGGCCTCTCTTTGGTGCTTTGACCATGTCTTCCTCTGATTGGACGGTATGGTTTTCGGAGAACTTTCGGGCTATCCGGTGGAACATTCCTTGGTGGAAGCTGAGGGCGATGGTACTTAGCACTGGGGGTCAGAACTACGTTCGGCTCCGCGGGCTCTGGTTCACTTCCTTTTATCTCCCTGGGCGTCTTTTTCGGCAGTTTAACATTCCTCAGGAGGTTCCCCTTGGTCTGAACAACTTCTCTTCTGAGTCTAAATTTGTGACCCCACATGTTTCTTTATCGGTAGAGAGGATGTGGCGTGCTCGACTGACTCGTCAGTTCAACTATGCCCGTTTTGGTATTACCCGGCCCCTCCGGGCTGATATCATCCGCTCTTGCTGGCAATCTCTGGAAGGAGAACTGATCGACGACCCCTTTCAAATGGAGTGGTTCCGGTTCATGGATACGGAGGCTACTGATGATAACATTGTCTTTGCATATCAGATCTTGGACGAAGCTCGGATCGATTTGGCTATTGAGGACCCAGTGTGGCCAACCCCTAGGGATTAGTTTCTTTCGCATTTGTTATGTCTCCTTTGTAACCTTCGGTGTTCTGAACCACCTTTTAATAATATATGAGGGACTACTTGCGGGAAATAAATTTATTTACAAAGTTTAAACCGGGCCTGAAGTCACTTCTCAGGTTGCCTACGTTCCCCTTTTTGATTTTTACAAAGATACAATATTCGAGTTGGGGCTCAGGTTTACGTAGTTCTTATACATGTTGTGCCTATTGATAATACTTCTTTAGTCGGTCCATGTTGACTGGTGAATGTAGTAACTGCCCGTCTAAGTCAGTGAGTATAGCGGCGCCCCCTGTATCGATTTCTTTGACGATATATGGCCCTGTCCATTTCTGCCCGAACTTACCCCTCGGATCTCTGGCTGGCTCTCGAATTTCTTTCAACACGATGTCATTTTCATTGATACCCCGAGTCTTCACTTTCTGGTTAAATGCTCGAGCGATTCTCTTCTGATACCCTTGATGGTGGTATGCTGCTTTCAATCTTTTCTCATCCAATAGGGCTAGCTCGTTATATCGTGCCTGGACCCACTCCAGTTCATTGACTTGATTCTCTAGCATTACTCTGAGGCAGGGGACTTCTAATTCAACAGGGAGGACTGCTTCCATCCCGTATGTAAGAGAGAACGGGGTTGCCCCTGTGGAGACCCTCTCGGTGGTGCGATATCCCCACAATGCATATGATAATTTCTCCGGCCAGTCCCGGCAGGTGTCGGTCATCTTGCTTAGGATATTCTTCAAATTCTTGTTGGCGGCTTCAACTGCCCCATTGGTTTGTGGTCTATATGGCGAAGATTTGTGTCGGGTGATACCGTATTCCTCCATGACTGTATTAGCATCTCCTTCGAAGTGGGTGCCGTTATCTGAGATGATCTCGTGTGGGACCCCATATCGGCAGACAATGTTCCTTTTGATGAATCGGGCAACTTTCCTGGCATCCAGGGTCTGGTAAGACTCGGCTTCTACCCATTTGGTGAAGTAGTCGATGGCCACTAGTATGAATTCATGGCCGTTGCTGGCTTTGGGCGAGATCTTCCCAATGACGTCGATTCCCCAAGTTGCGAAAGGCCAGGGAGCAGTTATGTTGTACAACTCTTTTGGAGGAAGCTTCTGGGATTTAGCATAGATTTGGCATTTGTGACAACGGCGTACATGGTCAGCACAGTCAGTTTGTAGGGTAGACCAGAAATACCCTTGCCTGATGATCTTGCGGGCAAGTGTATGCCCGCTCATATGAGGTCCGCAATCGCCCCCGTGTATCTGATCCATCATTCTAACCGATTCTTCTTCGGTGAGACATTGAAGATGAGTCCCGTCGTAGTTCCTTTTATATAATCTTCCGGCACAGAGTATGAATCCTGATGTAGTCTTCTGAGGGTGACCCGCGTTCTCTTGTCTGTTTCCTCGGGATACTGGTGGTTCTTCAGGAGGTTCCAAATGTCATAAAACCAAACGGTCGAGTCACCGTTTTTTTCAGTTTCTACCTCAAGGGTCATGCAGTGCGCGGGTCCTGATTTCTTTTGTACCGTGAGGGTTATTTCTTCCATCCCCTCCGGAATATCGATCATAGATGCCAGGGTTGCCAATGCGTCAGCAAAACTATTCTGGGACCTGGGGATATAGTAAAACTCCACACGCTCGAACTTTCCTGCGACATCCTCTAGTCGGGCGAGGTAAGGGACTAATTTCTCATCTCTGATCTTCCATTCCTTTAGAACTTGGTGGACCACTAGTGCTGAATCTCCGTATACCTGTATCCTCTTTATACCCTTTTGAAGAGCGATCTCTAACCCGAGTATGCATGCTTCATATTCGGCCATGTTGTTGGTGCAAAAAAAGTCCAGACGATATGATACCGGGGAGTGAGTTTGGTCCGGAGAAACTAACAGGATGCCTATCCCGTTTCCGTTTTGATTGGCGGCCCCGTCAAAGTACAACTTCCAGTCTTCATCGATCTCGACGTTCATGATGGTTTCGTCCGGGAACTCGGCTTCTTCTAGCATGTCTCCTGATATCGGATTGTGGGACAGGTAATCAGCTATGATCTTGCCTTTGACTGCCTTTTGGGTCATGTAGGTGATGTCGAATTCGGAGAGTAGAAACAACCATTTTTCCATTCGGTTCGAGAGAGCCGGTTTCTCGAAGAGGTATTTCAACGGATCGATCCGGGATGCCAGGATGACTGGGAAAACTAGCATATAGTGCCGTAGTTTCTGTGTTACCCAGACGAGAGCGGTACACGATTTCTCCAATGGTGTGTAGTTTATCTCAAACGGGGACAGCTTTTTGCTGAGGAAATAGATGGCCTGCTCCTTCCGGGTATCGGTCAGGTGTTGGGCTAGCATTGCTCCCGCAGCCGAATCAGTGACGGTTAGGTATAAGATTAGTGGCAGTCCGGTCTGGGGCGGGGCTAACACTGGGGGTTTGGAGAGGTATTCTTTGATTCTATCAAAAGCTTCTTGGCACTGGCCGTCCCACTCTCCTGGTGAAGATTTCCTCAGGAGTTTGAAGATGGGCTCGCAAGTCTGAGTGAGCTGAGAGATGAACCTACTGATGTACTGCAGATTACCCAAAAATCCTCGGACTTCTTTCTCGGTACGAGGTTTAGGCATGTCTTGGATAGCTTGAATTTTAGCGGGGTCCACCTCGATTCCCTTCTTACTGACGACATATCCCAGGAGTTTTCCTTTGGTTACCCCGAACACACATTTCTGCGGGTTGAGTCTCATCTGATATTGGCAGAGCCGATCAAAAAAAGTTCGCAAGGCTGGTACGTGGCCTTTCCTCTCTTTTGACTTGATTATCATGTCGTCTACATACACCTCTACTTCTTTGTGAATCATGTCGTGAAAGATAGCCGTAGCTGCCCTCTGATACGTTGCCCCGGTGTTCTTTAGCCCAAATGGCATAACGGTGTAGCAGTATGTTCCCCACGGTGTGATGAATGTTGTTTTCTCTTGGTGATCTGGGTGCATCTTGATCTGGTTATATCCGGAAAAACCATCCACAAATGACTTCAGGGCGTGGTTGGCAGTATTATCTACTATCAAATCGATGTTGGGCAAGGGAAAATCGTCTTTTGGACAAGCTTTATTGAGATCCCGGTAATCCACACACATGCGGACTTTCCCATCAGCTTTTGGAACAGGCACGATGTTGGCTAACCACGAAGGGTATTCGATTACCCGCAAGAAACCCACACTTAATTGTTTCATCACCTCTTCTTTCACTTTTAAGGACCATTCTGGCGTAAGTTTCCTCAGCTTCTGCTTGACGGGCCTAAATTCTGGCTTGGTGTGTATCTCGTGCATGACTATCTGGCTGTTCAAACCTGGCATATCCGCATAAGACCAGGCGAAGACATCCACATACTCTTTCAGAGTTTGTGTGAATTCTTCTCTTTCTGTCTCACTTAGGCTTGCCCCAATGCGGACCTCTCTTCTTTCCTCCTCTGTTCCAAGGTTAATCACAAGAGTGTCTCCTTCCTCGCTTTGTATACGCTTGTGAACACCCCAATCCACGACCCTCGTGTGAACCTAACTAACATTCCGCATCAAGTATTGAGTCATCATGCATATAGAAGACCATTAGAAAAGACTCCAATTTCGCACGCGTTGTGAGTTTGATGTAACCTTTATTGCCTCTTCGCTTACTAGGACGGGGATCGACCTGCCCGGACAGGTCGCGGGGCGCGGGGCAGCGCCCCGTTAGAATTTTGGTTTTTTTTTCTGAGTGTTCTTGCACTTTTTTTGTGAGCCAGCCGCACCCCCCTAGCCGCACGCCCAACCGTACGGCTACCTGCCAACCGTACGGTTGGTACCTCCTAACCGCACCCACTAGCCGCACTCCTGGTGCCAACCGTACGGTTGGTACCTCCTAACCGCACAAGCAACCCCCTGTCGCACGCCCAACCGTACGGCTACCTGCCAGCCGTACGGCTGGCACCACCCAGTCGCACGCCCCAGCCGCACCCCATGCGGCTACCCCTGCGGTTGGCCTCTTTTGGAGCGTTTTTGGCGGAAATGTTGCTATAAATAGGACTCTTGGGATCCCATTTTGGGATCATCAACAAGGAATAGTATTTCTAGTAAGGGAAAACACTGCCAAAGTCTGGAGAAAATCATTTTTAGAGAAAATTCTGAGAGAGAAGACTAGGGAGAAGAAATTAGTGAGAGAAAGCTTTAAGAAAGAGAAAGTTCTAGAGAGAGAAGGAAGTCAAGGCAAGGCTTTCCCATCTTCTTCAAGCGCAGCAGGTATAACTTTCTGCCACTCTCTCTAAATTTCGGTACCGCATTTAATTTCCTTTTAATACAGAAAATTAGATAACTTGCAAAGAAGTTCATTGCTTTCAAAATAAATCCTTTCTAAACTTTACAAGAAAACTAAAATCCGTTTTGACACGTTTTCAAAACAAATAAAAACACAAAAACAGTTTCCAAACAAAATGGAACTACGAGACTCTGATTTCATTCTACGAATGAATACGTAGGCGCTCGCAAAGCTCGAGTCTGATTTCAAAATATTGTTTTAAATTGAATCTATCCGGAAAGGACTATCCTGAAAACTATCCAAACTACTTGCAAGATATCTAAAATAGGAATTAAATACATGATCCATTAAGAGACCGAAAGGGCGAATTGGGTGCCTAACACCTTCCCAATTCGTAACGTAGTTCCCGAACCCTATCAAAGTAAATTTTTAAAATAAAATCTCTGGTTTCAAACGTATGAAAGATGATTCATTTCAAATTGTCCTTCGTACGATCTTTTGTTTGTTTTCTTGTAAAACAAACTGGCGACTCTACAAAACACGTTTTCAAATAAAACCGAGAAAGGACTACTCTTTTCTCTCCTCTCGGGGGTATGGGTCCGGATTCTCACAGTGGCGACTCAGCTGGGGACGTCGAGAACTAAGCTCTATTACAATGGATCATATATTTAATTCCTGTTATTTATTAGATATAGGTCTTGTAAGCCTTAGTCCTAGGATACCATAGAAGCGATCTAGGTGGATACCCTGATGCCTTTATTTGGTAATTATGTGAGGAAAATCTTTTTCATAATTAAAATTGTGTAAATTATCATAACAAACCCTAAAGCATTGATCAATAATGAACTGCCATATTGTTATTTTGCACGCACTCACGTCTTATCATGCATTTTCGCGAGTGTGAATTTACCCTATCAACCTCGGGACCAGAGTCGTGACTAGGCCGTGGACTTGCGGGTCTGCACTAGCCAAAAGCGCCTGGGACCACTCTCCTTGGCCAAGTACTTACCGAGGTATATAGAGTGACGAGAACACTCACGTACCCGGGATGTATATCAAAAGGTTCTTACACGTACCTGCGCTCTTGAGGTATATCGTAAGACCTGCCAAATAGGAGGGAGCCTTAAACCTTACCCTCTTCAGCCACGCTTGCATATAGGGGAGTCAGCTTAGAACACAAAGATTTTATGCATGGTTTTAATGACCAACAGTCGTGAGAATCTAGTGAGCGGAAGCCCTGATTCCATGAACAAAGCAACTCATGAGGAGAGACCGTCCCATATTTTCAAATGATTTTTCGAAAAACTCTTTTCAAAATGATTTCCCAAAACTATAGACGGTCAGGGAACCCGTGGAATTCTATTCCTACCCTACCGCTATACGGGACTCTCAAGTTGTCGCCGTTGGTCTGTTTTCGATCTCACCTAAAGAAAACTTCTTTGTGCGTTTATTTTCGTCCCGATCGATGTATTTCTGGATAAGGTCCGGCAATTTCTAACTGATGTATTGTTATTATTTTCCGGGGGAATACGCGCGGCCGAATTTGTCCTTTTTTCATGTCAGCAGGATATTCATCCTGGCCTCTGTGTGGGCTGGAAGAGATAGCACCGGGAGACTTGTCAGACCAGATTCTTCTGAAAACATGGATCAGAACACCCCGAACCGGAATGTGAACAACCAATTGAACAATGCAGCGGATCCGCCGCCCGGTCCTTTTTACCCAAACCCGGGAATGCCGCAGAATAATACTGTTGGGGGTCAGCCGCTACATCATACTCCATCCTTGAATGTTGATCCAAACCTAGCCAGTTCAAGCGGAAACATGAATGCTCCGTTACCGAATCCCGAAGATATGTATCGAATGTTGATGAATTTGAACCAAAGCATGACCATGTTATTAAGTGACAATAAAAATACTCGTGCCAAGTTGGACGAGTTGGCTAAAGGGCGCATGACAGAATCACCAAGAGAAACTCCGGTTATTCTACCACCACCACCGCCACTCTCAGTTCATACCGAAGTACCACCGCCGTATGAACAGTTGAACCAACCCAAACCCATGCCTGATCCGGTCGGCAATTGGTTACAACAGGATCTGACCAATCAAGCCCCTCCACAGATACAACCGATCCATGAACCATACCACGATCCGTACTATGACCCGATAAGAAGGCCCATGAGCATCCAAGGGGAAGGTCCCACGCCAATAGAAACTCACCGGGGGGATAGAGACTTGTCTGAACTTAAGGAGCAGTTGAAAGCACTTACCCAAAAGGTAGCTGAGAGTTCGAACGATTTGACCCAGATGCAAAGCTACAACTTATACCCTGAGGCTCGTTATCCCATGGGTTTTAAGATGCCCTCCATCCCAAAATTTACAGGCACTACACCACCAGAACTCCATCTGAAATCTTATGTCCGTTCAATGAGAATTTATGATCTCGGTGAGGCTGAATTAGCGAATTCCTTTCACCTCACTTTGGCAGGACCGGCCCAGAGTTGGTTTCTGAACCTTGAAAAGCACCGTGTCAGATCATGGTCCGCCATCGTCCAAGAGTTTGTGTCACAGTACAAAACTAATGAGGAGCTCAAAGTTACAAGAAAACATCTAGAGATGGCTAAACAGAAGGAGAATGAGAGTATCAGTGAATTTGTAACAAGATGGAGGGAATTGGCCGCCCAAATGGTGGAGCGCCTAGATGAAGAGGAACAACTCGGCATGATTGTGAAGAATTTGAAACCAGATATCCGGGCCCAAATGGGACACCAGTTCTTTGGCAGGTTCAAAGCCCTACTCCACGTGGGCAACGAAATTGAGGAGGAATTAGCCAAGCAGGCTGAAATCAAAAAATCCGCTTCTCAATACAAGAAGACTTCCACGTCTGCCATCAATCAAGTCACATCTTCTGGGTCCTTTGGTAGGGGATATTCTAACAACCCCTTTAGTCAAAACTCTGTGAAAAACATTGGAGATTATCCTACACTGGGGTATCGTAACAACAACAACAACAATCCCAGGACGTTTGATCAGAATCGCTCACGAGATAGGCATTTTTCGCAATTACCGGGACCATTGGGGAAAGTTTTTGAACAGTTGAAAGAGGTTGGGATTATGTATCCCATGAATCCAAAGCCAGTACCACAACAGATACCACCTCATTGGAACATGAATGAACATTGCGAATATCACCAAGGTTTCGGACACACTACCGATAGTTGTATGGCCCTGCGGCATGCTATCCAGAACCTAATTGATAGCAAGAGAATTCCGGATCCGTCAGCCCCGAATGTCGCAAGGAATCCCCTTCCTAATCATCGGATCAATGCTATCGAGGAGGATTTAGATCTACCAGATCCTGTACTTTTGATTAAACCCGCCGAGAATACAGAAAATGTTGAAGTATGGAAATTTAGCTGTCCAAAACCTTCGCCCACAGTCATTCAATATACTCCACCGAGGTCCCAGAAATCCGATCAAGAAATCGAGGATGAAACATTGTTGGGGTTATTCGTTGATGAAACATGCACCATGCAGTCACAAGAAATAGTCAGCCCAAAAGTCATGGGCTGGATGAAACAAATGCAGTTCATACCAGGTTTCGGGCTCGGTAAACAGAATCAAGGGATCGCTCATTTCCCACAGTTTAAAGGCAACCCGGGGCGACAGGGGCTCGGGTATAACCAAGGAAAAGCAATAAAAAGGGACGTTCATCCAAGAAAGTATTCCTCACAGATAAACATGATCGCCTTCGACTGGAACACAGTCTCGCAAATCGATGAAAAGCCGCCTCCAACTCCAGTTGAAATACCTGAAAGGGCAAGTGATCCGGTCATGTCATGGGTCCAACAGTTGACTCGTTCTGGGAGAGTATACCAACCGCCGAATACTGATGCCACTCCTCCCAAGGAACCTGTAAAAGATCCGGAAGAAGGGCGTGTTGTTGAACAATTAAAGAAAACACAAGCCCAAATTTCAATCTGGGGACTTCTGGTGGCATCCAAGCCACATCGTATGGCACTAATGAAAATGTTAGATGAGTCGGTTGTTCCTCTTGAAGCCACCCCGAATGAGTTAACAGCAATGATTGCTTCAATAGGGGTACAAAAACAAGTTCTGGGGTTTTCTGATGAAGATCTATCACCACTGGGTCGGGATCATAACCAAGCTCTGCATATCACTGTTGTCGCTTGTGGAATGTCTATACCGTATGTGCTTGTGGATAATGGTTCTACGATTAACGTGTGCCCTTTGAAAACTGCTGTTCGTTTGGGTATTGATTTAACTACCATGGAAGAATCACCAGTCACGGTTCGAGCATATGATAATACCAAGCGAGAGGTATTGGGTTCCGTCATGATGGGTATGCAGATAGGACCTGCTACATTCACCACTGAATTTCAAATCATCGATATCCCGTCAAGCTTTAATTTGTTATTGGGACGAGTTTGGTTGCATGAGGTTGGCGCACTGCCTTCTTCCCTTCATCAAAAAATGAAAATACCCTTCAACGGGGATATCATCGTCATTAAGGGAGATCCTGAAAGGGCAATAGTCCCGAAAAACTCACCAGTATTGGGAATCGGAAGCCAAGATGTCCAACTCGGGGGATTTTCGTATGAGCCAAGGGTGCAAACTCTTACCACGCAGTCTGTGAATTACCTGCCCCCTGATGATATGTCGACCATGAATAAGCAAGTAATAAAGATGATGAGGAAAATGGAATTTTTACCGGGGATTGGTTTGGGAAAATATCAAGCCGGCATTGCCCAAATGATCGAACCATTCCAACAACCGAGTCCTCTTGCCGGGTTGGGATATGTGGGAGATTTTAGCCGAATGAAAAGTGCCGTATCTGCCGATAGTTCGTTAAACGGATGGTTCATAAAAGAGGGTGAAGACTTTCCTTACTGCGGGTTTCAGGAACCATGGGTAAATGAAGAAGGGAAAAGACAACCGGGATTAGAAATTTTCTATGAAGAAGACTTATATATCAGTGAAGGATTTACTCACACCTTCTCATCTCGGTTAAAGATTACCCGGCCACCTGTCGAGCCACTGGAAGAGGAAGATATGCTGGGTAATATGTTTGAGGTCATGGCAATTGAGGAAGATTACCTTGGGGATCCTGTGCATCTTATACGCCCTATCGAAGGAAAGAAGAAGCAGAGAGAGAGAAATATTGATAGAAATGTACGAAATTTAGAATGTATGCTATCTGTGCAAAGTGATGTTTCTATCAATAAAATTGCCAATCTTTTCCCTTACTTTGATTCTTGTGATGTTGAAATTATGAATGAAAATTTGAATGATGAGCAGCGAATACAACCCATTGAAGGAGACACGGTCACAATAAATTTGGGAACAACCGATGATATAAAAGAAATAAAAATTGGGGCCGAATTAAGCCATGATGAAAAAACAGACTTAGAAAATTTGTTGAAAGAGTTTGTTAATGTTTTCGCTTGGTCATATGCTGATATGCCGGGTTTAGATGCCACTATTGTGATGCATGAAATACACACTAAACCCGAATGCAAACCTGTCAAGCAAAAGTTAAGAAAACTAGTACCTGAGTGGTCACTCAAGGTAAAGGAAGAAGTCACAAAGCAATTGGATGTCGGATTCATACGGGTTGTCGAATACCCTACTTGGTTGGCCAATATAGTACCGGTACCAAAAGCCAATGGCAAAGTACGGGTTTGTGTTGATTATCGCAATTTAAATGCTGCATGTCCAAAAGATGATTTTCCACTGCCAAACATTGATCTCATTGTCGACAACACGGCAAATCATGCTTTAAAATCATTCGTCGATGGGTTCGCCGGGTATAATCAAATCAAAATGCATCCTGATCATCAGGAAAAGACGGCCTTTATCACACCATGGGGTACTTATTGTTACACCGTCATGCCATTTGGGTTGAAAAATGCCGGGGCCACATATCAGAGAGCCGCAACTACTCTATTTCATGATCTGATTCATAAGGAAGTAGAAGTGTATGTCGACGACATGATCATCAAATCATTAGACCGGGCAAGTCATGTGGAAACTCTTCGTATCTTCTTTGAACGGCTTATGCAATTCCAGATGCGCTTGAATCCTCAAAAATGTGTATTCGGGGTCACCAAAGGCAAGATGCTGGGGTATATAGTCAGCAGAAAGGGAATCGAGGTTGATCCGGCAAAGGTTAAGGCTATTCAAGAAATGCCAATCCCTAAAACTGAAAGGGAAATTCGGGGTTTCCTCGGGAGGTTACAATTCATCAGCAGATTTATTTCACAATTGACTCGAACATGTGAACCAATTTTTAAGCTACTCCAAAAAAGTTCAGATGGGCAGTGGAATGAGCAATGCCAGGAAGCGTTCGATAAGATCAAGCAATATTTATCTAATCCGCCAGTCTTAGCACCTCCCCAAGTAGGCATTCCATTGATACTATACATGGCGGTCAATGACTCCTCAGTTGGAGCAATGTTGGCACAGCATTTGTTGAAAACAAGAACTGAGCAGGCAATATATTACCTCAGTAAAAAGCTTTCTCCGGGAGAACAAAATTATACAGCTTTAGAGAAATCATGCGCTGCGTTAGTTTGGGCTACCCAGAAGTTGCGACATTATATGTTGGTATTTTCCGTGATCTTGATCTCTCGTCTAGATCCCTTGCGGTACTTGTTCGAAAAGCCGATGTTGACTAATCGAATGGCTAAATGGATGTTCCTGCTTTCAGAATTCGACATTTCTTATGTCACTCAAAAGGCCGTCAAAGGGCAAGTCATAGCAGATCACTTAGCAGGCAATCCAATCATTGATGCCGAGCTACAGGATTTCGAATTTCCCGATGAAAGTATCATGGAGATTACCAAAGACGATGAATGGAAAATGTATTTTGATGGGGCTTGTAATCGGAATGGGAATGGAATTGGGATCCTGTTAATTTCGCCAGACCAGACACATGCACCTATGTCTTTTCGATTAGAATTTCCCTGTACCAACAATATCGCCGAATACGAAGCTTGTATTGTCGGGTTAGAAATTGCTTTGCAGAAAGGGGTTCGTAAAATTCAGGTGTTTGGGGATTCCGCTCTCATTATTCATCAGATCTTGAAAAAATGGAAGATCAAAGAGGAAAAACTTGTGCCCTTCTTAACCCAACTCGAAGAAACTTCTGAGAAATTTGACTGCATTGAATTCTTCTACATCCCGAGAACACAGAACAATTTTGCTGATGCCTTAGCTACTCTGGCCTCGATGATTGAAATTCCGGGGGAGAAAGAAGAAATTCAGATTCAGATTCAAAGGCGAATAAATCCGGTATTTTGCCTATCACTCGATGTTGAACGTGGAAATGAGATAGATCAGAAGGTTTGGTACTACGATATCTGGCAATTACTCAAGCATAATGAATACCCATCACATGCTGACAAAACCACTCGAGTCACGCTTCGCCGCCTAGCATCCCGGTTTATCATTTGTGCCGGAAAACTATACCGAAGAAATGATGACGGTATACACCTTCAATGCCTCGATGAAGAAAAATCCCGAGCAATGATGGAACAAATCCACAGTGGAGAGTGTGGCCCACATATGAGCGGTCATACATTGGCACGAAAGATAGTTCGTCAAGGGTATTACTGGTTAACGATGCAAAAGGATTGTTTTGAATACGTCAAAGGGTGTCACCAATGTCAAATATACGCCAAGGCACAGAAGCTCCCTCCAAAAGAATTATACCCTATGACATCTCCTTGGCCGTTTTCCATCTGGGGTATTGACATAATCGGTAAGATCTCGCCAAAAGGAAGTAATGGGCATGAATACATCCTAGTAGCTATCGACTATTTCACCAAATGGGTTGAGGCCGAGTCTTACAAGGATTTGAATGCCCGAAAGGTGGCACGATTCATCCAACACAACATCATATGCCGATACGGGGTACCGCATGAGATAATATCCGATAATGGTACGCATTTTGAGGGTGAAGCCAACAAAATCATGGAAGAATACGGAATCAGACGCCACAAATCCTCACCATACCGCCCACAAACTAATGGGGCCGTGGAGGCTGCTAATAAGAATTTGAAGAATATCATTAGCAAAATGGTTAAATCCGGTAGAGATTGGCCCGAAAAGCTCCCGTACGCACTTTGGGGATATCGAACTACTGAGAGGGTTTCTACGGGATCAACGCCTTTTTCACTTACATATGGCATGGAAGCGGTTTTACCAGTGGAAATGGAAATACCTTCTTTACGGGTTATCCTGGAAAATCAAGTTACTGAGAGTGATTGGGTAAAGGCTCGGTATGAAGAGTTGGCAATGATTGATGAAAACCGATTGAGGGCTTCATATCAACATCAAGGGTATCAAAAACGTATTGCCAAAGCCTTTAATAGAAAAATCCGAGACAGAAGCATCATAGTTGGAGACCTAGTCCTCAAAGAAATTCGTGAACCAGCCCGAGACCCAAGAGGAAAATTCTCGCCAAAGTGGACAGGCCCTTATATTGTTACTAAAATCCTATCCGGGGGTGCCGTTCTCCTTACCGACATTGATGGCCAAGAGTTAAACTTACCAGTCAACCTCGACCGATTGAAAAAATACTATCAGTAAAAATTTGTATCCATGAACTACGAAGACCTGAGCCCCGAAAAAAAAAAAAAAAAAAAAAAAAAAAAAAAAAAAAAAAAAGAACGGGGAAACGTAGGCAACCTGAATATCAGGCCCGGTCTATTCATTGCAATAATATTCATTCATTTGGACGCAAGAAGAAAGGCAGAAAGAGATTTTCCATACATCAAAAAGTTCTTTCGTACAAGATAACCTACATCAGTTCTTACATACTTTCCCTATATATTTTACCTACCTAATACCAGAAAGCTTTCATAAAGAAGCTGCCTACCACACCTAACCTAACCATCATCAGCAGAATATAAAACCCTCTCTCGATCCATGGTCTGATACGAAGCAAGCACTGTCTCATCAGTCACCGGTGAATCTGCAAACCGAAACCACCTCATCATCATAGGCTCATGCTCAATGGTCTGCCGAACTCGACGCCAAATATGCAGCACGATATCAGAACGGGTCACCTGGGTAATGCCAACCTCTCCTCCATGAAATCGCCGCACAAAGCGGGTAGACCAAAGACCTCGTAGGGTCGTCTCTAGTCTCGGGGTAATAGGAAGAGCGATCGAAGAAAAGTCTCTCAGCGGAAGGGGTATACTCAGGGGAACACCGAACTGCCTCGTCAGCCGTCCGGGGATGTAGAATGATGTCTCTCTCAAACCACGAAACCGAAGATAGTTCTGCCCACCCATACTCATGATCATGGTCCTCATACGCCACCATGGAACCTCCCAACGAATCGAAGAAGAAGACTCAGAAAAACGAACAGCCCAATCATATGATGACAGACGATGAATCTGGGCGTAATCAGGACGCTGGAAGAAGTGCCGAGAATCCCAGGGAAGCCGAGTCTCCAGATACCGAAACCTCTCAGTAACCCACATGTACAGTAGATATGGGCTACCTCGAAAATGACTAAGTCGAGACTGAACCACGGCATCCAAACCATTCAGTGTCTCCGCCAGTAAGATGGGAGTCACCAAATGGCCGCGTCTAGCCTCAGATACAACTCGGATAATCAGAGGGTCTATCAGAATAGCATCATCGGTAACCAAGAGCATCTGAGAAAAAGCAAAAATCATACAAGCAGAAGTCCGACCTGAATAATAAGCCGGGTCGTCGCCATGATGAAGGAAAAAGTCTGCCAAATGACGCAGATGGAGTCGACCGTCGACTATCATAGGCCGGCACTCACTCTCCCGCAGACCCAGAAACTCCGCCAGCATAACACGAGGACTCCTAGCATCTCGCAAGGAGGCCAGTGGCCATGAAACATCCTGCCGCATCAGTAGTGTGAACTCCTCAATCGTCGGACACAACTCGTCTAAACCGATACGGAAACAGTGGTCCTCAGGATCCCAGAACTCAGCAATACCAAGCAAAAAAGAAAAATTGATATCATGAGAACACCAGCGATGAAGGTGGCTCAGATCGCCCCAGTTGAGACCACAGTCGGCCTCAGCCATGGACACGAAATCAGACAAAAGGGAGAAAGAAGCATGGGTATGAAAGGTAGACATGGTAATAGAGAAAGAAGAAGCTATAGGATGAATAGTGACTTTGATGATGGAAAAAAGGACAAATTCGCGCTCTATTTATAGTATAACTGCACATGCCAACCGCACGGTTGGGCCCCAACCGTACGGCTGGCTGGCCAACCGTGCGGCTGGCTCCCAACCGTACGGCTATCCCATGCGGGTGGGGCGTGCGGTTGGCTCTCCCCCTTTGGTTAAAATCTTCCATTTTTCAAATCATCTTTACAATACATCATGATACGAATATTGCCAGACTTTGTTCAGGAAGAACGATCCATCATAGCATGCATATAGATTTGATAATTACTTGCCAACATATGTACTTAACCATTTTTCGCAATTTAACTTGATTACACTTAATCGCATTCTTTCAACGCATAATTAAAAAGGTAATAATTTCGCCACCACATAATTACTTTTCAATTGCACTCACAAATAACATTTACATCACATCACACACAAACATATTTTCAAAATAAACATAAATATTTTATTCATAAATAAAAACCGAACACATCGATAAACCAACATTTTTCTTAACAAATAAAACATATTTAAATTAACCACTAAATTAGAATAAGTTTTTTCTAAAAATAAAATACACCTAAGTTAACTACTTAATTTAAAATGTTTCTCTCAAGAAAACACAAAACGCCGAGCCATCAGAACCATCAACGCTGAGGAGAAGGGGGAGGATCCATCGTACGCGGGCGCTTCGCTTCTGTCTCTCCAGCACCCTCCGCTGGACTCTCTGAAACCGTGCGACCTGCGCCCTGGTGGGAAGGAGCAAGCCGGGAAGTGCGCCTCGACTGCTGAACTGACTGAGAAGGAACCGCCGATCGG
Organism: Lonicera japonica; assembly: GCA_021464415.1. NCBI lineage: Eukaryota > Viridiplantae > Streptophyta > Magnoliopsida > Dipsacales > Caprifoliaceae > Lonicera > Lonicera japonica. The sequence goes on along the minus strand of CM038466.1, from coordinate 36,692,431 downwards.
GACCGCGAACGTGACGGATGGTAGGTAGCAGTCGTATCGCCCGCCAAGCGTCTGCTGTACCGCCCCATGTACTCCACCGGGAAAGGAGCCGCAAACGTCAACAGTCCGTACATGTTGAAGTAGCTCCTCAGTAACTCAGCTACCTCGCGAAGAAGGAACGAACCTCTCTGTCAAAACCAAATTACCAATCAGTAACATTCATAAATCAACACATATGCTTAACTGTTTAAAAGAAATCTTACCTCCTCGCCCGAGACGTGTGCGAAGGCCCCCATCCGCTCATCGCCCTCAGGTATGTCAGGGATCCGGTATTGCTTGGGTAGGCCGAAATCCAAGTAAGGGATATCCCGAGGGTACTCCGGGATCGAATACGACGCCAACGCTCCACCCACAGGAGCCTGTGACGGACCAGCCCCGCCAGCGCCGCCTACCGGGGGTGGGTCCTCCCCGGTGTCCTCTCCCGTCTCCGACTCGGGCGCCACCGCCTTCCCCTTCCCCTTGTCACCGCCCTCGCCTGCTGGAGCCTGGCCGATACCTGCCTCCGCTCCTAATTGCGCCTCCCTCTCTCCTAGCTCCCGGAAGACTATCCCACGGGCCGCACCTGATGATGGGGTCGAAAGAGAGTACGGCCTCAACCCCACTGACCCGGCACCTGGCGACCCGACAGGCGTGCGCAGCAACGGCGAGAACGACACATGATGAACCCAATCCATGTCGCCCGGCCCATACACGGGTGATGACCCCGATATCGATCCGCGTCCCTCTGGGGCCTGTGCCGACTCCAACATCTGCCTAATATCTTCCGATGAGAACTGAGGCGTCCTCCCTGCCATGGCTGGAGGAATAGGAGGCCTCGACACCGGACTCCGACCCCCGACTGGACTCCTCCCGCCCCTCGACGCCCTACCTCGTCCAGGCGAAACCGCAGCAGTCGGCTCCTCCCCCACTCCCCCGCCTGGACCTACTGGGGGCATCCCACCGTTGCCTCCTCCCAAAGGCACCTCCTCCGAACCCTCATCGTCCTCCTCCTCCACTTGCTGCGGCTCCGCGTCCCTCTCGCCATGCGGATCCTCGTCATCCGAATCCGCAATCCCCTTGGCCCTCCGGTTCGGCGCAGGAGCGGGCTGTTGTGGAATCCGCTGCGAGATGTATAACTGCCCCCGGATATACATCGGATCTCCCCCAAGGGCAGCATACCTCGCGTATATCACCCTGCCTCGCACCCCCTTCATCTCCCTCATCAGGTACCGGTGCGCGAATGTCCCATACTCTCCCTCCATCAATAGTCCCTCGATCGGGACGCCTCCCAAGAACAACACCCGCTCCTCTGTAGATAACATCATCGGCCGCCTCATCGCTGCCGGAGGCCAGGCCGGAACCCGGAATCCCAACCCGGGAGTATGCTGCCGTACCACGCGCTCCCCCAAGTAGAAAGCCGCGCCATACTCGTGGGAGAACAACCGCCTCGAACGCGCCGCAGCCAACGCATCCGCATACCCCCACTGCTGCGTCACGTATGCAGGCCATGGGCTCCACTGAACCTGCCACGTTAAGCATACACCATGAATAACTTAAATATTATTTTTCAAAAGTAATTTGAATTTAAATGTTACTTTCATACCTGATTTAGCTGAAGACCCGAAACGTCGCCTGCACTGACGTCCGGGGTCAGGTACCGGTACACCCCAACTAGGTTCCCGCTGTAGTATCGTCGGAAAAGCGGGAACTCATCTGCGAAAGTCGGGTGCAAGTGGATCTGACCAATACCCTGGTGGGTATGCGCGATAAACCACATCTGTCACAATCATTATACTTGTTAAAATTATCAAACCGGCACATTTTTTCCATTAAAATAAATCACGTGTTTTTTCCAAGTAAATTGAGATTTAATTTAAGTAATTACCTCCCAAAGCGTGACCAGCCCACGGTGATTCAGCTCCATATGACGGCACACTAGGTCCATCGACTCATACAACACCGCCAGTACGTAACCGCCCCATGCAAAAGTATACAACTGGTCGAAGAACCGCAGATAAGGCAGCCACCATAATCGCAGGTTGTCGCCTCCCCGCGCATAGAAGAAATCATGCAGCACGAGCAGCAGAAAGCATCGGGATAGCTGCCGCACCTCCTGGCGTGTCATCGGACCATCGCCAAACCTCCCACTTTCGGCCTCGATATGCTGCACCATCGCCGTGTGGGGTATCCCATCCGCCACAATCCGGCTGGGCCTCCACCCTAGTGCCGCTCCCATACCATCTAGGGTAATGCGTACCCGGGGATTGGGTGCCAGAGCCTCCCCCCCGAAAGGTAGTCCCGTCAGCACGAACACGTCCTCCGGCGTCAACGTCATCTCCCCCAACTCCAGTGGAAGGTGTGCGTCGTGTCCCACCACCTCTCCCCTAACACCGTCGGAAGGCTCACTGATCGCTGGAACTCTCCGCCTGGCAGCACCTCGATAAAACGTCCGAATGGGGTCGCACTCAAGTATGCCCTCACCAACGGGGGTAGCTGATCCCGAAGATCAGGCGCAGCGCGCGTGATGCCACGGCAACGTCCGATCCTCTGTTACATCACGGATTTTAATAAAGCTCACTAACACACTTTCTTTCAAAAATAAATAATGTGGAGTATATATCTATTATGGCAAGTAATTATTAAATTTATCACATTTCATGCATATCATGTCATTGCATTTTTTCGAAAATCACATAAATTACATACTAAATATTAGAACTTACCCTAGTCCGACGGCGGATCTCGTGTGCCGCAGGCTCCATCAACAGCCACTCTCGCCCCTCTCCCGGCGAAATCAAGGGTACGTCCCGGTACATCGCTCGCTGTAGCGATCCGTCTGCCCCCAGTGGCCCCTCCCAGGCCACACCCTCCCAGTCGTCATGATGTGGCGCGCAGATCAAGCGCCCGTCCATCATCGCGGTGATCGACTCCACCTCGTCCCCCGGGAGTAGCTCCGGCGCCTCCCCTCCCTCTGGTGGGCCTCCCATCATCATGTACACAAATATCGATAATAACCTCGCCAACGCCATCGCTCACTTTGTATCAGACACTCGCTAACGCTTTTCGAAAAATTTGGTATTTGAATACTAGAAAGAGAAGTTGCAAGAAGAAGTGGTGAGAAATGAGTCAAACAGTGGCCTATTTATAGATTTTTCAAGGCCAGCCGCAGGCTAGCCAACCGTACGGCTAGCCCCCAACCGTGCGGTTGGCTGCCAGCCGTACGGCTGGGGGGTCATACCCTGCGGCTACCCCTAACCGCACGCCCTAGCCGCACCCCCTGCGGCTACCCCGTGCGGCTACCCTCATTTTTTGACCAGTTTGAAAAAAAAAAAAAAAAAAAAAAAAGGGGGGAACAGACTCTGAATCAACTCTTCCCAAGGCACAAAAGGACTAAGACTCACACACACGCACGAGATGACTGATCAATGCCCGAAGTTTGACACTCTAAAGTCTGTAGGGGAACCGAAATTCAATAGGACGAATCACACGTCCGAAAGGTTCGAATCTGATTAATAAACAGGGAAGGTGTAAAAGAGGAATCGGGTACCAGAAAAAAATTGAAAAAGTAGAAAAGGGTAAAATCCCGTTGGTCCAAGAGAGGAAAAGTGAAGAAAATCGACAGGGAGAGCCACACTAAGAGTGACAGCTGTGCCAAAAGGCGGAGGGCTACATCTTAGGTGAGTAAGGCTCCTGTTTTGGAAAAAGCCAAGAAAGAAAAAGGCGCAGTAAAGTCCGAAAGCCCACAAATAAAAAGGCCGGATAATCAAAAGAGGGAGCAATAAGGGTATCGAAAAACAGAAAACGATACAGGACCAGCATCTTCCCCGTGAAAAAAAAATCAGAGGGTAGCTTGAGGGCGACTGAAAATTCCAAACGAAATTCTATTCCCATGACTAAAGAGAGAAAAACTGAGGGTAAAGAGATGTCAAATCCCAAAAATTCACGCACAACGGTTCGAAAGTCTTTGGGAAAAGTCGATTCAAAAGGTCTGTTTCCCCAATAATGTCAAAAGTCAAGACTGAGGGTAGAAAAGGAAAAGCACTTCATCTTGCAAGCAGTTCTCTCTAACATAACATTTGGTAAACAATAAAGCGGTGTCTGAATAACAGAACCATGGCGAAGGGAATTTTTCGGATTCCTCAAGAGTTAGGAATTCTTCGCATTCCCCACGATGGGAATTTCTCCGAAACCCCTTTCCCCACGAAGGGAAATAACGACACCACGTGTTCCCCACGAAGGGAATTTTTCGGATTCCTCAAGAGTTAGGAATTCTTCGCATTCCCCACGATGGGAATTTCTCCGAAACCCCTTTCCCCACGAAGGGAAATAACGACACCACGTGTTCCCCACGAAGGGAATTTTTCGAATTCCTCAAGAGTTAGGAATTCTTCGCATTCCCCACGATGGGAATTTCTCCGAAACCCCTTTCCCCACGAAGGGAAATAACGACACCACGTGTTCCCCACGAAGGGAATTTTTCGGATTCCTCAAGAGTTAGGAATTCTTCGCATTCCCCACGATGGGAATTTCTCCGAAACCCCTTTCCCCACGAAGGGAAATAACGACACCACGTGTTCCCCACGAAGGGAATTTTTCGGATTCCTCAAGAGTTAGGAATTCTTCGCATTCCCCACGATGGGAATTTCTCCGAAACCCCTTTCCCCACGAAGGGAAATAACGACACCACGTGTTCCCCACGAAGGGAATTTTTCGAATTCCTCAAGAGTTAGGAATTCTTCGCATTCCCCACGATGGGAATTTCTCCGAAACCCCTTTCCCCACGAAGGGAAATAACGACACCACGTGTTCCCCACGAAGGGAATTTTTCGAATTCCTCAAGAGTTAGGAATTCTTCGCATTCCCCACGATGGGAATTTCTCCGAAACCCCTTTCCCCACGAAGGGAAATAACGACACCACGTGTTCCCCACGAAGGGAATTTTTCGAATTCCTCAAGAGTTAGGAATTCTTCGCATTCCCCACGATGGGAATTTCTCCGAAACCCCTTTCCCCACGAAGGGAAATAACCTTTAACGTGCATTCCCCACGAAGGGAATAACTTTATCCACACATTCCCCACGAAGGGAATCAGGTTCACATTTCCCAGGGTTGGAAATTCCTCTTAGCATCACATCCCACGAGGGATATCTCGAAAACCAAGACATTCTCTCAGAAATGGAAAAGCTTTGAGAAACACTTTTCACTTTGATCTTTTGGATCCAGCGAAATACTAAGCCCCCGTGAAATCCTACACACTGAGGGTGGTGTGCCACTGAGGGTAATGTATCACTGAGGGTAGATGGAAAGGATAGATTGATGTATCGTGTCGCCTGGCCAAAAGGGAAAGGGGCGGTCATCGCCTGGAAAGCACGACGAAATCCACATGTCAGAAAGGGTATATTCTGATTCACGTATTGAGTTTCACCCGAGAGTCGTGAATCGGTTGTCTTCCAAATCGTCCCAAAATTCTTGCAGACAAGAATCCCGGGACGAGAGGGTCTGTGAACACCCCAATCCACGACCCTCGTGTGAACCTAACTAACATTCCGCATCAAGTATTGAGTCATCATGCATATAGAAGACCATTAGAAAAGACTCCAATTTCGCACGCGTTGTGAGTTTGATGTAACCTTTATTGCCTCTTCGCTTACTAGGACGGGGATCGACCTGCCCGGACAGGTCGCGGGGCGCGGGGCAGCGCCCCGTTAGAATTTTGGTTTTTTTTTCTGAGTGTTCTTGCACTTTTTTTGTGAGCCAGCCGCACCCCCCTAGCCGCACGCCCAACCGTACGGCTACCTGCCAACCGTACGGTTGGTACCTCCTAACCGCACCCACTAGCCGCACTCCTGGTGCCAACCGTACGGTTGGTACCTCCTAACCGCACAAGCAACCCCCTGTCGCACGCCCAACCGTACGGCTACCTGCCAGCCGTACGGCTGGCACCACCCAGTCGCACGCCCCAGCCGCACCCCATGCGGCTACCCCTGCGGTTGGCCTCTTTTGGAGCGTTTTTGGCGGAAATGTTGCTATAAATAGGACTCTTGGGATCCCATTTTGGGATCATCAACAAGGAATAGTATTTCTAGTAAGGGAAAACACTGCCAAAGTCTGGAGAAAATCATTTTTAGAGAAAATTCTGAGAGAGAAGACTAGGGAGAAGAAATTAGTGAGAGAAAGCTTTAAGAGAGAGAAAGTTCTAGAGAGAGAAGGAAGTCAAGGCAAGGCTTTCCCATCTTCTTCAAGCGCAGCAGGTATAACTTTCTGCCACTCTCTCTAAATTTCGGTACCGCATTTAATTTCCTTTTAATACAGAAAATTAGATAACTTGCAAAGAAGTTCATTGCTTTCAAAATAAATCCTTTCTAAACTTTACAAGAAAACTAAAATCCGTTTTGACACGTTTTCAAAACAAATAAAAACACAAAAACAGTTTCCAAACAAAATGGAACTACGAGACTCTGATTTCATTCTACGAATGAATACGTAGGCGCTCGCAAAGCTCGAGTCTGATTTCAAAATATTGTTTTAAATTGAATCTATCCGGAAAGGACTATCCTGAAAACTATCCAAACTACTTGCAAGATATCTAAAATAGGAATTAAATACATGATCCATTAAGAGACCGAAAGGGCGAATTGGGTGCCTAACACCTTCCCAATTCGTAACGTAGTTCCCGAACCCTATCAAAGTAAATTTTTAAAATAAAATCTCTGGTTTCAAACGTATGAAAGATGATTCATTTCAAATTGTCCTTCGTACGATCTTTTGTTTGTTTTCTTGTAAAACAAACTGGCGACTCTACAAAACACGTTTTCAAATAAAACCGAGAAAGGACTACTCTTTTCTCTCCTCTCGGGGGTATGGGTCCGGATTCTCACAACGCTGCTCCTCCCGTTCAGGGTGTTCGTTCAATCTTTCCAATTCCATATAAGTAATTACAGAATTAAAAATAACAGGGTAACGAAAAACAGAGTTCTCTTCATTGATAATAGTATTTACAGGTACAAGTTTAAAAAGTTCATTTAAGAGAGACTCCCTCCTATCCTTACCCTCACTCTTATCTCTCACCCTTACAATTTCGCTCTTTTCCCCTCCCCTTTGGTAGTCTGGATCAGCGTATATCAAGTGTACAGGGTCGTCTCTTGGCTCATCATCCCCCAGAGCCATGATGTCGAAGAGATCTCCGATCATTTCTTCCTCTTCGCCTTTCCTGTCTTCACTTTCTTCCTTCGACCCGATTGTCAACTTGGTAGAGAAGCTGTGTACGGTGTTTTCCTTGATATAGAGGTCCTCTTCATAGAAGATTTCCCATCCAGGAAGGTTCTCTCCGTTGCTGTTTCTCCAAGGCTCCTGGAAGCCGCAAAAGGGGAAGTCCTCTCCTTCTTTGATAAAGAATCCGTTCAGAGAGCTGAAACTCGAATACTGATGCCCTCGGACTCTTTTTTGTTGATCGTCCTCTTCAGTGTGTTGGTACCCCAAACCTTCCCTTTCGTACCTTGTTACTGGTTCCAAGGCTTGAAGTAGTCCTGGCTGTCCCATCCCCAGACCGGCTCCAGGCAAGTATTTCATCATTCTCAGCATATTCGTGATCTTGATGCTGAGACCGGGGATATTGTCAGGGGGAAGATATTCGATTACCTGGGTGCTGAGAGTTTGTACTTGAGGCTCGTAAGAAAAGCCTCCCAACTGTATACTCTGACTCCCGATGCACAAAATCGGAAATTCCAGATCTGCCAAGGTCCTTTCAGGGTCTCCTTGGATGGTGATTACGTTCCCTTCGAATGGTATCTTGATCTTCTGGTGTAAGGAGGAGGCGAGTGCTCCTATGTCGTGTAGCCATGCCCTTCCCAACAGTAGATTAAAACTGGAGGGGATGTCTATGATTTGAAAATCAGCCGAGAAGATTCCGGGACCGACCATGAGATCAAGCTTCAGAGAACCCAGAACGGCCCTCCTGGTATTATCATAGGCCCTGACGGTTACGGCGGATGGTGAAAGTTCTGAATCCGAGATACCCAAGCATCTGGCAGTCTTCAGGGGGCAAACATTTATGGTCGACCCATTGTCGATGAGGACTTATGGCAAGATCTTCCCTCGCGTTCGGACGGTGATGTGGAGAGCCAGGCTGTGTTTTCTCCCCAATGGAGACAAGTCTTCATCTGAAAATGACAGACTTCTTTGGACTGTGAGTGACCAGATCATGTTTGGCAGCTGTTCGGGCGTGGAGTCTGGCGATATGACAGCCTCATCTAGGAGTTTAATGAAGGCGGTCCTGTGAGGTTTGGAGGCAACCAAGAGGCCCCAAATGGTGATGTGTGCCTGGGTTTTCTTCAACTGTTCCAGTACTCGGTCTTTTTCTACTTCCTTAGGAGGTGGTGATTTCTCGGCATCCATTGGTGGTGGCTGGTATACCTTTCCCGAGCGGGTAATCTGTTGTATCCAAAGGGATGTTGGGTCTGACCCTTCCGAAGCTTTTGACGACTCTGGCTCTGTTGACCAACTGAAAGTCCCGGGGGAGGTTTCTGTCATACAGATTGTCTCCCTGGGGGGGTTTTGGGATTTCCATGATTGTTTCTTCTTATTTTGGGTCCATCCTATCCCAAATTTTCTGGGATTGGTTTTGATTGTGAGTGGTTGTGAGATCCCCTGATTTGTTTTTCCTAAACCCTGCCCGAGTAGGAAGTTCATTTTGGCCATCCATTGGTCGATTATTGGATTGAGGCCTGGGGTAACTTGAGCCTTTGTTGGCAGTACAATGGGTGCCCTGTAGGTTGGGTCATCTCGAATGAGCCCCACGGGATCGAAGCCTTCTTCATCAGTGGTCAAGGCATTAATCCCTGCAGGTGGAGCATGGTTAGGAAGTGGATTGTTAGTAACATTGGGCCCGCCGGGTGCGGGGATGGTTCCGGCTTCAATGAGGTCTTGAATACGATGACAAAGGGCCAAACAACGCTCCGTGTCGTGTCCTGCAGCTTGATGATACGCACAATTCTCATTCATTCTCCAGGTATTTGGAATAAGGTTTGGTGGGGGGCGCGGGTTGAGTGGAGTGATTAGTCCGGCCTTTTGGAGCAGCTCCAGACTTTTTACCAGTGTAGTGGGGAGGGTGCAGAAGTTTCTCATTTTCTTTTCCTCGGTGTTCGAAGGGCCTCCTTGTGCGGGCCAACTCATCGGAGGTGGCTGTTGTGGTTGTTGAAAGGGGTTCTGTTGATAGGGGTATGAGCTTATTTGATTCACGGCTGTAGTGGCTGTCTTTCTCCCGGTGTATGCGGCTTTCTTGGTATCGGTTTCAACTTTCTTGGCCAATTCTTCCTCTACTTGTGACCCCATACTCAACAGGGCCCTGAAGTGTGGGAATACATGCTTTCCCATGCAACTCAGTACGGCTGGAGTGAAATTCTTCTGAATGATTTCCAGCTGTTCTTCTTCATCGGGTCGTTTGGACATTTGGGAGGCCATCTCCCTCCAGCGGGTGACAAAGTCGCTGAAGCTTTCTTTCTCGCCCTGTTTGGCCATTTCCAGGTGTTTACGGGTAATTTCCAAATCCTCGTTGGACCCGTATTTGGTCATAAATTCTTTGACGATATCTCCCCAAGTCTGCGTGTGATGCCTTTCTAGACCAAAGAACCATCTCAGGGCGGCTCCCGTGAGAGTCATGTGAAAGGCTTGTGCTAATTCCGGCTCTCCACAACCGGACACTTGCATGGATCTGATGTAGGACTGTAGGTGAGGTTTAGGGGGCGTGGTTCCAGTGAACTTGGTGATGGAAGGGAGTTTGAATCCCTGGGGTAATCTCGCTTCTGGGTAGAGGGAGAAGGCATTCATATCCGTGATCTCGTCTGCACCTTTTATTAGGGACACCCCCTTCTGTAGGACCCTCATCTGCTCTTTCAGCTTCTTCATTTCCTCACTCTCTCTTGACACCTCGTCGGGCTGTTCCCGTGCTATTACCGATTCTGCATATACTGCCCGAAGTCGGTTGATGTCTGGGTATTCATTAGGGAGGGCTGCTGGGGCCGGTGGTGGAATGGGTTTTGCGGGAACTTGTGGCCATGGTTGGTATTGGGGGTCAAAACCGGGTTGTACTTGGGGTTACGGCCAGACTATGGGTGGCTCCTGCTGTTGGTAAGTGGGGCCTGAATCCGGGGCCCATTGGTTCTGATTGTTGGGGTCGATTTGAACGGGACCAACTACGATAGGGCCCGTTTGGGGTGGATTGGTTCCTTGAACTGGGTGGAGTACTTGTGAAGACTGTCCTTGGTTCGGATCTCAATTCGGTGGTAGTCGATCAAACCCCGGTGGTGCAGTTCGTTCGGCTGATAATTCTTCTATTCGAATCCGGGTACCCTGTTGCTCGTTCGTGAGGTTTGCCAGATCCCTGCTGACGGTCATGAGTAAATGGTGCATTTCGGCTAGGGTTGGCTGAGCTGATGATGCCTCGGCTAGGCTCTGATCTGTCTCTCGATTCTCACGTTCATCGGCCATTTCAGGTGTGCTTGGTCTTACTAGTCTTCCGGTGTGATCACGGCCGGCCCAACCTTCCAGTCTGTTTGTTGCTTCACGACTGTAGACGAAACCACGTGGCGCAGATGAAGGAAGACTGTGATGCGACTCGATTTTTGCCAAAAGAACCACTAAAAATTGCCGAGAAGAGCCTCGGATTTAAAAGGGCGTCCAAAAGTAAGCCGTAAGGTGGTACATCCCCTATGGCTGTTTGACAAGTGTTTTATCTTGACTCGATCTTATATGCAGCGCAGGTGTACGAATGGTTAAGGCTTCAGGCTCCCTCCTTTTTGGCAAGACCTTGCGATATGCCCCAGGGGTGGGTACGTGCAAGAGCCTTTTGATATACTTCCCGGGTACGTGAGTGTTCTCGTCACTCGATATACCTCGGGGGCGTACTTGGCCAAGGAGAATGGAAGTAAATGCTTTCGGTTTATGTTGGCCCAAGCAAGCCAACTCCCTACTCACTTATAATACTTCCGAGGGTTTGGGGTAAATTCACACTCGTAGAACCAATGCATGATTTGTGATACTGCGTGCGAAAAAGGTTGGGTTTACAAATATCATTATCTTGATTACGTATTTTTTTTGAAAAATTCCCTTTTTCTGAAAAAAATGTTTCTTCTCAATCAATTAACATAAGTAGGGAAAGCAGAAAAAAGCAAGTATTCAAATAAACAAAAAGTCCATATATAAGAGACTAGTTCTCTAGTGTCCCCAGCAGAGTCGCCACAGTGAGAATCCGCAAATGCGACCCCCCCGGGTCTCGTCCCCGTCCGTGGTGGTCTGAAGCGTCGGAAAGGATTCCGTCGCTCCATTTGCTTGGAGTTGTTTGATGATTCGTATCGTGTGTCCCTACGTCTATTCTAGATGCAAAGGGGTTCGTTCAAAGTCGCCAGTACGTTTTACGAAAAAACGGACAAAAAGGTTGTGTAAGGGGAAAGGCTATAGACAAGCCTTTCTTTACACGTTTGTCTGTGAAACCAGGTTTCTATAGGGTTCGGGAACTATATTATGGTTTGGGAAGGTGTTAAGCACCCATTCCGCCCTTTCGGTCTCTAGTGGACTTATATGTTTATTCTATGTTGAAAAACTTGGATGCTTTTACTGACAGTCTACTACTTTTCAAATGAAAACCCTAATTTCTGGGGGAAGACGGGAAAGGGATGAAAACCTTTGTGTTCCGAGATCCGATGTTTTATTTATTTGAAAAGATGTAAATACACATGACAAAACCTTTTATTTTGAAAGAGTGTCCCGTATTATTTCCTCAGATAATGACGGTTTTCTCGTGTTGTGTTTACTTTTATGAAAGTTCGGATCTAATATCGGGACTAATTTAATATGGAATCATGACTCTTGAGAGGAGAATTATCAGACACATCGCAGTCTATAGAGAATACAGGATATGTTGATTTTTAATTCCTAAATAAGTCTTATCAGTCCGGGTTTTGAAAATAGAACTTTATCCGGACGATAACGTACTTATTCTTCTGGTTTTGAAAATGGTTTTATCAGGGTCTTTTGTGTCGAAAACGATAGACTATTTGTAACTTGACAATAAGTTTATTCAAATAAAACGTGGACAGAATAACATAAGTAAAACAAGTACACATATATCTAATTTTAAATACTAGAAGGGACTTTCTTTACCTTCCCGACGAGAATAATAATAAGAAAGAAAATATAATACGGCAGAGGGATCTCTGGCGATAATAATCTTCTCTTTCTTCAGATATTTCCGAGAAATCGATTCCGGAGACGGGACACGTTGAGTGTCGAGGATAGATTCAATAATTCTTCAGAAATAAGATAATAGTAGAAAAGTGCTTGATAAAAATCAAATCTAAAGCTCCAAATTCTCAGATTCCAATTGCTGTCTCTGAACCCTTGGGGGTGTTGGCCTATTTATACTGCTCGGGGAAGATTGTCGCGCGACATTTCTCCAAAAAAGGCAAGTGTCGCGCGACATACGGCTGAACTGATGGGTCCTGACACTGTGATGTGTCAGAAAGTGGTTGGTCGGGTGCAGAGAGGGATTGTCGCGCGACATAGTGGGATTGTCGCGCGACATTCCAATGATTGTCGCACGACAATGTGATATGTCGTGCGACAATCCTTCATAAAAATAGGTTTGTCGCGCAACAAACCCCCCCGGAGTAGTTTCGGGTGCTCGGGTGTGTCCTAGACTCCAAAAAATAGTAGTCTCGTAGGTCGTTGGGGTTCTTGCGGGGGTCACGGATCGGGGTGTCTACACCAGCACAAGCTGAATAAGAGGCATGCGCACTGGATGGAGTTCTTTGAGACATTCCCATATGTCATTCGGTATAAGCAAGGTAAAGAAAATATTGTTGCTGATGCACTTTCGCGAAGGTATGTGTTAATCTCTACCCTTGATGCTAAATTACTTGGTTTTGAGTATATAAATGAATTGTATCCAATTGATGTTTATTTTTGTGAGGAGTACAAAGCATGTGAGAAAAACGCAGTGGGTAAGTTCTTTAGGCATGATGGTTTTTTATTTCATGAGAATAAGTTATGTCTACCTAATTGCTCTATGCGTGATTTGTTAGTGAGGGAAGCCCATGGGGGAGGTTTGATGGGGCACTTCGGGATTGCTAAGACCTTAGATATTTTGCAAGAACACTTCTTTTGGCCACGTATGAAAAGAGACGTTGAGAGAATTTGTGGAAGATGTGTTACGTGTCGACAAGCAAAGTCCCGTGTGCAACCGCATGGCTTATATACACCATTACCTATTCCTAGTGAACCTTGGATAGACATTTCCATGGATTTTGTTTTGGGTTTACCTAGATCTAAGAATGGTAGAGATTCGATTTTTGTGGTCGTGGATAGATTTTCTAAAATGGCTCATTTTATTCCATGTCACAAAATTGATGATGCTTCGCATGTTGCTGATTTGTTCTTTAGAGAAATTGTGAGATTGCATGGTATGCCTATGACCATTGTTTCAGATAGAGATACTAAATTCTTAAGCTACTTTTGGAAGACCTTGTGGTGTAAGTTAGGAACTAAGTTATTATTTTCTACTACTTGTCGCCCACAGTCTGATGGTCAAACTGAGGTTGTGAATAGAACTTTATCTACTTTGTTAAGGGCTATCATTAAAAAGAACATTAGAACATGGGAGGAATGTTTACCGCATGTTGAGTTTGCTTATAATTGCACTGTTCATTCTGCTACTCAATTTTCACCTTTTGAAATTGTGTATGGATTTAATCCTTTGACTCCATTAGATTTATCTACATTACCTTATTCTCAATATACTAATCTTGATGGAAAGAAAAAAGCATAGTTTGTTAAGTAGATCCATGAGAAGGCAAGGCTCAACATTGAACGGAGGACGGAGCAATATGCAAAGCAGGCAAATAAAGGACGTCAGAAGCTGATTTTTGAACCTAGAGATTAGGTATGGCTGCACATGCGGAAGGAACGATTTCCAGAGCAACGTCGTTCTAAGCTACTTCCTAGAGGAGATAGACCTTTTCAAGTTCTTAAGCGTGTCAACGATAATGCTTATAAGCTGGACCTACCAGGAGAGTACAACGTTAGCGCCACTTTTAACATTGCCGACTTAAGTCCGTTTGATACTAGTGATGATTTGAGGGCAAATCCTTTTCAAGAGGAGGGGACGAGGCAAGGGCAAGGGCAAGGCTGTTGTGCAAAATGAAGACAATTCAAAGGCCATCCAAGTTCCAACAGGCCCAAGTACAAGGTCGCAGGCTAAGAAGTTAAAGGCAGAGCTTAATGGATTAATTCAAGCTATTTGGTCTCAAGAAGAAGGCACAATCAAGCCCATTGGAGGGGAAAAACGTGGAGCACAAAATGGAGGCTGGGTTACACTTATTCAAGCCCAATTGGAGTGAGAAGACCATGTCTATGTGGCCCAAGATGTGGAGTCAAGCCAGCCCACACGTTTTTTATTTATTATTTATTTATTATTGTTATTTATGTTTAAAGACTAGTTCTTGTTTGATTAGGATTTGTTTTGAGGATTCCTTGTTAGATTGGTTTTTTGTGGCCTAAGTTTTCTTCTCCCTATTTAAAGGGGGATTCATTATTTTATTTCATTATCTAAGACTTTATTCATAATAATATTGAGTGATTTAATCCTCTTTGGTTCTTCACGAATTACTTGAACTTTTCGATTTGTCCGTGGCGTTCATCCGACTTATCAATCGGTATTCCGCACCCGGTTATGGCGTCTTCGATTTCCATCCTAATCTGATTGTAGAAACGATCTAGGTTCTTAATTTGCTACGGTTTTCGGGTGTGTCTGTGTCAAGGTTCGCACAACCAATTCGTTGTGTTTGCGGGTTTTGAGCGATATCACCGTAGGTCGTATCAAGTATGGACCTTACCAATCAATGCATTAATCAAGTCCGTACTTGTGGTACCCTGGATCACATCCATAGTATACTTGGGGAAGTCCAAAGTTGAACCACAAAGAAGGCAATGAATCTATTTCTTCTAGGTATCTCTCTCAGAGAGAAGAACGAAAAATAAAATAAAAGATGATAGAATAGGGAATAAGGAAGGCAATGAAACTAAATTAAAACTACTAATTAACTAAACTAAAACTAAAGGCAAATCTAAACCTAGGGTGCAAAAGTAAAGGAAATCCACAAGCACAAGTTATCTACCAAAAATGCTTCCTAAATGCACTAATAGAATATGCAAATAAACTAAAAATAAATAAATTAATTAAAATTGCGCACTAATTAAATAAGACATAGTATTAAATGAACTTAAATCAACTAAAAACAAACGTTAGGGGTATCCGTAGTTAGGGAGTACGAAACTAGTCCAATCGAGTAATTCAAATCTAAGTTTAAACAAGAGTCTTCACTAAAATTCAGCTCCTAGACTCTCCAACCATCCAATTATATTGCTAGTATAGGTATATGATAGCCCATGCATGACAAAGACTATATAGACTAGCTTTGAGCAATAGAATTCGACAGTGAAGCTTTTTTACTACAAAAAAGTGTAATTTAAAACCTAGGATTGCTAGTGTGTAAAAAAAACAATCCAAGCTGATTAACATTCTCAAAAATGAGTATCTTAACACTTTTATAAGGTTTGAACATGATTCAAAGCATATTCGACTTAAAAAGAATGCTGAAAGTCAAAACAGGCACCTTTTTTGCCCTAAAATGAGTAAATACCAAAACAGCGCCAAATTAGAAAATTCACTTAGAAAACTAACCTAACTAATTAGAGGATAAAGACCATCCTCAAATCATCCACATTAAGGTTTTGGTGCAAAAATCTGTGAATCGACGTTTTTATAGTTCTTAATCAAATGTAATTTTTGAGCTAACATAGGAAAACATGTTTTTAATGCATGCAAAGATAAGTAAATAATCATACATTCAGTAGGTAATCTATGACCAATGGAAAAATCAGATTCAAACCTAAATTAGATTACATTCAAGGATTATTTACGCATTTTTTACTATAGACCCCTTACAAAAAATTTATGTAACGCCCTGCGAGTGATGGAGTACTCCCTTGGGTGGAGGAATTATAGCTCAAAGGGGGCATCCCACACCTGAAGATGGGGGATCCTTGGAGACCCATATAAGTAAGAATTGGTCGTTAATTAAATACGAGGCCTTTAGGGGGCTCACTGGCTTCGGATCCCATGAGAACTCCGAGGTTAAGCGAGTGGGCGGCCAGAGCAATCCCAGGATGGGTGACCCCCCTGGGAAGCTGGTCGTGAGCTCCCAGAAACAAATCCGTGAGGGGAGTAGATGGACTGGTCCTGAGGGGTTGCAGGTCGCGCTCGCCCAAAGCGAACAATATCATACTTAGGTGGGACCGGGTCGTTACAAATGGTATCAGAGCAGACCCCGCCGAGTACGGTGTGTCGGACCGGGTCGTTACAAATGGTATCAGAGCAGACCCCGCCGAGTACGGTGTGTCGACGAAGACGTCGATTCCCTTGGGGGGAAGGATGTAACGCCCTGCGAGTGATGGAGTAATCCCTTGGGTGGAGGAATTATAGCTTAAAAGGGGCATCCCACGCCTGAAGATGGGGGATCCTTGGAGACCCATATAAGTAAGAATCGGTCGCTAATTAAATACGAGGCCTTTTGGGGGCTCACTGGCTTCGGATCCCATGAGAACTCCGAAGTTAAGCGAGTGGGAGGCCAGAGCAATCCCAGGATGGGTGACCCCTCTGGGAAGCTGGTCATGAGCTCCCAGAAACAAATCCGTGAGGGGAGTAGATGGACTGGCCCTGAAGGGTTGCAAGTCGCGCTCGCCCAAAGCGGACAATATCGTACTGAGGTGGAACCGGGTCGTTACAATTTAGATATACGTATAAAAAACAAACATCCAAGTAAGCTTATAAATCATGAAAAATAGTATAAAATACCTAATAATGTATAAAATCATATTTGAAAATGTTTGGCTTTGGAATTTATCGATTTCGATTTAAAACAAAGATTTTATGGCTAAATCAGTAAACAAACTCAAAACCGACCAAAATTGAACAAACTTGAATTAAACCCTAAAAATTCTATAAAATAATATTACTAATGATAAAAAATAAATCACACATGAATAGAATGGAAAAACAAAAAAATATTTGAATATAAAACGAGAATCAAGCATTAATTGACGAAAAATTGAAAAACCGACAAAACAGAATTATAAACCCTAGAACCAGCCCCTAAAACGAGGGCTTAAGGTTGATTCCAGAATATATATGATCTAAATAAATTAATCTATGAATATTAAAGTAAATGAATAATCAAAACTAATTAAATTAAAAAAAACATAAAACTAGGGTTTACCCGGTACACAATTAAAACTTGAATTGATAACTGAATTGAACGATGAATTAGCATTGAATACATTTATGTTACATCTTTAAAATATCATAAATAAACTAACCTAACAATTTTTTTAAAGAAATAAAGAAGAAATCACTCAAAGTTCGATCGTTAGATAAGCGCAAAAAACTCTGAAGAAAGTTACGGTGCTCTCATCTTCTCTATTAATCGATTCTAAATCGTGCGTACCCATAATATGCGATATATGACCTTTTATATATTACAAAAGGAATAGGGATAGATCATGGCATGGGGATCGATCCTTATGCTTTTTTATTCTTTTTCCTTTTTTTTCATTATTTCTTCCTTTGCTCATAACGTTTTGCTCCAAACTCCGATTGACGCACCGTTTTCACCTACGCATAGGTAATTCAAAGCTTTACAACTTTTATTTATGGAGATTTCTTCAAATTCCTAATGAGGAAAAACTTTAATCAACTACAACTTTAGGCTTTTTACGGCAGTTCTCGATTTTGCTCGGAAACTTCCAGAATTGATTCGATTGAGCTTCTTTTCTCTTGGAATCACTCTTGAACATTTTTCATTCACTTCATTCATTCTTGAGAACTTTCTTTTCTCTTCTTTCTAGTGCTTTGGGGGTAGTTTGAGGAGTTTTCCTCACATCGGGCTTCCAAATAGATATTGACTTTTTCTTCGGGCATTCTTCTTGAATTTTTTGTATTTTTGACCTTCTATCTCGCATACAACCTCAGTTACTTAATCACTTTAGGCTTACAAAATGGCTTACTAACACAAGAATACAATGCAATGCCTTCTTTTCACACTTAAACTGAATGTACATGCAGTTTCCAGTTTAAATAGTTACTAGAAATTAATTGAGCCTTGTTTAAAGGATTAGAAATATAATTTCTTGGCTCAATCACTATGCACCGACTTACTCAATTTAAAATGTCGAACTTCATCTATTTCCACTCATTTCAAACTATACACTTAGGAGACGTTAGAGAAGGGTGAGAGCTCATTGGAGAGGATTCCCAGAGGGATTTCTACTCAATCTGCATCCCCGAAACAAGATTTCATCATTACTATCTTCATCTCCTTCAAACTCAAATTTGTGGATTTCGCGATTCAATAACTTTGGGCTCGATTCAGCCCTCCAAACTCAAGGATATCGCTCTATTGAGGTAGGAATCTAATACTAAAACCTATTTTATAACTTGTTATAGCTTAATTATGATTCTTCTCTTTCTTTACCTAAAAACCTAACATGTCAAAAAGCTAGGGCGTTTTGAGTATATCTTAATATTATGTTCTAATATTGAAATTGATGCTTATAAGAGGTCAGATATAATTTAAATTGCATAATTAAACCAGAGATTAGGTTAATCACATAGGTTGCATGAAAACCCATTTGGAACCCTTCTTTTTATTAATGATCCTTACTATAAACTATAATGTCAGTCCTTAAGGGTTCAAGTGGTGGTATTACTTTACAAAACCTTTGTCTTTGAGTTAATACATTAACCAGGAAGGTTGATACCGAATTTTTCTTGATGGTCATACAAATGGTGTTTCATATGATAAATGAAGGTGATAGTATAAGGCATAATTATTTCTCATATGAGTCGGTTAATGTTTTTTTAGAGTACACGGTAACATTAGTGCATGATCGGTCCCAGGTTTGGTCTCTAAAGGCAGGCGTCGAAAGTTAGGACATAGTCTCCTGGGTGCAAAACTCGAAACCGTGCACAAAAATGAATAGGGGGCTCTACTGCCGCGTGGGTGAAAGGCCACGAAATGCAGACCTGGTGTACGCTTGGATAGTTGCGAGGATTATCGAAATTGTGGCTTAGAGTTTGTGAGATAAATGAATATTGAATCATGCCATAGGATTTTATCAGATGAGGGGTTTGTTTTTTAAAATTTCTCTATAGTTTTCTAAAAGCTATTTTTCGTAATTAAGTTATTATTTATGGTTCCCACTAACTCCATTTGACTCACCCCTATTATTTTTATATAGGTACTTCTGCAACTTCTTCACGGAAAGGGAAATGGAAGGACACTACTTCTTAGATCGCCTTTATATCGTTACCAGTCAAAGGTCCTTCATGATTGAAGGACCATTATTCTTAAAAATTTGCTAACATCATACATACTATCCTGATATCATAACTTATGTATTATATGGGTATTGTAGACTCAGTATTTTTTGGACATCGTTGGAGATTTGTTGATGTGTTAAGCTATTTCCTGGTTTTGGATACATTTTGTATGGCACAATTGTAGTATGAATTCCCGTCTCGTTAATTAGAATTTTGAATCATTTTAATGATCTCAGAGATAACTATTTTTGTTTACCTGTCGTCAGCACACGACGCCCGTGACTAACTGAGTCTCGGAGGATAAATCCTCTTAATAGGATCATGGGCGTCACAACGACCCTTAGAAAGAAAGGTTGCTTGCTATCCAACAAAACATGATCAAACACTGGTCTCAAACAGCAAGGAAAATGGTATATTTGGACTCTAATGGCATTGTGAAGTCACGGCTGAGATCAAAGATCAAAATCCAAAAGAAGATAACTCAATAATGTTGAATGGATGGTGAACCTGCAAATGATCGATCGATCATCTCCCATAACCGATTGAGCTAACCACAAAAATCGATCAATCTTTAACAAAAATGATCTGTCTTTGATCTATGTTGGTCGATATCTGCCTAGTATGAATCGGACTTCAAAGCCCATCGATCGATTTTTATCCTCCTCATCCTGTCTAAAGTGAACACAAATTGGTCTTCAGATGGCCCTAATCGGTTGTAATACCCCGTGTTCCATTCTCAAGTTAATCTTCTTCTTAAGCCCAGTTACTGCTTAATCTCCGTTAGGGCATAAACTTTTGGTTTCTTAGCTGATCCAACACTTCTACCATGTTATATTAGGTATATCTAGTTTATAAGAACTAGAGTTTTGTAATTCGAGTGGTTCGAATCAAAATAGAGGTGTTAATCGCATGTTTTCACTTTATATGATTTCTTAATTTTAGCCAAATTCGAGATATCATAACTTCTTCGTTCTTTATCCGATTAAGCACTTATTTATGCTTGTGTTTAGGCTTTGATCTAATATGTAACTTTCTTCTTTTGATCGGAAGCTAATTTATGCTTTTCGTCAATCAAAACTGTGTGCGAAGTAAGCGAGTCGCTAAAATTTGTTCATTTGGTAGCGCTTAGGCAGAGCGTTGTCTTCAACAAATTTTTGGGAATTATCTATCTAGAATTTAAGGATTCTTCCTCTTAGAAAGTTGTATATCTTTGAATTAGCTTTTTGTGGACATAAAGATCACCTCAATCGGAGTTCATAACGAAAAGTTATCACCAAAATACAAACAGTGCTCCAGACACAAAAATGCTAAATCATGGACTGGTCTGGCATTTTTGTGGACCAGTCCGGCAGCAAATCTGGGCCCATTTATAGTACTTTAAAGCATTATTTACATCCCTTTTTGTCCCAATTTTGAGCCACAAGCCTAGAGCCTTCTAGAGAGAGATAAATAGCATCTTTGAGGGGGACTTGGAGAGTTTTTCACCTACACCTCTTTACCACTTCAAATCTCCATCAAACCAACACCAAATCACCATCTCACATCACTATTCATCATCTCTTTCATCTTCCTTAACTCCATGGCTAGGGCTCAAAGGAAAAAATTGGGGATTTTGTGATTGAATGACTTTTGGTTCGATTTAAACTTTCAAACTCAAGGAAAAAGCTTCGTAAAGGTGGGAATCTACTGCTAAAACTTATTTTTATAACTTATTGTTGTTTTATTATGATTTTGCTACATGTTAAACCAAAACCTAGCTTTTCTATATGATTTATTAGGTTAGTGACAAGGTTTTGAGTTGATAACGAAATTGATGATTCAAATAGTCTTATTATTGCTTAAGTTATATGATTTGGTAAGAATTTCTAATTAATCACTTGATTCATACCGAAACCCACTTGGAATTACTTTATTGTTAATAAACCTTAATAATAAGCTAAATGTTCACTCTTAAAGGTTCAAGTGGTGGTTTTTATGCTACAAGACATTTGCGTATGAGTTAGTATGTTATTCAAAAACTATGATATGAGACAACTCCCATCGGTTACTGTGAGAATCCGTAAATCCAACTGTAACACCCCGGGCTCCGACCCTGGCAAGATATTGTCCGCTTTGGGCTACATGGTCCCACTCACCCTCACGGCTTTGTTCTTGGCAGGGCTACATGATCTCACTCACCCCCCAAAACGCGTCCTACTAGTTAAGTTCCTAGGTGCACATATATAGGTCTCAAGGTTTCCCCCACTTTTTGATGTGGAATTTACATCCTCCCCCCTCAAGGGGACCGACGCCTTTGTCGACACACTGTACTCTGTGGGGTTCGCTCTAATACCCTTTATAACACCCCAGGCTCTGACCCTGGCAGGATATTGACCACTTTGGGCTACATGGTCCCACTCACCCTCATGACTTTGTTCATGGCAGGACTACATGATCCCACTTACCCCCCAAAATGCGTCCTACCAGTTAGGTTCCCAGATGCACATATATGTGCCTCAAGGTTTTTCCCACTTTCTGATATGAGATTTACAGTGACCCTAGGGTCTCAACCTCTAGTTTGGGAGTCTAAAATATCGGAAAGGATTATGTTGTTCTATTTGCTTATATGTGTTGATAATTCATATCGGGTGTCCCTCTGTAATACCCCGTGTTTTGAATTGCAAGCTTATACTCTTTATAAGCCCGACTAATGCTTAAATCCCGTTAGGGCTTGAATTCTTTATTTTGGACCTTTTCGAGCCAGTCCAACATTTTCAACATGTCATATTAAAGGTATTAACTTCGTAAAAATGATCGTTTCGCAATTCGGGTAGTTCAAATTGAAATTGGGATGTCAATTGCAAGTTTTCAATTTACGCGATTTCATAATTTTGGCCAACTTTGAAAAAGCGTAGCATCTTTATTCCCTGCCCGATTGAATTTCCCTTCTCAAGTGTGTCTAGATTTTTATGCAATCTAAAACTTTTGTGTTTTGGATGAAAGCCAACTCAGGTTCCTACTTGGTCAAAAGTGAGTGCGAAGTAGGTCAATCGCTAATAGTTGTTTGTTCGGTAACATTGTAGCAATGTGCTGACTTCGATGCATTTCTGGGAATAATCCATCAGGAATTTGGAGAATCTTCCTCTTAAAAACTTGTAGAGCTTAGAATAATCTTTTTGTGGACATAAAGATCTCCTTAATTGGAGTTCCGAGCGAGAAGTTATGGCCATTTGAAGTTCGGTGCTGCAAGTCCCAAAAGCTACGCGCGTGAACAGTGACAAAAATTAATATACACGTTCAGCTTCATTTCTCCTCATTTTTTATCACCACTTCTGAGAGCTCCTCTAGAGAGATCAAGTTCAATCTTGTGAGGGATTTGAGGAACCATTCACCTCCATTTCTTCCCCACTTAAGAACACATCAAACCCACACTAAAACATCCTTTTACAATTACTATTCATCTTCATCTTCTCCATTCTTCCAATGAAGAAGCTTCAAGCTCGAATTTTGGGGGTTTACGGTTCATCTTGTTCCAGCTCTATTCATTGCTTCTAGCTCGAAGATATCAACCTATTGAGGTGGGAATCAAACATTTAAACCTATTTCTTTAACTTATGATTGCTCTATAATAATTTTCCCGCATGAATACATATATGTTTAACATGAAAAGTGGGTTTTTGGTTATATGTTTAATTCATACCTTATATGGACTAAGTAGCTTATAAATCGTATAAATTTTTTATTAAACAATATTTGATGATTCAAAGCTTGGTTTGGTGAAATTATACAAAAACCCTAACTTTGGTAAAGGGAGGGGGTTTGAGTATATGAAAAGGTGTTTCTTTAACAATGGAATTCATGGTTTGAATGGCTCATATATTAATATATCAAATTACATAATTTAGCAAGAAACTATGATTTATTACTTACGTTTGCTCCTTGGTTATAATTTTACTACTTGGCTACATAAGAACCTAACATGAAAAAGGTGACTTTTGGTTATGTGAACATATCTTGCTTTAATAATGAAATTAATGGCTCGGCTAGCTTTTATATATATGAAAATACATGTTTTGACAAGAACTTACAGCCGATCATTTGGTTTACGCAAAAACCCACCTGGAACCCTTACGAATGTTAATGATTCTTGTCATAAAGCTTAATGATTACTCTTAAGGGTTCAAGTGGTGATTTTGCTCTACAAAATCTCTATTGGTGAGTTGTTAAATTGATTGGAAGACTTAATAGGAGATTACGCTAGTTGGTTATACAATTGATGTTCCACATGATAAATGGAAGTTATACATATATGGCACAATTATGTTTCAAATGAGCCAGTTTATATGCTGTCAAGATTATATGTTGGCACTACCCATTGATTAGTCACAGGTTGGTCCCTAAAGATTGGGACCATAAGTTAGGACAGAGTGCTCCTGGGTGAAAGACCTAAAACCGTGCACGAAACTAACGGTAGGCCATGTTGCCGCGTGAGTGAAAGGCCACGAAATGTAGACCTAGAGACGTCTGGATAATTGCATGGCTTACGAGATATTGGCTCGAGGATCACGAGGAAAGATACATGAATTGTGCGATGGGTTCTAAATTGAGACGGGGGTTGGTTTTATACAAAGTTAAAGTGACATTTTTTTATAAATAATACTGATGTCTTAGTCTAAAATGGGTTTCCCTAAAACTATTCTTGATTTATGTATGAGGGAATTACTTTATACTATTATACAAAATATTCTCCTACAGTTACATGAAAAGAGATTTCTAAATGCTATTTTTATAATTAAACTTAATATACTTATATTTATATGACTCCCACTGAGTCCTTCGACTCATCCCATCTTTTCTCCACCTAGTTTCTTTTGCAGGTTTATACGAAAAATGGGGAAAGCGAGGATGTATCTCTTAGACTGCCTATGTACCGTAGTTTAGGTCATAGTTCTTAATGATAGAGGGGATCATTACCTTTAGAGTTTGTTGATCTATATATATCTATTGTATTAATGGTTGTTGGTACAGATTATATGGGAGTTGTATGCTTAGCTAAAATTGTATATACTATACTTGGGACCTCATTGGAGGCTAGCTGTTATATTGTAGCTGAGCGATAGATATTTATACTTGTTGATGCGGAATTTGATTTGAAAGATTGAGAGTTATATTTCATTCACATGTTTGAATTTATTAAACTAATAGGCTCCTCATGTCAAAATTTTCTTTAATTAGATTTTTACTAGTAACATTTTCGCCGTCGGTGTGCGGCACCAGTGATGAACCGGGTCTTGAAGGAGAAATCTCCTAAATAGGATTAGGGGCATTACAAGTTGGTATCAAAGGCATAGGTTTACTTTTCCTTTGCTGTGAGTGGGGTAGATTAGGGGAATTCCATTCTGTATTGATCCTATTTACCCTGTTGTATCGGCAATTTGGGAAAAGCGCAAGGAATGGGTTTCAATTGTTAGCTTGGCTATAGAGACACTATTGGGTTACACTATAGTCAGTCACAGCGCAACGGATAACTATATTATAAACCATTAGTCGGCTGCTGCTAATTGGAACTGAAATGCAATAACCAATTGAGTCTTACCTAAAATGTTCCTTCCTTTCATTCCTCGAACTTCAATCTTATCTTCTACTCTCATGTAATCTTATTATATTCGCCGTATCTAACTCATTAGAGTCGTAGGATAGTCGCTTTATTAGCTGCGGTATCAATCTCATCTGCACCAGAGCTCCGAGAGCCATCTCAAATTATGAAGAGGATGCAGTGACCGTCTAGAGTGACCTTTAAGGATGGGAAAGCAGTAAAGTTCATTACTTTTAGAAGTTTTACGATCCGTAACCACCCTATTTTAATGGGCCGGCTACACCTGAGTCTACCGAGGGAGGACTAAATAACATCGATTTCCAACTTAAGATTCTCATTACTCCTGAGAACAAGTGCATTTGTTCCACTCCTCCAAAACGTCATGCACCACATTGGTGGAGATCCATTAGTGAGAATGATGCAACTATAAGGTGAACTACGCTTCATAGAACCTTTCGTGATAGATGTATGCCAAATGCTTATTACAAAGTAAAAAAGAAAGAAGTTTTATACTCAATGTGGATGACGGTTGAGAGTTATTGCCTCAGGTTTTAGGAATTGATTAAGTGTGAGGGAGGCTCCCTTATGATCTTCTACTTCAAATAGTGCAGTACTATAGCCTCCATTGATTCTTCCTCTTTTAAGGCAAGGGGTCAAAGTGGACCTTAATCTTGATAGGAAAGCTAGCAGATCGTCCAACTTATAGGACCGGCGAGCAAGAGGAAGACAAGTAGCTGTAGAAATACACGAAAGAGGAATAAGAAAGCTTGTCTAAGTTCAAAACCTTCCCGAAGGAACAATATTTACAATGGTGGAAAAAGAGGGGCCACACATTAAGTATAGAACTTGAGAGAGTTGGAGCCAGTATTGTTGAGAGTGTTCCGAACCACAATCAGAGAAAAGACGTGGGCCTTGAGTAGTGAACAAAGGCAAGGTAGATAGGGCAATGGTGGCCAACCTAGTATGTTGAAGGCCAGTTGCCCTAACCACAGTATCAAAACTAGACTCCAAGTGGGAGTTAGAATTTAGAGACTTTCCAATTCCAGTAATAGCAACCAAACCATCACCTAAGTCAGCTATTAATCCAGAGAAGCCGAGTTGGCTGAGTTTTCAACCAGATCCTTATAGCGGACTCAAGGTACCCAGTAGTGGAAGGTAGCCTTGTTTTTCTCAGTGTCGTATTAAAGTTTTGGTTAATGTAGGTGTAACCCACCCTTTCTTAATTATGGTGTACACTGTAAGTTTGAGCTTAGGATCGAAAAAGTTAACCTCCTATACAATATTGGAATGCCCATATGTGGCAAAGTCTATTAGTCATGGCACTATGAGTATCTCCCTTATTCCGGTAAACTTAGGAAAATGATTCCCTCATTTTGGGAGTGAATTCTTCTAACTTAAATCCAGATATAGATCAACTAGTAAGCACCTAAGCCATGCCATTGATCTTCTACGTTGTCTTTGTCATATGTATGGCTTGTGAGGATAGAAATATGGAGTTTATGGTAGAGTTTTGTGTTAGATCGAATGTGAGAGAGATGTGTATTTGTCTTGTTCCACCCAATAGGGGTACGGTTTCCATTTCTTACAGTTAAGGGATAGTGTGGCAGAGCGCGCAGTGGAAGAATATTACTTGGTAAGTTTATATTTAATATAGTTCTCCGATTCATGCACCAATAGATCCGATTTAGAAATTCTTTTATATGAGGTCAATAGGATTATTAATAATCCCTTGAGTTAATGATTGTGCATAGGTCTTGATTGAGAGCAGTTGATGGAATTATGACTACTTTTCTTTCTATTTAGACTTATATTCTTTATAGAATTGATAGAACCTCATTGGAACAGCCAACATCCTTACGTTATAACTCTTGGATTTGTATAACCTACCTTTTGGGAGTATAAATTGACAAGGTGATTTGTATATGATTATCTGGCCTTTCTCTAAAGACATTGTGGAGCTTGGAACGACACTCTAAGTTTGGATTGTCTGATTAATATAGGATAATGACCAATTCTCTTAGGAGGGGTGTTAGCGTATAATCTCATCAAGTGAACCCATTATTCTCATGATTCATTTATATTCAATGCATTCCTTACCAGCAATTCATGACCTTGATTGTTATTTTCCAAAGGTAGAGCTGTAATAAGTCTTTGGAATTTTCGTATCTGATAAGTGAATTATAGTCAGTTAAGGTGAGAATACAAGTACCTATATTTCCTTATTTGGGTAAGTCGTGTGGAGTAACCTAATTTTGAACACTTCACCTAAAAATATGAATAAGACTGTAGATATGGGAGATTCGATGATGCCCTGCTCATAGGAAGAACAGT
This sequence comes from Lonicera japonica, assembly GCA_021464415.1. NCBI lineage: Eukaryota > Viridiplantae > Streptophyta > Magnoliopsida > Dipsacales > Caprifoliaceae > Lonicera > Lonicera japonica. The sequence continues at coordinate 36,665,079 of CM038466.1, read as the reverse complement.
ATAACTCAGCTATTGAGTAATGTGGTGCATGACGAATTGTAATCTTTAGAATCGTAGTATGCAAATCTCGTTCTTCTCATAGCATAACCGGTAATGCACACTCATATACGAGAATAGACGAATATCAAATCATGTCAAGGACAGTTCAAACTCTAGCGACGAAATGGTTGAATATTCCTTCGTAAGAGTGGATAATCCTCGAAAAGATCTAATGTTACTCACGGGCCCTTCCCGAAAACCTTCTTCTGCTCAAAGAACTCAATAACCTCTTTGTTGGATCATTCCAAGTACCTTATATAGGAGATAACATCCGAAATCTTTCAAACTTTAGGGTTAAGTTCCTTTTGTAAGGACTCTTTTTGCAGTAGATATATTCGCTTATGGCGAATCCTTTCATTTCATTTATTATATGATCCAGAGCCAGTTAATGATTAAGTTGAGCTCCTTCTTTTCATTGTCACTTATAATCATGTGGACCAAACCTATAGGGTTAATAAGAGAAGAAAACTTCACTTCCTGGTTATAGTTACTGGAGAGTGCGTATGCACAAGTATCCCCACTTCGACATAGGAGATCATAGTTCAGAGTTACTGTAACAACCCACCTAATTAAGCAAGTGTTACGGATGTTGTAACTAAATAACAGCGATTAAGAATATAATAAATGAAATGAACCAACGCAGGGCAAAGATATCTAATAAAAATCCGGCATGAAGTACTCGTAAATACTGGAAAATAATCCATCCTATTTAACATCCAGCACTCAAGAAATCCAAATGACATACCAAAACCAAAAGGAGATACAACTAGAATATCATTACAAAGTTCCAAAGTACTTGAATTAAATTTAGGATTACAACTCTCAAATAAAAGAACATAACGACAAAAAATCCATGGATGCATCAGAGAAGATTTTTACGAAGAACTCGGACTTGCTCCCCTACCTCTACCCGAGACACGGTGAGTACCTGAAAGGAAAATGAGGGAATGAGCCACAACTAGCCTAGTTGGAACTAACGGGAAAGGGAAAATGAAATGCAAGAACGTACTACTAATTGTTTATATATATATAAAAAAACACAATTATTACCTGCTAATAATGTTACCCAATAATCATCAATTTATTAAGAAAACCAATTATCGTATATCATTATAATCCAATTATGATCGATACATCACACTCTTAATCATAGCACACACGTCCATCCACCTCCTCCTCCTCCTCAACCTAATACCGGTACTAGACGGAATGCATGCTCACATATGCACCCCACCTCAAACCGTGGGCCTGTGCACTGGTAACCATGTTTTATGGCACCCCATCTTGCCCATGGGTCTGTGCAATATCAAAACTCAGGCATTTCTATACCGATGCCGATCCGATTCCAACAATCACAAACATATACGCGCAACACAAGAGTTATCAAAGATAGTTCCAAGCTTATCATAAAATTTATGGGGAAATAGAGTTATAGTATTAAAATTATGATCTCGCATCTTTAATTACTATAGCTACGTATAACCATTAACTAATCTTGGTATAAGCTAAAATTTCATATTTGAAGTCCAACATTTCATCATCATATTTTTGAAAAATATTGAATTTTAATTCTAAAGTACAATTATACCATACAACATACCCATTCTATGCAAGAAAAATCTCATTTCCATAATTAGTTAGGCATGGTATGAGTTCAAAGTGATGCTCTCATTAGAATGACATAGAACCACCCTTGTATGTCCAATGGCAGATTTTATAACACATATAGAATAATTTTAAATTCTGGAAATTTAATCAAACTTTGGAGTTAAGAGATTTTTAGACATACAAGGCTTAATTTCTAGCAATTCCGGTACTAAATTCACTGATTAACCCGAAAATACAAACATGCATAATGATTCACATTCATATACAGCAGTAATAGCATTATAAAAGATCATATATAAGCTCAGATCTGAAAAGAAACAGTTTATTCTAACACATGGAGAGAAAAAGGGGTGTTCTTGGTACTGAAATTGCTAAACTATCATTCTAACAATCCATATATCCAAGAAATGAAAGATGAAGGGAAGTCCCCATCTGAATAGCTAGAAGGACAGAGCTCAAATGACCTGAATGGCTCAAGAAACCATCCAAAACAAGCATGCAAGACCAGAAATGAGACAAGAGCGCGAAGAACCCCCAAAAATCTGAAGTTCCAGTTTGATTCTCCAAGATTTGAGCTAGGAATCACCAAAATTTCATCCAGAGTGACACTCTCTCTCTCTAGAAATGTACAAAGCTCTCTCACCCTCAAGAATGAGCTAAAATGGAGAAGAAGAAGAAGAAGAAGAAGATGTCTTAAAAACGAGTCAATGCAGGTCAAAACGTTAAAAACGAGGTTACGGAGTTACTGCTAGTAATTTGGTCGTAACTCATTGCCCGGAACTATGATCGGGATGATCTTTATATCAACAGAAAGGTAATTCAAAGCTCTACAACTTTGCTGAAGGATGTTTCACCAAATTCCGGACATATTAATACCAGAATTTGATCAAAGTCAGCGCTGTGCCGAAATGCAACAGAAATCTGACAGTGCAGTTTTTTGTCAATCGGCTGACTTCGAGCTCAGTTTTGGCCAATGAGGAGCGTGAATTAGATTTTGGTCAAAACACGAAAGTTGTAGGGGGGATATGATGAAACTACAGTAGTTCACGGAGTAGGATTTGGATAAAAATTGAAGAAGTTATGAGTGACTAAAGTTGACTGAAAATCAACCGATAACCAAAAAATTTGGGTTTGAAAAAAATGCCACTTTAATACTCGTTTCAATTCCGATAGTGACGAAACTTTCCAGAATATTCTTAAATATATAATAGGACACTATAGAAGCAACGAAGTAAATTTTTGGATCTCCCAAAAATTTTAAAAAAGTGTTCGAGCTTAAAATAATAAGGATTTGAGTGTTAAACTAAAAAAATGAACTAAATCAAATGTAATTAAAACATGGGATGTTACAGTTATAAATGCGGATATATCAATTACGTTTTTATTAACAAGAATGAATAATCCTAATGGGTTTTGTTATGGCATTGGGTTTGATGAACTATTTTGTATTCAGGTTGAGTGAAAGGTGAAACTCTCTTGTGATTGGCCTTTGAGCTTCTCTATAATAGAAAGCTTGTAACACCCCCGCCTTAATCTATAGGATAACACCTATAATTAAGAGCTGGAGCGTTGCTAACTTATCTTAGTAGGACTAAGATAGGTAGAAAATAAAATAAAAGAAATAAGCAACAACATATATCTCAAGTGTTCTAAACATGAAGTACACCAAAAACATAGTATAATGTTCAAGCATGCATCACATATATATATAAACCCAAACCACATGCGTTCCCAAAATGTATACAATCCTCGGGCTAGCCGTGGATTCCCATAAAAACATATATATACCAAAAATGAACTGTATCAGAGCTCCTATTTCATCCATGACCCCGTCGCTTCCTTGTCCCCATGACACTCATGAGTACTTGTAAAGATTTAAAATAAACCGGGGTGAGCTATTTGCTCAGTAAAGGGGATATAGGCAATAAGTTCGAAAACATACTTATAATCATAACTTTCAAATCACGTTTACTTAAATAATATCAACAAGAATCATTTTCGTCAAGTAACAATGCATGAACGTGCTAATGCAAGGTACCTCCCATGTCAACCGATTACCGTATAATAGAGAGTCTGAGTTGTGAGTATACAAGATGCCAAATCATCAAGCTGATACACTGGGATCAATTATCCCGATCCCATATGAATATAGAGAATAACAGCCCTAGGATCAATCACCTCGATCCCATAGAAACCCAGATAACAACAAAACCATAGTGCCTTGCCAATTTTCCTAGGTTCCCGGGCTCCACACCGGTGGCTCATAGGCGGCTATACATTGTTCCCCCAGGGGTTTAAAGCTTTTCAACCCAAGGCCACTGAGCCCAGCCTATTTTCCCATCCCGGCAAGCACTATATAATCATACCAGGAATTTATTCTTGAGAGACACAAGCTCTTACAACCACTGATATATGATGAAGGCCTTTCATGAGATAGCCAGTCAAACCACAAGCCACGAATCTGTTTAAAATCTTGCCATAAGATTTTCGAGCCGTCGGTTGACACAATAATAATATGTATCGTGCACAGCATGATATTAATGAACATATGAAGAAATATATCTCATATATACTCTAAAAGTTCCACCACATTTCACGTGGTATGCATAATTTATCAAAAAGCCAATTTCATCAATAATTATCTTACACACCACCAAGTGATTTAGCCAAAAGAAAAAAGAAAAGATGATATCCTGAGCCTCGTTTGATGGAACCCCAAAGATCTTAAGGTTGATGATGATGAATAGTGAAGAGGAGGATAATTTGGTTAGTTTGGAACATAAATCTTCGATCGAGAGTGAAAAACATGCAAGAATCACTTAGGAACTCCTTTCATTCTCTCTAGAACTCTCCAAGAGTTTGTGGGAGGTTTGGGTCAAAATTGGGTGGAAAAGAAGGATAAAATCGACTTAAAATGGGTTAAGTCAGTGTATTGTGCCGTATGGCAGACCGGTATGCTGAAAACTGAGTACTGGTCTGCAGCCAAAATTTTCCCAAATCTTTACATGCCAGACTAGTATGCTGAAAACTGCATACCGGTCCATAACTAAGTTTTTCCCAAATTTGTATACGCCGGACCGGTATGCCAAATTCCCCATACCAGTCCATAGGCAAAATTCCTATCCTGCTACCCTTTTCTTGTTTTGGCCATAACTTCTTACTCGGTACTCCGATTGAGATGTTTTTTATATCCACGGGAAGGAAATTCCGAGATCTACAATCTACAGGCGGAACTTTTCTCCAAATTATGGACATAAAATTTTCTAAAATTACAAATTCCACACAGAATAAATATTTAACACATAATTAACATTAAAATAAATACAGAGTATTACAATCTCTCCCACTAAATAAAATTTCGTCATCGAAATTTAATAATTACATATCAATTAAACAACTCTGGATATTTTCCATGTATTTCTGTTTCTAACTCCCACGTCACCTCCTCGGCTCCGTATGCAACCACAAGACCTTCACTAACGGTATGACTTTGTTTCGTAACACTTGATCTCAGTGGTCTAAAATTTATATTAGACGGGTTTCATATGTTCCGTTGTCTAACACCTTGAGGTTTTTCCATTGAAAAAAATGGAAAGGATCATGAACGTACTGACGTAGCATCGATACATGGAAGACATTGTGAATGTTAAACAATTGCGGCGGCAAAGCTAAACGATATGAAACATTCTCGATACGTTCGAGAATCTCAAATGGCCCGATGTATCAAAGAGACAACTTTCCTTTACTACCGAATTGGGTAATATCAAAATGGGATTTAGTTTTCAGAAACACATGATCACCAACTTCAAATTCTAGCAAACGATGGCATCTGTTGGCATAACTCTTTTGCCAACTCTGGGTAGTAAGAAGGTGTTATCAAATGGCTTTGATCTTTTCGGTAGTTTGCTTTACCAGCTCTGGACCCAACAAGGTTCTTTCCCATATTTCATACCAGCAAACTAGGGATCTACACGGATGATCATAAAGGGCTTCGTAAGGCGCCATGCCTACACTAGCCTGGAAGTTATTATTATATGCAAACTTGACTAATGGCAAATGCTCTATCCAGTTCCCTCGAAAGTCGAGGACACAGGCTCTCAACATGTCTTAAAGTATTTGGATAACCCGCTCGGATTGTCGATCGGTTTGTGTATGAAATGCCGTACTAAATTTCAATTGTGTCCCCAAAGCCTTTTGAAGACTTCCCTAAAATTGAGACATAAAACAAGGATTCCAGTCTGACACAATGGTTAACAGAACCCCATGAAGCTTGACTATTTCTCGGACATAGAGTTTTCCTAAACTCTCCACATTTTGGTTGTTCCGGAAAGGAAGAAAATGAGCAGACTTTGTTAATCTATCGATAACTACCCAAATCGTATCTTGACCTCCCAATTCTCTTGGTAACCCCAAAACAAAATTCATGGTAACGTGCTTCCATTTCCACTCGGGAATGGGCAATGGTTGAAGTTGCCCTGCAGGCCTTTGGTGCTCAGTCTTCACTAGCTGACATGTCATACATTTACTTACAAAATTTGTAATATCTTTCTTCATGCTGTTCCACCAAAAGTTTCGACACAAGTCCCAGTGCATCTTTGTACCACCGGGATGAATGAAAAATCTAGAATGGTGTGCTTCACTTAGAATTTCATTTCTAAGTTCTGGATCTTTCAGTACTACTAGTCTATCCTAGACTCAAATCCCACCATCGGTCCCAAGTTTATACCCACTGTATTCGGCTTCCGTAGCCAAATGATCGTGTATAACCTGAAATGCTCCATCTATTTGTTGGGCATCTATCACTTGTTGCTGGATTGCCGGTTGGGCAATCATGTTATATAAGTAGGCTCAGTTCTCATCACGATTCACTATAAGGTTATATCTTTACAATTCTTCCCTCAACCTCCATTCCCGACATCGCAACGTGGTTAAGGACCCTTAGGATTTTCAACTTAGAGCATCAACTACCATATTAGCCTTGCTTGAGTGATATTGCAGAGTGAAATCATAGTCTTCTAGATACTCTACCCACCGGCGTTGTCTAAGATTCAGATCTTTCTAAGTGAAGATATACTTCAGGCTCTTATGATTAGAATAGACTTCAAATCTCTTACTGTAAAAGTAATGGCGCTAAATCTTAAGTGCAAAGACAACGGCTGCTAACTCTAAATCGTGAGTGGGATAATTTTTCTCATGTTGCTTAAGTTGTCAAGAACCATAAGCCACAACATACTCATCCTACATTAGGACACTAGCCAAGCCAAGCCTAGAATCTTCACAATAGATTGTATAACTGGAGCAAAAGTATAGATAAGAACTACGTAAACCTGAGCCCCCAACTCAAATTTGTGTTTTTGAAAAATCAAAAGAGGAACGTAGGCAACCTGAGAAGTGACTTCAGGCCCGGTTTAAACTTTGTAAAAGAATTTATTTCCCATAAAACAGTCCTTCATATATTATTAAGGTGGGTCAGAACACCGAAAGATACAAAGGAGATACAGCATATAGAAGAAACTAATCCCTAGGGGTTGGCCACACTGGGTCCTCAGTAGCCAAATCAATTCGAGCCTCATCAAGGATCTGGTACGCAAGGACAATACTCTTCTCTGTAGGCTCGGATCCATAAATCGAAACCACTCCATTTGGAAGGGGTCATCAATCAGTTCTCCTTCCAGAGATTGCCAGCAAGAGCGGATAAAGTCAGCCCTGAGGGGCCTGGTAATACCAAAACGGGCATAATTGAACTGACGAGTTAGTCGAGCATGCCACATCCTCTCTACCGATAAAGAAACATGCGGGGTCACAAATTTAGACTCTGAGGAGAAGTTGTTCAGACCAAGGGGAATGTCCTGAGGAATGTTAAACTGACGAAGGAGACGTCCTGGGAGATAAAAGGAGGTAAACCAGAGCCCGCGGAGCCGAACATAGTTCTGACCCCCTGTACTAAGCACCATCACCCTCAGCTTCCACCAAGGAATGTTCCACCGGATAGCCCGAAAGCTCTCCAAAAACCAAACCGTCCAATCAGAGGAAGACATGGTCAAAGCCCCAAAGAGGGGACGACGAAAAAAATGCATCGGATTGTCAAGCCGCACCCCATTAAAACCCACCGATCGGAAACGCTCCAACAGCCACATATATAGCAAACGCGGGCTTCCCCTAAGGAAATGTGAGGCTCCCCTTTGAAGATCATCTAGGCCATTCAAAGTCTCTGCAAGAACGATCGGCACTATAGACTCCCCATTTCTAGCCTGGTAAATCAGACTCAGAATAGTCGAATCAACACGGGAAGAGCCCGTCACCAGTAACATATCAGAAACAAGACAGATCAAGACCACCGCAGTACGCCCCACACTATAAGAAACTTTCTCTTCGTAACGATGAAAAAACCTCACCATTTTATGGAGGTCAAGAAGCCCGTCGATAATAAAACCATCACATGCCACTTGAGGAATGGCTAACAAGGCAATCAACATATCTCGAGGACTAATTTCTTCTATAGGAACTGCCATCGGGAGACGGGCGTCAGAACGCAACAGCCAGAAAAACTCCTCATAAGTCGGACAGAGCTCATCTAGTCCAAAGCGGAAAAGATGATCCACAGGACTCTAGGAATATAAAGCACCTAACAGAAACGAAAAATCTACAGGACGATGGCACCAGCCCGCTAAAGGGCTAAAGGCACCAAAGTTCAAACCACTCTCAGAAGATATCAGAGCATCTCGGGTTTCAACATAAGAAAAATCAAAATTTGTGCGATAAGAAGACATTTTTGGAAGGTGTGGGGATGAAGGAAGGAAGATGGGTGTATTTATAGCAAAAAAGAGTGTCATGTACCTGTTTGTCGCGCGACAAACCCATGTCCAGGAGGGATTGTCGCGCGACAATCCCATTTGTTGTCACTCTGTTCTTGCTTTTCTTACACATAAGAGTCATTCTTGCCAAAAGAATCACTTTTGGAATGCATTCTTGTTCTCACTTTGTTCTTTTGCAGGAATCCCGAATGTCACTACGTTACAAGGTATGGCTCCTAAATTAATGACTCATATATATATATATCTTTCACAGACAGAGAATAAATGTATATCATCAGACACAAATAAAGATTTTTCATAAATCCAATAAAAGAACAGTTTTCAAAAAAGGACTAAAAAACTGTCTACATGTCTAAATAAATACATGTCTGTCAGAACTAACTAAATGCAGGAAAAAGAAAGCTAATCTATCCTAGCTCACTTCGACACGCTACCACTATCGCCCGAACCCTCCTTTGGCGTAGGATCTACCGCTGGGACATCCGGGTGAGAAGGAACTGCTGGTTGAGAGGCCCCGTTGACTGGACCGAAGCCATAGGGCAAATCACCGAAGATCAGGATCGCCTAGAGGTCCGACTGGTACTCCGCCGAGACTCCGTCCTAGCACGAGAGGAAGACAAAAGGTCATCCGCCCACAGGAAAACGTCGATCGCCCTCTGATAGTCGCGCATATAAATCGTAGGGTCTCGACCAACGTACTGAAGCAGGTTTCAGCTATATAGGTACTGGGAGTGCCAAGCTCTCAGATCCGCCACACGCATGCTCACCCGCTACAAAAAAGAGAAAAGAAAGAATCAGCATAGTAAAGATAAAATGAACATGGATATGAAGAGATATTGAGGGAAGATAAAACGTATACCTCATCATCAGAACGGCCACCCAAGTAATCGAATGTATCCTCAGGGAGAATATACTCAGGCACCGTATATCGACATAAACCGGCGCCAATATAAGAGATGTCCTGAGGAAGTGGCGGCAGGTCTATCGGATAAACAGACGAACCCGCCGGTATAGCAGCAGAAGTGGACCCACCCTCCTCGCGGATCGGGAACAAGGGAGGCCAAGAGGAAGAACCCCCGAAACCTGGAGATCGGGCTTGAGGGCCCATAGCAGTCGACGGAAGAGGGGTCAGTGTGGCGAAAGTACGAACACCTAGGGGATCCACCAAAGCCGTTGCTCTCAGAGGCGGGACCCCACTAGAAGGAGTAGTCACCGCAGCAGGAGGGGTCCGCCCAAACTGCTCATAATCTGTCCCAAGGTCCGCAGGCTCCTAGGACCGCTCAGAAAATCCTGCCCTCCCCTCGGCAGCCTCAGCAGCATCAAAAAGGACCTCCGGAGACACAGAAGGGCCGGTAGGAAACTCAAAGCCCTCAGCGCACTGCTCCTCCATGCGTGACGTCTGAGGCGGCTGCTCTAGAACAGCCGACGTCCCACCTCCTTCACCGCCCTCAGGCCTATCATCACCTCCCTCAGGCCTATCATCGCCTCCCCCAGCACTAGCAGGGACGTCCCTCTCTCCCTCAGGATCATCATCGTCAGAGTCCAAAATGTTGTCCCTCTGATCAGGGACAGGCGACAGCTAACCGGGAACTGTTCGGGACAAATGAGCCTGCCCTCGTATATAGTTGGGATCGCCTCCCAACGCCCGGTACCTCTCATAAAAGACCCAACCCCGAGTCCCCTTCGGCTCCCTCATCAAGTAACGGGCGGCGAAGGCAGCATAATCTCCTTCCTCGGTGAAAGTCTGAAAACCGAGCCCGTCGACCAACGCCTGCACCGTCATAAGGTCAATCTCACCCGTCCGCCTCATCAGAACTGGCGGAAACAGGGGAACTTTAGGCCACTGGGCCGGTGTATGCTAGCGAATAACTCTCTCGCCCAAATAGAAGTGAAGGCCGTACTCGTCCCTAATAAGCCGCCTAGACCTCGAGGCAGTCAGAGCACGGCCATATCCGAAATGAAGACCCAGATCACCCTAGAGGGCCCACTCAATCTGAACAAAAACAAAAAATTTTACTTCAGTGATTTATATTTTATTTACCATTTATCTATTTTGAAAAGAAAGAATACTAAAGATAATTACCTGCTCCTCTAGCAAGTCATGGACGGCAGCAGCTCCGATCTCCCGAGTCTGATATACGTAGGGAGTCCTATAGTTCCCCGCGATGAATCGGCGGATAAAAAAAAACTGGTCCTCGTTCTCAACGAGGAGATCCACCTGGGCACGACCCAGACGTGTATACGCCACGAACCAACTCTGAAGAGGAAACATAAAGAATATCAGCAAATAATCAACGGATAATATGTACAGGACTGAAACAAAGATAAAGGAACAAAAGTGTATACCTCCCACAGCAAAGAAAAACCCTTGAGATTCAGGGCTAAATGACGAGAAACCTGGTCCATAGCGTCATATAGAACAACCAGAATAAAGCCCCCCAGTCATAATCGAACATGATGCTGAAATCTCTAAGATAGGGCAGCCACCAGAGATGGGCCGGGTCCCTCCCACGAGCCTCGAACAAGTCATGGAGCATCAGTAACAGGAGGACACGAGCATACTGATGCACCTCCTGGCGGGTCATCAGCGCTCCCGAAGTAATCAATCTGGTTCTCTCCATCGCCAGGCGCGTGACCAAAACAGCCCGAGGAATCATATCACCGGAACTCCGTCGCTCTGGAAACCATCCTAGAGCACCAACGATGCCCTCCGCTGTCAGACGCAAGGCGACGTCAATCTGGATAGGGACACCCCCTGAGGGAATCCCGGTCAAAGCAAATAAATTGAGGGGGGTCATCGTCATGTATGGGTGGTGTCCAACTAGTGACAGGCCAGAGCCGACACCAACACAGCTGCCCTAGATACCCGCTCCGAAAGGGCATCAAAAAAAGAACCGAAAGGAGTCGCAAGGAGCAACTCCTGGACAAGGGCCGGTGCCTGTCGCCACTCTAAAGAAGTGGTGTTGGGGGAACCCCAACCACGACCAACCCATTGTAGACAAAAGAACGAGTACAGGATTATGAGGTTACTTTGGTGTAATTATGAGAGTTATAGGGTCATAAGGGTAAATTATGTAAATTTTCCAAAACCTGAGGGTACTTTGGTGTAATTATGAGAGTTATAGGGTCATAAGGGTAAATTATGTAATTTTCCAAACCTGAGGGTACATTGGTGTAATTATGAGAGTTATAGGGTCATAAGGGTAAAAATTGTAATTTTCCAAACCTGAGGGTACTTTGGTATAATTATGAGAGTTATAGGGTTATAGGGGTAAATTATATAATTTTCCAAAACCTGAGGGTACTTTGGTGTAATTATGAGAGTTATAGGGTCATAAGGGTAAATTATGTAATTTTCCAAAACCTGAGGGTACTTTAGTGTAATTATGAGAGTCATAGGGTCATAAGGGTAAATTATGTAATTTTCCAAACCTAAGGGTACATTGGTATAATTATGAGAGTTATAGGGTCATAAGGCTAAAAATTGTAATTTTCCAAACCTAAGGGTACTTTGGTGTAATTATGAGAGTTATAGGGTTATAGGGGTAAATTATGTAATTTTCCAAAACCTGAGGGTACTTTGGTGTAATTATGAGAGTTATAGGGTCATAAGGGTAAATTATGTAATTTTCCAAAACTTGAGGGTACTTTGGTGTAATTATGAGAGTCATAGGGTCATAAGGGTAAATTATGTAGTTTTTCAAAATATGAGGTTACTTTGGTGTAATTATGAGAGTTATAGGGTCATAAGGGTAAATTATGTAATTTTCCAAAACCTGAGGGTACTTTGGTGTCATTATGAGAGTTATAGGGTCATAAGGGTAAATTATGTAATTTTCCAAACCTGAGGATACATTGGTGTAATTTTGAGAGTTATAGGGTCATAAGGGTAAAAATTGTAATTTTCTAAACCTGAGGGTACTTTGGTGTAATTATGAGAGTTATAGGGTTATAGGGGTAAATTATGTAATTTTCCAAAACCTGAGGGTACTTTGGTGTAATTATGAGAGATATAAGGTTATAAGGGTAAATTATGTAATTTTTCAAAACCTGAGGGTACTTTGGTGTAATTCTGAGAGATATAGGGTTATAAGGGTAAATTATGTAATTTTTCAAACCTCGTGGTACTTTGGTGTAATTATGAGAGATATAGGGTTATAGGGGTAAATTATGTAGTTTTCCAAAACTAAGGGTACTTTGGTGTAATTTTAAGAGTTATAGGGCTATGGGGTAAATTATGTAATTTTCCAAAACCTAAGAGGTATCACAGGTAAAAAGTATGTGTTTACTAAATCGGACGTTATTTCTAGGCAGACATGCATACTAACATTGTTTAAAATACATACAGGAAACGACAGAAATAACAAAATAGATAAAAACACGAAAAGAAGACATACCAGAGATCGTCAACGAATCTCGTGAGAAACATGCTCCATCAAGAGCCACAGAACGTCCGGAATCGGAGCAGCCCGGGTAACGTCTCGGTAGACCACCGCCCGACCGCGGTCTACCCCATCCTCACCGTACCAATCAAGGTCCTCCCAGTCATCATGGTGAGGGCTGCACCGGAGAACGCCCTGAGCGTCAGTAAAAGTGACCTCCTCCTGGTCACCCTCTAATCTATCTGGCTGTGCAGGATCCATCTGAGTGTAAGTAGAGTATGAGAAAATTGTAAAAAGTCAGAAAAGCGGCAGGGCTTCCGCGCTTGGGAGAAGAGAGAAAGAGAGCTAGAGAGAGAAAGAGGAAGGAGAGAATGAGGTGGAATGAGCTCAGCAAGGGGCTTATATAGTGGAGCAGTTTGTCGCGCGACAAATGGCCACATTGTCGTGCGACAAAGAGCCTGGCCACCGAAGTGTCGCGCGACAATCACCTCCCTCCCCTGATTTTTTGACCTTTGTCTCATTTTATCTCCTGCAGGGGTACTTCAGAGAAGCAGTTTTCGAAAAGATTGCTAAAAACCGCACACTGTGAGAATCCGCAAATGCGACCCCCGGGTTCTCATTCCCGTTGGTGGGCGTCTGAAACATCGGAAAGGATTCTGTTGTTCCATTTGCTTCTACGTGTTGATAATTCATATCGGGTGTCCCTCTATCCTATTTCTAGATGCAAGAGGGTTTGTTCAGAGTCGCCAGTACGTTTTACGAGAAAACGGACAAAATAGTTGTGTAAAAGGGAAGGCTACAGATAAGCCTCTCTTTACACATTTGTCTACGAAACCAGGATTCTATAGGGTTCGGGAACTACATTACGATTTGGGAAGGTGTTAAGCACCCATTCCGCCCTTTCGGTCTCTAGTGGTCTTATATGTTTATTCTATGTTGAAAAACTTAGATGCTTTTACTGATATTCTACTGCTTTCTGGAAATAACTAATGAAAACCTGTTTTTCGAGCGCGTTAGGAATCTACCACAACTATGTCGCCACTTCGCTTACTAGGACGGGGATCGACCTGCTCGGTCAGGTCGCGGGGTGCGGGGCAGCGCCCCGTTAGAAAAGTCGAGTTTTAAACAAGTCTACAATAAAACTAATATACAAATATCTTATTTAATTACTAGAAGAGACTTTAGTTACCTTCCCGACGATATATATAAGAATAAGAGAGAGAAAATATAATATGGCAGAGAAGACCTCCGGCGAATATTAGCTTTTCCTCTTAGAAATATTTCCAGCGGTCTGACTCTAGAAAGTGGCACTCCGGGTGCCAAGATTAGATCCAAGACTCTTGCGGAAATAAATGTTATCGCAGATGCTTCCGGAGAAGGCTTAAAGATTAGAAAATATGAGAGAGAATAAGGAATTTTAGTATAGAAATTGTGGCGAGAAGTTGCCGTCTTGAACCCTTGGGGGTGTTGGCCTATTTATAGTGCTCGGGGAAGATTGTCGCGCGACATTTCCCCAAAAAAGGCATGTGTCGCGCGACATTCCTGTATGTCGTGCGACAAACGGCTGAAGTGATGGGTCCTGACACTGTGATGTGTCAGAAAGTGGTTGGTCGGGTGCAGAGGGGTTTGTCTGAAAGAGATATGTCCTAGGACTATTCATAGATTATGATTTGTACTTGGATATCTTATGCTTATTTTTATTAATAAAGTTTATTTATTTTACTTTATAATCTCTTGTAAATAATATTTATTAATACTAGTTCATCAAGTACGTGACTAGATTGTGGGATGCTAGTAATGTAATAATAATATTGTTTAGATGTCCCTAATCATGTATCAATAACCTAGGATCACATTGATATAATGATTAGAGTATGGGTCAGCTGATGACTATGTTCCACAAGTCATGGATATGGAGATATCAAGCTGAACATACTGATACTTGTTAGGGAACAAAGTATTGGACTGACCCGCTTTGGGGACACTGCGAGGAGTGTTACATAATGTCATCAGTGATGTTCCCCATTTGTGATATCGTATTATCCTCAGACCTGAGATCGCCATGGTTACCAACATAGGGATTAGCATGTCAGGCATTATCAAACGTTGCTCTTGACCGAGTAATTATAAAGATGATGACCGAGCATACTATGAACTATGTAGAGGTATGTGGTTGATCAAGATGGGATTTGTCACTCTCATATATTGAGAGAGATATCGTTGGGCCCCTTGATAAGTGTAATTAATATTTGCATGGCCATGCACAAATGAGATGTCATTTGTTTTGGATTAATTATACTTAGAGATCAAGAAATAAAGATTGAACTATACAAGAATGACACTTGCCTAGTCTTGTGTTCAATCTAGATATCGATTGACAAAAGGAGTTAATGTGTGAAATATCAATTTAAGGTTGTGTCGTTTTTGACCTTTATACCCTTTGGATAATAGTAATGTTTTACTAGAAACCGCTTACTGTTCGTATAATAAAACGGGTTTTAATTGTACGGCCAAAGAGTGTAAAACCTACAGGGTCGCACACCAAAACGAGTTGGATCAAAACGAATTAAAACGGGCCAAGTTGGACTTGGGCCCAGTTCGTTTGTTGCTTAGGGTTCTCACTAGGGTTCCCTTATAAAAGGGAACCTTTGTTCTTCTTGGCCGTTAATGAAATTGAGAGAGGCAAGAAAATTCGAAATAGCAGAGAGAACCCTAGAGGGCGCTAGTACACCAAGCAAGATCTCATCTCGTTCGTGTGTGCATACCGTAGAGGCGTCGTGTTTTCTACGCTAAGGACGACAACAACAGAAGGATCAGATCCATCCTGTTCGTTTCATTGACATCAAATCTCGATTAAGGTATGTCATCTGTCGATTTTATTGAACTGCATAGATCATAGGATTCAATGATTAGTGCGTAAATTAGTGTATGCGATGCATGATTACTGCCCTAATTTCATAACAGTGGTATCAGAGCAAGGTTATTGCTGTTCTTTAATTTCGATCATGATTATAATCGTTTTATAACTTGAAGATCTGTTCTCGTTTAAAATTTCGATTAATTTCATATTCGGATTTTAGTATCATGCTAGGTTTTAGTAATATCGATTAATGGGTTAATCGTTTTCTGTAGCATGTTTCTGTTTTCGTTAATCAGTTTACATATACGATATGTCCCTTTATAATCTGATTAATAGAGATCTGATATGTCAAAAACGTGATTATTGTATGACTGTTATCGACATGTTCATGATTCTGTTAAGTCGTTTTTGATTAGGGTTCATCATATGCTGTTGTGATTTTAATTCCGCAATTATCATGTTTAGCGTTTTTCAGAATCGTTCGTTTAGGGTTTACGCAATCTGATAGACTTGATGAGATCACGGCTATCGGGTTCGTTCACGTTGATTTGATTAACGAGATAGGGCAGATTAATGTGATTAGTCTAGACGAATCTGTCTGATAAGATCAGACACGTTTCTGGAGGAAATAATTTGAAATCGTTCAAATTTTCCACGGTGGCAGAAGTATGATTCTCTTGCAGGTCATACACCGAGCCAGCGGGACCGCCGCCGGGGTGTCCACCCCCCGGACCCCGGTTGGGGCGCTGCCCCAAACCCCGCGGGGGCGCTGCCCCTCGACCCCGTTGGGGCGCTGCCCCAAACCCCGCGGGGGCGTTGCCCCTCGACCCCTAATTGTTTATTTAATAATTGATTAAATTTATGTTTCCTTTTATGAGTATGCAATGTGTTGTGTTATGGGATAATACTAACTTGCAGGGTTATTATTTATAGTGATATAGTATGGCCAAACTAAATACGGCCTGCGTGTCGTCTTGTTTTTATTGTAATATATAAATACGGCCTGCGTGTCGTTTTTTTGTTTTGCAATGTAATTTCAATTACTAGTTTCAATTACTAGTCTCTTGTATTAGGATGTACAATTGATTGTATAATTACCTCGCATAGAAGATGGAGGATCCCTCATCACAAGAGAAGATAGCCAAGAACTTTGGAATGTCCAAAGCTACAAAGGATGGGAGAGCATAGTTAATTAGTAGCTTTATTTCTCTGGCCATACTATATCACATATTTTTGGTTGATGCATGTTTAAATATTCTGTTGTATTATTGTGAGACTGCATATTTATGTCCCTAGAACAAATGAAATTATTTGTGCCTTTCCAATACTGATAACTATTAATTTTATGATTATTTTAGAAGACGCCTGCCAAAACGGGGTTATCTTAAATCATCATAAATTAATAGTATGGAAGTCGGACATCCATAAATCAGAAAAGTATTGGTTTGATTTCACGGGCCATCAAAACGGTTTTGGGCCTTGAGGCAAAGTGTTGAGAAGCCGAAACATAAGATGTAAAACTCAACAAACCAAGAATTACATAGGATGTAATTAACAAATGTTGCTTACCTAATTAACAAAGTTTAAGTGAAAAGCCAAAGCTTTCTTAATACCTTGTGTAATATGGATCTTGGACCTACTATGTCCTATTGGGACAATTGTGTGTAAGACATAGTAGGAATTTTTTATAAATAAGCATATTAAATGTTTGCATATGTTATTTTGCTGTAGATAGATGACGAACCATAACACAACCGCTTTTTCGTTGCGATCTGTCCTTGAGAAGAAAAAACTAAATACAACCAACTTCCTAGACTGGTTTAGGAATCTGAGAATTGTTCTCAAACAGGAGAGGAAAGATTATGTCCTCGAAAATGCTATTCCTGAAGAACCAGCAGCTAATGCTCCTCGTGCACAGAAAGATGCATATCAGAAGCATCTGAATGATGATTTAGATGTTTCATGTCTCATGCTTGCTAGCATGAATGCTGATCTGCAGAAGCAGTTTGAAAACATGAATGCATTCGACATGGTTAAGGAACTAAAGAGTTTGTTTCAGGAACAAGCTCGAGTCGAACGCTTCGAGACTACTAAGTCTTTGTTTTCTTGCAAGCTTCCTGAGGGAGGCTCAGTTAGTCCTCATGTACTCAAAATGATTGGGTACATTGATCACCTAGAAAGGTTGGGGACAACTATTAGCCAAGAGCTGGCCACTGATGTCATTCTCCAGTCGCTGCCTGAGTCATATGATGGTTTCATTATGAACTTCAATATGCACAGCTTGGAGAAGACATTAACTGAGATGCATGGGATGCTGAAAACAGCTGAGCAGAATATTGTTAAGAAAGGTAAGAATAATGTTCTGATGGTTCAAAAGGGAAAGGGTTTCAAGAAGGGTGGAAATGGCAAAGGAAAGTCCAATGCCAAAGGCAAAGGTAAAGCTCCAGTTAAGAACTGGAAGAACAAGAAGCAAGATTCTGAGCCCAAGCCTAATCCACAAGCTGAAATGATATGTTTTCACTGCAATGAAAAGGGTCATTGGAAGAGAAACTGCAAGAAATACCTTGACGACAAAAAGAAGGGACTAGCCCCTTCGTCTTCAGGTACTTACGTTATAGAAGTAAATGTTACTTCAGCTTCTTCTACTTCTTGGGTATTAGATACTGGTAGTGCATCTCACATTTGTGCAAATGTACAGGGACTCAAAAGGAGTAGGAAGCTGGCTAAAGGAGAAGTGGACCTACGCGTTGGAAATCGAGCAAAAGTTGCCGCTCTAGCTGTAGGAACATTTGAGATTCTTTTGCCTTCAGGATTAATTTTAGAATTAAATAATTGTTACTATGTGCCTGCTTTTAGCAGAAACATTATTTCTATTTCTTTGTTAGACGAAGAAGGTTTTGAATTCAATTTTAAGGACAAACGTTGTTCATTTTCTTTGAATAATATGCAATATGGTATTGGACAATTATTGGATGGTCTTTATATTCTAAATCTTGAAATACCTGTTTATAACGTAAATAACAAGAGAATCAAGTCTGATGATTCGAATCCTACTTATTTATGGCATTGTCTGTAGACACCCCGATCCGTGACCCCCGCAAGAACCCTAACGACCTTCGAGAACTACTGTTTTTAGGTTCGGGACCCACCCAAGCACCCGAAACTACCCTTGGTGGGTTTGTTGGCCAACAAACCTTTTTTATGAAGGATTGTCGCACGACATATCACATTGTCGCGCGACAATCATTGGAATGTCGCGCGACAATCCCACTATGTCGCGCGACAATCTATCTCTGCACCCGACCAACCACTTTCTGACACATCACAGTGTCAGGAGCCATCACTTCAGCCGCTTGTCGCGCGACAATCCCACTATGTCGCGCGACAATCCCTCTCTGCACCCGACCAACCACTTTCTGACACATCACAGTGTCAGAACCCATCACTTCAGCCGTTTGTCGCGCGACAAAGAGATATGTCGCGCGACACTTGCCCTTTCTGGGGAATGTCGCGCGACAATCTCTCCGAGCACTATAAATAGGCCAACACCCCCAAGGGTTCTGGACGGCAACTTCTCGCCACAATTTCTATACTAAAATTCCTTATTCTCTCTGATATTTTCTAATCTTTAAGCCTTCCCCGGAAGCATCTGCGATAACATTTATTTCCGCAAGAGTCTCGGATCTAATCTTGGCACCCGGTGTACCACCTTCTAGAGTCAGACCGCTGGAAATATTTCTAAGAGGAAAAGCTAATATTCGCCGGAGGTCTTCTCTGCCGTATTATATTTTCTCTCTCTTATTCTTATATATATCGTCGGGAAGGTAACTAAAGTCTCTTCTAGTAATTAAATAAGATATTTGTATATTAGTTTTATTGTAGACTTGTTTAAAACTCGATTTTTCTAACGGGGCGCTGCCCCGCACCCCGCGACCTGACCGGGCAGGTCGATCCCCGTCCTAGTAAGCGAAGTGGCGACATAGTTGTGGTAGATTCCTAACGCGCTCGAAAATCAGGTTTTCATTAGTTATTTCCAGAAAGCAGTAGAATATCAGTAAAAGCATCCAAGTTTTCCAACATAGAGTAAACATATAAAACCACTAGAGACCGAAAGGGCGGAATGGGTGCTTAACACCTTCCCAAACCGTAATATAGTTCCCGAACTCTATAGAATCCTGGTTTCGTAGACAAACGTGTAAAGAAAGGCTTACCTGTAGCCTTTCCTCTTACACAACTATTTTGTCCGTTTTCTCGTAAAACGTACTGGCGACTCTGAACGAACCCTCTTGCATCTAGAAATAGGATAGAGGGACACCCGATATGAATTATCAACACATAGAAGCAAATGGAACAACGGAATCCTTTCCGACGTTTCAGACGCCCACCAACGAGGGGTTGAGACCCGGGGGTCGCATTTGCGGATTCTCACAGTGGCGACTCTGCTGGGGACCGAGAGAACTAGGCTCTTATGTGTGGTTTTTTTTTTTGTTTATAAATATGTTGATATGCATGCTTTTACTGCTTTCCCTACTTGCCCCCTGACGTGGCGCCTGGATTTTATTGTTGACCTGACCTAGAGGCGCAGTAGTGTCCATTCATTGACATAGACATATGTTTAGGATTTCCCCTTTCTGTTGTATTTGATTGTAAAGAAATATGTTTTCAAATAAAAATGGCGTTTTCAAAATACACCTCAAAGATAAGATATCTGTAATTAAATCTTTTGAAAACTCTTGTTTTCACGCACATCACTATTCATGCATGGATCTTACGAGTGTGATTTTTACCCCAAACCCTCGGAAGTATTATAAGTGAGTAGGGAGTTGGCTTGCTTGGGCCAACATAAACCGAAAGCATTTACTTCCACTCTCCTTGGCCAAGTACGCCCCCGAGGTATATCGAGTGACGAGAACACTCACGTACCCGGGAAGTATATCAAAAGATTCTTGCACGTACCCGCCCCTGGGGTATATCGCGAGGTCTTGCCAAATAGGGGGGAGCCTGAAGCCTTCACCTTGCATTACACCTGCGTTGCATATAGGAAGAGTCAAGATAGAACACTCTTATCTTTTTTATCAACCGTGAGGAGTTCGTACCGCATAGGGCCTTGTCATGTATATCTCCACCAGATATTGGCGAGTACGGCCGGAGGCTGACCAACCTCCGTCATAGAAATTTACAACGAGATCAGCTCGTTGTGACTTTCCCCGGTACATCTCCCATGAAAAGCAACTCAAGAGGAGAGATATTCCCAATTTTCATAAAATCAAAAGATGAGTTTTTTAAAAAAAAATTCGGGATAAGTAGGGTAACCCAAGGAGCACTTTGCTGCCTACCCTAAACTCCCACCGGGAATTCACTCAAGTTGTTGTTGATGTGTCTTTATAAACACCCGAAACTTGGTTTTCGTTGTTTTTCTTTCTTCGTGGTTTCTCTTGGCAGAAATGAATCACACCTCAGTCTTCCTTCATCTTCGCTATGTGGTATATCTACAGCCCTACGACTACAGTCTGGAAGGTTGGGCAGGAAGAGACTGCACCGGTAGATTAGTTCGACCGAGCACTCCGACTATGTCGACTTCCAATCTGAATGACTCAGAGATCCAAGCAGTTGATCCGAATCTAGCAGAGGTACCGAGGGCTCCGCCTACCCTAGAAGAATTGCATCGCCTATTAATAACCGTTAGTCAAAGCCTGGCCAGCATATCTACTGAGCAGCAGAACACCCGGGTTCGAATAGAAGGATGGTCAGCCGAACGAACTGCGCCACCGGGGTTTGAACGACTACCACCGAATCGAGATCCGAATCAAGGGCAATCATCACAAGTACTCCCCCCAGTCCAAGGCACCAACCCACAGCAAACAGGTCCTATCCCAACAGGCCCCATTCAAACTGACCCCAATAACCAGAACCAATGGGCCCCGGACTCCGGCCCTACTTATCAGCAACAAGAGCCACCCATCATCTGGCCGCAACCCCAAGTCCAACCAGGTTTCGACCCTCAACACCCACAATGGCCACAAATTCCTGCAGGACCTGTCCTACCACCAGCCATGGTAGCCCCTCCCAATGAATACCCAGATATAAACCGACTCCGGGCAGTATATGCAGAATCAGTTATAGCTCGAGAACAGCCCGATGAAGTATCTAAAGAGAGTGAAGAAATGAAAAAACTGAAGGAACAGATGAGGGTCCTGCAGAAGGGAGTTTCCCTAATGAAAGGAGCAGACGAGGTTACTGATATGAATGCATTCTCCCTCTACCCCGAGGCAAGACTACCACAGGGGTTCAAACTCCCATCTATCACCAAGTTTACTGGAACCACGCCCCCAAAAACACATCTGCAATCATATATCCGATCCATGCAAGTATCTGGCTGTGGAGAACCTGAGTTGGCCCAGGCATTTCATATGACTCTCACGGGGGCAGCCCTGAGATGGTTTTTTGATTTAGAGAGGCACCACACAAAAACTTGGGGGGATATCGTCAAGGAATTCATGGCTAAATACGGGTCCAATGAAGAGTTGGAGGTCACCCGTAAACACTTAGAGATGGCCAAACAGGGTGAGAAAGAGAGCTTCAGTGATTTTGTTACCCGTTGGAGAGAATTGGCATCCCAGATGTCCAAACGACCAGACGAAGAGGAGCAGTTAGAGATAATTCAGAAAAACTTCACTCCGGCTGTATTGACTTGTATGGGAAAGCACGTGTTCCCACATTTTCGAGCACTTTTAAGCATGGGATCCCAAGTAGAAGAAGAGTTGGCCAGAAAGGCGGACACCCAAACAAGGAAGGCCTCATATACTGAGAAGAGCACAGCCACCCCGTTGTAAACCAGCTAAGCTCTTATCCGTACCAACAAAATCCTTTTCAGCAGCAACAACCCCAATTAACGTGGCCTATACAAGCCGAAGCCCCCAATACATATCAACCCAATAAAAATAGAAAATTCAGCAACCTCCCCACAACCCTGACCAAAAGTCTTGAATTGCTACAGAATGCGGGCCTGGTTACCCCACTCAACCCTCGTCCTCCACCAAATCCCGTCCCTTCTTCTTGGAGGATGAACGAGAACTGTTTATACCACCAATCTGTGGGCCATGACACAGATAGATGTTTAGCCCTCCGACACCGCATCCAAGATCTAATCGAAGAAGGAAAAATCCCCGCACCAGGCGGACCAAATATGGCCAACAACCCGCTAAAGTGAGTTAGCATCGCTAAATGAGAAACGGTAGAAGGCCGTGTATCGTCATTATGGGGCCTTTAAAATCGAAAAGTGAAGACTCGGGGTATTTGTGAGAACAATGTAGTTTTGAGAAAGGTTAGAGAAGCCGATAAGAGATCCGAGAGAAAAGTTCAGAACTGGGTCGTACATCGTTAAAGAAATCAACACAAGGAGAGCTGTAATAGCCGCAGATGTAGATGGTCAGACGCTACATTCAAGAAATATTATTATTAAAGCAATAGCATGTATAATCCAGAACTACGTAAACCTGAGCCCCAACTCACTTTTGTTTATGGAGGAAATACCACGGGGAACGTAGGCAACCTGAGAAGTTACTTCAGGCCCGGTTTAATTATTATAAAAACTTTTTTGTTTTATAAAAAAGAGCAGTTTTTCAAACTTCATAAACGGTGGTCCAGAACACCAAAAGTCAGTACATTTGTTATCTAGCACCCCATCTTAGCCCCGGAAAGAAGCCACATCGTATCCTTAGCCACCAGTGCAACTTAAGCTTCATTTATGCCTCGGAGGGCTCTGAGCCCACGAACTGAAACCATTGCATTTGATAAGGGACGACAGCCAGATCTTCCTCCACCAATCACCAGATTGAACGAATGATATCAGCCCGGAGGGGCTAAGAAAAGCCAAACCATGCATAGTTGAATTACCGAGTCAGCCGTCCATGCCACTACACTCCACATATAGAGAAGTATGGGGAGTGGCAAGCTTGAGTTCCGAGGGTACCAAGGCATCTCGAGCTTTGGTATAAGAAAAGTCAACATTTATGTAGTGAGAGGACTTTGTTTCTACAAAGATAAAAGAGTAAGTGTGGGGATGAAGGAAGGAAGAGATGTGTATTTATCGGAGAAATCATGCACTTATACTCATCATTTGTCATACATTTCTCCAACAGACAAGTTCATTGTTGCCAAAAGAAATCACTTTTTCAATACTCACTTAGTTCCTTTCAATTTTGCAGGGGCCTGATGGTCATCATTTTTTATGTCATTATAGGCCTATTTTTCACCAGCATGTATTTCTTTACTCTGTATTGAACCCGAGGGTACTTTTATATAAATATGTGTAGGAAACCTGAGGGTACTTTGGTGTAATTACGAGAGATATAGGGTTATAAGGGTAAATTGTGTAAATTTTCCAAAACCTGAGGGTACTTTTGTGTAATTACGAGAGATATAGGGTTATAAGGGTAAAATTGTGTAATTTTCCAAAACCTGAGGGTACTTTTGTGTAATTACGAGAGATATAGGGTTATAAGGGTAAATTGTGTAAATTTTCCAAACCTGAGGGTACTTTGGTGTAATTACGAGAGATATAGGGTTATAAGGGTAAATTGTGTAATTTTCCAAAACTTGAGGGTACGTTGGTGTAATTACGAGAGATATAGGGTTATAAGGGTAAATTGTGTAATTTTCCAAACCTGAGGGTACTTTGGTGTAATTACGAGAGATATAGGGTTATAAAGGTAAAATTATGTCAAAACCTGAGGGTTCTTTCGTGTAATTATGTGAGTTATATAATAAGAGGGTAAAATTATGTAATTTTTAAAAAAAAACCTGAGGGTACTTTGGGGTAATTACGAGAGTTATGGGCCTATAGGGAAAAAATATGTAGTTTTCAAAACCTGAGGGTACTTTGGGTAGTTATGAGAGCTATACGATTTTTTAGAGTAAATTACGAGAGTCCTTAAGGTTTGAAAGGTAAAAGTATGTAAGTTCCAAAAATCGGATGTTACTATTGAGATAATTATGTGAATTAATTAATGTTTGTTTAAACATGCAGGAAACTGCGAATCAGGATCAACAAAACAGCATGGAAAGTATCTGCAGCCTGCAAGCAATACTTTTACATATCAAGTTATCGAACATGTTCAAACACCACTTCACTAGTACATGCATAGCATACATTATCTTTCAAATAAGATCACCAAACACGAGCATGCACATTTTTAGCGCACTTCACATCCTAGTAGATCACACTGCGGTCACAATCTACCCTATCATCCTTGTCATTAGAATAGAGACTGCATCGAAGAACACCCTGAGCATCCAGATACGGGAAAACTCGAGAAATGAGAAGCTAGAGAGAGAATAAGAGAATGAGAAGAAAAGAGCCCGCTTGTGGGACAAAACCTACTCCATTGAACTGTCGCATGGCCAATCATATCTCAAACTTGGCATTTTTCAGTAGGGGAACTTCAAGGTGGTTTTTCTCGACTTTTATGCAGAAAAAACACACACTCGCACGATAATATCAAATGCCATATTCTAAGTCGTTTCTTCAAATCGCGAGAGCAAACAGCCTACAAAGAAATCTCTGATCTCTAGAAGACTGAAATCTAGCAAATGAGAATGAGAAAATATCAGATAAGACGGGAATAGAAAAAATTGAAAGAGTAGAAAAGAGAAAAATCCCGCATGAGCGCCCAGAGTGAGCGAGAGAAACAGAATTGTATAGAGTGGCAGGGAGAGCCACACCAAGAGTGACAGCTAGGCCAAACCGGCTCAGGGCTTCGTCTTGGGTGAGTAAGGCTCCTGATCACGCCAAACGGGAAAAGAAGCTCTTGACCAAAAACAGAAAAGGCAGGAAAAGCTTCCCCGAACGAGGGAGAAATAAGGACATCGAAAAACAGAAAACGATGTGGGCTTACAAAAGTGCCTCAAAGAATGGCCAATGAATATCAAAGAGATCAGAGACTCCTTCAAAACAGATTTCCTTCTCAGCTTGATGAAATCAGAAACGACTTAGAAACAAGCAAACGGTTGAATCATTGCTACGCACGAAGTACAAAAATCAAGAAATCCATCGTGAAAACTCCTCTTTTGGAATAAAATAACTTACAAAACAAGTTTTCAGTTTTTCCCAGAGAAAGCAAAACTTTTAGAATGGGTTTTTAAAACTCCCAAATGAGCACTTTTTCCTCAGAGACCTCTCTCTTTAGCTTCTCATCAGTTGCCACTATAGAGAACCAAGCCTCTTTTCGAGGCACCCACGCAAACACAAGCCCTCTTCTCGAGGCACTTACATTCACGAAGCCCTCTTCTCGAGGCACTTACGCACACAAAGCCCTCTTCTCGAGGCACCCACACATCGAAAGCCCTTTTCGGAGGCATCCATTCACATAAGCCCTTTCTACAGGCAAAACATCACTCACAAATCCTTTCTACAGGCACAAGCCCTCTCCGGAGGCAATCCATTCACATAAGCCCTCTGCGGAGGCAAATCAATCACTAAGCCCTTTTTAGGCGAAAGTCCTTTCCGGAGGCATCCATTCACATAAGCCCTTTCTACAGGCAAAACATCATTCACAAGTCCTTTCTACAGGCACAAGCCCTCTCCGGAGGCAATCCATTCACATAAGCCCTCTGCGGAGGCAAATCAATCACTAAGCTCTTTTTAGGCGAAAGTCCTTTCCGGAGGCATCCATTCACATAAGCCCTTTCTACAGGCAAAACATCATTCACAAGTCCTTTCTACAGGCACAAGCCCTCTCTAGAGGCAATCCATTCACATAAGCCCTCTGCGGAGGCAAACCAATCACTAAGCCCTTTTTAGGCGAAAGTCCTTTCCGGAGGCATCCATTCACATAAGCCCTTTCTACAGGCAAAACATCACTCACAAGTCCTTTCTACAGGCACAAGCCCTCTTTGGAGGCAATCCATTCACATAAGCCCTCTGCGGAGGCAATCCAATCACTAAGCCCTTTTTTAGGCGAAAGTCCTTTCCGGAGGCATCCATTCACATAAACCCTTTCTATAAGCAAAACATCACTCACAAGTCCTTTCTACAGGCACAAGCCCTCTCTAGAGGCAATCCATTCACATAAGCCCTCTGCGGAGGCAAACCAATCACTAAGCCCTTTTTAGGCGAAAGTCCTTTCCGGAGGCATCCATTCACATAAGCCCTTTCTATAGGCAAAACATCACTCACAAGTCCTTTCTACAGGCACAAGCCCTCTCCGGAGGCAATCCATTCACATAAGCCCTCTGCGGAGGCAAATCAATCACTAAGCCCTTTTTAGGCGAAAGTCCTTTCCGGAGGCATCCATTCACATAAGCCCTTTCTACAGGCAAAACATCACTCACAAGTCCTTTCTACAGGCACAAGCCCTCTCCGGAGGCAATCCATTCACATAAGCCCTCTGCGGAGGCAAACCAATCACTAAGCCCTTTTTAGGTGAAAGTCCTTTCCGGAGGCAATCCATTCACATAAGCCCTTTCTACAGGCAAAACATCACTCACAAGTCCTTTCTACTGGCACAAGCCCTCTCTAGAGGCAAATCACAAAACACAAGCCCTCGCCAGAGGCAAAATTACTCACAAAAGCCCTCCCCAGAGGCAATTTTCTTTCTCTTTTCAGATCAAAAGCCCTCCCAGAGAGGCACGCATGGTAGTCCTCCCACCTGAGGTTAAGCCCTCCCAGAGAGGCACGCATGGTAGTCCTCCCACCTGAGGTTAAGCCCTCCCAGAGAGGCACACATTGGTAGTCCTCCCACCTGAGGTTAAGCCCTCCCAGAGAGGCACGCATGGTAGTCCTCCCATCTGAGGCAAGTAGAGCAAATCAAGCCATCTAAACAAAGGCAACGAGGTAACGAAAGCCCTCTTCAGAGGCAGAGTAAGTCCTTCCTACAGGCACAAGCCCTCTCCGGAGGCACTCACAAGCACTTCTTTCATACGCACACTCTCTTAGGGTTCTTGCGGGAGCCACAAATCGAAGTATCTTCCAGTCGCCTCAATTCCTTGCAAGCAAGGAGCTTGAGTCGAGAGGGTCTGTAGACACCCCGATCCGTGACCCCCGCAAGAACCCTAACGACCTTCGAGAACTACTGTTTTTAGGTTCGGGACCCACCCAAGCACCCGAAACTACCCTTGGTGGGTTTGTTGGCCAACAAACCTTTTTTATGAAGGATTGTCGCACGACATATCACATTGTCGCGCGACAATCATTGGAATGTCGCGCGACAATCCCACTATGTCGCGCGACAATCTATCTCTGCACCCGACCAACCACTTTCTGACACATCACAGTGTCAGGAGCCATCACTTCAGCCGCTTGTCGCGCGACAATCCCACTATGTCGCGCGACAATCCCTCTCTGCACCCGACCAACCACTTTCTGACACATCACAGTGTCAGAACCCATCACTTCAGCCGTTTGTCGCGCGACAAAGAGATATGTCGCGCGACACTTGCCCTTTCTGGGGGAATGTCGCGCGACAATCTCTCCCGAGCACTATAAATAGGCCAACACCCCCAAGGGTTCTGGACGGCAACTTCTCGCCACAATTTCTATACTAAAATTCCTTATTCTCTCTGATATTTTCTAATC
The DNA here is from genome assembly GCA_021464415.1 of Lonicera japonica. NCBI lineage: Eukaryota > Viridiplantae > Streptophyta > Magnoliopsida > Dipsacales > Caprifoliaceae > Lonicera > Lonicera japonica. Next base: position 36,636,801 of record CM038466.1, on the reverse strand, counting down.
TTTAAGCCTTCCCCGGAAGCATCTGCGATAACATTTATTTCCGCAAGAGTCTCGGATCTAATCTTGGCACCCGGTGTACCACCTTCTAGAGTCAGACCGCTGGAAATATTTCTAAGAGGAAAAGCTAATATTCGCCGGAGGTCTTCTCTGCCGTATTATATTTTCTCTCTCTTATTCTTATATATATCGTCGGGAAGGTAACTAAAGTCTCTTCTAGTAATTAAATAAGATATTTGTATATTAGTTTTATTGTAGACTTGTTTAAAACTCGATTTTTCTAACGGGGCGCTGCCCCGCACCCCGCGACCTGACCGGGCAGGTCGATCCCCGTCCTAGTAAGCGAAGTGGCGACATAGTTGTGGTAGATTCCTAACGCGCTCGAAAATCAGGTTTTCATTAGTTATTTCCAGAAAGCAGTAGAATATCAGTAAAAGCATCCAAGTTTTCCAACATAGAGTAAACATATAAAACCACTAGAGACCGAAAGGGCGGAATGGGTGCTTAACACCTTCCCAAACCGTAATATAGTTCCCGAACTCTATAGAATCCTGGTTTCGTAGACAAACGTGTAAAGAAAGGCTTACCTGTAGCCTTTCCTCTTACACAACTATTTTGTCCGTTTTCTCGTAAAACGTACTGGCGACTCTGAACGAACCCTCTTGCATCTAGAAATAGGATAGAGGGACACCCGATATGAATTATCAACACATAGAAGCAAATGGAACAACGGAATCCTTTCCGACGTTTCAGACGCCCACCAACGAGGGGTTGAGACCCGGGGGTCGCATTTGCGGATTCTCACATTGTCGTTTAGGCCATATAAATGAGAAACGCATGTTGAAGCTCCATAAAGATGGTCTTCTAAATTCATTTGATTTTCAGTCTTTTGAAGGATGTGAATCTTGTTTACTGGGAAAGATGACCAAGAGCCTTTTCAATGGAAACAATGATAGGGCAAGTGATATTTTGGCCCTCATTCATACTGATGTATGTGGACCACTAAACACAACTGCCAGAGGAGGATATCAGTACTTCATCACATTTACTGATGATTTCAGTAGATATGGTTATGTTTACTTGATAAAACATAAATCGGAATCTTTTGAAAAGTTCAAAGAATTTCAAAATGAGGTACAAAATCAACTTGGCAAGACTATTAAAGCTCTTCGATCAGATCGAGGAGGAGAATACTTAAGCCAAGAATTCATTGATCATCTTAAGAGTTGTGGAATTGTTTCACAACTTACTCCACCAGGAACACCACAATGGAATGGTGTATCTGAAAGGAGAAACCGAACACTGTTAGACATGGTTCGATCAATGATGAGTCAGACATCTCTTCCAATATCATTTTGGGGATATGCTCTTGAAACCGCAGCGTTCACACTAAATAGATCTCCATCTAAGGCTGTAGAAAAGACACCTTACGAGTTATGGACTGGAAAGGCTCAAGTCTGTCTTTTCTAAAGATTTGGGGTTGTGACGTTTTCGTCAGACGACTAATCACAACTAAATTGGAACCCAAATCTGATAAATGCTTCTTCGTAGGATATCCTAAGGAAACAAAAGGATATTATTTTTATAATCCAACTGAGAACAAAGTGTTTGTAGCTCGGAATGGAGTTTTCTTAGAAAGAGAGTTTCTTTCCAAAGAAAACAGTGGGAGCACTATACATCTAGAAGAAATTCGAGATGATAGTAATCTTAATGAAGAGCCTCAACAAAGTATGCAAATAGTTGCAGAAACTCCTGAAGAAGTTACAGTCTTACGAAGGTCAAGTAGGCCACGTCGCGAACCTGAGAGATTATCACTTTTCGTCTCAGATGAGCAAGACATAGTGTTGTTAGACAACAATGAGCCCTCGACTTTCAAAGAAGCAATGGAGAGCTCTAGTTCCGAGAAATGGCTAGAAGCCATGAAATCCGAAATGAAATCCATGGATGACAATCAAGTATGGGACTTGGTTGACATGCCAAATGGCTGTAGAGCCATAGGTTGCAAATGGGTTTTCAAAATCAAGATTGATAAAGATGGCAAGATCGATGTCTATAAAGCTCGATTGGTTGCAAAAGGATATCGACAAATCCATGGTATTGACTATGATGAATCCTTTTCGCCAATTGCCATGTTTAAATCAATCCGGATCCTTTTAAGCATTGCCGCATATTATGACTATGAAATATGGCAAATGGATGTCAAAACTGCTTTCCTTAATGGATACCTAGAAGAGGATGTGTACATGACACAACCTGAAGGTTTTGTTGATCCAAGAAATGCTAACAAGGTATGCAAGCTTAAGAGATCCATATATGGTCTTAAGCAAGCATCTCGGAGCTGGAATCTTCGTTTCGATGAAACTATCAAAAAGTTTGATTTTAGAAAGAACGAAGAAGAACCTTGTGTATACAAGAAAACTAGTGGGAGCGCGATAGTCTTTCTGGTATTGTATGTAGATGACATACTACTCATTGGGAATGATATTCCTATGCTTGAGTCTGTCAAGACCTGGCTTGGAAAATGTTTCTCAATGAAAGATTTGGGCGAGGCAGCCTACATATTAGGGATCAAGATCTATAGAGATAGATCAAGAAAACTAATAGGACTGAGTCAAAGTAATTACCTTGACAAAGTTTTACGTAGGTTCAACATGCAAGACTCTAAAAGAGGGTTCTTGCCAATGACACATGGCACAACACTAAGCAAGACTCAGTGTCCTCAGACACAAGATGAGCGAGATCGCATGAGTAGAATCCCGTATGCTTCGGCTATAGGTTCTATCATGTACGCTATGTTGTGTACTCGTCCCGATGTAGCATGCGCATTGAGCGTGACTAGCAGATACCAGTCAGATCCAGGTGAGAGTCACTGGACCGCTGTCAAGAATATCCTCAAGTACTTAAGAAGAACTAGGGATATATTCTTGATTTATGGTGGGGAAGAAGAGTTGGTTGTAAATGGGTACACGGATTCTGGTTTTCAATCAGATAAGGATGATTTCAGATCACAATCCGGTTTTGTGTTTTGTCTCAATGGTGGAGCTGTGAGTTGGAAGAGTTCTAAGCAAGCCACAGTTGCTGATTCTACAACAGAAGCTGAATATGTTGCTGCTTCAGAAGCAGCAAAGGAAGCAGTATGGGTAAAGAAGTTTATCACTGAACTTGGTGTCATTCCTAGTAGCACCAATCCAGTGGATTTGTATTGTGACAACAATGGAGCTATTGCTCAGGCTAAAGAGCCAAGGTCGCACCAAAAATCCAAACATATTCAGAGACGTTATCACCTCATTCGTGAGTTTATCAGTAATGGTGATGTGAAGATATGCAAGGTTCCCACAGACGAGAATGTAGCTGATCCTTTGACTAAGCCACTTTCTCAAACTAAACATGATCGTCATTTTAGTGCATTAGGCATTCGTTTTATGAATGAATGGTCCTAGTACAAGTGGGAGACTGAAAGAGATATGTCCTAGGACTATTCATAGATTATGATTTGTACTTGGATATCTTATGCTTATTTTTATTAATAAAGTTTATTTATTTTACTTTATAATCTCTTGTAAATAATATTTATTAATACTAGTTCATCAAGTACGTGACTAGATTGTGGGATGCTAGTAATGTAATAATAATATTGTTTAGATGTCCCTAATCATGTATCAATAACCTAGGATCACATTGATATAATGATTAGAGTATGGGTCAGCTGATGACTATGTTCCACAAGTCATGGATATGGAGATATCAAGCTGAACATACTGATACTTGTTAGGGAACAAAGTATTGGACTGACCCGCTTTGGGGACACTGCGAGGAGTGTTACATAATGTCATCAGTGATGTTCCCCATTTGTGATATCGTATTATCCTCAGACCTGAGATCGCCATGGTTACCAACATAGGGATTAGCATGTCAGGCATTATCAAACGTTGCTCTTGACCGAGTAATTATAAAGATGATGACCGAGCATACTATGAACTATGTAGAGGTATGTGGTTGATCAAGATGGGATTTGTCACTCTCATATATTGAGAGAGATATCGTTGGGCCCCTTGATAAGTGTAATTAATATTTGCATGGCCATGCACAAATGAGATGTCATTTGTTTTGGATTAATTATACTTAGAGATCAAGAAATAAAGATTGAACTATACAAGAATGACACTTGCCTAGTCTTGTGTTCAATCTAGATATCGATTGACAAAAGGAGTTAATGTGTGAAATATCAATTTAAGGTTGTGTCGTTTTTGACCTTTATACCCTTTGGATAATAGTAATGTTTTACTAGAAACCGCTTACTGTTCGTATAATAAAACGGGTTTTAATTGTACGGCCAAAGAGTGTAAAACCTACAGGGTCGCACACCAAAACGAGTTGGATCAAAACGAATTAAAACGGGCCAAGTTGGACTTGGGCCCAGTTCGTTTGTTGCTTAGGGTTCTCACTAGGGTTCCCTTATAAAAGGGAACCTTTGTTCTTCTTGGCCGTTAATGAAATTGAGAGAGGCAAGAAAATTCGAAATAGCAGAGAGAACCCTAGAGGGCGCTAGTACACCAAGCAAGATCTCATCTCGTTCGTGTGTGCATACCGTAGAGGCGTCGTGTTTTCTACGCTAAGGACGACAACAACAGAAGGATCAGATCCATCCTGTTCGTTTCATTGACATCAAATCTCGATTAAGGTATGTCATCTGTCGATTTTATTGAACTGCATAGATCATAGGATTCAATGATTAGTGCGTAAATTAGTGTATGCGATGCATGATTACTGCCCTAATTTCATAACAGTGTCGCGCGACATAGGAATGATTGTCGCGCGACAAACGGCTGAAGTGATGGTTCTGACACTGCGATGTGTCAGAAAGTGGTTGGTCGGGTGCAGAGGGGTTTGTCGCGCGACAAGACATGATTGTCGCGCGACATATCAGGGATTGTCACGCGACAATGTGATATGTCGTGCGACAATCTTTCTAAAAAATATGTTTGTTGGCCAACAAACCCACCAAGGGTAGTTTCGGGTGCTCGGGTGGGTCCCGGACCTAAAAACAGTAGTTCTCGAAGGTCGTTAGGGTTCTTGCGGGGGTCACGGATCGGGGTGTCTACACACACCCAGGATGAAAATTCGAGGAAGACTTCCAAATCATCTCTCCGAAAATGCGAGAACAAAAACAAACGGTTAAAGTAGTCTCTGATTTCCCAGAAAGGACCGAGACCATCAATGAGAAAAAGCAGGATATCAAGATAAGACGGAAAAAGAAAAAATTGGAAAAGTAGAAAAGAGAAAGAACCCGCATGAGCGCCCAAAGCAAGCGAGAGAAACAGAAATGCAAAGTGACAGGGAGAGCCACACCAAAAGTGACAGCTAGGCCAAAACCGGCTCAGGGCTTCGTTTTGGGTGAGTAAAGCTCCTGATCACGACAAAGGGATAAAAAGACTCTTGGTCAAAAACAGAGAAGGCCAAGAAAAGTCTTTCCCAAAAGAGGGAGAAATAAGGGCATCGAAAAATAGAATACGATGTGGGCCCACCCAAAAGAGAAAACTAAGAAGAGAACAGAGATCGGAGATTGAACTTTCAAATAAATTTTCTTTTCAGCACAATACAGAAGAGATGGTTTGGAAAACCTCGAACCGTCACTCTGCGGAGAGCAAAAGAAATCCGAAAACTTCCTTATGAGAGAAGTATCCTCACTCGAGGAAAACATGAGAGTCAAAGTTCAGAAAGATACAGGAAAACGGACATCCGGATAAAAGTTTAAACCTCGAGAAGCTCTTTTCACCCTCACAAAAATTTCTCTCTCTCACTCTAGCAGTCTAAGAGAGACAACAATTAAATTCACCAGAGTACATCACAAGCCCTCGCCAGAGGCAAATCACAAACACAAGCCCTCGCCAGAGGCAAAATTACTCATGAAAGCCCTCCCAGAGGCAATTTTCTTTCTTCTTACAGATCAAAAGCCCTCCCAAAAAGGCACAGTGTAGCAATGGTATTCCTCCCACCTGAGGCGAAGCCCTCCCAGAGAGGCACAGTTTAGCAATGGTAGTCCTCCCACCTGAGGCGAGAAGATCAAAAGCCCTCCCAGAGAGGCACAGTGTAGCAATGGTAGTCCTCCCACCTGAGGCGAGAAGATAAAAAACCCTCCCAGAGAGGCACAGTGTAGCAATGGTAGTCCTCCCACCTGAGGCGAAGCCCTCCTAGAAAGGCACAATGTAGCAATGGTAGTCCTCCCACCTGAGGCGAGAAGATCAAAAGCCCTCCCAGAGAGGCATAGTGTAGCAATGGTAGTCCTCCCACCTGAGGCGAGAAGAACAAAAGCCCTCCCAGAGAGGCACAGTGTAGCAATGGTAGTCCTCCCACCTGAGGCGAGAAGATCAAAAGCCTTCCCAGAGAGGCACAGTGTAGCAATGGTAGTCCTCCCACCTGAGGCACAAAGTGGAACAAAAGGTAGTCCTCCCATCTGAGGCTAATAGAGCAATGGTAGTCCTCCCATCTGAGGCAAGCGGATCAAATGAAAGCCCTCGAAAGAGGCAATGAGGTAACAAAAGCCCTCTCCGGAGGCACTTACGAACACTTTTTTTGCATACGCACACTTCCGTAGAGTTCTTGCGGGATCCATGGACCATGGTCTCTTCTAGTCGCCTCAATTCCTTGCAAGCATGGAGCTTGAGTCTAGAGGGTATGTAGACACCCTGATCCGTGACCCCTGCAAGAACCCTAACGACCTTTGAAAACTACTGATTTTGGGTTCGGGACCCACCCGAATACCCGAAACTACCCCGAAAGGGTTTGTTGGCCAATAAACCTATTTTTAAGTGGGATTGTCACACGACATATCAGTGTGTCGCGCAACAATCACTCTTATGTCGCACGACAAACCCCTCTGACCCCGACCATCCACTCTCTGACAAATCAGTCTGTCAGAAACATCACTTCAGCCGTTTGTCGCGCAACATTGTGCACTATGTCGCGCGACACTTGCCCTTTCTGGGGACATGTCGCTCGACAATCTTCCCCGAGCAGTATAAATAGGCCAACACCCCCAAGGGTTCAAGGACAAAACTTGGGATTGAAGAATTATTGGCTTATATCTGATTTTCTAGTTTTTTATCAAGCATTCTCGATTCTCGCCTTATTTCTGAAGAATTATCGAATCTATTCTCGACACTCGGTGTGTCCTGTCTCTGGAATCGAATTCTCGAAAATATCTGAAGAAGGAAAAGATCATCATCGCCGGAAATCTCTCCGCCGTATTATATTTTCTTTCTTATTATTATTCTCGTCGGGAAGGTAAAGAAAGTCTCTTCTAGTATTTAAATTATATATCTGTGTACTTGTTTTACTTCTGTTATTCAGTCCACGTTTTATTTGAATAAACTTATTGCCAAGTTACAAAGTAGTCTGCTGTTTTCAAAACAAAAAGACCCTGATTAAATCATTTGCAAAATCAGAAGAATAAGTACATTATCGTCCGGACAAAATCCTGTTTTCAAAACCCGGATTGATAAAACTTATCTAGGAATTAACATCAACATATCCTGTCTTTTTAGACTGCGACGTGTTTGATGAAACCCCCCTCAAGAGTTCTAATTCTATATTAAATTAGTCCCGATACAAGATCCGAACTTTTACAAAAGTAATCACAATACGAGAAAACCGTCATTATCCGAAGAAATAATATGGGAAACTCTCTCTCTCAAAATAAAACAACTTTTATCACTTGTATTTACATCTTTCAAAATAATAAAAACATCGGATCTCGGAACACAAAGGTTTTTATCCCTTTCCCCGCTTTTCCCAGAAATTAGGGTTTTCACTTAGAAAGTAGTAGACTGTCAGTAAAAGCATCCAAGTTTTTCAACATAGAATAAACATATAAAAGACCACTAGAGACCGAAAGGGCAGAATGGGTGCTTAATACCTTCCCAAACCGTAATATAGTTTCTGAACCCTATAGAATCCTGGTTTCGTAGACAAACGTGTAAAGAAAGGCTTAACTGTAGCCTTTCCTCTTACACAACCTCTTTCGTCCGTTTTCTCGTAAAATGTACTGGCGACTCTGAACAAACCCTCTTGCATCTAGAAATAGAACCTAGGAACACCCGATGTGAATCATCAACCAAGATACTCCAGCAAATGGAACGACGGAATCCGTTCCGACGTTTCAGACGCCCAACGAATGGGGACGAGACTCGGGGGTCGCATTTGCGGATTCTCACAGTACCCCATACCAGAATATGCTGCAGATTGGGCTTACGCTCGGTTCACAATTTTATAGGTGTAGTAGGTACTAACTTTGATGATACCAGATTAAGAATATATTCTGCTATTTCTAAAGCATATCCCCAAAAGGAATTAGGCAGGTTTAAATAACTCCTTATAGATCATACCATTTCCATAAGAGTCATATTACTTATCTCAGCTACGCCATTTTGCTGTGGCATCCCTGATGTAGACAACTAGGATATAATCTCATTCTATGATAAGTATTCCCTAGAGTCTCCCAAGAGGTATTCACCACCATAATTTGATCGTAGTGATTTGATACATTTTCCTAGACACTTCTCCGTTTCTACCTCGAATTCTTTAAATTTCTCAAAGGCTTCAGACTTACGTTGCATTAACTAAATGTATAAATACCTTGAGTAATCATATATAAATGTGATGAAGTACTCATAGCCTCCTCTAGCCTGAACAATCATGGGACCACATAAATTAGAGTGAAATAGTTCTAACTATTCTTTAGCCCTATAGCCTTTTGCTGAGAATGGCTTTTAGTCATTCTGACTTCTAAACGAGATTCACAAACTTAAAGTACCTCCACTTTCAATGAACCTAATGGTCCATTTTCAACCAGTCTTTGATTTTTATTTAGAATAGTATTACGAAGGCGTAAGTACCAAAAATACGTTTGATTCATTTTTCAAAAGTCTTTTCTTTTAATTGGTAAATTATTAGTGCTATTCAATTCATTCAGTTGCAGTATAAACAAGTCATGATTAATAATGTAAAGATTAGGTGTGTGCAAAGACCAGACCAGACTAGACCGTATAATAGGTTTTTACGGGTTTAACATATACAACAGTTCGGTCTAATTTTTATAGGACTCAACTTGACTGGTTCGATTTTCAATCTTGTGAAAAAAAAGGCCTATAAACTCGAACTGGTTATATATATATTTAAAAAATATAAATCTCTCTTTCAAACCCACTTTTCCTCACATTTATCCCTCTATTCCTTTTTCCTTTGTTTAGAAAAATCTATCTCTCACTCTCCCTTAACATTTGTCTCTCTTTTAACCCTAAACCTAAACTCAAATACAAGCCATCATTCTCCTCTCCCAGATTCTTACTCTCCTCCTTGCTAGTATATACACCATTCTCCACCATCTTCAACGCCAACGTATACCACACTGTTCTCTTCCTAATTAGTATCTCTCTTTCTTTCTCTCATTTTTCTTTCGTCTCTCTATTTTAGTTTAGTTTAGGGTTCATTGTGAAAAATGAGTTTTTGCTAAAATGTAGTGTTTTCGGCCGCTAAAATGCAGTTTTTTGGCCAGGATAAGGCCCATCATGAGGCCCAGACCAAGTGGACTGACCGAGACCGAACCGATCAAAACGATCTAGTCTAGTCCAGTCTTCAATAGCCTTTTGGTCAGGTCCCAAAATTTAAAGGATGGATAAGTTTGGTTTGGTCCGCTGTGTAAGTCAATGGTCCGGTTAACCGAATTGTGAACACCCCTACTAAAGATCGTTCACCAATGTACCATAATAAATAAACGGTTTATTTTTATTAATAATAATTGATTTATCTTTAAAATGAATAAAATATTTGTGCTCAACCAATCTAGAAACTTAAATTAAATTCCTTTTAATGGAAGGTACGTAGAGATAATCCTTAATTACTAAAATCCTATCCTGACTAAATTGATGATAATCATCTCCTACTGCAACTGTTGCCACCTTCGTAACATTACCTATGTGTACATAAATTTCTCCATTTTTAAGTTGCCGGGTTTCTTAGAACCCTTGTAAAGTGTTATCAGCATGATTAGTAGCTCCTGAATATACACATCCAGTACCGATAAATTAAACTGCTAAACAATTTTAACAACTAATAAATGAAATTTATCTCCGTTGTTCTAATGGCTTTAGGAAGCGAGAACAATGCTTCTTCTAATACCCTTTCTGCTTACAGTGAAAACACTTGCCTATGGAATTTTTCACTCCTCCTTGAGTAGAGGACTAGCTAGCTTACAAAATAGTTCCTTAGCTGCTTAGAGCTCTTTAATAAATTTTGACAATTAATAATTAAGCTTATTCATGTCGTAATTCAGTCAAAATCCCTTAAATAGGTCCGGCAGCGATTGGAGAACAATATTAACCTAAGTTTCCCCTTCGATTTCAGCTCCAAGGATATCTAGTTCATTCAAAAAATCAATCATCTTCATAACATGATCCCTAACTCATGTTCTTTCAGCCATAGTTGTGTTTATAAGGTCCTTTATCGCAACCTGCCTTACGATACAATCTTAATCCCTAAACATCTTTGAGGTTTAGCATTATGTCATAGGCTGTGGTAAAAGACTCATGCTGATGTTGTAGCACATTTGTCATAGAAGCCACAATGCAACACCACGCCATCTCCTTAGCCATTTTCCACCTCCACTAAGCCTAGGGTTCCTCATCGGTTGCCCCCTTGTTGCGTCAAAAACTTGTTTTATTTACTCGTAAGCGCACAAATAGGTATATAGTATAGCGTATGCAAGTGCAAGGTCGAACCCAAGGGACTTGATATTTTTACCACTTACTAATTTTGATTAATTCCTAATCTAGTTTAGAAATTGGGAGATTGTGAATTATTAATTAAAAACGCTAATAAAATATTTAATTAATAAAATACTAACTAAATAATCAATTAATAAAAAATTAGAAAAATAATCAATTTATAAAATACTAGGGTGGAGAAATCATATATTTAATATCATGTTCCTAATATTCATGCCTAAAAAATTCTATTCTTTATCTCGCATTAATTTGGTCTCTCGACTCTATTAGATGTGCAAAATAAAATCATTTAAGTCCAATTAATTTTTAAAGTCTAATTATTAATTCTTCCATAGCCAAACTTATATATAAAATCAAAACGCTCATTATATCCGTCAAAACACAATTTATATCCGCTTTCAACAAATTATAAAATGAATCCAACAAATTATAATGAGAATCCAATTTTATTTTTATGTCAATTAAAATAGGCATTCAATAGGAAGAATTATTTTTTAACATTAAAGCATTAAATGGGTAGAATTAATTGGCATGAATATGTGCAAGGGAATCAATCAAATATAATCATCCTCTACCCTAGATAATAATCTAGCCTAGCAAGCTTGCAATTAAAACACAAAACATAATTAAATAATACACAAATAAATAAATTAAATACTTACTTGAGTTCGCGCAAATAAATTGAGGAAGAAGAAAATAATTCTGAATTGATTGCAATAGTCTACAAAGCATCCAAGCATCCAAATACTATCAATAACAAAGAAATAAAGCTTCTGCAAAAATTTAAGACAGAAAGGAAAAGAAAAGAAGGAAGGAAAAAAATAGATGAGTGTTCAACTACTGCTGTGCTGATTGATGATTTGCTGCCTCCTGCTTTCTATTTATATTGGAGAGCTTAGGGTTATTTTGATTGTTGAGATAGGCTGCTGGGCTTGGTTAAGTTGACTGGGCCTTAGAAACACATGAATGGGTTTGGCTGGATAAATAGGCTAGCTTGGATCAAGAATGGTTGAACTGGGCTGGCCTGTAGGTGGGCTTGGGAGCTGAGTAGCAGGCTGGGCGACTGGGCCTTGATGGCCTGGCCAATTCTCTAATTAATTAGATGGGCTCACTGGAATTAATATTTTGACGCACTTATCGTATTTCAGCCATAACTTTTTGCTCCGAATTCCAATTGATGCAAGGTTTTCGCCCATACGTAGCGAACTCAAGGATCTTAAACTTTTGTCTCTGGAGTTTTCTTCAAATTCCGTACGGATTAGCACCAGAATTTTCTTGAATACAGGTGATGTGCGTAGCCAATCTCTTCTTGTTTCGAAATCTTCCAATTTAATTCTAAACACCTGAAAAACTCTAAAAATACAATAAATATAAAAATATATGCTCTCCAAAGTATAAATTAGTGGGTTATAATGTACCAATTTCTTGGCACATAAAATTCCCCCAACTTATACTTTGCTAGTCCTCGAGCAAAGCTAATAAAAATCTAAGAAATTAAAATAACTAATCCTAGCTCTGTTTCGCGGAGTCGTAATTGCACTTGGCACGTGCAACAAGCCTTTTAAACCCCATGGTTCCCCCAAGAGGATGAGTGAAGTCTCGTGATGGTTTGCAGTGAATATACCAACAAAATTCGAATGCAGCAGTTCTTATTAAAATTTATTCCCCTTTTTTCACCAAATGTAAATAACTCAACAAAGATATCAAAACACATGTATGCTAAGCAATGCGACACACATGCAATATCAAAGTTTTCAAACTAGCAAGATTAATAAGAATTTTTCTTTCTCTCCAATCTCATTGTGTGTGTGTATTAACAACATAACATCATTGATATATAAGTAGGCAAAACTTTCAAATCCCACCCAAACTATGCTTTGACTCAACTCCTCACATGGTATACACTCCACAAATGAAACACTCAAGAATATGGTGTACATGCTCTCATTACATGTTGGGCTATAAAGAGTAAATGTATTCAAATTCAAATGCCTCTCACATGCATATATATGAAAAACGCTATAAATGAAAGAACAAGAGTCTCATGAAAGGATAAATCCCACTAGAAAGGTGAAATGCATAATTGGATTCTCTCTACCACTCTCACATCAAAACCATATTCAAAAGGATCTTTAGGACTTTTTCGGGTTGTAATGTAAGGCTTAGGTGATGGCTAATCAAATGAAGTGGTATAAAAGGATTCAAAGCTCTAAGAAACATATTGAGATGTATAAAATTAAAATTTCAGACTAAACTTGATTTTATTTGAGCTTTTTTTATTATTATTTTCCTTTTTCTCATTACTGATTTTTTATATTTCAAGCTCTCTTTTCACTAATGCATGTATATAGAAATAACATCTTAAACATTCGTAGATAAAGGGTTGGCTATATAAATATGGTTTATACTCCTATTTAGAGTAGGGTAAGGATATCGGGCTATGAAAGAAAGGCTTATATATGAGGCTCAAAAGGGGTGACTAGCGGTATATATTTCAAGGTAGGATTAGGCTAAATGTAGGCTACCAAAGATGGCCTAAGTCACTTCTTAAGGTTTATAGTTCTTCAGTTTAAATAATATCAAGAATCCTTAAGAGAAATTACATTTCATAGACGTACCTTTCTAGTGTTCAATCAAAACAAAGAATAATGAGACTACTCAACGAGATACGCTTTTTAAAAATTAAGAGTTGATATAAAAATCCTCAAATAAGAAGATTGGCTCAAATACTCACGGGATATTTAATCTCCACATTTATGTTTTTTAGGAATTTTTAATTATGCTCACTCTTCCATCTAGTCATGCATAAGTTGTCATATGTGCTCAAATATAATGATGATTGAAAATCATGAAATTTCTCTTAATAACGATAGTAGAAGAACTAAGCATGCACATGTAAAGTATTAAGACAAATGCGTCATCGTTAGCACACTGGCTATACAAAGGGAAACTTCAAATCAATCCATGAACCATTGCAAATTTTTTTTTCTTATTCTCTATTTTTTTGATTTTTTTTAAGAAAAGAAAAAATTGAAAATTTTTGTTCAATTTCTAACAAAGTGCAACATGGAATGATAAGGCAAATAAATCCCTCCCCCCAAGTTAAATTTTACATTATCCTCAATGTATAAAAACAAGTAAATAAGAAAAGGTAAGATATCACCTGGTGACAATGAAGCGCAATGAGAAAGATAAACCTGCACTTTTGTTAGAGAGAAAACAAAAAAAAGCAAAATAGAAATCCAAATATAATATTATACACAATAATATACATGAATCACGGCCCTAAAAAAATCAATCCCGATAAACGGGATCCGCCAGAAGCATAACTTCAACTTCTGGGTTTTCTAACTCCAAAAATGGTTTTAAACGATGGCCATTCACTTTAAACACACTACCATCTTTTGAATTCTGAATCTCAATGGCCCCGTGAGGATAAACCTGCTAGACTATGAATGGACCGGACCATTTAGATTTTAACTTACCTGGGAATGATGCAAACGAGAATTATAAAGAAGGACTTTCTGGCCAGGGTGAAAGGATTTTCGAAGAATCTTCTGATTATGTACCCTTTTCATCCTTTCTTTGTATGACTTAGCGTAGTCATAAGCATCATTCTTTATCTCTTCTAGCTCAGCCACTTGAAGCTTCCTATGGGTTCCTGCCTGGTCAATATCAAAATTAAGCTGTCTAACAGTCCAAAAAGCTTTATGTTCCAACTCAATAGGCAGGTGGCATGCCTTGCCATAAACTAAGCGGTAGGGAGACATTCTAATGGGAGTCTTGTATGCAGTACGGTATGCCCACAAAGCATCTGTCAGTCGGACTGACCAATCTTTTCTATTAGAATTTACCGTCTTTTTCAAAATGCGCTTGATCTCCCTATTTGAAATTTCAGCCTGTCCACTAGTTTGTGGATGGTACGCAGTCGACACTTTATGGATCACTCCGTAATTTTTCATTAGACTTTCAAATGGTCTATTGCAAAAGTGTGACCCCCCATCACTAATGATGGCGCGAGGTATACCAAAACGTGCAAGAATATGTTCTTTCAAAAATCGAACCGCCACTTTGTGGTCATTTGTTCGACACGCAGTAGCCTCGACCCATTTTGAGACATAGTCAACGGCTACTAAGATGTAGAGATTGCCAAATGAGTTAGGAAAGGGTCCCATAAAGTCTATCCCCCACACATCAAAGATCTCCACTATCATAATTGGATTAAGGGGCATCATACTTCGGCGCGTAAGACTACCTAACTTCTGACATCTCTCACAAGCGACACAATAGGCATGGGCATCACGAAATAAGGAAGGCCAATAAAATCCGCACTGCAAAACCTTAGCAGCGGTTTTCTTTCCACTAAAATGGCCTCCACATGGCTAATCATGGCAAAATGAGATAATTTTCATTTGATCTTCCTCAGGAATGCATCTCCTAATTACCTGATCTGGACAGTACTTGAAGAGATAGGGATCCATCCCAATAAAAGTACTTCACCTCGGACAAAAATTTGTACTTATCTTGCTTTGACCAATGATTTGGTATTTCACGAGTGACAATATAGTTTACAATGTCCGCATACCAAGGTGACTGGGAAATTTGCATTAGTTGCTCATCGGGGAATTTTTCAGCTATGGGCACTGAATCACTAGAGAATTCAACTATGAGCCTGGACAGGTGGTCTACTACAACATTTTCAACTCCTTTTTTATCTTTAATTTTCAAATCAAACTCTTGTAGCAACAAGACCCACCGAATCAACCATGACTTTGCATATTTTTTAGAAAGCAAGTATTTTATAGTGGCATGATCTGAATAAACAAGGACTTTAAATCCCAAGAGATAGGATCTAAATTTATCCAGAGCAAAAACGATTGCTAACAACTCCTTCTCTGTGGTGGAATAATGAAGTTGAGCATCGTTCAAAGTCCTGCTTGCATAGTAAATTACGTGAGGAACTTTATCAATTTTCTAACCTAGAACAGCCCCAACCGCATAATCAGATGCATCACACATGATCTTGAATGGAAGATTCCAGTCAGGGGACCGAATGATGGGTGCGGAGGTCAGAGTAGATTTCAAAGTTTCAAAGGCTTTTAGGCATGCTTCATCAAACACAAATAGGGTGTCTTTAGCAAGAAGACTGCATAAAGGTCTAGCAATCTTGCTAAAATCCTTAATAAAACGACTATAAAAACCAGCATGGCCTAAGAATGAGGGAATCTCCTTAACCATCCGCGGGGGCGGTAGGTTAGAGATTAAATCAACTTTAGCCTTGTCCACTTCAATTCCCTTTGCAGAGATGATGTGCCCAAGAACAATTCCTTTTTGTGCCATAAAATGGCCTTTTTCCCAGTTAAGCACGAGATTCTTCTCTTTACACCTCTCTAAAACTAAAGCCAGGTGTTCCAAGCATTTTTCGAACGAAGACCCAAAGACAAAGAAATCATCCATGAAGACCTCTAGGAATCGCTCTACCATGTCAGAAAAGATGGAAATCATACGCCGCTGAAAAGTGGCAGGTGCATTGCATAGCCCGAAAGGCATGCGTCGGTAGGCGAATGTACCAAAAGGACACGTGAATATCGTCTTTTCTTGATCAACTAGGTCAACTGGAATCTGGTTATAGCCGGAGTAACCATCCAGAAAGCAATAGTAAGCATGACCGGCTAACCGTTCCAACATTTGATCAATGTAAGGAAGGGGAAAGTGATCATTCCTCGTCATCGAGTTTAATTTTCGGTAGTCAATACAAACACACCATCCCGTCTGAACACGAGATGGAACTAACTCATTATGCTCATTAGCTACCACTGTAATTCCTGACTTCTTAGGAACTACTTACACAGGGCTCACTCACTCACTATCGGATATCAGGTAAATAATACCCGCATCAAGAAGCTTGAGTACCTCTGCCCTAACTACTTCCTGCATTACCGAATTCAGCCTTCTTTGTGGTTCACGAGAGGGTTTTGAGTTCTCCTCTAAGTGAATCTTGTGCATGACAACTGACGGACTAATCCCTTTCAAATCTACGATAGACTACCCAATAGCTTCTTTATGCTCCTGAAGGATTTCAAGCAGTTGCTTTTCTTGAGCATTATTAAGGTCAGAAGCTATAATAACCGGCAAAGATTCTACTAGACCGAGAAAGGCATATTTCAGATTATCATGTAAAGGCTTCAGGTCTAGCTTTGGTGGTTCATCGATGGAAGGAGGTCGAGGAGTTGATGAAAGATTGAGAGGCTCTGGTTTTGGTTGAAAAGATTGTGTACCCATGACAGGTACTGAATCCAAGAGCGCATTGACTTGCTTTATTGATTCATCTATGTCGAAATCGCAACCAAAATGAGACAAACAAGCCTCTAATGGGTCCTCTTTGCACATTTACAAAAAAGATTCCTCTACTAGACTATTAATCAAGTGAACTTGACTAACATCATCATCATCAGTGTCTATAGAGGTTTTGCTAATGTCAAAGACATTTAGCTCAGCGGTGAGGTTCCCAAAAGAAATTTTCATTACTCCATTTCTGCAATTGATTAGGGCGTTAGAAGTAGCAAGGAATGGTCGCCCTAGAATCACAGGAATCTGGCCTTTAATGTTTTGAACAGGTTCAGTGTCAAGGACAACAAAGTCCACTGGAAAGTAGAAAGTGTCTACCTTTATCAGAACATCTTCAATGACACCCTTAGGAATTTTCACTGACCGATTGGCAAGTTGGATTGTCATTAGGGTCGGCTTTAACTCTTCTAAGTGTAACTGCACATACACAGAATATGGCAGTAGATTTACACTGGCCCCCAAATCTACTAGAGCTCGTTCAATATGATTATCCCCAATCTTGCAGGAGATTGTTGGACAGCCAGGGTCCTTAAACTTGACAGGGATTCTGTATTGAATTATGGAGCTCGCTTGTTCAGCCAAGAATGCCTTTTTCGGAACATTTTTTCTCCTCTTTTGAGTGACTAAGTCTTTGATGAACTTAGCATAAGAAGGTACTTAGTTTATTACATCAAGTAATGGGATGTTTATCTGGACTTGTTTAAACACCTCCAAAATTTCTTCAAATTGTGTACCTTTCTTATTGTCTTTAAGCCTGTGAGGAAATGGGGCTTTAGGAACAAAAGTCCTACTCGAGCTATCTTCAATTACTTGCTTAGCAGGAGGAGCTTGGTTCACAACTTGAGGTGTATGAGCAACCTCAGCTGGAATTTGCTCTTCTTCTTTCACTTCATCCTCACTATCTGGCAAACTCATTTTATTGTCAACCACCTTTCCCGATCTAAGCGTGGTGATGGCTTGGACTTACCCATGTGTTTGTGCATTTTGTGGGTTAGAAGCTGACCCACTCGAAGAAACATCTTTAGGGTTCGGGATTTGTTGACTCAAAAATTTTCCCTTCTCTCTTTCACCCAGTTGACTCACCACTTGATCCATTTGATTCTCTAGACTGATGATGGTTTGAGTGTTCATAAGGCCATTATTTTTGACTTTTTGCAAAAGCTGGCTTGAAGTCTGATTGTTTTGGGTTGTCACTTAGATAAATTATTTGAGAGTGTCCTCCAAAGATGAGAATTGTGTTGGAGTGACATAGGATGATGGAGCAGGTGGAGTAGGTTGGAATGGTGGATAGGAATTTCCATGAGGACGGAAACTAGGGGGTGGCTGCTGTCGTGGAACATTAGATGATGAGGAACCCATATTGGACATGGGCTGACCTTGTGACCACGAAAAATTTGGATGGTTTCTCCAACCTAGATTGTATGTATCTGTGAATGAACTATTGAATTACTTCTTATAGTCATTCATCGCATTTACTTGTTGTGGCGCGAATTCAGAGAATCCTACCACAGAAGGGCAAGTTTGCGACGTGTGCATAGGCTAGCACACACAGAACATCCTTCAGCTTGAA
Source organism: Lonicera japonica (assembly GCA_021464415.1). Classification (NCBI taxonomy): domain Eukaryota; kingdom Viridiplantae; phylum Streptophyta; class Magnoliopsida; order Dipsacales; family Caprifoliaceae; genus Lonicera; species Lonicera japonica. The sequence goes on along the minus strand of CM038466.1, from coordinate 36,618,105 downwards.
CTTGGTTGACGGAATTACCGTCCAACCGCATTGTTAGAGCTTCAAGTTTCTTTGAGAGACTATCTAACTGCCTTCTAGTCTCTACACCTTCGGTCAATTCATAGATGCCTTCCCTCTTCTTGTTTTGAGGTGAAGAATTTCTTCGAAAGAGAAATCCCATTGTTGAGAGCTCTCGAAAAGATTCTCGAGAAAATTATAAGCTTGATCTTCAGTGAGACTAAGAAAAGTACCACTGTTCATTGACTCAATCATATTTCGATTAGTTTGAGTCAATCCATTATAAAAGAATTGTACCAATCTCCATGTTTCAAAACCGTGGTGGGGACATCTGAGAAGTAGGTCCTTAAATCTTTCCTAAGACTCGAAGAATTTTTCATGATCTTCTTGACAAAAATCCAATATCTGTCTTCGAAGTTCATTCGTTTTTGACATGGGAAAAAATATAGTAAGAAATTTGGAAACCAAAGTTTCCCAATTATTGATGGACCTAGAAGGTAGTGAATTGAGCCACGCCTTTGCTTTTCCTTTCAGGGAAAAAAGAAATAAACGTAAATGAACTGACTCATCTGAAAAATTTTGAAACTTAAAGGTAACACAAATTTCTAGAAAATCCTTAATATGGAGATAAGGATCTTCTTGATCGATTCCATGAAAAATTGGAAGAAGTTGCATAACTTGCGGTTTAAGCTCAAAATGATTTGCGGTGTTGGAAGGTAAAACTATACATGAAGGTGGGTTGGTAGTGATAGGAGAGAAAAGCTCCCTTAAAGTCTTCGTCTCTTCTTGTTCATCAGCCATTGTTCCTATCTCAAACAAAGGATTAAGTTCTAGGTTTTCTATCCTATTCAATCTCTTAATACCACGCTTCCAAACAATGCTCATACACTACTCTACTCCTAAGTGTTTTTTTTTTTGAGGAAGAAGAAAATAATTCTGAATTAATTGCAATGGTCTACAAAGCATCCAAGCATCCAAATACTATCAATAATAAATAAATAAAGCTTCTACAAAAATTTAAGACAGAAAGGAAAAGAAAAGAAGGAAGGAAAAAAATAGATGAGTGCTCGGCTGCTGCTGTGCTGATTGATGATTTTCTGCCTCCTGCTTTCTATTTATATTTGATAGCTTAGGGTTATTTTGATTGTTGAGATAGGTTGCTGGGCTTAGGTTAAGTTGACTGGGCCTTAGAAACACATGAATGGGTTTGGCTGGATAAATAGGCTAGCTTGGATCAAGAATGGCTGAATTGGGCTGGCCTGTAGGTGGGCTTGGGAGCTGAGTAGCAGGCTGGGCGACTGGGCCTTGATGGACTGCAAGTTGGCCAATTCTCTAATTAATTAGATGGGCTCGCTGGAATTAATATTTTGACGCACTTATTGTATTTTGGCCATAACTTTCTACTCCGAATTCCAAATTGATGCAAGGTTTTCGCCCACGCGTAGCTAACTCAAAAATATTAAACTTTTATTTCTGAAGTTTTCTTCAAATTCCGTACGGATTAGCACCAGAATCTTCTTAAATACAGGTGATGTGCGCAGCCAATCTCTTCTTGTTTCGAAATCTTCCAATTTAATTCTAGACACCTGAAAAACACTAAAAATACAACAAATATAAAAATATATGCTCTCCAAAGTATAAATTAGTGGGTTATAATATACCAATTTCTTGGCACATCACCCCTCACTAGGTTCTTCTGTGCAAGCTTGTACCATTCAGCAGTAAGCACAATGTTTAAGTTCCTTTTACAATCAATATAATTAGGTCCAGTCAATTTGTTTTTTTTAGTATAATCGTAAGTCGATTGAAAGAGTTTGTCATTTTAAATCTTGATAATCAAATAATAATACAAATTATAAAAAGGGATAATAACTTTGAATACATATTTTAAATATGGTACCCTCTACCATTTAAAAAGGTATTCGTCAGTAGCTAAAACTTTGAATAATATGCCACGTTAGTGAGGTCATCTATTATTCATTATATCTTAGATAGGTTTAAACCTATTAAATTTTATTATCTAGACTATCCTTCATTGTCATGTAACTTGTACAATCTGGAAAATCCTTTATTGTCAAATAAAATTTAAATAGATGACTTCTTTCGATCCTATAAATAATAGTAGAGACTCAGTTGGAGAGTCTACTAATATCTATATCTAAGTGTATTCCATCATTTAATTTAATCCAATGATTATGCAATCTATTCTTTCCAATATGGAGGTGCGCATTAAAGCCCACACAAAGAATAAGTTACATCATTTAAAATTATCTGTCAAAAAAATTTGTACAATGATTCCATAATTTACGATTTCTGAAATGGAGATGAGTACTAGAACTCATACGAAGATTAAACTACATTATCTACAAATCAATGATGGAGACCATGAGATTTTTATGTAAAAAAATTCCTCACTCACTTAGTATTTAAAACAATATTTACTAGCGGTTATGAAAAAATTTATGTTCAATTCTAGTCAATGAAAATACAAGGGTATGAAATATAAGACCCATGTGCAATAAAATTATTTCATTGCTTTCTAATTAAAAAAAGACTTGTATTTTTCAATTGCACAATACTTATATTTATATACCCATTATTTAATTTAACCAATGTCAAACATAAAACAAAATGTGATCTAGGTATGGTCATGTATCCATATTGTCCAAAATTATAAAGCTTCCTAATAATTAAACATATATGACCAACACACAATCACACAAATTATCAAACCATTCAATAATAAGAATAATTAAATCCCTACTATTATGGTCTAAGCTTCAAAATCCTTAGTCCGCAGTGAAAATGCCTTCTTTAACGTTATGCCCTCATCTTCATTAAAGAAACATAAACCCTAGATACAAATGTGATATGCCTCCATACAAGGAGTTCACACATGAACTATTATATCTAAACTGTAAATAAATTATATAAATTATAAGCCTCTGTTTAAGGAATTCACATAAATTATCTAAATTTAATTTACAATTACAACAATGAAAAAAACCCATATCATCATGCACATTAACGTAACTACGAATAAAAATATAATGGGATCCATTCATATAAAACATAATTACGTAATCATAATAACGGGACAAGAACATTGCAAGACAATGGTTACTGAGTTCTACGTTCTACCCATCATACATGCATGAATTAATTTAACTGGCGACATGGTTAGTTCAATCTGTACGTAATATCAAATAAAAACCAATCATTTTGATACTAATTAACAGGAAATTTAATTTCAGGATCGTTTAATATTGCATATAGACTGAACATTTTTTTTCAGTAAAACCCTAAAATTTGAATCAAATTTTACCCTCAAAATCTCTCTGATTTTATCTCATCTTATCAAAAACAGGAATTGGTGTAGATGAATCAATAATACGGGCTTAATAGAACCATATGGTCTTTTATCGTATTTCTTCTACCGTCTAATCTTGTACATAGTGTGTACTATGGTTTCACCAAGATTTACTCCATCTTCTTTCCACGGCACAAACCTTAATTCGTGAGTATTCTTATGTTCGTGAGAAGAGGTAGTCCTTTATTGAGAATTAGTCAACAAGGATCTAAAGCATACAAATTAGTCAGCTTTTAAGTTTTTCCTTATTAAAATGCCTTCTACATGCTTATTTCCATCATGGAGAATCGGATTATGAGCAATAGATATAGCTGCTTTATTATCACAATAAATCTTTATTAAATATAGATTAAAGATTTTTGTCTTCAAATATTCTCTTAGTCCATAAAACTTCATTAATTGCATGAGCTACTGATCTAAATTCAACTTCAGCACTACTCCTAGCACCACATTTTATTTTTTGCCCCGTCGATTGATAAGGTCGCCTTCAATTAATGTATAGTAACTAGAGGTAAAACGTCTATTAGTAAAAATTCCTACCTAATCTGCATCAATATATGCTTCAACTTGTAGGTGGCCATATCTTTTGAGTAGCAACCATCTTTTGGGAGTTCCCTTTAAGTACCTTGAATTTCTGTATACATCTTCAAAAGCCATCTTTCGGGAGTTCCCTTTAAGTATCTTGAATTTATGGGAAAACCCACACGGTCAATCCAATTCACAGTACGGGCTTTCTGTCCAGAAGGCCATTTTGCATGCCACAAATAGTAGGAAAAAGAGTTAAAAAAATATGAAAACAAGCATGTTCATTTAGTAGCCGAAAGAGCGATGTGGGTACTTAACACCTTCTCATATCGTAACATAGTCCCCGATCTCACTCTAGTTACACAGATAGCATTGTATCCCAGAAGGGTACAAAACACACTTTTGTCCGCTTTTCCGAAAAATGTACTAATGAGTCTAATAATTTAAAAATAACATGCGAAATGCGTGTGCCCCGCATCCGGGCGACGCCAAATCCATCGAGATTCTCACACCAATGCTTACCAAATACTTCTTGAATGTTATCCTCCAATGCATCGCTTCGGTAGCTTGGTTTGCTTGAAATTTCTTCAAATGTAATCACGAACGAAAACAACTTACAAACAAACGTGTTTTTGTCGAAGGAATAAAGCCAACACAATTTTAGACTATAGAATTCACAATGAGAATCAAAGAAGACAACATGATAATTAGAATTCTTGGATAGTTTACTTACAGACAAAAGATTACAGGCTAGTTTGGAAACATGAAAAACTGATCTAAGATCAATATTATCAAAAAAAAATTATCAAACCTTTTCCTACAATGGGTGAAAAACTACCACCTGAAATTTATACTTTTTTATACCAGAACATGGTGAATAAGAACAAAAAATCCTAGAAAGACTTACCATATTATCAAAAGCTCCAGAATCAATGATCCATGGAGCAAGGTTTGAGCAACACGAAACTAGTTTCACTACCTATTTGTGCAAGAGAAACATTAGGAATACTTGATGATGAATTGGAATTTAGCAGTTTTAAAAGATGATCCATTTGTTCCCTGCTGAAGGGACTTGCTTCAGCTTTATTAGCAGAGGGTGTAGTGGGACTGCTCCTGTCACCGATCCTCCTACTCTTCTAATTTTTTGGTTTTTCATGAGTTTTCCAGCAGGTATCCTGATTATGGCGAGGTTTGTTGCAGTGATCACACTAAACCCGTGGATTCTCCTCGGTTTCCTTTAGTAATTGACAGCCTTATTAGGAATTGCATCAGAAGTACTTAAGGTAGAAGTCTTAAGATTCCCATTGGTGCCCTTTTTTTCCTAACATCACGTTTTTATGACTTTCTTCTCTCCTTGCTTATGCAAACACTTCACTAACTAGAGGAAAGTGTGATCCACCAATAATCCTACCTCTCACTTCATCAAATTCCACATTGAGTCCAACGAGGACTTGTAGATTTGGTGAGCCTTCATGATCTTCCTATTGTGGCTGGCGTCATCTGCAGATTTCCATTCATAATCACTAGAGAGGTCCAAGTCTTGCCACATTCGTTTCAGCGAGTTAAAGTACTTGGTGACAGCTTGATCTCCTTGCCAAATTTGACCAATTTTAAGGTCAACTCATAAACTTAGGACTGGTTTCCTAAATCATAATAACTCCTTAGCTGTGGGATAACACATATAGTTAGAACTAATGTCCTCATCCATGAAATTAATAAGCCAGGTCATAACCATATAATTCTATGCATCCTATATTGCATATATCGGGTCCTCTGGTGTTGGTGCCTTTTTATCTCCAGTAATGTTGCCAATTTTCCCTCGCCCTCGAATGTACGTTCAAAAAGATTAAGACCACCATAAAAAATTATCACCATTCGGGCGAATAGAGGTGATCTGAACAGAATGTGTATCACTGTTTGGGTCTTTGGCTGATTGTTGGTAAAAGAGGTTAGCTCAAACGAAACTTCAGACATATTGGGTAAATGAATTGTGCATAGGGACGGCTAGTAAACTAGGGCTTCCTCTGATACCATATAAACAAGGTAAGGACGGGAGAATTATGAAGAATTGCGTAATTATCACTTGTATTTAATCATAGGGAATGACAAGATTAAATACATGACTGTGGGAAACTAATCTAGGAAAGTCTCCCTAATTACAAAACTACAAATCAAAATCCAGTATCCTAGAAAAAAGTAATTGCGGTGTGTACAGAATCTCCCCTAGCTATGTACACGGTTTTCCTAATACAGAAAAACTAAATTATCCTCACACAATCTCTTAATTCAGTAATAAATCAACAAATATTCCAACATATATGTGTGCGTGTATATTAGTATGTATATGACAAGGGACCACTTACGGTTATGCTTTGGTTCATCTTTAAAATTGTAAAATTACCTTTCCTTAATGTAAAAGAATAAAAATAAACAATAGTTCTAACATTATTTGAACCCGTGACCCTTACTTTAAACAACATGCAATATAGTTATGTAGTCATACACTAGCATAAAATATTATATAAAATTCGGCTCCAAAGAGGATGATCTTATCTTTAAGAAAAATAAGCTGTCCATTTGGAGGGCTGGATGAATAATTTTGACAAAATTTGGTGGAAATGATCTCTATAATGACTAGCATCATTTATACCAAATTTCATCGAAAAAACTCAATCTAAAATTGGGTGAGATGATAATCAAAAATTCAAGGGACAAAAATGCACGCATATTTTACATTACACCCACTTGTACATTGAATTTTTGAAAAACTTTTGTGGAAGTAATCTATTTGTCAAAGGATCGTCTCCACCAAAATTTGTTAAAAAAAACATGCATTTACCCTCTAAATAAAGAATCTTTTCTTTTTAAATAAAGGTCGAACCCTTTATGGGGGGCTGACTTGAATTTTTGAAGAACTTTCGTGGAAATAATCTACTTGTCAAAGGATCATCTCCCCCAAAGTTTGTTAAAAAATATGCATTTACCCTCCAAATAAAGAATATATTTTTTAAATAAAGGCTGAACCCTTTATGGGGGGCTGACTATATATATACACACATTTGGGGGTGGAGGATACGAACCTGCGGTTACAACCTGATGTAATCCTTCAAGTATCAACGGGCATTATCTTTCGTCTACTTGAAACTTGTATATCATAAGCGGGAAAGTGGTGGCCTTCATCATGTAGCAAACACAAAGCACACGCACTCACGCACACACTATTGAAATCAGTAAAGGATATCTAAAATAGAGGCCATTGGATTCAACGGACGCTACGCGCATTCGATCCAAAAATCGGGTATCCAAAAGCTTAAGTTGTACAAGCTCATGCTTAGTTAAGGAAAGAACAATAAAGTTTAACGAATTATCTGAATCACCAACAATGCAAAAACATAGCAAACACTACAAGTAAAAAAAAAATTATGTTCCTCTAAAATCATAATTGATAATTGCACTTATAAAGTCAGCACAAAGAAGTCCACTCTTAAAACAATTACGAGACTTTATATGTTAATTTACCAAACATGCACATAATTTACCAACACGTGTACCGAAGGCAAGACCCAAGCAACACATATATGAAATCAAGTTTGCATATATATATATATATATAAGTTGAATTTATACGAGAGAATAAATAAAGAGAAAAGAAAGAATATGAAAGTCGTATTGATAATTGGATGATTACAAAGATTCTCGAAGTGTGTATATATAGAACTCAAACTAAACCCTAAGATAACAATAAAAGAAATAAATAAGGACAGACTCCACAAATAGAATACCATATATATGGTATGTTTTGACCAAGACAAATAAATAATTCCATAAATATCATAAGAAGAATACTCCCACAAATAATATATTACTTTCCAACACTTTCCCTCAAGTTGTAACATGTTAAACAAATATGGCCAATCATCTACACCCAAAACCACTGACATATAAAATGTCACAACACTATTGTACTTTTAAACGCCACATAACGAGTATTTCATCATCCATCACATGTAAACTAAGCCGCATCATGACTTCAACACAACATGCCGTGACTACAAAATCAACTCACTAATAAAAGTAGTTTCATCACTCGTCCACAAAAAATATATGAACCTCCACTAAGATTCTAAGAAGAGGTGTAAACATCTACCAACAAATGATTTTACCATTACTCAAAAACAAACGATCAGTCACTAAGATCCAAACCACAAAGGAACACCTATCAACAAAGGGCGAAGCACCCATTAACACGTGGTGGCTGAACATATCCTATCAAACAAAAGAGGATGTTATGAGGCTCTTGAATATAGAAAGCTACCAAACCAAGGGATATTCACCTACAATTGAGGGCAAGTATGGACCAAAAGTAAAGGAGGAATGAATCACTCCAACTGAACTTTGATAACCTAGGCTGGACCTAAAATATACCACAATGGAATTATGTAACTCGGGTTTCTTAACCCTTTGTAGCAACAGCAAACTAGACCACCATACAAAGATTATTTCCTTCTTATTTGAATTAGGGTTTCTCAAAAGCCCAAAGATTGCACTTATGTGCAACAAATATCAGCCGAGGGGCTAAACTGTTCACAAGCACTGTTTTGCTTCACGAACACTATTCATAAACTGCTCACAGGCACTTTTTGCTTCAAGGACACTGTTCATAAGTTGCTCGCAGGCACTATAGTGCACTATTCACTGAATGATTGTTTATAGATTACTGTTCACAGCACTATTCACATATTACTGTTCACTAACATTATTCATCGCATTGTTTCACTGAGATAGAAGACAAAATTGTATAAGAGGATGATCTTGCAGTACCTCTGATACCAAGTTGAATTGTATACGAGAGAATAAATAAAGAGAAAACAAAGACTATGAGAGTTGTATTGATAATTGGGTAAATTATACACTGCTAAAGTGGATATACATAGAATTCAAACTAAACCTTAAAATAACAATAAAGAACAGAAAAGTAAAGGAAATACATAACTAAAAAATACTTCATAAATAAAATATACCTTATCTATGATATGTTTTGACCAATACAAATAAACAATACCATAACTAACATAAATAGCATGAATAAAATACACTCCCACAAGTAATATAATATTGCTTTCCAACAATATATATACACATAAATACAGCACCAAGTGATCTGAGAGAGAGAGAGAGAGAGAGAGAGACGAATTTATTGGCATTAGAAGAAGAGCAAATAGAATATCCTGCCAGAAGCATACACCTTTAATCCCCACTCTATATGAGCCTAACATGGAAGTAACAAACACTACAAAGGGGCAAATTGGCATAAAGATTGCCTTACGCTGCACCCTTGAGCAAATTCCAAGTATGCATAGAAAGACCATAAATTACAGAATTTTCCAGGCGAGGTCCCTTGAACTAGGATATACGATAATCTCTATTTGTACAAAAAGGAAAGCCTTAAATAAAACGGGGGAAAGGAAATTGTACAAAAGCCAAAAAAAGGCGCGGGGGAGGGGGTTGCATTTTTACGACTTGTCAACTTCGAGGTACTGCGAGTGCGAAGCTGCTAAAAGGGCAGCTCCAATGCCTGAGCCGTCACTAGAATGCTCAATCACAATGCTTTCCGAAAAATCTCCCATTAATTCCTTGAGAGTGCTCTCCATGCAATTTCTGAATTTGGTATAATGTTCAAAAAGTCCACCATCTAATGCTATTACCGATTTTAGCGTCCCGTCCAATTTCTCTGTGTCTCTTCCCAATTTCCTAAGGATGCCTAGGATCCCAGCGGCAGAGAGCCGGGCCCCACGTGTCGCAACAATGTCACAAAGAACCACAATTGCTTTCCTCGTTTTCAAAGAAGTAGGTATCTATAACAAAGATAAATATGTCAAACAAATAATACAGCCGTAAACATTAAAGGGCTTTACCAACTTTGCCCTTGTTCTTAATGCAAAATTGGACTTAACACCCTGTTTTCATAATCATTAGACTTTTTCATGTAGGTGTCTATCACAAAGATAAATATGTCAAACAAATAATACAGCCGTAAACATTAAAGGGCTTTACCGACTTTGCCCTTGTTCTTAATGCAAAATTGGACTTAACACCCTGTTTTCATAATCATTAGACCTTTTCATGTAGGGGAATCTCAAAGAATTATATACAAATGAGGGCAATATCTACTTTTATTTTTTCTTTTTTTAATGTAATTGTTTGACTTAACCACGTGGTCTTATGTAATTCTTTGAAAACAATAATGAAAATAAGGGCAGGGTCTAATCGTGCATACAAAATGGGGGTAGAGTCAATAAAGGCTAACGAAAAGAAAGACAGATCCTCTAGGCCCATCTGGTTCGTCCAGAACTAATATTCACCTCCTTTACATAATTTACATTGTGTGACTGACTTCATCATTTTTCTACAAAAAAAAATGATAACACAATGCGTTAAAAGTATGTCAACAATTATACCTCTAAGATGTCCTTAAGCTTGCTCCCAACCACCTTGAGATCTGGAGACTCATCGTGATGCATTGCAGACATATCAGGAGTCCTATACATGTAGCAATTAACCAGCTGTTTTTTTCAATTTACTAAATTTAATACTATAATAAATCAAAGTTTACTTCTTCAAAAGGTATAAAAAAGTTCACTAAGCAAATATTCACCATAATTGAAATTCAACATACAATAAAAAAATCAGAAGAAGAAAGGGATCAAAACTCCATGCACAAGGCCTGGTAGCCACCTTGCCAGCCTATCAAGGAGGCAGGTTGCCGCCAAGCACCTTTACAGGGCCCTAGGCTGCCACGTGAGGATAATTAGAACAAGGTTAGTGAAGGCACCTACTATTTTGAAAACAGAATTTCTAATGCAGGCACAATCATGTCAGTACCAGAAAACTATGATTAAATATGCATGGCGTCCAATGGATGAGTATAGATGTTAAAAATACCATAGGTTTGTTTAGCATTACTCTCTCTCTAAGATTGGTCCAATGGAGGTAATTAACTCCTAAAGAACAGCGGCCTAGCACTTCCAAAAGACATAGTATTCAAGACAGTTATAGCAATTTCAATACTGCGGTAACTAAAATATTATAGCCAATGGAGACACAGAACAGTCAGACAGATCCCTTTCAGATAGAAAACCACCTTACATGCTTCCTTCTCAGTATCAATGAAATACAATTCCACTAAAACAATTCTCTCCTAATTCCCTGTTGTTTAGATGGTATCACAGCAGGAACTTTATTTCTGAGACTTTTTTTTGTATTCAAAGAAGATTACCGGGGCTTGTTCCTTGGCTCTATTTTTTTTCTTCTTCTCTCAAAATGAAACCCTAGTCTCTCACAATGTCTGAAGTCCCATCTATATCCACCACTCCTCCTTCTAAGCCTGCTGAAAACTGTGTTCCAATTCAGACTCACACTGAGCAGATAATCAATATGTCTTAATAGAGACAATTTTCTAAGTAAGTCTCAATCAGTGCGTATGTATACGCTAGTGAGAGGAAAGATTAGGTACCTGACTGGAGATACAAAGACACCAGATTCGAAGGATACGGCTTAACCACTTGGGACGCAGAAAATTCCATGGCTCTGGCCTGGCTTGTTATTTCCATGGATGAAGACATCACCTCTAACCATATGTGCTATCCAATTGCCAAGGAACTCTGGGATAATATTCACCACAGCAATTCAAACATGAACAGAGCTTGCAATGGACAGCACAAAGCCGAGGACAAGCCACAGGTGTGGTGTGGTGTCTGCAACAAACCGCGCCATACAAGTGCGACATGCTGGAAGATTCACAGCAAATCTGCCAATTGGAATAGCAGCAAGCCTGGAGACCAATCTGCTTTTGCAAATGAGTCTGATGCTAGTCCCTTTAGTAAAGAGCAGATGGATCATCTTTTGAAGCTACTGATATCCAATCCAGAGTCTGGTAATCCTAGTGTTTCTCTGGTTCAACCAGGTAGCAACTCTAGTGCTTTCTCTTGTCATTTTAATCCTACACCTTGGATTATTGATTCTGGTGCTTCTGATCACATGAGAAATCTCTCGTGTATAGGGGTGTGCAGAGACCGAACCAGACCGAAATATAGAATTTAATTTTTTTCCCAGTTTTCATACATGCAACGGCCTGGTCTAGGATTAAGTGGACTGAATTTGATCAGTCCAGTCTTCAGTCCTGACTCCTGAGAATAAATATTGCCAAAATGGGGGACCAGACTGGTTATATTTATTATTTTTTAAATATATGTACTCCTTTTCTTTTATCTAACCCTAATAACCCTATTCAAACAAACACAAGCGCCACCCAAGACCCTCATTCCCTCACCTTCTCTCTCACTCTCCCCCTTGTTGAAATTGAATCCCTAGCAGCAAAGCCACCGTCCGTCATCAATGAGTGTTTCAACACCCGTTGTCGTCACTAGTACTCCCTCTCTCTCTTTCTCTCTCGGACTCTTTTTTATCCTTATCTCTCTCTCTCGTTTCATCAATATATGGTTTTTTTCCGGGGGATATAATTGAATTTCTTATGGATTTATTATCTTATTTTATGGATTGCAATGTGGTTTGATTTACAATTTACAAGTTACGTTTTGGTATATTTTGTAATCTTACATTCTTTGAATCTTAGCCACTTTTTTTTTACCAGTGAAAAAATGGGCTTAACATATATATATATATATATACATAGGCAATTGAAAAAATGGGCTGAACACGTGAAAAATGGGCCACCAAGCTCAAACAAAATAGAACCATTGAAAAAACCAGACTGATTGGACCAACCGAAACCGGACCTTTCAAGCTGGTCCGGTCTAGGCTGGTGTTACGGTCCAGTCCAGTTCCAAATATTGAAGGACCGATTCCACCAGTTTCGTCCAAAGGTCAATGGTTTGGTTGACTGAACCGTACACGCCCCTACTCGTGTATTTCATTCTTATTTACCTTGTTCAAGTGATAAAAAAGTAAGAATTGCAGATGGAAAATTGTCCTCTATTGCAGTCTATGAAGCATGGATTCTTGTGAAGGGGCATCAAATCTAGTTGGGTGCGAAGCGGTTTTAATTTCCGATTCGGCAAGGATTCTTACAGGATTTAGAAAGAATCCAATTTCCTCTTCTTTTTTTTAATTGACTTTTTTTTTTGAAAGAAGAGATTTTAATTGACTTTTAAATAAATAGATTAAAAAAAAAGAAGAGGATTCTTAACTTTTGTCTTTTAACATATACATATATAATCACACACTAACCCCGCAAAATCTCACGTTACTTTCGAAGTCTTCTCACATATGACTCTTCAGACCAAACACAATCCTTCTTAAGTCCTTCCAAAGTCGAGCAAAATAGGGCAAAGCGAAGCCCTCCAACACCTTGATTCTTTATTACTTCATCAGTTCCATCTCCATCAAATTTCTTCTTCATCTTCTTCTTACCACTATGAATCCTAATTTTACGGAGATCACTATGAAACCCTAAAGTTCTTACCACCACTGCGGAACCCTAGTTTTTTCTGGTCAAACTTGTAAGTATTTCTTCTCCTTGTTTATATTTATTGTTTATAGTCTTATATCTAATTACATTATACAACCTATTTTGATAATGAAACTTGTAATGTGTGTATGATTTGTTGTCGTGCAAGGAAAATGAGTGCTACTAACTTGGATGGCTCTGCTTCTCACATAATAGGTAGGCGTTATTTGGGTTTGTAATGTCATTGAAAGCGAAAACAATTGGCTTATGATGTTGTTATACCCCTCTTTAAATTAAAATATGATCATATTGTACTACTGTTGTTTGAAACTTGTAATGGATTGTTACAATCCAAATCTTCTTATTCTATTGCTTTTTATTCTCTTCCCATTTCATATAGGTAATCCTCAAATATGCAATCAAATTAACTAACGTAATTTATATTATTATTTTATTACCCGCCGCACCTGCATCCTACTTTTTTGAAAATTCTCGAATCACCGCACCCGAATCGAGTCGCACTGGAATCCCGCATCCGTGTGTCATAGATTACAGGAAAAGGTTCAATCAAAATTTCTGAAAAAAAAAACCTTAAAATCTGTCCTTCACATCCTAATCTTGCCTGTAATCTTTTATCTGAGAGTCAACTTTCTAAAGATTCTAATATCGTGTTACCTTTTTCGATTCTCATTGTGAATTTCAGCACCTGAGAACGGAGGATGATGACTGGTAGTGCTATTATGGTGGACGGTCTCTCTTATTTTGATGACAACTAGCTCCGTAATAAACAAGCTCAAGGCTTTAGTACTAGTATAAGTTCTTTTTGTCTGTGATAAATTAATGATTTCGCATCTTAGTTTTTCTAATTTGAAGTATCTATTTCCTGTTTAAAAATGTGGATTGTTCATCTTTTCAATGTGCAAGTTGTCATTTATTAAAAAGCCATCAATTTACTTACAGTTCAAAACATATTGTTCCTCAAAACCCTATTACTTGATTCATAGTGATGTTTGGGGTCCTTCGTAAATTACCACATCTTCTGGAAAAAAGTGGTTTGTAACTTTCATAGATGATCACACTCAGCTATGTTGGGTATATTTGATGAATGATAAATCTGAAGATGAAAATTTGTTCAATTTTTTTTATAATATGGTTGAAAGCCATTCAAACAAAAATAAGAACACTTCATTCTGATAATAGAACTGGGTATTTCAATCAATGTTTGGGAAACTTTTTATAGGAAAAAGGAAGTTAACATCAATCTACTTGTAGTGACACTCAACAAAATGGTATTCCCAAGGGGGAAAAAACAAACATTTACTTGAAGTTGCACGTGCCATTATGTTCTCAATGCATGTGCCAAAATATCTATGGGGAGATGCTATTTTGTCGGCATCATATTTGGTAAACAGAATGCCTACTCGCATTTTAAAATATATTACACCTTTAGAGAGTTTCAAAAATCTCTTCCCTGAATATCTGACTTTTCTCTGATTTATCTTTAAAAAATTTTGGATGCACAGTGCATGTTCACATACCTAGTAGACTTCGATCCAAACTTGATCCTAGGGCAGAAAAATGTGTTATCAGTTACGCACCCCATAGAAAGGTATATAAGTGTTATAATCCTCAAACGATAAAAACTTTCCTATGTGCTATGCGCCCCAGAGAACTAAAGCACTGGTTTCACTATGGGTTTTTTCATCTAAAGTATTTGGACTGGGCAGCTGCTGTACTCTAGGCAGTGTTTTCAGGGATGTTCTTCTTGTTTAGCATTTCAGTTTTGTTTTGTTTTGTTTTGTTTTTAGTATGGGATTATATTAGGTGTTTTGCTGTTTTTTCTTTAGGTGGTCTGGGGGCCATAGGCATATGTTTTCTGCTTTCCCAGGCTGGTTGTGGACTACTCGTCCACTTCCAGCCTTTTCTACTTGTATTGGTTTTTTATCAATATTCTTTGTTTCCAATAAAAAAAATCTATCTTTAGGGGGAGAGAGAGAATAATGAAGCTTAGTTGTGGGAAAAAAATTGTTCCTATGCCTAATACCTCTTTTCCTCCCCCTATTCTTGAGCCCTCCACCTCTAATAATCAAGAAATTGGTAGTCAACTTAATGACTCACAACAGGGGGGGAGAAATACTAAGACACGACCATAATAATCCTACTTCAGAGCTCCATGTTTACACTATAAGAGGTACTCATCCAAAAAATAAAGACTTGCCGACAACTCTAGCAGAAGATCAACCACTGTCCCGAGCAATGGTCCATCTACTACTCCAGGTAACTCTAATCCTTTTGTGTTAAATTCCACCCCTACCACTTTTGATCTTGATGTTCCTATAACACTTGGAAAAGGAGTCTGAACTCGTACAAAACATCCCTTTGCTATATGAGTGTCTTACATAGGCTTTCTAAGTCTCATAAAGATTTTACCTTGAAAATCTCCCACCTGTTTATCCCGAGAACCATTGAAGAAGCTTTAGATAATCCGGATTGGAAATTAGCAGTCTTGGAAGAGATGAATGCTCTGAAAAAAAAAATGGGACTTGGGAGATAGTTAACTTACCAGGGAGAAGAAAACGGTCGGATGCAAATGGATGTTTACGTTTAAGTGTAAAGTTGGTGGAAGTACAAAAAGGTACAAGGGGCGTTTAGTGGCAAAAGGATTTACCAGACACACGATATTGATTACCAGGAAACTTTTGCCCCAATCGCAAAGATTAATTCAATCTATGTCTTACAATCCTTGTCATGACTGGACCTTACACCAGCTAGATGTAAAAAATGCATTCTTAAATGGGGATTTGGAAGAGGAAGTCTTTATGAGCCTACCACAGGGGTTTGAATAACATCTTGGTGATGGAAAAATGCATAGACTAAGAAAATCCCTCTATGGTCTCGAACAATCTCCCAGAGCATGGTTTGAGTGATTTGGGAAAACCGTAAAGGGCCATGGATATACACAAAGTCAGGCAAATCACACTATGTTCTATAAGTACTCAAAAGAAGGAAAGATTGCTATTTTGATTGTTTATGTTGATGATATTATATTAACAGGTGGTGATCTTGGTGATCTCAAAAGACTCAAGAAAATTCTTGTTGATGACTTTGAGATCAATGACCTGGGAGCCTTAAAGTATGTTCTTGGAATGGTGTTTGCCAAGTCTAAAAAGGGCATCTTTGTTTCTCAACGAAAATGTGTTGAACCTACTTGGAGAGATGGTTCTGCTCGGCTGCAAGGCAGCAGAGACACCAGTTGAACTAATTTAAAGCTCCAATTTGCTAAATTGGCTGTTTGGTAGGCTGATTTATCTATCCCGTACTCACCCAGATATAGCTTTTGCAGTGAGCGTGGTAAGTCAATTTATACACTCACCAGGTCCAGAACACTTCAAGGCGGTGTACAGAATCCTAAGGTACTAAAAGGGATCTCCATGGAAGGGCATGTTGTTTGAAATGCACAATCACCTACAAATTGAAATATGTACAGATGCAGACTAGGCTGGGAGTATAACCGATACAAGGTCAGCCTCTAGCTATTGTACTTTTGTTGGACAAAACCTTGTTAATTGGTGCAGTAAAAAGCAAAATGTGGAAGCAAGAAGCAGTGCTGAAGCCAAGTTTAGATCAGTTGCCCATGGCATTTGTGAGGTGGTGTTGTTGAGATTTGTATATTCCATTTATAGCATGTGTATATTTAGGATATATTTAGAGAATCCTTATTAGAAGGAAACTCCTTAATATACTAGGTCTCTCTCTTGTATATATATATTTTGTACCTTTCTACTCAATGATATAACATAATTCTCACATTCTCACATGGTATCAGAGGAATCGATCCTCATATAGTAACCAAACCCTAGCCACCTCACATAGTAACCAAACCCTAGCCGCTGTGTTTATATTCCAGCGTGTAAACTCTAGCCGTTGTGTTCTATCCCAGCGTGTAAACCCTAGCCGTCACGTATCAAAAAAACAAAAAAAACAAAGTTACTGTTCATCCGCGCTACTGTTCATCCGAGCTACTGTTCATCCGCGTTACTGTTCACGCATTACTATTCACACGTTACTGTTCACGTTTTCAAGTCCACTTTTTCCGGATCGTCTCTCTAAGATATGTGTTCTAGCATATTTCTAATCTATTTCCGGCATTAGTTTGGTGGTATTTTGGCTTATGTTACAAGACTCTAATGGGTACTCCAAGCGAAGAATCAATCCTTACGCTTTCGGTATCTGCCACTAAATATGCTAAGTTCCTGCAATTCCAAGAGAACAAGCGGTCCATCTCCAATGCTTATATAAATCAAACTGGTAACCCTATTGCATTTATCTCTCAATCATCATCTCTTGGATCTTGGGTTCTTGATTCTGGTGCTTCTAACCATATGTCAGGTAACAAGAATTTGTTCTCTTCTATTACTTATTCTGATTCATTGTCTACTATTACCTTAGCCGATAGCTCTCAAACAAAAGTTAAAGGCATTGGACAGGCCAAACCCTTGCATACCTTGTCTTTAAATTCTGTTCTTTTTGTGCCTGGATGTCCTTTCAATTTGATTTCAGTTAGCAAATTAACCCAAACCTTGCCTTTTTCTGTTACCTTTGTTGCTAATTCGGTTCTTGTGCAGGAGCAGAGTACTGGAAAGTTAATTGGAGTAGGACATGAATACCGTGGTCTATACTACCTCACCCTACCATCAACCCCTGTAGCCTGTGTTGCTAGTGATCCACCTGCACTCCTTCACCAGCGTTTAGGCCATCCCAACCTACAAAAACTACAAAAGATGGTGCCAAGTCTTTCTCGTGTGTCATCTTTAGAGTGTGAGTCTTGTCAGTTAGGAAAACACATTCATAATTCTTTTCCCAGTCGTGTTAATAAACAAGCAGATTCACCTTTTTCTCTAGTTCATTTTGATGTATGGGGTCCCAGTCATGTCAAGACAACTTTGGGTTTTCAATATTTTGTCACTTTTGTTGATGATTTTTCCCGATGCACTTGGTTATTTTTAATGAAAAATCGTTCCGAGCTATTCTCTATCTTTCAAACATTTTGTTCAGAAATTAAAACCCAATTTGACACCACTATTCGTACTTTCCGCAGTGATAATGCACAAGAATATTTTTCTGCCCCCTTCCAATCCTTTATGACTTCTGAGGGCATACTTCACCAATCTTCTTGTGCTCATACTCCTCAACAAAATAGAGTGGCTGAACGGAAAAATAGACACTTGATTGAAACTGCTCATACTCTCCTTATTCACAATCATGTTCCACAACGTTTTTGGGGAGTCGCAATCCTCGCCGCTTGCTATTTGATTAATAGGATGCCATCCTCAGTTTTAGAAAATCAGGTACCTCATTCTCTGTTATTTCCCACCCAGCTTCTCTATTCTGTCCACCCCCGTGTCTTTGGCTGCACTTGTTTTGTTCATGACCTCACTCCTGGAAAAGATAAGTTACATGCCAAATCTCTTAAATGTATCTTGTTGGGGTATTCTCGCTTACAAAAGGGTTATCGTTGTTTTTTACCAGACCTTAAACGATACCTTGTTTCCGCAGCCGTCACCTTCTTTGAGACAACACCCTTCTTTCCTTCTTCAGACAGTGCTGCGTGTCCTATTGGTATTAGTGAGTCCCCCATATCAAAAGCTAATCCTATTCCACAAGTTGTTTGCTTTCCTGATCCTGTGGCTCCTACTGTAACCTCGCCACCTCCTCTACTTACCTACCATTGCCGACGTCAATCTACATCTGTTGAGAACCCCAACACTGAGCCTACTACTGAGACTATATCCGAGCCCACCCCCCCCATCACCAGATACACCGGCCTCATCTCCTACTCCAGTTACGCCTCCGGTTTCGGCTCCTGACCTAGATCTTTCTATTGCCGAACGCAAAGGTATTCGTTCTACTCGTAACCCTCATCTCATTTATAATTTTGTGAGTTATCACCGTTTATCTCCACAATATACTGCAATTGTATCGTCTTTGTCTCTTGTTTCTACACCTAAAAATGTAGGAGCCGCACTTTCTGATCCGGGTTGGCGTCAGGCTATGGTTGATGAGATGTCAGCCTTGCATTCGAGTGGCACATGGGACCTCGTGCCTCTTCCTCCTGGTAAATCAACAGTGGGTTGTCGTTGAATTTACACTGTCAAAGTTGGGCCCGATGGAAATGTTGATCGTTTGAAAGCCCGATTAGTTGCAAAAGGGTATACCCAGATCCATGGGCTTGATTATGGTGATACGTTCTCTCCGGTGGCTAAGATATCTTATGTTCGTCTATTTCTCTCTATGGCAGTCATTCGTCACTGGCCCCTTTATCAATTGGATATCAAGAATGCTTTTCTGCATGGCGAATTACAGGAAGAGGTTTATATGGAGCAACCGCCTGGGTTTGTTGCTCAGGGGGAGTTTAATCTGGTGTGTCGCCTTCGCCGTTCTCTTTATGGTCTAAAGCAATCCCCACGGGCGTGGTTTGGACGTTTTAGTTCGGTTGTCATTCAGTTTGGTATGGCTCGTAGTGAGGCTGATCACTCTGTCTTTTACTCCCATTCGTCTTCTGACAAATACATCTACTTGGTCGTTTATGTGGATGACATCGTTATTACAGAAAATGATCAAAAGGGCATACAGAGACTCAAGCAGAATCTGTTTCACCACTTTCAGACTAAAGATCTGGGAAAACTCAAATGTTTTCTAGGAATAGAAATTGCTCAATCCCGACAGGGTATTCTCATCTCTCAGCGGAAGTATGCATTGGATATCTTAAAAGAAACTGGCATGACAAATTATAAACCGGTAGAGACTCCGATGGATCAAAATGTCAAACTCCTACCTAATCAAGAGGAGCCGTTATCAGACCCTAGTAAGTACCGGAGACTTGTTGGGAAACTCAATTACCTCACCGTGACACGTCCTGATATCGCGTTCTCGATGAGTATACTCAGTCAGTTCCTAAGTGCCCCGTGTGATATTCACTGGGAGGCAGTTGTTCGTATTTTAAAATACATAAAGAAGGCACCAGGCAAAGGTCTTCTTTATGAAAGTAGAGGCCACACTGAGGTCGTTGGCTACTCCGATGCTAATTGGGCAGGCTGCCCACATGATAGATGTTCGACCAGTGGATACTGTATCTTTGTTGGAGGAAATTTGGTCTCATGGAAAAGCAAGAAACAATCAGTTGTTTCTCTATCTACCGCTGAGGCAGAATATCGAGCAATGGCCAAAGCAACGTGTGAGCTGATTTGGATGAAACAATTATTATAGGAGCTGAAGTTCTTAAAGATTCAACAAATGAAATTAATGTGCGATAACCAAGCAGCTCTCCATATTGCCTCCAATCCAGTCTTTTATAAGAGGACTAAACATATCAAGATTGACTGCCACTTTATTAGAGAGAAAATTCTTTCAGGGGAGATAACGACGAGCTAGGTGAAATCGAATGATCAACTAGCTGATATCTTTACAAAGTCTCTCGGTGGCCCTCGAGTCAATTACATTTGTAACAAGCTTGGAACCTACAACTTGTACGCTCCATCTTGAGGGGGAGTGTTGAGATTTGTATATTCCATTTATAGCATGTGTATATTTAGGATATATTTAGAGAATCCTTATTAGAAGGAAACTCCTTAATATACTAGGTCTCTCTCTTGTATATATATATTTTGTACCATTCTACTCAATGATATAACATAATTCTCACATTCTCACATGGGTTAAGAGAATCTTAGATCAACTGAAGGTCTCAAGTTCCTCTCTGATAAATCATTATGTGATAACAAAGCAGCAATCTCGATTGCACATAATCATGTTCTTCATGACAGAACCAAGCATGTTGAAGTAGACAAGCATTTCATCAAGGAGAAAATAGAAAGTGGGCAGATTTGTATGACCTATACACCACCTGATGAACAGATTGCAGATGTTCTTACAAAGGGACTGTCCAAGAAACAATTTGAGAAATTGACAGGCAAGCTGGCTATGGAAGATATCTTTAAACCAGCTTTTGGGGAGTGTTGGAAAGGAGAATATTCTGCTGAGATTCATTGCTAATCTCTAGGGCTTGCCTAGTTGCAGTGTTTGAAAAGGCACTTGAGGCATACACCTCCGGGCGTGCCTCAAGGCGAGGCATGAAGGAAATGCTCCGAGGTGTTAATTTTTGATCAAATTCTGAGGCTTACGCCTCTCCAGGTTGAGGAGCGTTTAAGGCGTACGCCTCAAGGCGTAAGAGGCGTTATTTTAGCGGAACTTCGTCATTTTGATGATTTTTTTGTTATTTTCTTTTAAAAAAGAAAAATAAATAAGATAAAAAGTAACAAACCCTAGGTCCCAAACTAAATAACGATGTTGCAAAGCAGACTAGCAGAGACCTTCGACAAACAGAGAGAGAGCTGCACACGAGATTGGGAGCTAAATACATCATTCTTCTTTCAGGTTTTTATTCCAAGCCCTAAATACATCACTCTTCTCCTCTTTGTAAGTATTTTGGCCTTTCTTTCACCTCTCATCCAACTCTTCTCTATATTTCACTTATTATAATTTTTTTGGGGTTCAATTTTCTTTTTGGTGATTTGGCTACTACATATGAGGAATTAAATTTAATTATATTAGTATTTGGCTATTTGCCTTCTATATATGATATATAGTGACATTGTTATTTGTTATTTTGGTGTGATGATTTGAGATTGATATTGTATTTGTGAAGTTATTTGCACTTTTAGTAATAATAATTATCAATATAATGATAGTTCTGTGATTTTTTTAGGATTTTTTTTTAAAAAAAAAATGAGGCTTATGCCTCAGTGCCCTTTGAGGCCTACGCCTCATCTCGCTCGGGCAAAACGCCTCAAACCCGCCTCACGCCTTTTAAAACATTGCCTAGCTCTATTTTATATTTAATATTGGCATAGTCAACTCTATAAATTAGGAAACTTAGCTATGTAATTATTCTGTTTCTTTTTAGTGCATTGTATAGCCTATAATTATTGTACTTGTTTTTCATTCTCAATATCAATGAAATACAATTCCACTAAGTTGAATTTTATAGGAGAGAATAAATGAAGAGAAAAGTGGGGTGTAAGTGTCATGTCTCTCCTCCTCACTATATCATCATATATATATAATACTCAATTAGGGTTTACATCACATTGTAAGATTCCCTAAAATACCCTCAATAGCAAAATTACATTTAACATCTCACTACAAATAAACCCTCTATTATTCTCTCTAACACTCCCCCTCAAGTTGGAGCATGTTAACAAGCATGTGCAACTTGAAACAAATCAATGCCCAAACCGGTAGCCCACCAAATGAGTGGAGGAGCTTCATATCCATGTAACTAATCACCATCGGAAGTCATCTATAGCTATCACCAAAGGCCATATAAAATGGCACCACAAAAAAGTACTCATCATCCATCACACAAACACTGAACCGCATCACGACTTCTATACATGTCACCACTACGACATCAACACACCAAATAAAAGAATTTCACCACTTAAAAACATATGAACCTCTACTAAGTTCCAAAAAACAAGAGGTGAGAAACACCAATCAACAAAGGGCAAAACACCCATCAACACGGAGTGGTGGAACAAATCCTATCAACAAGAGTGAGAAATCCTATCAACAAATCTGATGATGAAAAACAATAAACAACACGTATATATGATGCCCGAGATTGAATAAAAAGGCGAGAAGCTATGAGACTACAAAAAGATGCACAGCTACCAAACCAAGAGGACAATCACCGACAAATGGTGGATGACACAAGACAAGAGACCCAAAGAATGAGAGGAATAGAGTGGGAACTAGGGTTTTGTCTTAACCCTATAATGGTATTCTGCAACTAGGATTTTTCTTAATCTTGTAGCAGCAAACAGAGGCAGACCGAAGTCTAACGAGATACCACTGATTGATTAATGAACCAAAAATACTTCCTTCTTTACCATCTTCTTCTTAGAATTAGGGTTTCTCTAAAACCCTAATATTGCAGTAACTTGCAACAAAAACTCAGTCAGGGATGACAATAGTCACAATCAATGTTTTAAAAGGTGAAGCTGTAAGCCTAGGCGTTTGTTTGTCCATAGGCGAGGCGTAAGCCTCAATGCAGCGAGGTGTAAGCCTTTCGTGCAAATTAATTTTATATTAAAAAATTAATAAATATTTACTAGATATAAAATAGTTTTAAGAACATCATCTTACTGTCATATTTTTTAGTTTAAGGGGTAAATTACTAATAAATATAACTTAGGGGTCATGTCATTATTTTGAATCAATGGCCCATTAATGAATTGAGATTGGATCTGGACTTTTTGAGTCCACATACCACAATTTACAAGATTTTGGGGATTTTTACCAGGTATTAACCCAACCAATCCGAGGACAAAACCGTCCTCACAGATCATATCACTAAAAACCCTAGTGTATTTATTTTCACTAAGACCATAATCTCTCCTCCTCTGTCTACCGTCTGAAATCTCTCCTCTATCTCTTTGTTCGTTCTTCACTTCTTCCGCAGTTGGTGTAACGCTCAAACGGCATGTTTAGACTTCGGGTTTCAAATTGAAACTTATCTTCTTTTCATTTTTTCTATTTGCGCAGAAACTATGTCTTTTTGGTATTGGGAGGGGAAAAAATCACGAAAGGCTTAGGCCTCACACGCCTAGGCGCAAAAGCCGTATGCCTCAACCAAAAAGCATAAGCCTATCATACAAAACGCTGTTCATAATAAGCTGAGGCCTTTTTCTTTCAAGGCGCAGGCGAGCCCACACACGCCTTTGAAAACACTGGTCACAATATGTCTAGAGTAGCGTTCACGACAATATTCATTGCCGGCATAAAACTGAGATGTTCTGTATATAATATATAAAAAGAAGAAAGAAACCCATTCGTTGTCCCCCACCAGAAGAAGAGAAGGATCTTTTTGAAGTGCTCTGATGCCAAGTTGAAATTTATAGGAGAGAATAAATTAAAAGAAAAGTGGGATGTAAGAGTCGTGTCTCTCCCCCTCACTATATCATCATAAATATAATACTCAATTAGGGTTTACATCACATGGTATGATTCCCTAAAATACCCTCAAGAGTAAAATTACATATAATTTCTCACTACAAATAAACCCTCTATTATTCTCTCTAACACAAACAATTTTCTCCTAATTCCCTGTTGTTTAGACTTTGCCCCCTACATGCAAGGGGAAACCAAAGAACTATGTACAAATTGGGGAAAATGTCTAATTTCTTTTAATGTGATCCTTTGCCTTGTTCCCTTTTTGTGTTATTCTTTGAGATTCCCCCATGCAAGGGGCAAAGTCTAACGATGGTGAGAACAGGAGATAAGACTAATTTCGCATATAAAATCGGGGTAAAGTCAAAAATTCCCAAAGATGAACACCAATAAAAGGTTGCTGTGATATAAAGCCAAAAGAGGAACAGATGATACTGAAAATGAAGATGATGACTCCCAAAAGTGGAACCAACGAGGCAAATTGAAGAAATACATGGTCTTGGGAATTAGGAAGTCTAGCATCGGAAGACAAGACTACTTCAAAAGTTTGTTAATTCAATAAAGTTCATTTCCTTCTCATACAAAGTTCTAGAGCTTGATGGCATATTATTATCAGACTAATCGTATCAAATTTCCACGCACTGAGTGCTCAAATTTTCCATGTACACTGAGTGCTTGTTAACTATGGACATTCAATTGATGTCATGTTTATCTTCTTTTTTTAGGAATTGGAGACAGATTTACAGGTTTTCCATACCAAATACCCCAATGATAAGCCTTTGGTTAGAAAATCTGATGAAGACCCAATGTGGACCCATAAATATTTTTAGCAGAGAAAGAATTAGAGGACCGCAAACTAGTTGATAGATTAATTTTAGGATTTCATTTAATTTTATTTATGAGATAATTATTTTATCTCGTTTTGATTGATAAGAGGTTATTTATAAGATGAGTTTCAATGCCCACACGAGTTCAAGCTCAAGTTCAGATTTGTGGTTTGACTTGTGGATCATTCATCTACCATGCCTGATTAAATTCTCTCATTCCGATGCTTTAGCATATGCATAATGAAGGATTTGGCTCTCCATGGTGAATGATCGATCATGGGTTTCATGTATGATCGATCATAAGGACGCCTCAATCATCATTCCAGCAAGTTCTCAATAGCATATAGAATGACCCATGATCGATCATAGGTCATGCTATGATCGATCATAGGTGCAGGTTTTTGCTTAAATGCCATGTTTGGCCAATTCTGGTCATAGCTTGAAAGAGTTGTTTGTTTGGGTAATAGTTGTTTTTTACTGTTTGAGAGCAAATTTGGAGAGTTTTTTGCTCGAGTGCTTGTATTTGCTCCTGTGTTCCTATAATCAACGGAAGCAATCATTTGGGTGGATTAGTGGCTTTTACGCCGACACCACGGTAAATCTCGTCTTGTTTGTTCGTTGTTTCTTTTCGTATTTTCTCTTTGTGAGAGTGCTTATTGTGACAGTTTCTTCTCTCAGAAAACCTTTGAACTTTGTGTGATTCCTCCGTGTTGCGTCTTGTTCGGGTTTGAGCGGTTTGGCGCAACACATAAATGCTTTGTAAAGCCTATTTTACTCTAGAAAGCAGACTTGCAAAGAATCTGAGAACGCTCAATGTGACGAACAACATATTATATTTCTTCAAAATATCTTATTATAGATTCAAAAACTAGAAAGAGTTTCAGTATCAACATTAAACAGGATGACTATAGTTTACTTGTAGATCACGAAATGTTGATGAATGCTATCAAATGGAAACAACCCAACAAATAATGAAAAAATGCTAAACTGAAATATGAGAAGGCATTAACTTACCTTAATATGAATGGGATTTTCAGTTTTGGAGGAACAATATCACCGAAAAAGGAAGCTTCCTCCGCCATACTGCATAGGACTCTGCGTACAATTTCACCCAAATACATGCCAGAAATAATCTTCTCAAAAATCTGCCAGTTAGTTAAAATGTTGATATCAGATATACAGTTTATAAATGCAGAAAGCAATAACTAGGCACAGTAAATAACTAGAAGCATATATAGTGACCTGCTCGCCTGGGTTCAAACTCTCAACATCCAAAGCTGTATCATATTCAGTGAGTGGAAGATGTGATGTCCGGAAGTTACCCCATTCAATGTTGATAACCTTCAAAAGATTCAAATATGAACTTATACAAATATAAATAAATATATATACATATATACCATCCCGCTCTAAAAAAGATGGTCCTCTTCTTAAGAAAAAGGATGGTCCATTTGGAAGAGCAAATGGATGAATTTTTTGATGAAACTTTTTAGGTATAATCTGTATAATAAGTGGATTGTCTCCAAAAATTTCATCAAAATATTCAATCTGGAAGCGGGTGTAATAAAAAAGAGATATTGATGTTCCTTTCCAGCCATTGAAAGTCTAGATGATCATCTCACCCACTTCTAAATAGATTTTTTTTTTTTTATGAAACTTTGTGGAGATGATCCACTTGTTATAGAGATCACATTTACCAAGTTTCATTAAAAAAATATTCATATGTTTACCTCTCGAAATGGATGGTTCATTTTCTCAAAGAGAGGACCCTCCTCTACCCCCTATTTTTAATGTGAAATAAGACTTACCATTCACCCCCACCCCCCAAAAAAAAATACCGATTTTCATAATCGTTAAGACTTTGCCGGGAATCTCAAAGTATTATGTGAAGATGAGGGGCAATGTCTTATTTTTTTAATGTAATCCTTTTGACTTAACCCCCCATATTTATGTTTTTTTTCCCAAATTGCCTCGCATGCACGCGCCAAAGTCTAACCATTATGAAAACAGAGGGCAAGTCTAATTTCACATATAAAACGGGGAGGAAAGTCAAAAAGACCATTTTTTATGGTTTCCCCCCGAGCAAAGTGAATAACGTAAGCTAAACAGAATTTTGGCTAACCATCTCTCCTGATTTTGGGAGCAGACCATGCCACTTAGGTATTGCATGTGCCCGCTCTATATATGCTGCATTTGTTCCAGTACCCAATATAACAGCAGCAATTACGTCTGGGTTATTGTATCTACCTCTTGCTAATGTTCCAATGGTATCATTGACCTGTATCCCCAAAACAAGTTAAAATTTCCGGATTTGAAAACTTGTTCATGGAGTAAAACTATGAAGAATACCAGACATTTTAGATCAGAAGTATAGGTGTCACTATTTAAGGAATGTACAAAATCTGTCCAGCAGATCCCTCTAATCACACTTTTTTAAAAAAAAAATTAAGGGAGGTCTAAGTCTCTCCCTTAATCCTACAAATAAAGAAAAACCCTCCCCTCCCACCCCATGAGTCGAACCCTTGACCTCAAGGCAAAGGTGGAGGTTGCCTACCACTAGACCAACCCCTCTCCTCAGATCCCTCTAATCACACTTTTGATCACCGCAAAGATTACATTTAAATTGAAGTAAACAGTTCACACAATGGGTTGAGCCACTGTGTGATCTTTTAGTCACCACCAAAGTACTAATCGTGATAATCCTAGCAGACCTCCAGTATATAGAAACAATGACTTACCAAAGCAGACACTCGCATATCAACGCCAACTCTTTCCATCGCTTTGGTCAACTCCCCCACAACATCTTGTCCAATCTATAAGAAAGGCAAAAGAAAAAAAAAGCAGTAAAAGCATTAAAGTCCATTTACATGTACATGCGCAAAACATAGCAAGAACACTAGGGTGTTGAGCCCATTATATTATCACAATTTGCTATCCAGTATACCAGGAACTGTATCTCCTTGGGATCAATTTGTATGTCATGTTGATTATAACCAACTACACTAAATGCGTATTGTGATGAATACAAGTCCCACGTGGAAATAATAAAGAATTGGGAGTGCTAGATGAGCCCATGGGCAACCTCTCTGTTGCCAGCCAATTTTCACAGGCAAGTTCTACCCATAGGTTCATTACAATGTTTATCCAAGCAGGAACCATCATGCGTATGGCATTGGACATATTGCAGTCAAGCTGCATTATCAACTGCCAAGCACTATGTTCTAGACCAGACATACTAACATAGTGAGGTCACCATGACGGGTAAAGGACCGGACATATTGCAGCAAAGCTACAGAACAGATATGGGGAAATTATTTACAGAAGGGAGACCTATAGGCCAGATTACAAATGCCATGGTGTTAATGACTTAATGTATTGTGAATTCACTAATACTGGAAGATGAGCAAAGCTGCCACAGTAGAAACCGCGAAGTCAGCATAGACAGAGTGAGCCCCAATTTAAATATAGGTAACAGGCTTTTGACACCTATTCTAACACTGAGTAAGAAAAAGAGAAGGAATTACAAGCGAAAGCTCGGCAATAACATACTCACAATCGATGGAAATCCACCAAGAGATAGAGCAATGGCAAACAAGAACACTTGTTCTTTATAGAATATCAAAATCACTGAAACGTCTACAAGTTCAGGACTTAGATGGCATGGAACATCCCTCAAGCCGTAGGACATAAACTATAATTTATTTACTACCTAGAAACATGAAATAGGGAAGAAAACTTAAAGACACGAGCATATTAAGTACGCTAAAAGACTTTCAAACATGAATATGCTGTTTGTGGTTTTCGGGTCTTTTCCAGGTTTGCTGCAACCTCCACAATTGGAATTAGAAGCTGATGAGCATGTCAAAATAAAGGGAGTCTAGTTTCCAACCCAACAAAGGGTTCGTGAATCGCACCTCTATGGAAGAAATTATGGCTATTTTAGTAGCACAAATGCTTACTGCAAAATCAAAAATAGATTTTTTTGAACTGTTCCACTTCTCTTTAATTACTCTCTGTGTTTCCTTGTTTTGGGGCACATGAAAGGTGCATTTGTGTCATACTCATTCACCAATACTTAGATGAATCATGGAAGTGAAATTATGGCCACATGATTATACATAAGAAAGACAGAACAGCGAAGCAAAAGCAGACAATGGAAATATAATAATAAATAAAATTATTGGCTTCTCTATGTTCTTTAAGATTGTTAGAGTCCAATTAATCTTTATTCAGATTGGGATTGCTGATAAATATACTCAAATCTTGAAAATATGTCAAGTAAAAGAAAAAAGGGCATTTGAGAATAACCGCATCTTCTATAGAGAAGCCTTTCGTCCAGTTAATAAGACTCCCAGATGCAATTGATGATTGCCTAACTGGAAAGGAAAAAGTGAATCCCAGCTCTCTTTGTCTACCACTCAAAAGATGAGTATCTTCACCTTCCGTAGCAACAAATTTTGCAAGTGCCGTCGCAATAAAATCAAATAATGCCTGAAATCACCATTAGTTAAAGATCAAGTTTAACAAAAAAAGTAGAAGAAGAAGAAAGATTCTTGGACTTTTTTGACTTTGCGTCTTTGCCCCCTGTTCTTAATGCCAAACTAGACTTACCTCACTATTTTAACAATCATTAGACTTTGCCCACTGTCCAGGGGAATCTCAAAGAATTACGTAAAATTTGAGGTCAATGTCTAATGTCTTTAACGTAATCCCTGTTGTAATGTGATTATTTAAGATTCCCCCGCATGCATGGGCAAAGTCAAGCGATTATGGAAATAGGTGGGTAAGTCTAATTAAAATGGGGGACAAAGTCAAAAAATCCCAAGATTCTTAAAGAAAGAAATGTTGTATGCAGAGGTTACTCGCCTCAGAAGTCCCAACCATCAAATGTGGAGGAATTGAAACTTCATCAAATTCTTGTTTAACAACACGTTTTTCTTTCCCACCCAATTGTACACGCAAAACACGGAAGTTTGTGCCACCCAGGTCCAATGCATAAAATAATCCTTTCTCATCTCTACAGAAATTCAAAAAAGCCTGTTCAGTTTAACTCTCTTATCAGTAATAGATATCTAGAAAAATAAATTGCATCCCAGACAATAATTATTCCAAAGTCAAATAGAAATTCCTTCTTTTTTATTTTTACTATTCCTCCCTAATTAAGATTCCATGTTTAACTTTCCCATATTCTAAGAATCCACAAATTTCATCGCAGTCAACGGTTAAAACAAAACTTGTTTCCTATTGTGAGTTTTGGCACGTTTATTATGTTCTTCTGGAAAGGGAATTGGAGTATTAATTAGGGATATCCCAAAAAGGACTAATGGATTCTTAATTTGGGATGGAGGGAGTACTTTATAATAACCTCCCTGGAAATAACAGGTTTTCAGAATCGTAAGTATTAAGATAAACATTTATTCAGCGTCAAATCAAAATGAGACAATGGAACTTCAGTGGCACGATACCATTCCACATAATTGATAAAAAGAAAAGATAACACTGATATACATTTTATCCAATTAGAATAGACATTTCTGTAAATACTCATATCAGCAAACATTTTTTTATCTTTATCTTTATCATGTAAAAATCATGGATTAATTGTTTCTGTACTGTCAGCTACCGGAATAAGAAATCCAAGAAGGCTAAAATAGAAACATGAAAAACTAATTATTGCTGATATACGAAACTAAGCTCAGTTTTACCTGTAAAATACAAATGCTGTTCCACTTCATAACTATCTCCCTGACCTCCCTAACTTTATGATAATTATTTTACTTCTATTTTTTTAAGGTTTAACTTAATTTTAATTTCCAAGACCCAAACTTTAGGGGTTAGTCTGCTGTGCCATGCAGGCCCCATGGGTTTCCTCAGCCTGACACATAGTGGAGGCGGAAATCCATACATGTCAGTGCGGCATTGACTCAACTCAACAGAAATGGAAACAAAGCAAATGGATGTTGGACTTTTCACATGCGAGAGAGAGAGAGAGGTGTACCAAAGGTACCAGACTGATATCATCAATTGCAATGGTCAGTTCACGAAGAAGGGGGAAAGACTAGAAGTAAGAATGAATTATTCCGCTCAACTCACTGTTTAAAAATGGTCCACTTTGACTTTGCTCAAAAGACTAGAAGAGCTCTGCAAATTTAATTAACACTTGAATAAAGCTTATATTTAGATAAAGGGTAGTAATTAATATTTGACTTGTCAAAGACAAGAAGGATAACAAATTTGAGATATCTCATGAAGATAATGTGGACAACTAATTAGAGAAAAAGAATAGTAGAGAAGTAACACTGCAGGGAACCAAAGCACCAGACAGGAATAAAGCTTTTCAGAAAGGAACAAAAAGGTGAAATGAACAAGCAAAGCCTCTCAATATAAGATTCCTCCTACCTATAAAAAGTTAAGCCATCAAATCTCAATAAAGGTTCTATATTACTCATCTACTCCATAACAGAAAAACTGTCTAATTAGAATAGATCTAGTTTGAACCGTCTAATCAAGAACGTACAATCAGTTATAGGACTCCTGCTTCTATTCTATGCAATTCCATATTCATACTTATAATGAAATTGGTTTCCTTCATAAAATCCAATTTTGAAACATATAATGAAAATAAGCGAATGAAACCAATCTAATGTACGAAATCAATATTTACATAATGAATAAAACTCAGAAAATAAGTCAGACGAAAAGTTAAAAAATTGGTTTGACTAAAGAACCAGTAGTTGCATTCAAATAACTTCTAAATCCACATGTTCTAGTCATTACTCCTATTTACCAATGTATCACCAAAACCAATATATCAAGCACTTGAAGCAATTTAAAAAATACAACTTATATGCATTAAGTATGCTACACAACACATTAAGAGTTGAATTATTTACACATATTTGATGATGATTTATTATTTCAGACATAATTCAGTGAAAGAAGAGCTAGTACGCGATGTGTAGAATTCACTTATGGTGTGTTTGGGAACCCAATTCCAAGCTTTGGAAATGGAATTGAAGCAAAATTTAGCTTAAACAACTCTACACTTCCCAATTTGCAATTCCAAATCTTGGAATTGGAATTGGAGTTTCCAATCATTAATTGAATTTTCATGTTGCCATAAAATTGAAAATCAAACTTAAAAGGTTTAGAAGCAAAATCAGTTCAAAATTTAAACTAATTTGTCTGATTCCTATTGCAAAAACTTGTAATTAAGGTTCTTAAATACACCCAAGGGGTTGCCACAACGGTAAGGGCGAACTTGGGACTATGTGGGTAGGTGCACAGTTTCAAGTTTAATTTCCCGCCGCTGCATGAACCCTTTCTTGGGCCACTGAAGGCATCTCCCAGTCGAGCAACCAAGGTCTCATGGGATTAGTGGAGTGGGTCCAATACCCATGGTTATCAAAAACAAACAAAAAAAAAATACACACTAATGTCTAAATTCATTAAAAAATGACAGTAACTTCATTCAAATTGAAAAGTCTAAGGTTGAGTGTGGGAACTCAATATCCAAGTTTTTCTTTTTTCTTTTTTCGGTCCATTGGAACAAAGGTAGGGAGAAAAGATCCAACAAATGCTTCTGCACAAGTTCAAACCCTAGCGAAATGTCAAGGTGGATTAGTCTCGTACTCTCGTACCAACAGAGCCGAGCATCTCCAAGAGGAGTAGCAATTTTTTCTTCAAAATTGTACTTAATTTTCCTTATGTGGCAATTTCAAGAGTCCATTTTGCTCAGTATATAATTGTGACTCCAATAGGCTCTTCAAATTTTAAAATTTTATTATTTAATTGCAAAAGTTGGTAGACCAAGAAGAGGTAAATGCTTGATTACTCATATATAAGAGCATCTCCAATGCAAAAATGGATTGGATACCTCTTGACCATGGAAATGTAAGCATGTCTTTCCTATGTGGCATAAAAAAATCTCTTGATGGACAAATCTTACAAAAAACCATCTCCAATGGGATTGCTAAAGAGATTGTCTATTAATAAATTCATAAAAAATAAATTAAAAATTCTATATATAAAATGGGTCTTGTTTGATAGGTCTTAATTCATACTTTTTTAATATATAATTTAATAAATAAATTATAAAATTACAATAAAATTATTTGAAAGCTTAAAAAAGAAAAGTATATAGACAAAAATGATGATGTGGCATTAAGACATTGTCTAAGAGACCCTGTAGATGGTCATCCTCACAATGTCTATTTTCATTTTTGCCACATCATCTTCATGGTCATTATGGATAATGCATTGGAGAGCATTTTATTAACTCCCTATCCATCAATCTTATGTGGCATCTTATTTTCATCCAATTCATGGTTGCATTGGAGATGCTCTAATACTATTTCTCACATTTCCTAACATGTTAAACAGCAAACTTCACTCTTCATTTTTGAAAAGCCAAAAGCTGCTCCTACATTTGTAGAGTGATTTTGAATAGTCCCCCAAAAGAACAGACGATGTGGCTTTACAACAAATGTACAAGTTAGTCCTTTGAAGAGCCCTTGGAGATGTTGTAACCTCAAATTAAACTGAATCAAAAAATCAGTTCAAATCTAAACTAATGTGTCCCAATTCCAATCCCAATCCCAAAAACCTGTAATTAAGGTTCTCAAGTACACTCTAAACATAAGTATTTGATCCTAAATTCATTAAAAGATATTGATGGTAGTTCATTGCAATTGCAATTGTGTATACATATATCTATATAATAAGGGGCAATAGTTTTTCAATCTAAATCTAAAAAATGTATAAGGGATTGAATGGTTGATAATGTTTATATAAGTTTGAACAGCGCGCTACTTATAATTGTCTTAACTTATCTAAGGGGTTGTTTGTTTGCACCATTTAAAGTTTTCAGATTTAATTGTTTTTAAAGTTGTTTGTTTACCAAAACTTAAACATGAAAACTTAATTTTTTTCACTTAAAACTGAAAGTTTTCATCAAAAGTTTTAAGTGCTAAATTCACCGTTTAAAACTGAAAACTTAATTTTAAACAAGGTAAAATGCATACCAAGAATCATGTGATCCAAACAAACTAATAAGGGTAAAATTATCGTACTAAAAAAATTTAGTTTTCGGATCTGTTATAGTCAAACAAAACATTTTTTTCAATAAAATTTTAAAAAACAAACATTTTTTTGTTTCAATTTTAAGTTTTTTTATCCAACGCTACCTAAGTCTAACTAGCACACTTATCGCGTCCGCACAAAAATCTACTGTATATATATAAATATATATGCGCACTAACAATTGAAATTTTAGATTTTTAGTTCCTCTTTTGTAAAGCCTGTCTACCTCTCTGTGTATATATATATATATATATGCAAATATGAGTGTATGTATGTATATATGGTATACCCGGTGGGGAGGTTATCGACATAGCTGATGAGCATCTTGAGTTTACTGCCGCCTTCGGAGGCGAGACCGGCGTGCATCTCCACCAGCATAGCATCCGCAACCTGCCGCAGCTTCCCTATGGGGGTCCCACACTTTTCTTCCACCTCCCTCAGTATCGCCATCGCCTTCGCCCACCTCCCCGAGCTCCGCATGCGGTGGCGCACCACCACCACCCCCGCCGCACACACCGCCGCAGCGCACACCACCGCCGCACTCACCGCCACTTTCCCCATTCAGTAAAGTAGGATTCGGTTAATCAAAATTTGGTAGGTTAGAATGATTTGATTGATTTGAGAGATTGATTTCAATGAAATATATGTTTGATAGTGAGAGAAAAGTAGAGGATTAAATAAGAAAAAAGTTTGGATAAATTTGAAGGAAGAGAAAAGTAGTCGAGCACAAGGTTTAAAAGGCGGCAGGCCGGGGGCTTTTTGACATCAAAAATTTATTAAAAATAAAATTGTGAAAAATGATATTTTTTAAACCAAGTATTTTGATTTAGTAATATAAAATTACCACTAAAGTAGTCTTAAAGTCGGATAGGTTTGCTCTCCATATCGTTTTTTGAGAATGTTAAAATATTAATTAATTAAAGTGTACAAAAATTAATTTGAGAATAAGAATATAAAAAAAAATTGTTTGCAATATTTATAAATTTGAGGAGGGGAGAAGCAGCATAGGACAAAGTTTAAAAGGCGGCAGGCAGGGGGTTTTTGACATCAAAATCAAAATATTTATTAAAAACAAAATTGTAGAAAATAATATTTGTTTGACTAAGTATTTTGAATAAGTGGTATAAAACTACTAAGGAAATAGTGCGCCGCTAGATTTGCTCTCCATATCGTTTTTTAAAGTAATTAAAATAATGTTTGACCAGTTGTAATTATAAATCACGAGCGAAAATCATTTGATGTGTGAAATTTAGCCTAGACACTTCATGGATAAGATAAAAAATTAATAATAATACTTGTTTGCAATATTTCTAAATTTGAAGGAAGAGAGAAGTAGTAGAGGACAAAGTTTAAAAGGCAGCACGGGGTTTTTGACATCAAAATATTTATTAGAAACAAAATTGTGATAAATAATATTTATTTAATTAAGTATCTTGATTCAGTGATATAAGATTATCATTGAAATATTTTGAAAGTCAATTGGGTTTATTTTTCATGTCGTTTCTCGAAATTGTTAAAATATATTTGACCAGCGATAATTAAAAACTATCAATAAAAATTAATCAAGGTGTGTGAAAGTTAGTTCAGACGCATCGTGAGTACGACACAAAAATATATATATATATATATATATTTGTTTGCAATATTTGTAAATTTGAAGGAAGAGAGAAGTAGTAGAGGACAAATTTTAAAAGGCGGCACGGGGCTTTGACGTCAAAATATCTATTAAAAACAAAATTGTGAAAAACAATATTTGTATAACACTTTAACCAAGCACCGGGTTTTTGACATCAAAATATTCATTAAAAATAAAATTGTGGAAAATGATATTTGTTTAACCAAGCATTTTGATTCAATGGTATAAGGTTATTACTAAAACAATATTTCAAAGTTATTAAAGTAATGCTTGGCAACCTGCAATTACAAACTGCAAGCG
The DNA here is from genome assembly GCA_021464415.1 of Lonicera japonica. Classification (NCBI taxonomy): domain Eukaryota; kingdom Viridiplantae; phylum Streptophyta; class Magnoliopsida; order Dipsacales; family Caprifoliaceae; genus Lonicera; species Lonicera japonica. Next base: position 36,581,893 of record CM038466.1, on the reverse strand, counting down.
AGAATTAATTGAGGTGTGTGAAACTCATTAGGACACCCCAGTGTGTAAGACCAAAAAAAAAAAGAAGATAATATTTGTTTGCAATATTTATAAAATATGTCATAATACACCGTGAAAGTACTATCAATTATTTACAAAATATATCTTTCCACACCATTTCTTATTTCTTATATATTTTTAATATTCAAAAATCATTATCCTTTGTTTCTATGTATAATATATGTCAAAATTATTCCCATTTATTCATAAATATTTATATTATTTACAAAAGGGTTTGAACATTTGGAGGAAATAAAATAGTGTTGGAGAGTTCGAACTCATCGCACTCTTTCACAATGATATGACTCTTGCGACTATTTTACCACTATTGAGCTTAAAGCCAGGTCTAGTGTGTTATATTTAAATATTAAATTATCTTACATATGTGATATATGTACACTTCGAATCTAATTTAAAAAATAAAAAAATAAGAAAAAGATTTATAGCTTAATAATTAGTCGATCATACGCTTATATTATTTATATAAGTGAGAAGTCTACGATTCAAATCTTTATCATCACAAAAGTATAACACAGCTTAACTTGACCATAAATATGTCCTAATTGGACCAACTTTTAAGTTACCTATATTCTATATCCAGGTCAGAAAGGAGATCAAGTGGTGAATGGAGAATAAATTATGTAAGTTGGAGTGTCTTTGCTGTATATTTTGTGTGAGTGATAAAGTAATTGAATTAAATGTGAGGAAAATTTACACCTAATGGCTCAAGTTGATAATAGTATCAAATTGATTATACACTCTCATGAGCCTTTTAAATTGAGTTTGACTTTAAGAAGAAGATTGTGTTCACCATGATCCCTTATAATATAATGTATAAGACTTTGTACTAGCGTGAAATATGTTGTAAGTTTTTAAAAATTTATAGATAATTTTCAACCATAAATTTGAGACAGATATATACTCTTACTCAAACTCTGTATTTAATTTTGAAATAAAAATCTACTATCATTAAATTCATAATTACAAAATTAATTAAGACTCTATTTTGTATTTTACACAAATTCACCTATCTGACATTTGTATTAAAGTTAAATTAGATTTCTCCATTACTAATTAGAAAAAGGATATGCTAAAGTATATAATTTTCATTTATTTAATTTATTTTTTTAGAGAGGCTTTAAAACTAAAGCTATAAAATTATTAAAACTATTAAAAGATATTAAGTGAATTCAACGCTAAAATTTTGATACTCAATTTGGGATATCCAAAAAAAATTAGGATTTTTATACAAATTCACCCATTTGACATTTGCATCAATGTTAAATTTGATTTCTACATTACCGATTATAAATAGGATATGCTTAAATATATAATTTTTTTCTTTATATTTATAAAAGAAGCTTTAAAACTATAAAAAGATGTAAAGTAAATTCAACGCTAAAATTGAGATACTCAATTTGGGACATCTAAAAAAATTGAATTGTTAATTTTTGATATCATAAAAAATACTGCATGACTATCTTATGTCCTATCCATTTTTGGATTAATAAATTTAACTATTAAAGTTCTGTTTGATTACAATATATATATATATAAAAAAAAAACACACACACACTTCATTTATGTAAGAGGTTAGAATTAAGTTGATGCATGTAGTAAGATATCGTCAAGTCTTACTTTTTAATTTTTTCTATGGAAAAAAATTATTTGGGGGTTGAGGAAGAAAAATTTTTCAAAAAAAAAAATGAAAGATAAAAAACAGATACCCATAAAAATGACCATGAGAAGGAGATCATTTCATCATATATATCAACTTATTTTATAACTTCTCATGCAAATCAAGTATTTTTCATGTTATTGTCAAACATAGCCTAAATGAAATAATTAATATTAGTTCCTTAACAATTTTTTAAAGTGAATGCTTCTATCTTAATTTTAGGGATTAAAAATGTTAATAATATAAAGATAGGGTGAAAGTTAGGTTAAAAAAATATTGTTTAAAGTGGACGTTTCTATTTTTAAGGGTTAAAATGTTAATAATATAAAGATAGGATGAAAGTTGATAATTATAAAACTTGAAAGCTTATTCAGTCAAAGTATTTGACCAAATATGTGGCCATAATTCGTCTGTAAGTTTACCATAAAATTTACATACTTTTAGATAATCATTTTCCTAATGTGTATGTATAATATAAATTCTTGATTTTTATCGATTGTCCTTTATGAAATAATTATGTTTTAGTAAAAAAGAGGTTTTGGTTTTTGAGTCAGGTTTAAAGTTTAACTCCCACTTGATTTGATTTGATTCGAATATATATATATATTATATGCAAGGGAGTTTAAAAATTATAGAGTATTTGGGCCAATATGGTTTAAAAGGCCTAACTGAAGTCACCAGTTTATAAAGAAGCACCAAAACTAGGCCAAGTTAGAGAAAGAAAAGTTGGGCTATTAGTTGAGCTGATACACCATGCCAAGAAGAGGATTTATGGCCGTGATAGTCCTGTTGACGTAATGTTGTCAGCGAGATGGTCGTTCTGACAAAGCATTATTTGCCGAGATGATCATGATGATGCATAAACAACATGTTTGTACTCAAGATAAAGCTAAAGCCACATGTAAAGTGTTAGAGTCGTATCAAAGTCTTGCCTTTTTTAGTCTTTTACAATTTACCTTAATGGAGTATTTGTGTCCCTAATTCTATACCTATAAATTAAACAGAGAAAGCTCAATATAAGGGTCTTGAATTTTAGATAGGTAACTTAAAAAAGAAAGAGCTGATAACTTACTTGTATTAATCTCTAAGTTACTGCATTTTAACTAATATACTAAAACACACAAAATGAAGACATACTACCAGAATAGTATAACCGCTAAAGAACCTACCTACAAACCAAAATATCATTCTCATTTAGCCTTAATTTCACTTACTCTTTTTGGATTGTACTTAACTTACATCATCGACAAGAATACCCAAAATTTTTGGCAACCACAATATCTATATATATATTAAAAATAAAATACTCACACAATACCATGTAATTATCATAGGTCGAGGACAAGGATAAATGGGCTCAAGTCCGACGTATAGTAGATGGTATTGATGTTTTTCAACATAAACCCACTTCGAGTTAGCAATCATTTTAATGGATCAAAGATGAAGTAGGACAATTCCCGAAGCATATGACATGAGATTGTAAGCTAATTATTTTCACATTGCCTATGAGACTTTCAATCCCTCAATATATAGATTCATGAAGAATCTCAACTATAAATTCGTTTTTTAATGGGGTTATTGACTTAACCTCCTATGCTAATAGTGAAATAATTTTAATTAGACATAACCTATTGTTTTCTAATTATGTCCATATTCTGTTAAAAATAATATTTTTTAAACAAAAATGCCCTTTTTTCATTTTCTTCCCCAAATCATCCATACACAATATAAATCTTCTTTTCCACAAAAAACATGTTTGCAAAGTTCTATTTAAATTCGTGCTTAACCATATCCATGTATTTTTACTACATTAGTTAATGAATTGTATCTATCACAAATTGACTCTTTAAAATGTTTACTATTAAACAATGCACAAATAACACATTAATGTACTTTTAAAACATATTTCGAAATTTTATCCAAAAATAGTATCTCCCAAAACTTATCACAAGTATTAACCAATATAGACCATCTCCACATTTATCAAAGGGATGAAAAGAAATGTTGCTTAGAGATAGATATGATAAAAGTAGGACAGTATTATTTATATCTCTTATATTTGTCACAAACACTTTTCAAAAGTAAATTTATTATCACTAACACCTCCTAAAGCTCACCTAATAAGATGTGAGTGAAGTCACATATACTCAGTCCACTTAGGGAGAGTTTGTTGGTAAGAGCTTGCCTAACATTAGACAATTGAGTGTTGTAGTATTTTTCAAATAAGACTCGCCTAATGAGAGGTGAATGCATTCACATAAACTCGCCTTGAATAGGGAGAGTGTTGTTAAGCATTCATTTAACATCAAGCAATGAAATGAGTATTTGTAATAAACAAGGGAGTGTTAAAATATGTTTTTAATTAATTTTTAGATAGGGTGTTTGTGATAAATTTTAAGGTGTAAATAACACCGTCTGTAATGTAAGGCGGTACTATCTACACATATTTTTTTATTTAATAACAATCTATCTCATTTACTTAATATAATAAGAATGAATTATTGTAAAATAAAAAATATATAATGACTTAATAATACAATTACGTGAATTAAATATACACATATTAAATATTATTACCTTAAATAAATGTGTAATTAATACCGCCACTAAAATAAGGTATTAAGGACTTAGTTTGGTAAAAAGGGGCCATTACATTGATATGCAAAGCAGTTCAAAATAATAAGAGAAAAACAAAACATTGATAGGCAAAGTTGTTAAAAGGTCAGGTTGAACTAACCATTTTGTTAGTTTAGTCTCCATCAGATTGTGGTGGGGCCACCTGCATGTGCTACCTGTCATTGCCTTGAGAGTTCCTTAAAAGACACAATCAACCAAAGATGCATGTATACTTTTTTGCCCATTTCTTATTTTTACGCTATAAAATATTTAAAAAATATTTTATTATTTATTTGTTCAATAATAAATTAAATAAATAAATGTATATTATTCGTTTGATATTAAGTGAGTAAAAGTTTGAAAATGTCTTATTCATTTATAATTAAGCGAGTATGTAAATGTATACCCGCTTGTCATCCGTCGAGTAAGGGACGAGTAACATGCACTGACTTACTCGCTCGTCATTGGACAAATAAAAAATGAAGTGTTACCAAGTATTTTGTGGAATGCATAGCGGCAACCTTTCTTTCTTTCTTTTTTTTTGGTAGAAAAAAAGTTTAAGTGAGGGAATTTTTCTAGTTCAAGATCAAGAAATACCACCGGGCTCAATGATGTTTTTGCCCATTTCATATAATAGAATCTTCACTATATGTAGATATAAAAGCAGGGTGGTACTATCAATGAAGTAATTATATTTATTATTAAAATAATATATAACTTTATAATTATATAGTATAATTTTATTTTATTTTTAAATACTATATTGCAAGAAAGAAATAATTGTTTTAGTAATATACATGGGTAACCTAAAAGTGTGATTAATTTTGTAAAGTGTACACTCAGCACGGAAAAAGTGATGTTTCAATAATACTCTTTCCTCCCTGTTTAGGAGTCCCTCCCTAATTAGAGTATCTTCTGCAATACTCTTTATTTTAGATAGGATCTTTTGAGTGAGAGGCTTTGGCAATATTATTGTCTATTCATGTTATTATTATATTATGTATCGCAATTTAATTAGGTGTCAATAGATATATGAAAAAGTAAGTGTTTAAAATAAAATTTAATGCAAAATATTGAAATAGAGAGCCAAAGTGGCTCTCTTGATATAAATAGTCAAATAAGGACTTTAAAAAGGATATTTATACTTAAGTTATTGGTTTTAAGAAATAGCTTTATAATAATTACAACTACACTCGCGATCAAATTTAGAACTTCATCAGAAGATGATTGTATATCATCCACCTCTAAATATAAAATAATCACTCTCATTATTAGAACTTCCATTCTTATCATCTAAAGGATTTAGAAGAACATTTATAAGTTGTTTTCTCAGACATTCATCAACTATTTCATTTAATTTTTGTTTAGTCCAACATTTGTTGGCCAAGGAGGCTCTGTTTATATAAAGAGTCAAATAAGGGCTCTCTACTCGTCTTATCTACTATAGCTATGCTCTTGTAGTTGTTTTTTTTTGTGTGTGTGTGTCATTGTTGACTATTATAAAAAGAATTGCTGTAATAGACAGTCCCGTAGAAATGCTCTTTAGAAATCTTTGCTTAATTTCACATTTTTAAAAAATAAATTCATTTTATCATAATTATGGTTTAAAATAAATCTTTTTTTTAATAATGAATTTTATACGTTTATTGTATTTCTTTTAAACAAAATGAAGTAGTAATTTGAGTTATGACAAAGACGAAAGAAGTATTCCTCTCCCAAATTAAAAATTCGTTGTTCTTTATGTTACAAATCTTTTTGAAATGTAGTTAATATAATCAAACCCTGAGGCAATAAATAGTGTTACCATAAATCATTGATTACTCTAAAATGAATGGGTGAGTAAAGTCAAATTGGAATCTTAATTCGTGTTGAAGAGATGTGTATAAAAGTTTGCTCAATGTATAATAGATGGGAAAATTATACTCATTGGGTGGCCTTTCAAACCCTACATTATTTTTAATAAAATAACTCTCTAATACTAACCAGTGGGCTTAGTTTACTGACCAAAACTTACTCTCGACTAATACAAGGTCTTAAGTTCAAATCTCGCATCGATGTATTTAAAAAAATAAACAAAACAACTATCTAACACTTGGAATTTTCGAGGGCATGAGACTCCTTACCAGAAAAAAAGCAATATAATTGAAAATTTACACCTAGTGGCTCAAATTGATAATAGTATCAAATTGATTATACACTCTCATGAGCCTTTTAAACTGAGTTTGTCTTTAAGAAGAAGATTGTGTTGACCGTGATCCTTTATAATATAATATGTATATATATAATACAAATACTTGATTTTTATCGGTTGTCCTTTATGAATTAATTATGTTTTAGTGAAAAAGAGGTTTTGGTTTTTGAGTCAGGTTTAAAGTTAAACTCCCACTTGATCCGATTCAATTCGAATATATATATATTATGTGCAAGGGAGTTTAAAAATTATAAAAGTATTTGGGCAAATATGGTCTAGGAGGCCCAACTGCATTTACCAGTTTATAAAGAAGCACCAAAACTAGTCCAAGTTAGAGAAAGAAAAGTTGGGCTATTAGCTGAGGTGATGCATCACGCAGAGAAGAGGATATGTAGCCGTGATGGTCCTCTTGACGTAATGTTGTCAGCGAGATGGTCGTTCTGACAAGGCATTATTTGCCGAGATGATTGTGATGATGTGGAAACAACATTTTTGTATTCAAGATAAGGCTAAAGTCACATATAAAGTGTTCGAGCAGTATCCAAGTCTTACCCTTTTTAGTCTTTTACTATTTACATTAATGGAGTATTTGTATCCCTAATTCTATACCTATAAATTAAACAGAGAAAGCTCAATATAAGTGTCTTGAATTTTAGGTAGGTAATTCAAAAAAGAAAGAGCTAATAACTTACTTGTATTATTCTCTAAGTTACTCCATTTGAGCTAATATACTAATACACACAAAATGAGGACATACTAGCAGAATACCATAAGCTAGCGTTACCGAAATAACCTACCTATAAACCAAAATATCAGTCTCATTCACCCTTAATTTCTCTTTCTCTTTATGAATTGTACTTAACTTACAACAACAATGGGAAGACCCAAAATTTTTGGCACCCACAATATATATATTTTTAAAAAAAATACTCACACAGTACCATGTAATTATCATGGGTTGAGGACAAGGAGAAATGGGTTCAAGTTCGGTGTATCGTAAATGGCATCGGTGTTTTTCAACATAAACCCACTTCGAGTTACCATTCTTTTTAGTGAATCAAAGACGAAGTAGGCCAATTCCCAAAGGATATGACATGAGATTGTAAGCTAATTATTTTTCACATTGCCTATGAGACTTTCAACACCTCAATATATAGATTCATGAAGAATCTCAACTATAAATTGTAGGGGTGGATTCGGTTCGGTTACCGAACCGAACCACGTAATACCGAACCGAACCGAACCGAAATTTATTAAAACCCATAACCGGGTTATTGACTTAATCTCCTACACTAACAATATACATAGCACACACAGGCAACACAACTATTTGAAAAAAACCTCTCGAAATAATTTTAATTAGACACGCAGGCAGCAGCACTAACTTATTGTTTTCTACTCGTGGTGGTGGGAGAGAGCGGAGGGGAGAGAAGTCAAGAACGGCAACGAGTAAAAGGAGTGTCAAAAAATAAGAGGAGAAAGTGAGACATATGAAATGGGGAGCAGAGGTTGTTGGTTCGGTTCGGTTAAAATATGTTTTTTAAACAAAAATTCCCTTACTTCATTTTCTTCCCCAAACCATCCATACGTAATATAAATCTTCCTTTCCACAAAAAACATGTTTCCAAAGTTCTATTTAAATTCATGCTTAACCATAGCCATGTATTCTTACTACGTTAGTTAATATGAATTGTATCTATCACAAATTGACTATATAAAATGTTTACTATTAAATAATTCACAAATAACACATCAATATGCTTTTAAAACATATTTCAAAATTGTATCCAAAATAGTCTCTCCCAAAACTTATCACAAGTATTAACCAGGGTAGACTAACTCCACATTTATCAAAGGGATGAAGAGAACTACTGCTTAGAGATAGATATGATTAAAGTAGGAGGGTATTATTTACACCTTTTATATTTGTCACAAACACTCATCAAAAGTAAATTTATTATCATTAACACCATATAAAGCTTGCTTAATGAGTTGTGAGTGAAGTCACATACACTCGATCCACTTAGGAAGAGTTTGTTGGTAAAAACTTATATGGGAAAATCTATGTGTTTTGAGAGGAATGGTTTTACCCCCTATTTTCCCCTCTCTCAGACAATTGAGTGTTGGAGTATTTTTCAAATAAGGCCCGTTTAATGAGAGATGAATACACTCACATAAACTCGCCTCAAATGAGTAAAGTGTATTGTTAAGCACTCATCTAATATCAAGCAATGGAAGGGGTGTGTGTAATAAATAAAAGAGTGTTAAAATATGTTTTTAATTAATTTCTAGAATATGTATGTGACAGATTTAAGAAGTGTAAATAACACTGCCCTTAAAGTAGGATAGTACTAATTACACATACGATTTTATTCGGTAACAATTTATCTCATTTATTCGGTCTAACATGAATAAGTTATTGTTGAATAAAAAAATCCAATGACTTAATGTAATTGCGTGAAATAAATGTACGCATATTAATTAAATGCTGTTACTTTAAATAAATTTCTAATTAACACTGCCCTTAAAATAAGGTATTAATGAGTTAGTTTGGTAAAGAGGGTCCATTACATGAGAAAAACTTACATGCACCAAGTATACCACGTCAGCGATCTGACGTGGTATACCGAGCCAATCAAAAGCTGACACCTCACCTTCTCTCACTCCCTCTGTCTGCCACGTCACTTTCCTCTCTCTCTCTCTCTCTCTCCCTCTCTCACCACCAACACCATTGCCGGCTGCTCCAGCAAATCTCCGGCCACCTCCGGCAAACCCCCAGCACCTCCGGCGACCACCATCACCTCCTCTCTGGCACTGTCACTCCTCCGGCTCTCTCTCTCTTCCGGCGATCTCCTCTCTCTCGAGCACGCCGGAGGTGGTGATGGTGGTGAGAGAGATAGAGAGAGGAAGAGAGAGAGGAGGACGTCGCCGGAGGTGGTGATGGTGCTGAGAGAGAGAGGAGATCGTCGGAAGAGAGAGAGAGAGCCGGAGGAGTGACGGTGGTCGACGCCGGAGAGCCAGCCGGAAGAGAGAGAGCCTCGCCGGAGAGCATGACGGAAAAGAGAGAGAGAGATCGTCGCCGGAAGAGAAAGAGAGCCGGAGGAGTGATGGTGGTCGAGCTCCGGTGCCGGAGAGGAGGTGATGGTGGTCGCCGGAGGTGGCTAGAGGTGGCCGGCAGTGGTGTTGGTGGTGAGAGAGGAAGAGAGAGAGAGAGGACAGTGACGTGGCAGAGAGAGGGAGTGAGAGAAGGTGATGTGTCGGCTTTTGATTGGCTCGGTATACCACATCAGATCGCTGACGTGGTATACTTGGTGCAGGTAAGTTTTTCTCCCATTACATTGATGTGCAAAGTTCAAAATAATAATAAAAAAACAAAACATTGATACGCAAAGCAGTTAAAGGTCAAGTTGAACTAACTATTTTGTTAGTTTAGTCTCCATCAGACAGCGGTGGGCCCACCTGCGTGTGCTACCTGGCATTTCCTTGAGAGTTCCTTAAAAGACATAATCAACCAAAGGTACATGTATACGTATAGGTGTTTTCGATTTTGATTTCGATTGTGATAAAAGTTAAGGCATTTCGAATTGGGTAAATTATCAAAATATAAAATGTACTTTACTCGTTTTTATAATTTGGGTAATATATAATTTTTTCGACATTAGAAACATTGTGCTTTATTTATTTTTTCATTATCCAAAATGAAAAAATAAAAAAAATAAATAAAGCACAATGTTTCTAATGTCGAGAAAATTGTATATTACCCAAATTGTAAAAACGGGTAAAGTACATTGTATTTTTTGGTAATTTACTCTTTCGAATTCAAATCAAATGTAGAAATTTGGTTTCGGTTTCAGTTTCTAAATCTTTAAAACTCTAACTCGACCTAAACTTTTTGATTCGATTTCGGTTCGGCTTTATTTGGTTTTGATATATGTCTTTTTTTCCCTCTAAATCAATTTAACATAACAATATAATACTAATAATAATGTAAGATTTGTTCATATTCAAATTAAAATCAAGATTTTTTTAAAAATAAGGAGCAAATATATAGATACTATGTTTTTTATTTAATTACTATTTTATTTGTACATTTACAAGAATAAAACACATTCAATAAAATGATGAATTATCTTGCCATCATGTATGTGATAAAAAAATATTAGTATTGTGTAGTTAATTCAATAGTAAGGGTACGCGTTAATGATTTTAATTACTATTTTATTTGTTCATTTACAAGAATAAAACACATTCAATAAAATGATGAATTATCTTGCCATCATGTATGTGATAAAAAAATCTTAGCATTGTGTAGTTAATCAATAATAAGGGTACGCGTTAATGATTTTTTTTTTAAGATTATCACAATATGCAATTAATAAGGAACATATTCTTATAAAATGCCATCTTTTGTGTATTATAGTATAATTAATGTGTACCCTTAATATATATTAACATTTTGTTTCTTATACATAATTCGGTTCGATTCAGTCTAGTTCGGTTTTTTACTAGCTTGCCCCAAACCCAAACCAAACTTTTCTGTTTCGATTAGGTTTTCTCCTTTTCGGTTTTGGTTTTTTTTCAGTTTGGGGTTTTAAGGATCGGTTCAGTCTGTTTGGTCGTTTTCGGATTGACTTTAACACCCCTACGTACACTTTATGTATACCTTTTTGCCTATTTCTATCATTCAAAAACATTTAATTTTTTCAATCGCACAATAACAAGTGAATAAGTGCATGTTATTCATTCGATATCAAGCGCGTAAAAGTTTAAAAATATTTTACTCGCTTATTATTGAGTGTTGTCATTGGGTGAATAAGGGGCAAGTAACATACACGGGCGAATGAAAAGTAAAGTGTTACCAAGTGTTTTGTGGAGTATAAATAGGAGCTATCTTTCTTTTTTTTTTTTTCTGTAAAAATAAGTTTAGGTGACAAAGTTTTTTCAATTCAAGATCAAGATATGCCACCAGACTCAATATTATTTTTGCCCATTTCATATAATAAAATCTTCACTATTTATAGGTATAAAAGCGGGGTGGTACTATTAATAAAGTAATTATATTTATTATAAAGTAATATATAAATTTAGAACTATATACTATAATTTTATTTTATTTTTAAATACTATATTGCAAGAAAGAAATAATTGTTTGGTAATATACGTGGGTAACCTAAAAGTGTGATCATTTTTGTAAAGTGTGCACTCAGCACATAAAAAGTGATGTTTCAATAATACTCTTTCCTCCCTAGTCCCTCCCTAATTAGAGTATCTTCTGTGATACTCTTTATTTTAGAGAGGATCTTTTGAGTGAGAGGCTTTGGCAATACTATATGTTATTATTATACCACGTATTACAATTTAATTAGGTATCAATAAATATATAAAGTAAGTATTTAAAATAAAATTTAATGCAAAATATTAAATAGAGAGCCAACTTAGCGAATGAGGCTCTCTTCATATAAAGAGTCAAATAAGGACTTTAAAAAGGACATTTATACTTAAGCCATTGATTTCAAAAATAACTTTATAATAATTACAATTACACTCGTAATTAGATTTAAAACTTTCATCAGAAGATGATTCTGTATCATCCACCTCTAAATAATCATTCTCGTCATTAGAACTTCTATTATTGGAAGGATTTAAAATAACATTTATAAGTTGTTTTCTTAGACTTTCATTAGCTATTTCATTTAATTTTCGCTTAGTCCAACATTTGTTGGCCAAGGAGGCTCTCTTGATATAAAGAGTCAAATAAGGGCTCTCTTCTCATCTTCTATATTTTAGCTATACTCTTGTGGGTTGTTGCTTTGTTTTTTAGGTCTTTGTTATCTATTATAAAGAGAATTACTGTAGTAGACAGCCTCTTGGAAATGTTTTTTAGAAATTTTTGCTTAATTTCACATTTTTTAAAAATAAATTAATTTTAATGGTTTAAAATAAAGCTTTTTTTTTAATAATGAATTTTATACGTTTATTGTATTTCTTTTAAACAAAATGAAGTAGTAATTTGAGTTATGACAAAGACGAAAGAAGTATTCCTCTCCCAAATTAGAAATTCGTTCTTCTTTGTGTTACAAATCTTTTTGAAATGTAGTTAATACAATCAAACCCTGAGAAATAGTGTTACCATAAATCATTGATTAATTTAAAATGAAAGGATGCGTAAAGTCAAATTGGAATCTTAATTCAAGTTGAAGAGATGTGTATAAAAGTTTGCTCAATGTATAATAGATGGGTAAATTATATTCATTGGGTGGCCTTTCAAACTCTACATTATTTTAATAAAATAACTCTCTAATACTAACTATTGGGATTAGTTTAGTGGCTAGAATTCACTCTTGACTAATACGAAATCTTAAGTTCAAATCTCGCATCGATGTATTTAAAAAAAATAAACAAAACAAGTATCTAACACTTGGAATTTTCCGGGGCATTAGACTCCTTATCAAAAAAAAAAAAAAGCAATCAGTTTTGAATTCATCACACTTTGCTTATATTATTTTCTTATTTTTCATTTTAAATAACTAGATGTGTCTGCAAAAAAGAGAAGTTGCGCATATATATCACTTGTTTGTCATTATTTAGTATGCTATAATTAAACAGGTATGTTAAGGAATAGTACGTACATGAACCGGATCATGCTATATCCAAATTCGATTTGACAATGTGTTAAATCTGATCCGATCCAATATATAAATCCAATGGATATACAAAATATTACCCATATCTAAATTTGTTACGTAACGAATATTCGATCCGTATACACAATCCGATTCAAAAATTGAAAAATTATTGACCACAACATGACTTTAATCAAATACTATTTTCAAACCAATAGTTATATTCAAAAATGTGCCACACTATATATATACATATATAAATGTATATATATGTCAAATCGGGTCACATACGGTTCACATTGATTTACATTTATATCCAATTTGTTAATCAAAAAGTTTAACAAATTTAGATTGAATTCGGATAAACACATGGATTAAAGATTATTTAACATATCTGGCTAATCAAACCAAATTTAAATCGAAATCAAGTAAAAATCCGATTCATCAAAAGCCCTATAATTAAAGATGCTATAGCGACATTTCTCCAAGAATATTTAGGCCGATCAGAATCGAGGGCAAAGTTTGATCTCATTTCTATTAATAGAATTTGAAGTGGGTGCAGCATATAAAGTAGATAAAATATATATCTATATATATATATATATATATATGTTTATTTGGAGACAATTGTGAAGTGGTAAACATATGTCATAACTAAAAGTAATTTGGGATGACATGATTATTCAATTTTCAATTAAATCAAACCAATCAAAACCTTACAAAATGATAATTAATTTCTTTTATTTGAATTCCAGTTTAAAATTAAACTTACATCTCTAATTAAATTTCGCAATTGTTATTCTCAAAATAGAATATCTATTATCAAAATAGCGTATGCATATATACTTTAATTATAATGTATTCTGATAATAACAATTGTCTTAAACTTATAGTAAAATTAAGTATGAATAAATAATTGAATATCGAAATCAGTCGTTGTTTCAAATTTACATAAATTTAATTGTTTTTATAATTATTTTTGGCTTTACAGTCAAGTATATTTTGAAAATTCTTTAGACTGTTTACTTGTATTTTTTTCAAATTAAATACTTAACAATTCTAATGTTTCGTAGTTATAACTTATAAGAGACATTTTATTAATTCGCTTTGGACCTCAAAAGTCTCTCTCTTTTTTTGAACAAGGACCTCAAAAATCTCTTACCCACCCTGTATCGTGCTTATTGGTGGAAGATGAAGAACATGGAAATCATAATTTTTTATTTTTTTTATATATTTTAGGATTTTTGCATATATATATATATATATATTAGTACAAGTGTTGATTCTTGTAACGCCCTGCGAGTGATGGAGTACTCCATCGGGAGGAGAAAAAGTAGCTCAAAGGAGGCATCTCACATTAGAAGATGGGAGATCCTTGGAGACCCATATAAGTAAGAAATGGTCGCTAATTAAATACGAGGTCTTTTGGGGACTCATTGACTTCGGATCCCATAAGAACTCCGAAGTTAAGCGAATAGTGAATCAGAGCAATCCCAGGATAGGTGAGGCCATCTCCAATATGATGTCATCACTATCCCCGCCATCACTATCCCCGCGAAATTGAAATTAGCCACGACATTCTGAATGCCGTGAGAGACAATTAGATGGAATGAATGTCGTGGGGAAGATATGCTAAGCGTATGGTAACTTTATCATTTCGCTACCATTTTACACTACAATAATAACATTTAACCAGCCGAGTGCACCCACAAAAATGCCAAATATGCCTTATTAACATGTGCATTGGAGATGGCCTGACCCCCTGGGAAGCTTTTCACTAATAAAGGGGTCTTCTTTTACTCGATTAGATGAATTTTTCCTACTTAAGGCCATAAAAGAAATCAAGCTACTTGATTTCATTTTGTGATCGTTTGATTAGAAGTTTGTTTGAGATTCGTTTGTTTCACAAATAAACCAAACTTGAACATGTTTTAAAACTCGATATGTTAATGAGCTCAGCTCAATAAGCTTAGAAACATTATAAAACAATGTAAAAAATCAAGCTATTTGAGCTTGGCTTGGTTGAAAGCTCATTTGAGCTTTGCTCGAGAGCTAAACAAGCCAAGCTCAAATAAATTTATAAGCTTGAAATAATTAAGAATCCAAACTTGTACAATTTGACTTGACTTGGCTCGTTCACGGACCTATTCCCACTTCATTAATTTACAAGGCATTATTACTAAAATAAATTCCTACCTATTTATTTACATTAGTTACTAAAACATACCGGATAAGGATAGCTAAAATCCAATAAGGCCAGCCCCAAAAGTCTCATAAAATTTAGGGGCGCAATGCAAATTTGTAAAACAAGGCTTTTTCACACCCAGAAAAGTTTGGACTTCATAAAATTGTCCAACAAATAAGACAATTACTCATTGGAAGGATAGACCTCATATGGCTTCTCATTCTAGGGAATGATAAACATACGTGATAGATCAATTATTTTATGTCAATAAAAATCTCTCTCTTCAAAATTATTAGAGAGAATGAGAGAAAAATTCCTTATATTGATCATATTTTTACGAAAGATTCGTAATAAAATATTTAATATAATAAAGATACCCTTTAATATCATGACCAATGGAAGGACGAATTTTTTTTTTGAGAAGATTAGAATTGTGTTTCAAAAAAAAAAAGAAGATTAGAATTAATTGTATTAAAAAGGATAAAAAGTTCTTTTCATCATAAAGGAGACAGTAGTTGGCTATTCAGAAAAAATTTAGAGAAGTTATTGTAAAATTACTTTATGTATTTTTCATTATTATTAGTTAAAAAGTATGTGAATAATAAATTGCTATTAAATCGCTTTATGAATAGTGATATATAGTAAAGTTGTTAAGATCTTTATGTTATTTTTGAAAAGTCAAGTTGGTAGAAGATGTTCTCTTCATTAAAAAAGAAGGAAGTAAGTGCAGAAGGTATTGAGTATTATTGAATTGTATAATTTTCTCTTTTCTCCCATAAATAAAAGCTCTTTGTAATTAGTATCATATAAATAAAAAAGTTTGATCATTTTCCGCAATTTGTGTGATTGGTATAAATATTAGTATATATTAAACATATATATATACATTGTAGATTCAGATTATTTCTAAATATAAATTGATTACTAATTTGTAAATTATATTTCTTATTTCTACTGTTTCTTAATTTGCATTTTTTTATCTTTATCTTTATTAGATCTATTGGGCAAAACCAAATTTCTTTACAAAATTATATATTTTTTTAATAGAAAACTTTAATTAAAATTTAAAAGTTTTACTGCAAGAATGAAATGAAATTTATGATTTTTCATAGCTGATTTGCAAGAAATTTTTTTGTGAAATTTACAAGTTTAACAGCAAAAAATATAAATTGCAAACTTGCAGTGAAATTTATAAATTTAACTGCAAAAAGTATGAATTGCAGAGAATTTAAAAGTTTAACTACAAAAGTATGAATATATGAAAGTCAATGCAGTCAATTGTTTCATAATTGGCATTTCAATTTATTTTTATTATAAATTTACAAGTATTCCTAAAAGAACTTATGTGTAGTATTCAAAGTAAAAGCATCTCCAATAATGTTTTGTATTTTTGTTGTGTAAAATTTATACATTTTGTAACTTTTTTTTTGTCTCCGGCAGTCTTTCAAAATACAAGTTTGTGTAAATTACACTCTTATTTTACAATGCCACGTCATTTTTTTCTCTCTTCGTTTTTTAAATAAAATTTAAAGATATAATAATTTCAAATGTAAAATATGAATCTTAATAAAAACTATATATTTAAAATATGCTCAAATTAAGATCCATGGTGACCAGAGAACTATTTATAAAAATATTCAAGAAAAATAATAATTAATTACTTAAATTAATAGTTAACAAATATTGAAATCTTATTAGTTATTTTAAAATTTACAAGAGACTTTACAAAAGTACCATTGGAATATATATTTTTTTATTATTCAAGTTTTTTTGTAAAAGTTAGTAGACACGTATAATTTACAAGTCAATTTTTACATTAGTATTAGAAATGCGCTAACTTTTTTTGTTTTATTAGAAAAAAATGAACATTGCCTCATTAGATCTTAAATTTTGAAAATTGAAAATAATGCTACAGAGACATTTGTTGTCCATCAAAACGTGGAATTGTTAAGAATGAAATTTTGGTTAAAAAATCCAGTATCATATTCTTCTTGTATAAATCCATACATACTAACGATTTATCAGTAAGGCGTGTGTTCTAAAAACCCCAGGAGGTTATGGTTAAACTAATTTTTGGTCATAAAGATGGTCATTTATATGCATGTATAGTTCAACATCAAGTCGAACTAGCTACAAAAATGACAAGTAAAAGATGTCCTATTACACTTTTGACACTTGTTTTTTCAACTACAAAAATTGAGAGTTATACGAAACAAATTACAAAGGTGACAGATTTCACTGTTTACTTTAAATATCGACATCGTTGCCTTCTGTTTATTCCCCCCCCCCCCCCCCCCCCCCTCTTTTTTTTTAAAACCGCCACCTCCACAGCGGTACGTTCCTCCAATACATTCACAAAGTCCTTGAGTCGACCGTACCCGCTTCATCCATCAGATCACCTCCCTCGCCTATGGCACCCACTTCTTCCACCATTGCAGCACCTCATACAACTACACCACCACTCGCAACTCACTTTTTCTTGATTCTCTAAAGAAGAACATAAATTACACCCAAAACCAAAGCAAGTGGGTTCAGTTCTAAATAACTTTTTCTTAGGTATATGGAATAATTTGTTGTATGCATCATGAATGTTTTAAATATATATCTAAATTTAATGAATTATAAAATAGTGCGGGTGCTATAGATACGGGTTGTGCCATACAGAGTCCCGTGTCGCGGATAAGAGCAGAATTGACCAAATATGTGCGTGTGCCATTGGCACTGGTATCCACTAGTAGTTACAATTATACAGTGGAAAAAGTAAAAACCAAGCACAAAGGGTTGAGTCAAAGCAGTTTCTTACTTCGATGCGTGAAGGAGTTCTGGCACACAATATTGCTACAACATAGAAACCGAGGTTGAGTAAATTCTGTAGTAGGAGTTAATTGATTCAACCGAGTTCTGCAGGAGATGGGATCACGGGCAAGAAATAGTTCCCAAAGGGAGAGTCGAATATTTTGAAATTTCCAGTGCAACAGTCTTGCTGTGCCTGCTTTACCGCTTGATTCTTAGCCTCTTGAATCCTCATTTGAGCCTCATTAGCCTGCATGTTGTTCACACATGGAAAATAATTGAATTCCTACGAATTGTTTTACATAGAAAACAAAAACCTTAACTGGAGGGGAAGTTATTGAACTATATATACATGGTAAACAGGTAAAGTAGAAAATTAGGCTTAAACAAAGTTTCTCCATGGAAATTGATTCCTTGGAATATTCACCGCAAAAGTGAAAATTATTGCAACAAACACACCCTAAGGGACATAGTTTAGAATAGTGTTGCCTAATTCGTGCCGCTCTCCCCCACACCAAAAAACAAAAAATCAATTGTAAATTTTGCGTGCCAATCGAAAATGAGGTGCATTAGCGACCAGAAACGCCAACTGTAGTGACCCCCCATTTTGAGTGGTAGAGATGGACGAAAGGGCGCCGACTTTTACATATACAAACATATATAAATACATTATCAGATTATATCATGGATTCCACTTTATTATATAGATATCTCTTTAGCAGAAATGATAAATAGCTTGTATGCAATTCAAAACAGCACTCCGACTAAGCCTACCCCCACCGCACAGCGTATTGGCTTAGGTACTGTACCTTGTACGTGTACCAAAATGGTCCCACCAAATAGGTACATTGGTTTAGAAAACAAATGGTCTAAATGACAAAAGAAGAATCAAACATAGAAGAAAATGCATACCATTTGTCTATTCATTAATGGCAGAGCTGTGTCTTTCTTTGCAGCTGGTGAAGAGGCAGGCCTGCAATGTCGAGTCATTTGCTAACATTTAAAAAAAAAATCAAAAATCGAAGATCAACTGGTAAACAAAATTCTTTTGCCGTTTCTTCTACTTCTATTTTACTACGAAATTGGATTACACCCTATTCTTTTTATAACATTTGACAACGTCCCCTGCCCCCTTGAATGAATGTATCTCAAAGGACTATGTAAATACAGGGGCAATGTCAATTTTATTGCGTAATCCCTTTGCTAACCCATACTTCTACGTAATCCTCTGAGACACGCATGCAGGAAAGTCTAAGATTATCAAAATAGAGGTGAGGCTAATTTTGGCAATAAAGTAGGGCTGATGTAAAGTGCACAAGCATAGAAAATCAAAAACCAAATTTGTTGATGTACTAGAGGAATAAAGGATATGTATACACACACATATATATACAACTTTTTCCAATTGATATTATGATATACACACATATATATACATACAACTTATGAGACTACCTCACACACAAAAGGGAAAATTAGTTCATATGCAGTCATGGACATCACAACCAATTTTCAAGCTAAAAGGATTACGAATTGAATTGGCATCACAAGAACGAATGACTGCAAGCATTAATTCTACACTTGAATGAGCACATAAGCCCTATAGATTAACATCCAAAGAATTGACCGAAAGTGCATAATCTCATTAATAATCAAATGGGTTTTTTTTGACTTTGCAACCTGTTCTTAAATGTAAAACTAGACTATTTCGTAACAATTAGAATTTACCAGGGGCTAAACCAGGATTGATATTGGAGGGGGGGCAAAAGTTCAATTATTTTTTCTTACTAATAGTTAGAACTAGACTGGAGCGCGTGCATACACATTATTTGTTTTTTTGTCTTTGTTACCACCAAATGATGGAAAAATATACCAGAATATTTTTCTTACTTCTAAATGTTCTTTAGTATGAAAACAATAAGAGAATCAATGACAAAAATTACGAAGTCTAAACTCGTAAAATGTTACATAACTCCAAAATCTTACATAAAGAACTCAGAAAAAATTATAAAAAGGGGCCATAATGTAAAATTCAAGCAATAACTAATAAAAATACAATACGCATATAAGGGATGTCAAAATCAACAGAGTATGTAAAAAAATAAAATTAGATATTATATGTAATTATTTTTCTCCACGTGCAAGGAGTAAGTCTAATATTTATGAAAACAGTAGCCAAGTATAATTTTGCATTTAGAAGAGGGGGCAAAGTCAAAAAAGCCTTAATCAAAAGTTCAAAACCATATCATAACTTGCAAATTGCTTCAATACACTAAGGGTGTGTTTGGCAACTCCAATTATATGCCATGAAATTGGAATCGGGGCATGATTTTAGAATTCTATCGTTTGGATGGACAAAAAAGTCATGGTTTTAGAATTCCGGTAGAATTTCAAAACCATCAATTCTAAAGGATTGGATTCTATATGGAGAGTAGAGTTTTCCAATTCCAATTCTCATTGAAATCTAAAAAACTCACCATCCATTGCCACCACCTATCACCATCAATTACCACCACCCATTCCACGCCCCCCCAACCCCCCGGGCACCCCATACCCTAGTAGCCCCCAACCCACCCCAAGCCCTTTATATACACATATTATATCTACAGTGTACATATATAAATATATAATACATAATACACATGTTATACGTATTATACGACAATAATATATACATATGTATATAATATAAAGCAGGGCACACAAACAGTGGAGGTAACCGCCGGTATCTGGCTTCTAAGGCCGAATCCAACATCTTTTCTTTTCTATAGAATTGGCTTATCTACAGTGTACATATATAATGCATGATACACATGTTATACATATTATACACCACAGTATTATAAAATATAAAAAATATAATATGTAAAATATAATTATGTACGGTATATACAATGAATGTATATACATATATAAATTAAAAAGGGTACCACCGCCTAATGCCGCCACCTACTATCAGAACTCCGGCGACCACGACAGATCTCTGGCGGTGGTAGCGGAGCTTCTTTAAACCAATTGTCTCTTTAGAATTCAAGAGAATTATACCTATTAGCCAAACAAACTCATTTGGAATTCCAAATAAAAACTACATACACAATTCTAAGAATTAGAATTCTTATAGAATTCCAAAAGTATGCAACCAAACGCACCCTAAAATAACTTGCATACGATTATTTGAGAACATATTTCCCTCAAAATTAAAGAACTTCTTTTCCAATTCTTAATAAAACGAAAAGTTCTCAGTTGAACTACGAATCAAAATCAAAGACAAGAAGAAGAATCAAGTTCTTAAGCACACAAATTTAATACACAAAAATAACATGATTTTGTCCACAATTGAAAACAGCAGCTAATAAGCAGAAAAAAATAAATTAAATTCCATAAAACTGTGAATGAAAATTAAGAGAGAAATTAACAAGATTTGATGATTGTGAAAGAGTTGAATTTTCCAGTTTACCTGCGTAATGGTGCGAGTTTTCTCCTCTTGAATTCAGGTTCAGGTCCCATTTTTTGAATTTTTGAGAAGATAGTTTCTCTCCGAATTATCTCATTAGAGCCCTACATATGAAAAGCCCTAGGTTTTATTATATGGGTCATTGCTATTGAGGCCAAGGCCCATTTATATAATTTATTTTGGCGCATTGGCCCATTTATATATTTTATTTTGTTTTGTTTTATTTCGTTGTCTAAATTTAAATTTGAAAAAACTCGTTTGTTTTCTAAATGCCATATATCTAAATATTTGTTTTTTATTTGAACATATCACATCTGAATGCTGAATGGATGTTATTTAGACAATTTTACCCTTATTTTTCTTATTTTATAAAAATAACTATATCTTAAAATTTACTTTTAAGTATAGTTTTTCAAAATTTCTTATCAATTCGATTTGTATACGGTTTACTATTTTTAAAATTTTACAAAAAAAATATAATCTTTGTTTTTTTATTCAATTCTTAAAGCTTTCTAAAATATAACATATATATATATATTCTTTTTACTTGAATGAAATCTTAAAAATTGGTGAACCAAATACAAATTTTGTTAAAAAAAAACACCTAAAATATTTTTTAAAAACCCAACAAAAAAACACCGAAGTGTTCAGATTTAAATTTTTAATTCCTCCAAACAAAACTTAAACATCTAAATCCATTAAAACTTCAGAGTTACAAACAGATAGCCAAGTCTATCAATACTACTGCTGTACAAGTTCGAACACCGGTGAAATACCAAAGTAAAATAGTCTCGTACTAACCGAACTAACCTATTAACTAGGGCCTATTTGTACGGTTCTGGACCCATTTGTATGGGGTTTAAGTATGTTTTAAGTGGACTTTAGTCTTTAGCTTATTTCATTGACTCCAAGATTTTTTTTTTCTTTCTTTTAATGTTAAAGACATGTCTAGTATATATCAATGTAAAAGTATGTTAGTAGTTTTGTATAAAATGGTCGTGTTTTAATAGTTGGATAAAACAAATTTTGAATATAAATTTAATTTACATTATTACGTCAATTTTCTCTCTACTCAATTTCTTTTTATAGGACTTTAATTGTAATGTAATAAATGCTAATACACTAGAGTTTATGTCAAGACTCAGAAAATAAAATTTATTGAGACTATAGATAAGGCCCGAAAAAAAAAATTAAAAAAATAAATAAATCGGACGAATTGCATCTCGAAGACTCCAACTACCAAAATTATTAAACCAATGATATAGTAGTTGGCCAACACTTCTGCAAAATCAGTTGAAAAGTCAGTTTTGGAGTCAGCCAAATGTTCAGCAATAATAGAAGACAATGTCAGTGAAAAACACCGGTAGCCTAGAGGATAGAAAATTTTGAAAGCCATCTTTATTGCATTTTTTGATTCGAGAATTCGTCTTTACGGTCCGTTTGACTCAACTTTTGTATATTTTGATTAATTTTTATTTAAAAAAGGTGTTAATTATTAATCATTTGAAATTTTGTACTTGTTAGAACTTGATCTAAGAAGCTCTTAGTTGAACTCTGTATTCTAACCCAATAATGACTAGCTATTGATTTACTCTTAGTGGTTGAATGCCATCTTTATGCATTAAAATTTAGTCTATTGAATTGTCAGAAAAAAAATAGAGTGAAGTTGGAGAACAAGTGAACATAACTAAACCTTGGGGACAAAAATGTAATTTAGTAAACTAATCAGTTGTGCCTCAAATCTCAAAGGAATTTGATTAAACTTAACAACCAAATTTTCAGACCTTCATTATATTTCCATTTTTCCTAATTTGAAGTCCATTTTTTTTGTGAGCATGTGAGTTGTCCCCAATTCCCCAATTCAAGTTCAAATATCACCAACCGAAAATGTAACATATCTTGTCTCCCAATATAATAAAGCAAGTATGGTCAGGGGCGAGAAGAGGGACTCAGACCTAGTCAGGGGAAGCTCCCACTTGGATTTGAATTATTTTCATAAGAGGTGTGATATTATATATTTTTATAGGGATCTTTTTTTTTGGTCTTTACCGAGCAGTGTCTAAGTCCGGGCCAGCTTACGCGCACCTCGACCTTGACTAATCTGCTCCGCTCCGGGAGCTTGCACAAGACGGTAAAGAGCGTGGCCCAAGTGAGTTTTCTGCAAGCGCCGAGAATCGATCCGGCTACCAACCGGTCGACCAAGGACTTGCGGCCTAGTGAGCTACCACTAGGCCAACCCCCGGGTTTCTTTTATAGGGATCTTTATTTGAACTTTTAAATTATGATGTTTGGTTCGTAAGATATTCAAAACTTTAGGATCTAACCAGTAATTATTATTTAAACATTGAAAAGAAAACGAGTTATTTGAGATTTGCCCTCATAAATTATATTATAAAGAAATTGATATTGATCCCCAAACGTTCACATATTATAAGTTTGACCTCTCGTATTGCATGGTTTCTATTGACCAGTTTTAACATTTAAACAAATAATTAGAATGTCTAAACTACTCTCTTATTTTAAATTCAAAAACATATATATATAGTCATATTATATTCCCAAAATATATCATATCTTCTCTCATCCAACTTTATTTCTCTCTGAGTTGAGTTCACTATGAATTTATTTAGGATGCATGCATTATTCTCTATTTGGAATGTTTTCTATTATAAAATTTTACACATAAATTGGTATTTATTTATTTTTGCCAAAACACTTGAATTGGTAAAATATTTTGTTTTGCTCTTACACTTTAATATGAATAATACATTTGAACTAGTGACTAAAATTGAACTTGATTATTGAATCAAATTTATTAATTATAACAGCCAAAAAGTAGGTTTTATATCTCATAACAATTGCATAGAAATATATGTATTTTTTGAGACATCTTATTAGTTATTTGAGAAAAAATGATAAGCTTTTTGGAGAAAAAATATGTATAAAATTATATGAAAATATTTGAATTTGACGAAAAAACCTCTTCATATTAAGGAAGACATATTCAAAAATATTGAAAATTAAATGAAGATGACTTTCAGCATTTTTCATAAGAAGGCTCAAAGAGGATTTTTGTAATTTGTGTTTTTTTCACCATCTCTTTATGCACTAAATGTTTAATATTTTATGTAATTTTTTGCCTAGTTGTCATTACTTATAATTTGAAATATTTATTTATTATTAATCAAGCCTCACTAAGTTGAAATTTTGCCTTTGCTGTTAAGTGTGGTCAAAAAGGGCAATAAACAAAATTAATGTTCATTCTCTTATACTTTCCATCCCCCTTTTTACTGGGATGTAATTAGTGTTGAGAAAGGTTGGCTCAAATCATTGATACCACATGGAAAAATTGTATAACTTAATATGGATATATAAGTTGGGTAGTGTCACCATATAGTAACGAGACCTTTTAAAATAAAAACCCCGCACTTGTGGCCCAAATTTGTTTAAGTTGGGAACACCATGGCACACATCAAACTCCCAACCGGACTTGCATAAGGAACTTAAGTCATATACTCTAACCCTACCTCGGAGTTAGGAGCCATCGTTACTGAGATTTTGAAGTGTGGTGCTAACGGGACACTCACCGACTTTGAATTTTTCATCCTAAATAGAGCAACAACTTTCTTAAGATTTTGCCTTTGTCTAAGATATAATTATCTTCTCTTCTTATCTCGTACAATTTTTATCCCCAAAAATTTTCGCGCTCCACCCAAATCTTTCATCTCAAACTCCTTACTTAACTGAGCTTTCAATACATCAATCAACACTAAGCTCTGAAAAAAAATGAGCATATCGTCAACGTATAGAAGTAAATAAATAAAATTTCCAGATTCGAGCCTTTTGAAGTAAATATAATGATTAAATTCGCTTTGAGTAAACTTTTGCGTGATTATAAACGTGTCAAACCTCTTATACCATTGACATAGCATTGATGCAGGGATTTCTTCAATTCATACGACGACTTTCAAAGTTTGCACAAACTATTTTTCTTACCAACAACTTTAAATCCCTCCACCTGAAAGATATATATCTCTTCTAGGTCCCTATGCAAGAATGCAATTTTAAAATCAAATTGTTCAAGTTCGAGATCAAATTCGCTAACATAGCCAACAATGACCGAATCAAAGTGTGCTTCATAACTGGAGAGAACACTTTATTATAATCCACCCCTTCTTATTGCGCATAACCCTTGCCTACCAACCATACCTTGAAAAAAACACTAGACCGTAGAGCCCTGTCTTTCTTAGTGAAAACTCACTTGCACCCAATAGGTTTCTTTCCATTTGATAAATCATATAGTTCTCAAGTTTAGTTTTTTCAGAGAGATATTCTTACTAGAATCCATAACATCCCGATACAAACTCGGCTCATCTCTGTAACCTACTAATACGTACTCCACCATGTCTTTATACCCATATCAAAACGATGCATGTAGAGCCCTAGGCTCCCTTCCACTAGCCAAATATGGTATTGCTTGTTGTTGACCCGATTCTGCTACCGAAATCTCCGACCCCTCGTCGGGAGTAATTTCACCTTCGTTGGACTCCTCCACTGACTCTGTAATTTAAGTATTAACTGGAGTAGCCACTTCTATTTCCACCACTATCTCGCTCGCCTTGTTCTCCTATTCAACCAGGATCAGAGAACTACCATTTGCAGACAAAACGCCTTGAGCATAGACGCCTTATTAAACATCACATCTCTATTAATCACAATCTTCTTGCTTTGAATACACCAAAATTTGTAACCTTTGACCTCATCTTAAAAGCTTAAGAATATTTTCTTACAAATCATATCACGAATATGATAATAAGCCGAACAGCCAAAAATGTGAATGCTGTTGTAACAAGCATGAGTTCTAGTCCACCCTCTATAGGTATTTTGTATTTCATTCTTGAGCATGGCAAACGATTAATCAAAAACGTAGCGTATGATAGGGCTTCAACCCAAAATCGCTTATCCAAATTGGTGTTGAAAAATATACACCGCACATTTTTAAAGAGTTTACAATTCATCTTCTCCGCTATTCCGTTATGTTGAGGTATACCCTTGACCGTGAAATGACGAATGATACATTCCTGTTAGTAGAAATCCTTAAAAGGATCACAAGTGTACTCTCCACCGTTGTTTAATCTGAGCACTTTAACTTTTTTACTAATTTGGTTCTCAACACATTAAAGACCTAGTCCTTATGCTTCATGATATAGATTCAAGTTCTCCTTGAGTAATCATCAACAAAAGTCCCAAAGTAATGATTTCTACTAAAGACTTAAGTCTTTGTCGGCACCCGAATGTCCATGTGCACATAATCATGTGCTCTTTTTGTGCAATGTACTGATATCCAAAACTTTGCCTGAGTCTGTTTTTCAAGCACATAATGCTCACAAAACTTTGGTTTGCAGTACTTTGCACCCTCAAGTAGCATTTACTTACTCAACACCGTCATATCATTCTCTCCAGCATGACCCAACCTCATATGCCATAATCTCGTCGTATCAGTCTCTTCAGTCGTAACAGAAGAAAACCCAGTCACTGTGCATCCTTGAAGAAAATAGAGATTATCCTAATTTTTTTTCTCGCATCACAACTATAGCCCTAGAGAGAACTTTCAAATTTTTACCCTCGAGTATTACACGATACCCATTGGAATCAAGAGCTCCCAAAAAGATTAAATTATTCTTCAGATTGGGAACATACTGGAGGTCACCAAGAGTATGTACCACACCACCCTGTCGTGCATCTGTAGCCAAATCGTACCAATTTAAATCGATTTACACATATGGTCGTTACCCATCAGAACCTTATTCCCGTCAACCACGGTAAAGGTATGGAACAATTCTCGATTTGGGCACATATGATATGAGCACCAGCTATCCAAAATTCACTCACTCAAAGAGCTAACCCATGGAGTCATAACCAATAAACTCTCAAAGTCATCCTATTTCGGTGCGATTAATGCTTTTGCGTTCTCCACCGTATCTTTATTCTCTTTGTTGAGCTAGAAAGTCTTAATCTTATTTTGATAATAATAATAACATTAATCTTATGTAATTTAACTAAGTTGATGTTTTAAGTAATAGCTACAACTATTTAATCATACGTGGACAAAACCGTCAAGCTGGAACCAAGATCATTCTTCTACAAAGTTTATAAATCTCTTTTGTCTTATATCTCACACATCAACTTGATCAAAGCTTATTCGTCATTACAAATCAATGAGGATCAAAGACTAAAGCAAAAGAAGAATTGGAGAAACTTCCTAAAGTAATCAAATACTTGTTTATTTAATATTTAAGTGAGTACTTTAGAATATGTGTAAAGTTTTTTATTTGATCATCATTATAGCTCATATATTGTTTTACCATTATGAGATTGATTAAATCAAAGTTTGAATCAAGATTCCTTCAAAAACTTCATTCTAGTTAAAAAAAATGGTTTTCAAATAAATTCATATTAATTTCAAATGATCATATTTTAAGTTTACTCGAAAATAAGAGTCTTAGAAACTTATTTTTAAGGTCTCCAAATAATTAGAATTAATTTTGGAACTAAAATGTAAAAGTGCAAAAATTGAGATTTTTGGCCTTTTGGCCTGATGGACAGCAGGGTCTATCAGTCGACTGATGGCTTGTGCTTAGTCTATCAGTCGACTAATAGCCTAGAATATAACCGTTGGATTTATGATTTTTTTACCATTTTTGGTACCAAACTTCTACCAAACCTCACAAACGGCTATATCTTCTT
The DNA here is from genome assembly GCA_021464415.1 of Lonicera japonica. NCBI lineage: Eukaryota > Viridiplantae > Streptophyta > Magnoliopsida > Dipsacales > Caprifoliaceae > Lonicera > Lonicera japonica. Next base: position 36,553,567 of record CM038466.1, on the reverse strand, counting down.
TGGGACTATATATACACTATCTAAGACACATTTTTGGATGCTTGAACACTTATACAAACTCATATTTCATTTATCTTCATTATTAAAATATTCAAGCTTTAGAATTGATCGTAATTATTCATCTTTGAGTTATCCATTTGATTAATCAAGATAACTCTAGTGTGAGCTTCAAATTGTATCTATTACACACTTGAGAGATTTATTATTAATTGGTGTGAATCACCAAACAATTAGTATTCATTTGTGAGAGGTAAATTTCATAGGATAACAAGAATGTTAATTCTTGTTTAGTGATTGTGAGGGGTAAATCTCACAAGTTAGCAAAAGAGTATCTTGTGAAAGTATTGTGCTAAAGCAATACTTGTAGAGTGTGTGAGAATGATACACTTGTAGACGCCCCCTTCAAAGGTGTTTTATTCATTACCTTGTCACCCCCTTCTAATATATCAGCAGTAGACATATTTAACTATCACACAATTATCCCAACGTGTTTAAGGTGCTAAGGCTTTTTCTAGTGGTGACTCAAGTTCCTTATGTAAGTGCGATTGGGAGTTTGATGTATGCCATGGTATGTACTCGATCGGATATTGCTCAAGCCGTAAGCATTGTTAGCAGGTATATGGCGAACCCTGAAAAATCGCATTAGCAAGCCATTAAGTGGGTTTTACAATATCTACTGGGTATGATGGACAAGGGGTTGATATTTGAAAAATCTAGAACGTCAACTATTGAGCGTTTTCTGCATTCGGACTATGTCGGCGACCTAGACAAGCGAAGATTGACTAGGGGTTATGTGTTTACATTGGGTAGTGGTCCGTTGAGTTAGAGGTCGATGATTCAAAGTGTCGTAGCATTGTCTACCACGGAGACAAAATGTATTGCAATAACGGAGGCGGTTAAGAAGGCCATTTAGCTCTGTGTTTTAATTAGTGATCTCGGTTTGAAGCAGAAAAAAGTAGTGTTGTACTGTGACAGTCAATACAATTCAATTGGCGAAGAATCAAGTTCATTATGAAAGAACTAAGTATATTGATGTTTGATATCACTTCAAAGGAAAAATTATTGAAAACGGTGTTGTAAATATGGTTAAGAGGGGCACCAAGGATAATTCGAAAAATATGTTAACAAAGGTTGTCCTATTGGCCAAGTTTGAGCATTGTTCGACATTAGTCAATGTCATTCAGTCTTGATGCCCGTCGGGGGCTGGTGGTCTTAAGGAACGGGTATGGGTGATATGGTCTTATTTGATAAATTGATCATGATAAAGTGTATTGGAGTTTTGTGGAACATTGTCAATTTGAAGAATTGAATATTTGACTCTGTATAGGAATCTTATTCTTATTTGGTTTTATATTATCTAATTCTTAATTAGCTTTGTATTGTCCAATTTCTAGTTGGATTTGTATTATCCAATTTCTAGTTGATTTTGGCTTTGTGCAATCCTAGACCCATAGGATTTATACCATATAAATAAAACCATTGTCATAGATTTTATTTGTGGGTTGTATTAATTGTATTGTTTACTAGTTAGATTAGAGAATATATTTGAGAGATGATATTGAGAGCTCTAATTGGCAGCTGGGGTTTGCTTTGCACGTTGTACTCGAAATTGATCTTCATTAATAATAGCTATCACCCGGTGGATTAGTGGATGTTTTGCCGATACAACCTAATTGCTTGCTTGGTTTTTTTATTCCTTAATATCTTGTTTTTCGTATTGCTTGAATATTAGTGCCGTTTTTTTTTTTTAATTATTATACGCATAATTGTCTGATCAATCTCACACTATTAAAACTTGTTCTAACAATATCTTAACACAACAATTAAGACATGCAGAGCAAGGTTTAGTCTCATCCAATCAAAAAGTTAAAGTATTTATTATACAATAATTAAAAAAAATCAGTATGATCGTGTATACTTCAGTTCATTTATTTGTCTAATATTAGGTATGCCACCCACACCCTATCGCTAGAAGATCTAGCCTCTGGTCAACTAGATTTATAACCCAGCCCCAAAACTTTTTATTTAATGTTATAATATATTAAGTTTTTATTTCTACTTCAATCATGTTTAACTAAATATTTGCATTAATTAGTTCACCCCTCAAAAAAAATTTAGGTTGACTCTAGTCAACCAACACAAAGAAGTTGGAGAGTGTTGTAATTAATGGTCATCATTGGTGACAGAGAAGAGAAAAGAGTTCAAAGGAAAACCCACAAATTAATTTACTGGCTCTCACTGTTAAAACGTTCATATATAGAGAGATGTTAATTATTTGGTTTCTCATTTTACCCTTCTAGTGCAATCCATTGGCTTTAGTTGTATAACTGGCACTATAAATTGTTTCATGAAAAGACATGTTGAACACTTCTTAGTACTCCTCACCAACAACAAACAAAAATCATCACCAGTGACTTTTTGTTATGGAATGTGTACCACAAGGGAATAACTAGTGTATGTTTCACCACCAAGCGTTGTAAGTTGTTTTTTTCGCTTAATGCTTTGAATCGATTTTTTTTTAAGATTTGGTGGTAAATTTAACGTCGTCTGTATAGTTACAAGAGAAATTATCTTTTCTTCAACTTATAGAATTTGTCTTTAAAGTGATAAGAATCACTTCAAAAATAAAGTATTTAATCTGAATCATCAGCCACCTAAATTTTAAGCTTAAGAAATTTTGTATTTTCTACTCAATCATGTTTTTTGTAACTAATGGAACTTTATGATAGCTGAATGTTAAGTTATCACAAGGGAATAACTAGTGTTTCACCCCCGAGCATTTTGGTGTAGTGGTAAGGGATGTCATTTTCCTTGCTCAATATTTGAGTTCGAGACTTATTCAAAGCCTTGCCTTTTATAAGTGAGGTTATTTCTTGTTGGGCTTCCGCCGAGTTACTTCTAAAGTAACGAGAATCACTTTAGAAATAAAAGTATGCAATGAAGTATGCAATTTGAACTATCAATTTTAAATTGAGCAGTTCAGATTGGTATCTATCCGCACCTAAATTTCAAGTATAAGAAAATCATATATTTTTTATTCACTCCTGTTTTTTTAACCAGATTTGTTTCTATCAACCACCTAAACTTAAAGCAAGAGTTTTTTTTTGTACTCAATTGACAAGCTATGTCTCGTCTTAATAGGGATTTTAGGAGACGTGATTTCAAATGCTCTAACCATGAGGTTTTTTCTTGATTCGTTTTTAATATCATTTTTTTTTCCATTTTATATATAAAAGATGTATTCTTGTAAAGGTAAAATATGCAATTTATAATATCAATATTATATTTAAAAGTTCAAATTAACTTTTATATAATATAATTCTCACAAGAGAAACTAAAAATAATAAATATGAAACGTTCAATTTAAAATTAATAATTCATATCGCAGAATTTAATTTTAAAGTGATTCTATATATTTGAAAAAGTTGAATCCAGTGCTAGACAGCCGCCTAAAATTATTGATTAAGAAAATTTTATCTTTTTTACCCTCTGCTGTTTTTTTAACCGATGAAACTTTATTATAATAAGTTCCAATCACCATTTCTAAAATTGACAAGCCATGTCTTGTCTTCACGAATTACAAGGACAATCTGACAATCTTTTAAACCTCCTTCGATTTATAGATTTTAGTATTAAAAAAAAAATTTGTTTTTTTTTTTTTTTTAAACATAAATTTCAGAAACACTTTCTTGAGAGAGGAAAAAGTACGGGGTAAAACCATTCTTCTCAAAATACATAAGATTGATTTTTTCATGTGATTTCCAAGCATTTATTACAAAAAATTTAGACAATAATACTTTTATCTAAATACTTTTCATGCTTTACCATACACAAGAAATGAAATTTGACAGAAAATTTAGTTTTTCACCTCCATGAAAAAAATAAGGGAGTTGATTTCCCTTCCGTGAACCAAACGAGACCTTAAAATAATAGCATTGTGAAAATAATTTTTATTAATGCAAAAGTAAATAGTATATTACATGGTTATACAACATTTGTTCAATATTTTATATTATTTTAGCATTAATAAAAATTACTTTGACAATAAAAATACACTTCTTTTACTTTAATTTGCGAATTTTTTTTATTGATTTGTTCTTAATATCTTTTTTCTTTTCTTTTTTCCAATTTTATAATTCAATGGGATTGTTAACTAAAACTTTTATTTTGATACACATGATATGAGTACCTGGCAAAGGTTCAGTTCGGATCGGTCTTGTGTCTTGTCTTAATGAATGCGAATAAGTTTTGGCTCCACCCAAATACAACCAGCCAAGCTATCGGGTGATATTTTTAGAATTTGTATACGATTATGCGTTATCGAGTGACCCGACACGCCCGTTTCTACCAGTTAAAAAGATAAACTTGTTAAAAAATAAATTAATTAAAAAATTCTAGAGAGATTACGAGTGTTAATGATGTCAACACAACGAAGAATGTATCATTTTTTTTATAACCTACTTTAACGCTACTGCTATCTCTTGGTCTCCTCTATAACTAACATTTTTGGAATATAAAACCTTGAAGAGGATTATTGAAACTAAGATTTTGTAATTTAATTTTTTTTATGTAAGACAAGTCCTCCATTAAAACTATTAATATACTAATGTCTTTAATTATTATTTTCTATATATATATTATTTCGATTTACTCGTCATTTGACTACTTCAAAAATTCTAGAAACTTCTAAGGCTCGGCCTCCCCTAATTTGAATTCATGCCTAGTCACGTGGATGCATTAGGGCATGTGTTGGAGAGTAAATAATTTTTTACCGGCTTTATTTATGAGATAATTATAGTGAAAGTATTAATAAATTTGTATATTTTAAAAATATATATAATTTATTAATGTGTCTGATAAAAATATCGGATAAATAAAAATGGTGAATATAGAATGTACGACTACGATGTTCCTTTTAAAATCACGTCGTTCCAAAAAGTTATGCATGTTCGTGCTGTCATTTTCTTTGAAAATTTTGAGCTTTTCACTTCCTTACTTTTATGTTTCTTTGCCCTTTTTCTTCTTTAGAATCTGATTCCACATTTTCTACTTATGTTTAAAGTTGGGCACCAGTTCTTGCTTGTTACTTTCTTATTTAATCACTTTATTACTTAAACATGCAATAATATCTCTATTTAATTTTATAATATTTTTTCCGTCTTAATTAAATTAATAACTTTTTTTGTAACGTATATGTGTGCAAAATGTATCTCGTGCATGTCCATGATAACAAAGTCTAGGTTTATTGAGAAAAAATGAATAATAAGGGCTTATTTTCTTTCGTACCTTAGACTATACACAGGGGCGGAGCCACGTGGCCCCACCTGGATTTTTTGAAAATTTTTAGAGAGTATAGGAGTCTAAGTGTGGGAAGGAAAAGTTGAAGGGCCATTGTGTGATTAGTTGAGAAGTTTAGGGTCAGGGGATATAATTTCTGCTAAGCGGGCTGTGGTTTGTGCGCGATGGGTTTTGTGCAATTAGCAGTGTAAGTTCAGGGTTTAAGTTTGTAATATATTAAGTTTTCACTTTTCTTCTTTTTCTTATTGATCCAGCCATTTTTTACTACCTTTTTTTTTCTTTGAATACGGTTTCCATTTTTTTTTGGATTATATATCAAAAGATATTTCAAAATATATAATTAATTTTAGTATATCGTTTCTAACTTTTCCGAAATATCGAAACAGAATGGAGAAGTATTTTAGTAAAAAATTGGTCTGTAAAGATAATTATTAAATTTGATTTGACTTAAATTTTTTTTGGTCCCCCCTGAAAATGATTCCTGGCTCCGCCACTGACTATACATGATTCGATCATTTATTATGCTTGAGCTACTATGGTGCCTATTGCTCGATCTCTGATGGGAGTACATGTTCTCATCATCTTTTTGTAAAATCAAGTTGGAACGGCTACTTTGGGTCTTGCTTCCACTGAGGGCTTTCTAACATGGGCTCAACCTCGAGCTCGCTTTTGAATTGTCAAGCTCTTTAATTTGTATGGAACTAAAAGAGTGATGAGGATCCCACTTGTTTATATGTTGCTTTCAGTGTTCCCTTATGCTACATATGCTTTGTTGTTTGAATTAGGTACCACCGTACCATGGTAGAGGGCTTTTAGATGCGTGATATACCACTTCAAAAGCTTCAACGAGGACAAATTGGTTTATGGACGCTAGTATGCGGAATATTGTATGCCTCAATTTTTGTTACGTGTTGCTAGGGCTCTTATTGCATCGGTCTTTGTCGATGTCGATAATTCGAGTTGATGTGTATATATGCCGTTTGTTGTTTCAAGCTCTCTTATCGCTTCTTTGGTGATGAGTAAGACATTGTTGGTGTTGGAGATGATCGAGTTGATCTTTGTAGCATTGGGCTTTTGTCTGGTTGGTAATTCGTGTTTTGCCTCTTGGAACTTTATCCCATTTTGAGTAAAATAGGCTTCTTTTTTATAGTCTTCGATTGGGTTATCAACATTTTCAGTACAAATATTGGATGCTCGAGTAAGATTTGTTGAATTGAGTTAAAAAGGAAGGGAGGAAGTAAGAGGATTCTCAGTGGCATGTTAAATTGGTAAATTTAACTATATATGGTAGAGAGTTACTAAACTTATAATACGTTTAAATTTTACTCATACTGATTAGATTTACTCGTTTCAGCCATACATGTGTCCTTTATTCGTACAAAAAATAAAAATAAGAAAACTATAAAAGTGTGTTGCATCTGTATGAGTCATTGATCACTCCTATGAAACCTGTTATTTTTTTTTAAAATTCATACGGGTTTGGCACACCCTTATGAAGTCTCTTTTTTTTTAAGCAAATATTTTATATGGGTTTGGCACACCCGTTTGACCATTTTTATTTTATATAGAAAGAAATTTATTCATAGTTAGCATGTTGTGAATGTGGGAACAATAACCAATTCCCAAATCCACCAATAAACCCGAGAAATCCCTTTCGGGAATTTCCACAAACACTTGGCGGGCGAAAACCGTCAAGCAATAGGATCGTTGATCAAACCAAGAATCACCAACACAAACTCAAGCAAATATAGATGGAAGATAAATAGCAATGACAATCAAGAGCAAAATAAAGCAAGAAAGAACACACCGTGTTTTTGTGGAACCCTTTGGGTCTTCCACCAAGAGGGAGCAACTTTTATTGATAACCAAGAACTTACAAGAATTCTCTCACAATAATCCTTACTCTAGATCAATGGAACAAACCTCCAAAGATCACCTCTCACCTTAGCTAAACCCTAGCTAAGCACAAGTCTTTCTCTCTTTCACTCTCACAAAGTAACTCTTTTGAAGTCTATACAAAATAGAAATAAGCCTTCCTATTTATACCAAGTGAAAAAACAAGACAAAAAGTTTTTACCCGCCCAGGTGCAAAACACATTTTGCACCCATTCTCGAGTACACTGACTTGGTGCAAAACATGTTTTGCACCTCCGCCGCCCAAGTGCAAAACACATTTTGCACCCATTCTCGAGTACACTGACTTGGTGCAAAACACTTTTTGCACCTCCGCCGAGTATTCTGTTTTGGTGCAAAAACTGATTTGCACCCAATCCGCATGTACTGTTTTGGTGCAAAAACTGATTTGCACCCAATCCGCATGCATTGTTTTGGTGCAAAAAATGTTTTGCACCATACCTGCTTGCATTGATTACAAGCCAAACACAACAATCTCCACCTTGGCGAGTAATCTCAAGCCAACCTCGATTGCTTCACCTCGGGATAAGAACCGTGCATCCCCTTAGAGATTATCCCGACACCTCCAAGGTCACACCCTCCTCCTTCAACATGAAGTGAGATTAAGAAGCTTTAGGCAATGCCTAAACTTCTCCGCGGTTACCGGTTTTGTGAGCATATCGGCCGCATTCTCATCCGTATTCACCTTTTCTAGGACGACTTCCCCGGAATTAACCCAATCCCGAACTCGGTGATACCGCACATCTATGTGCTTCGTGCGAGCATGATACACTTGATTCTTTGCCAAGTAAAGCGCACTTTGACTATCACACCGTAGCAAAATACTCTCATGCTTCAAACACAACTCGCTCACTAAGCCTTTCAACCATACCGCCTCCTTCGACGCCTCCGTGAGTGCCATATACTCTGCCTCTGTAGTAGACAAAGCGCTTGTTGCTTGTAACATAGATCTCCACGAAACCGGCCCACTTGCCAAAGTGAACACATAACCCGTGGTTGACCTTCTTTTATCAAGGTCCCCCGCATAATCGGAGTCTACAAATCCCGCAACATTCTCAGCCCCATCTTTTCGCTCAAACACTATTCCCAAGGACTTGGTACCCTGTAGATATCGAAGAACCCATTTAACCGCATTCCAATGCTTTTTACCCGGATTCGACATATACCTACTAACCATTCCAACCGCGTGAGCTAGATCCGGCCTTGTACACACCATGGCATACATTAGACAACCAACCGCGCAAGCATACGGTGTTGTCGACATCTCGGCACACTCATCAAGAGAGGAAGGACATTGCTTTGCGGACAAAGCAAAATGAGGAGCTAACGGAGTAGAAACCGGTTTCGCACTCGACATATTGAATTTCTCAATGACATGAGAAATACATTTCTTTTGCGAAAGCCACAACTTGCCAACCTTTCTATCTCTCCGAATCTCCATACCAAGGATCTTTTGTGCGGCCCCAAGATCCTTCATGTCAAATTCCCGGCCCAATTGCACCTTGAGCTCCTTCACCTTTGACATATCTCGACACGCTATAAGCATATCATCCACATAAAGCATCAACAAGATAAATGAGCCATCATCAAAGTTCCGAACATAGGCATAATGATCACCATCACACCGACGATAACCAATCCGCAACATAAATGAATCAAACCGTAGGTACCATTGCCTTGGCGACTGCTTTAGTCCATACAATGACTTCTTGAGCCGACAAACAAATTTTTCCTTACCTACTTCCTTGAACCCTTCCGGTTGCGCCATGTAAATCGTCTCCTTCAAATCACCATGAAGAAAAACCGTTTTTACATCCATTTGCTCAAGCTCCAAATCAAATTGAGCTACCATAGCAAGCAAAACCCGTATCGAAGTGTGTCTCACAACCGGGGAAAAAATCTCATCATAATCAACCCCTTCGCTACTAACCGTGCCTTGAATTTTGGTGCTTCATCTTTGTTGATTGCTTCTTTCTTCCTAAATACCCATTTAGAACCGATAATACTCCGGTCCTTAGGCCTAGGAACCAAATCCCAAACGGAATTTACTCGTAAAGCCTCCATCTCCTCTACCATAGCACCCATCCAACTATCCTTGTCTTCGACACTAATGGCTTCTTTATAACTAGTTGGATCACCCTCACTTGTAATAAGGGCATAGTTGACCTCGTCTTCCCAACCAAACCTTGAGGGTGGTTTGATTTTCCGTCGTGGTCTATCTCGTGCTATCGATGGTTCCGGCTCCACCTCACTCGGTCTTTCCTCGGATTCCTCCTCGTCTAGCTCCACCTCAACCACGTCGTCATTCGGTTGAATTTCATGAGAATCATCTCTACTACCGCTTGAAGATGCTCCACCACTTCCGGTAACTGACGGACTTGGAACTAGAATTGGAATCTTGACCGTATTAACCCCACCGTTATCATTGATCTCTTGGTATTCCCGTTCCTTAAGCATAGCCCCCTCATCAAATGTCACATCTCGGCTAAATAAAAGCTTTCTCGCTACCGGATCCCAAAGCTTGAACCCTTTCACCTCTCCCCCAAAACCGAGAAAGATACACCGGTGAGCCTTCGGGTCATTCTTTGATCTCTCGTCGCTAGGAATATGAGCATATACCGGGCACCCGAACACTCTTAACTTAGAGTAGTCCACTTCTCGCCCCGACCATACTTCTTCCGGACATTTTAAACCAAGATTCACATTCGGTGACCTATTGACCAAGTATACGGCATGATCAACACAAGCCGCCCAAAATGTTTTCGGCAAACCCGCATGAATCCTCATACTTCTCGCCCTATCCATAATGGTACGGTTCATTCTCTCCGCAACTCCATTTTGTTGTGGAGTTTTCTTCACGGTAAAGTGCCTTTTGATGCCGGCATTCTTGCAAAACTTCACGAATTCTCCATCCTTATACTCCCCTCCGTTGTCACTTCTCAAATACTTTACTTTCCGACCCGTTTGATTTTCCACCATAGCCTTCCACTCCTTGAATTTTCCGAAAACCTCGGATTTTTCCCTCAAGTAGTAGACCCAAACTCGACGTGAAAAATCATCAACAAAAGTCATAAAATATTTGAAACCGCCCAAAGAAACTACCTCTAAAGGGCCACACACATCGGAGTGAATATAATCAAGCATACCTCGGCTTTTGTGTTCCGCGGTATCAAATCGAACTCTAGTTTGCTTGCCCATCACACAATACTTGCAGAAATCGAGCTTGCACCCATGGACCCCCTTCAACAATTTCCGTCGATGAAGCTCCTCCATGCCCCGTTGGCTCATGTGGCCAAGCCTCATGTGACATAATAAAAGCTCATCCCTTTCCGCTTCCGTGGAAACCGCTGCTCCACCAACTACCGTGGTTCCTTTCAACCTATAAAGGTTGTTCGATGACTTTGTGCCGCGCAAAATCACCATTGATCCCTTCTTCACTTTCATAGCCCCGTCTTCGGCATGAATCACACACCCTTTTGAGTCGAGCGTGCCTAAGGAGATCAAATTTTTCTTGAGAGCGGGTACGTGTCTAACATCACTTAGCGTGCGGGTCACGCCATCCCACATCTTTATTTTCACCGTGCCAATACCAACAACTTTGCATGTAGCATCGTTGCCCATGAAGATTTCTCCTGCATTGCATTCCGTGTAGTCAACGAACCAATTACGATTCGGGCACATGTGATAGGAGCATCCGGAATCAAGAATCCACCCACTACTTTGATCCGCTAAAAAACAAGTAAGAATATCGGTGTTAACCTCTTGGTCCACCTCTTGGGTCGCAACTCCCGCAACCTCCCTTGGCGCGTCCGCCTTCTTACCTTTTAGCTCCGGGCAATTCTTCTTGATGTGGCCTACCTTGTGACACTTAAAACACTCCCAATTACTTCGATCTCGTGATTGAGACCGACCCGTGCCTCTATTCTTGGCACCCCGTGACCTTGACCGCCCACTTCGTTCACCACCACCACTCTTGGCAACCAAGCCCTCACTTGATGAAGAACTTGCCCCGCTACCTCCCTTTTTCATGGCCACGTGCGATTGGAGGTCCTTGACAACCTCATTAAACTTGAGCGTTGTCTTGCCAAATATCAATGTGGTAACAAAGTGATCATAGGAGTCCGGCAATGAAGCAAGCAACAATAAGGCGCGGTCCTCCTCATCAAATACAACATCAATTCTCTCAAGGTCATGCACTATTGCCTTGAAGACATTGATGTGCTTGTTCAAATCTTGCCCCTCCTTCATTTCCAACTTGAAAAGTTGCTTCTTGAGGTTCAACTTGTTGGACATAGACTTCCCTATGTACATCTCCTCCATTCTAGTCCACATATCCTTTGCATTCTTCTCCGACATCAAGTTTCTCAACACTTCGTCGGTCACATGCATCTCTATAGCGGACATAGCTTTCTTATCAATCTCATTCCATTGGTCTTCGGACATATCTTGCGGCTTTTTCTCAAGTCCAAGCAATGCAACTTGCAAATTCGATTGGACGAGTACCCCCCGCATCCGCCTTTGCCAAATACCGAAATTGATAACCTCGTCATAAGGCTTTATCTTAACCTCCATAGTGCTCCCAACACCTACAATGGTAGAAGAACTAGCTTGTGTTGCAACAACTCCGGTTTGAGTCCCTTCGGCCATTTATCGAACACTTGGCGCACAAACCTTGCACCCAATAGCCAAACCTTGATACCAAACACTAGGCACCAACCAAATCCTCTGATACCACTTGTTGTGAATGTGGGAACAATAACCAATTCCCAAATCCACCAATAAACCCGAGAAATCCCTTTCGGGAATTTCCACAAACACTTGGCGGGCGAAAACCGTCAAGCAATAGGATCGTTGATCAAACCAAGAATCACCAACACAAACTCAAGCAAATATAGATGGAAGATAAATAGCAATGACAATCAAGAGCAAAATAAAGCAAGAAAGAACACACCGTGTTTTTGTGGAACCCTTTGGGTCTTCCACCAAGAGGGAGCAACTTTTATTGATAACCAAGAACTTACAAGAATTCTCTCACAATAATCCTTACTCTAGATCAATGGAACAAACCTCCAAAGATCACCTCTCACCTTAGCTAAACCCTAGCTAAGCACAAGTCTTTCTCTCTTTCACTCTCACAAAGTAACTCTTTTGAAGTCTATACAAAATAGAAATAAGCCTTCCTATTTATACCAAGTGAAAAAACAAGACAAAAAGTTTTTACCCGCCCAGGTGCAAAACACATTTTGCACCCATTCTCGAGTACACTGACTTGGTGCAAAACATGTTTTGCACCTCCGCCGCCCAAGTGCAAAACACATTTTGCACCCATTCTTGAGTACACTGACTTGGTGCAAAACACTTTTTGCACCTCCGCCGAGTATTCTGTTTTGGTGCAAAAACTGATTTGCACCCAATCCACATGCACTGTTTTGGTGCAAAAAATGTTTTGCACCATACCTGCTTGCATTGATTACAAGCCAAACACAACATAGCAAACAAGAGATTTTGCACGAGAAAATAGGGAAGGATGTCATAAACCTGAAACAACAAGTGGGTTTGTTATAAAACCACGTCTTTTCGATCTCTTTGGCTAGTTTCTAATTTCTTTCTTCACCGATAAAACAAGAAAAATGTTAAGAGTCCAAAATATATACTATAAGTTGCAATCCAAATTAATATGAATCATACATCTATCTCGAATTTTGGAAAAGAGAAAGTGATTTATAATAATAATTGATATAAAAAATTACTTTTAAGTTATGACATATTTGAATTATATTTATTTTTACTATAATTATTAGTACTCTAAAAATATTTTAACACCATTAAACTAGGATGAAGATATTGGTATTCAAAAAACACTTGGTAACACTCCTCCTTTTATTCGGTCATTCACAACTGAATAAGGAGTACGTCTGTTACTCGGTTTTTGAAGGTAAAGTATAAGCCTATATACTTAGTTCTCAACAACCGAGTAAGATATTATCAAGTTTATACTCAATCATTTACGACAAAAGTGAGACCGAATGAAAGTGGAAGTGTTATCAAGTATTTTTGGAGTGCTAATATCACCACCCTTAAACAAGTAACATTGAGTGAGTGGGCTAGTCTACTTGGTAAAGCACCCACCTGCTCTCAAAAGAACTCATGAGTTCGAGTCTTATCTAAAGTGAGAAGAATTTTTGTTATTATTGTAATAAAATAAAAAAAAATAGATCTCTTTTTTTGAAAGAAAAAAAGAGAGCAACATTTTATATGCTTGAAACACTTTTAATGCATATATCGAAAACATTATATGTATATAATGTTCAAATATTTATTTGAATACTCTCTCTTCTAGATAAAACTTTATTCAGCCTTTGTACGACAGTAATATATATTCTTACTGCAACAAGGAAATGTCCTAAACCATGAGCTGTTATTGTGAGCTTGAAACTGCAATTGGATTTTTGGAATTTTGTTTGAACTTTAGTATGACAACTTTTTTAGCATCAAGGAAAATGCCTAAACTGATGAGCTGTATAAAGTTCTCCCTTTATCAAATTTCACTCTTTTGTGGCTCTTTTTTTGTTCTCACTCTTCTCAAAGTTCCTGCGGAAATTTTGCATAGTAATGCAAATATATTAGATTGTGAACCATAAAACGTCACTATAACCATCAGATTTGATATAGCGGTTACTGTCTTGTGTTTAGTTCTGATATCGACTGAAATTTCTCCAAGTCAAACTTCGACGACCAACAGTAAATATAATTTAAGCTCACTGTGATTAGTTGAAGTGCTGTCTAGTATAAACAAAATAAATAAATAAATTGCTAGTACCAAAAAAAGAGAAAAACTACAAACATTGCACTTTTTTTTAGTTCAAGGATTCGTCCCATAGAGTGTTCGAGATGATTTTCGTGTATCTCGAATAATTTCTGCTCACAAATGACACGAATCACTGGCCATTAGAGATTTTACACCAGAATGAACTCTTCGAAAACCATCTGTCCAACTTAGGATTCTGAAGTCTATGTAGTAAATAACCACGGGACCACTCTAATTGGTTTGAACTTTGCTTATGTAGTAAATACTACCCCCCCCCCCTCCCCCCTCCCCCCCTCTCTCTCTCATTGCATGTGCTTTGAAGAATTAATTGTGCTTCTGAGCGGAACTCCAGATATCTCCTCATAAAAACATACCCCATATATACTCACTCTGTTTTGCAGGTTAGAACTCCAACTCGGGATCCCTTAAATTCTCTCTCTCTCTCTCTCTCTCTCATTTAACTCTTCTTTATTATCTTTCGATCAAATTCTATTTAAGGGGTTTAATTTGAGAGTTAAATAAATGAAATTTTTTATGAAAATTAGTAAAGATCGATTTCTATAATAAGTAGATTATATTCACAAAATTTCATTAAGAAATTTAAACCGGAAGTGAACATAATAAAAATTTGATGCATTTGTTCATTTTCGACCATTTAAATTTTAGATAATCATTTCACTCATTTTTAGATTGAATCTTCTAATAAAATTTTGTGCAAATGATGTACTCATCATCATTATTATAGAGACAATCTCTATCAAATTTCATTAAAAAATTCATATGTTTAATTCTCGAACTAGATTAACCCCCTAGACGGAATTGGATCGAAAAGTAACGAATAGGAGTCCACCTTATTGTGTTTTTAAGTGGAAATTCGATTTATTAAGATATTAATTTTAATCACTCTTTTAAAAACAAAATGGCTCAGAATTTATTAAAAAAATCTCCAATAAACTCTTTAAACAAATTTATTAAGAGAATTTACAACAAACTCTTTAAACAACTAATGTGTAATTGTTTTGAAAAATCACATCACCAAAATGGTTCCAAAAAAATTAAAAAAAAAATTCCCTCTACTTCGAATAATCATCATCTTTCTTCAAATATGGCTTGTGAAAAATGGTTCTTTAAATTACTTTTTTGAATATTTTATTTAATTAAAATTTATATAAATCAAACAAAACACTAACTTCGTTGATTGTTAAGAATGAGAAAATATTTTCATTTTAAGAGCTTATTGAAGTAATTTAATTATACCCTACAAAAGTCACTTTTCAAATTGAAATATAAGTTAACGAAGTATAAATTTAAAAAAGTTATTTTTGAAGAATTTATTAAAAATGTATTAAGTAATTTTTGTGAGTGTGACTCATTGTAAATAAAAATAATGTTAAACCATGAAACATCCAATTTTAAATGAATGGTCAAGATCTTCTCTTACTCCCACAGCCATTTCCATCTCCCCTCTAACATACATTCTTCTATTTGTGCTTTTCAAGTGAAAATTCCAACTGGGTTTCTCTCAAATTCTCTCTCCCTCCACTCTCTCTCTAGAATATTCTCAAATTAAGAAAGAATGGGAAGAGCAACAAGGTGGTTAAAGGGCTTGTTTGGAATAAAAAAAGATAAAAACCAAACGGAGAAAGAGACCTTTGGTCACTCCGGGAGAGGCTCCACCGGCTTATGTCATAATCCGGCTACTATCCCGCCCAACATAACTCCGGCGGAGGCTTCTTGGCTTAGCTCTTTCTACGCTGAGCCCGACAATGAGCAGAGCAAGCACGCTATTGCGGTGGCCGCTGCCACCGCTGCGGCTGCAGATGCTGCCGTTGCCGCTGCGCAGGCTGCGGTGGCCGTGGTTAGGCTCACTAGTCGGGGTGGCAGAGATAACACCGAGAATGACCGTGAGAAATGGGCTGCTGTCAAGATTCAGAGTAATTTCAGGGGTTACTTGGTAACTTTCTTTACTCCATTTTTTTCTTTAAAGTTACGTTTGACGTGTAAGTGTAAGATAAGACGGTAGGAAAAATTAATTTTATCCTGTTTCATATTTGGTACTGGTGGCGATCGGATATCTTGACTGATTATTTATTTTATTATAAGTTTTTATTCATATATTGAGAGAGGAATTAATGAATCACACAGAAGATGTGGGATTATTTTATTTTAAATTAAATAATTGTATCTGACTCCGTTAAAACACCCATAATGCATTAAACCATTGTATTTGTTGTTCATCGTTTGACAAAGTAAAATGTGCTTTAACTATAGCGCTTCTCTAGTCTAGTTTATATGCATATCGGTATTACCAAATCAATTATCTCTTTATCAGAGTATTTTTGAGAAGTTGCATTGTATACTTTTAAAATTGTACATAATTCTCGCCCTTTCATAAACATTATTTTATTTTGTTCGGTGGTGTTAGTAAAATTCCCAAGAATTTTAATAAAAACAAAATTTGCTTAAAATGTACAGTCTAGAAAGGCATTGAGAGCATTGAAGGGATTAGTGAAACTGCAAGCATTAGTGAGAGGGTATTTGGTGCGAAAACAAGCTGCAGCAACACTTTTTAGCATACAAGCCCTGATACGAGCACAAGCGACTGTTCGTGCCCAAAGGGCTCGAAACAAACACGGCGGGGGTGTTGGTGCTGGTGCTGGTGCTGGTGATTGCTGTCACCAACAATTCCGATCTCGAAAATCCATTGTAAGTCACATTTAATTTGATTTGTTTTATATTTGTCGGATATCGATTGAAATAAATATTATTAAAACTTGGTAAAAATTATGAAAACATTGTGTCAAAATTGGTACTTTCAGAGTTAAAATGGTGCTGCCTAAGCAATTACCGCATTACATTGTTATACATTATGTCTTAAAATACTAATTAAGTGGAAATACTTTTAACAAATTAGTTTTTCGTTGGGGAGAAACTTATTTGTTAAACAGATGGGTAACTTATATGTTTAGTTACATTGTTTTCAAAAGCATAGATCCAACTCCAAGTTATTCTTTTCTTGTTCTTCGAAAATTCTATTTCATAATATCCGTGGGTGACTCCGATACCAAAGAATGTTCGGCTTCTATCTTAGCAATACGTTGATTTTAGAACATAATCTAAAAGCGCTTGATATAATGTTGATTTTAAAAGAGGCTAAATTGCTTTAGTATTAGCATATCCATGTTGCCATACACTATTGCAAAAATAGTTTTGACTTTGTTAGAACAATTACCGTTATAAAAATTTATACTACATACTTTTCGGTACATTACTATGATAGTAATCATATTTATTTCGACGATGCAATTACCCATCCATAGTTTTAACTATTTGAATGAATAAATAGCACGGTTAATTTGAAGATGTCTTAATGTTGATTTGCAGGAGAGATTTGATGATTCAAGAAGTGAACACACAACATCAATCCACAGCAGAAGACTCTCATCATCATCATCATTTGAAACCCAAATTCCCAATCCATTAGATGAAGAAATTCCCAAAATTGTTGAAATTGACACCGGCAGGCCCAAATCAAGATCAAGAAGAACAGGCAATTGGGTTTCCGACTCTGGATACTCCTCCTGCGGCCACTGTCACCAATCTCCGGTGACCCGCCTATCGATACCCACTCGCCGGAATCCCGAAGATTCCAACCGGGACCTCGCTGGAGACCAGTGCCGGTGCTCCTGCGGACACTCTCTTGCCTTCTGCCATACTCCGTCGACACCCACTCGCTGGAATCCCCAAGATTCTGGCAGGGACCTTGCAGGAGATGAGTTCCAGTACTCCTGCGGTCACACTCTCTCCTGTCACCAAACTCCGGCTACCCACCTATCGATACCCAATCGCCGGAATTTTGGGAATTCTGGCGAGGATCTCGCTGGAGACGAATGCCGCTGCTGCACAGCACAAAGCACCCCTAGGTTTGCCAACTCTTGCGGGTCCCACACCCCGGTAGTAACTCCTGCGAGGAGTTTATGCGTGGATAATTTTTTCCGGCAGTATGCAAATTTTCCGAATTACATGGCGAATACGCAATCTTTCAAGGCAAAATTGAGGTCACAAAGTGCTCCAAAACAAAGGCCAGAAATAGGGCACAAGAAGAAACTATCACTTAATGAAATGGTGGAATCAAGAAGTAGTGTGAGTGGGGTTAAAATGCAAAGTTCTTGCTCACAAGTTGAAGAGGTTATTAATTTCAAGAATGCTGTGATGGGTAAGTTTGATAGGTCTTCATATTTTTGTTAAGTTTGGTTGAAATAATGGAAAGATTGGGGGTAAAATGCAAGGTTTGTGGCTCTCAAGTTGAAGTGGTAATTAATTTGTGAGGAGTAAAATTGATAGGATTTTGGAGTTTTGTTTGGGTTGAGGGGAAATAGTGAAAAGATTGGGGGGCTAAAATGAAAATTTTCATACTCTCAATTTCAAGAGTTGATTGGTTTAAAAGAGGCTGTGAGGGGTAAGTTGGATTAATTTTCATATTTTTATTGGATGGAGAGGAAATACTCAAAAGATTAGTGGGCCAAAAGGAAAGATATGAGAGAGAAACATAGCTAGCATTGGGTTTTGTTGGTAATTATATTAAGGTTGGTGTTTAGTGCTAATGGGAAAAGAACTTCACTTTTTTGTAACTAATGATGTGCATAATCAAGAATCATTGGGTTTTTTTGCTAATTATATTAAGTTGGTGTTTAGTGCTAATGGGAAAAGAACTTCACTTTTTTTGTAACTAATGATGTGCATAATCAAGAATCATTTGATTGTTTGCCTTATGATTATAAATAATTTATTTTTTTCCAAATAGAAGTTCATTCCATATTTATTAAAATATCCAAATTAATGATGTGCATAATCAATAATCATTTGATTGTTTGCCTTATGACTAAACTATTTTATTTTTCTCCAAATAGAAGACTCTTTCATTCCATATTTATTAAAATATTCAAATTGAAGACCATACATACATTTACATACATAATAAGTGCAATAAATTTTTAATCTTAAAAATATACAAGTGAAAAAAAATTGAGAGCTGATATTTAAGATATTTTTAATGGTTAATGTGCCTTTACAAAGTTTTGTATATAAAAAGACCAGAAATTATATATTCCTTTATAACACAATAAAAGTTGTACTAATTGGAGGTATTTTTTTTAATATTTTTTTTACTGGTTTTACTTTTATGTAAAGCTTCAAAAGGAGATAGTAAGTTAAATAAAAAGTGAAAATCACTTTAAATTAATTTCAATTGATCTGTTGAAGAAACTGAGGGGGAGGGGAAAGAAGCACAAGGGAGAGAAGAATTGTCTTTTTCAAAATATTTATTGTTGAAAAATTAAAACAAGAGAGGGAAAAAATTAAAAGAGGGCGAAAGAACTTGCCAATACAAAATAGGAGGAAAAACTAAAAATAAAAAGAAAGAAATAAGTTGAAAAAAATAATAGGGAAAAGAGATGTAATGGGAAGGGCTTGAATTTGGGTTACTAAGGCAATATAAGAACATCTTCCATCTTATCTAAGGAGCACTTTTATTATGGCTGACGCTATTTATACTTTTAAAAAATACTTGGTTATAGTTTAATTTTTATTCGTTCGATGACAAGTGAGTAAATGTATGTTACTCGTCTGATGGCAAGAGAATATAAGTCAACATATTCAGAGCTTATGAGCATAGTAAAGCACTTTTTAAATTTACATTAAGCTTGTTATCGGACAAGTAATATACATTTATTCACTTGTTATTGAGCGAATAAAAAATAAAATAAAATATAATATGACTAGACTTTCCCGGTTTGAATACGGACAAAGTTGAGCCTGCTTTCGATATTCCATGGTAGATTTTTATAATGCCAACTTTAAACCTTAATTATCGATTTTGTAACCGTAAAAAAGTCATGTACAAGTAGCTTTACAAAAAGTCACTAGTACAAATGTACTATATATAGCCGTGCAAAGAGTTAAAATTGGAGCAGTGGCCAATTTATTTTTCACATATGGAGAGATTGTCCTTGAATGGAAAGTTTTTGGGCAAATGTAAATGCGATGCGAGTCTCAGAGCATTCAAAATTTACAAATTTAGCATAAGCATGTTAACCGTGCAAGTTTGTAATAGGTAAACACATATCTATATGGTATTTAAATTACAAATTATACATATAAGTTTTACTAAGAACGTACGTGTAAGCTTCACACTAACTAACTCAAAAGCATGAGCTTTAATTAGTCTTTTAAAGTAAACGAGCTTTCGCCTACTTATTGAGCCTTTAAATTTTGCTCTTTTCACGCATTTTCAGAGTGAAAGTCACTCTTCACAACGTATTAGAAAGCTAGACATATATGTATATATATATTTGGGTCTATTTACACCAAAAGCAACAATAAAAAGTACATTAACCCATCCTACAGCATCAAAATCAGCAACCAAAACATCAAAAATTACTTAGGGAAGGCGAGACACCCAATTCTTTAGAACAGAAGCTCATTTCTCAACCGAAACAAGCCGACTATTTGCAAATCTAGAAACATAAGCAACAGAAATAGAATTCATAGATGAAATAACCCGAGCAATATTAGCAACAATATCAAAACAATCCCAATTAGTAAGTAACAGAGTTCATATCCTCTAAAAACTCATTATTTTTTTTAGCCAACTTAAAATTTTTAAATTTACTTATTTACTTTATTATTTACGGTGTGATGCTTAGGAAGGTGATTGGTAGGTAGTTACGTACATTCTACAAAAAGTATGATGTTGCATTGCCCTTTTGATATATTTTCAAAATTTTTGTCAACTTTGTTATGTGAAGTCACCTCAGATACTAAAAAAGGTTGAGAGGGGGGGGGGGGGGGGGGGGGGGGGGGGGGGGGGGGGGGGGGGGGGGGGGGGGCCGGGGGGGGGGGGGGGGGGGGGACTGGGACCCACTTCTTTGCTTAACCAAATCAAGCTAGTCTATCCCTAGATTACTGTGTACAGTGTACCCTAAGTAGTGGTCCAGTTCTGCAGTGTATATGTATAGTCTATTGCATGTTTGTGTTCATATGAACAAAAGATTCTCTGTTTTGATCCACAAAGCTGTTCACGGGTTGAATTGTAAATGGAAGTTCACCCTACGGATCTCTCGGGTAAACATCACATAACAAGGACAAGGGGAGAAGTACATCTTATCGATTGATGGGTTGTATACGGGTATTGATTATTACCGAGTCTTATCGGTGTGCTCATATATGACTTATAAGAAAAAATAAGGATGTATACATGTATTGACTTTCTTGTGTCATACTAATACGCACGGACGCGCGAGTTTTGTTTTCTTTGTTTAATTAATGTGTATGAATTGTGTAATTACTTGTAATTGATTATTTATTAGAATAAGTTGGTTGAGATTATTTTGTTTCCCTGTTTTAATTTCCTCTTGATTGTATTATGTACATGTTGTAGATTATTTGCCGATGCTCAGATCCGACTAGATTGTCCGTATCCAATTAGAAATAGTGTGTGACTAGTGTAAAAGTAAACAAACAAGTTCTTGTAGGATTCACGAGATGATTCTCAAATGAACTAAGATTTAGGATGTTGGATCCTTTAGGCTAAATAACAAAAAATGGTAACAAACTTTGATCATTTTTGCGCTTTGGTCATCGAACTCTTTTTTTGGTCAATCGTGGGAAGCAACTTTTTAATTGCTGTCACTTTGGTCCATCTGTCACATTCCGTTAAATTTGGCTAACGGAATTTAACCCAATTTTTCAAGTATTTACACAAACCACCCGCAATATTAATTCATTTTTTTAAAAAAAAAGGGAGAAGAAAAATAACTCCCTCTCTCTCAATATTATTTATAAAGTATCTGGCCATTCTAATAACAATATGTGACTTATGATTACGATATTTAATTTTTGAAAACAATAAATAATCTCTTAGGGGTCACAAAATTTTTACTCAGTAACACCTCATCTCATTTACTCAGTCTTATTGCGTTAAGTATGTATACATTATCTCAATCCCCTATGATAGAGCTATTGCTGGGAACAAAAAAATGCACTCGCTCGGCTATATAGGATCGAAGTAATGTGAACGTACTTGGTACTATAGGACCGACCATGTGCAAATTACCTCGATCCTATATATATGGCCGAGCCAATGTATTTTAGTGTGTGTAATTAGCGCCAACCTAAATTAACCACACAATTAGAACATACCCAAGATTTTTGAATGGAGTGGTTTGAATTAAGACAAAATTTTATAACTACTTTTCAAAGCTAAAAGTTTGATTCAACGTGGAAGTATTTTTAGCATTCATAAATAAAAAAGAATAATGAAATTTATTTATACTTTATAGGAGAAAAATAGGTCGTAAAAATTATAGATTTAACATTAATTTAGTCTAGATATTTGTTTATTATGGTTAAAAAAAAATTGCACACTTGTGTAAATTTGGTCTTAGTCCACCAGACACGTGCCCCAGTAAAATTAAAGGTCAAGAAGATTAGAGTGAATGTGAATTAGAAAAATGTGTTTGAGAGAATAATTTTTCAGAGAGAAAATGAAAAAACGTTGTTCAAAGTTCTAAATTAAGTGTAATATGTTTCTTTCTTAAAACATAATCAATATACTATAATACTATATATATAAGTAATATTCTTAATTATAAATTACTACAAAAATTAATACATTTTTAAATTTTTTTTAAAATAAACTCCTAATTTACAAAATATTAAAAGCATGCTAGAGAAAAAAGGTAAGGAAGAGAGAGTGCCCCTGGGTTGGTGGCTACGGATAAGCTTTTCTTATTCATTCTTTCACTATCAAAGTATCAATAATAATAGGTTTAATTACATGGTTTCTTCTCTAGACAACACTAGAGACAAGGGCGGACTTAAGAGGATAGAGTGAGTTTCAGTTCAGGAATTTTTTTTTGAAAACTACTAGCACATATAAAAATTAAATAGAAGAAATGTTAGTATAAACCCACTATTTTATTAAGTTTTAGCCCACTACTCGAAAGATTATCGGATTCGCCCTTGAGTCTGGATTCACACAAATACAACATTAACTAAAATCCCCTCTTGGTCATCAGTAAACATAAAAAATATCATTACCAACAAGGTGAATTCCAAACAACCAAAATCAAAGCAAACTCGTCGAAAGAAATATTGAGTCAATATCACAATGTTATGACATATAATTGATTATAGTTGGAATGTATGTTTCGACCTAAGAAACTTACTCATAAAATTTTAGCAAAATTGGACTTCCTGTTTGGGCATGTGACAAACTCAATTGTACACTTTTTCTTATCGCACAATACACTTTTTTTCTCACTGGAATTTCTAAGCTTCTTTCTCTCCAGAATGTGATAGGTCTTTTCGAAAAAAGTGAATGAAACCCTAATAGATGCCTCAAGAGCTTGTATTATAAGCGTAGACAAGTCCACTCACTAAACCACAAGAAAATTAGGATTTAGATTTAGTCTCTATTCTCATGACATTTTTTAGATGCCATTCTTATTCTTTTTGTTTAAAACTTGTGGTCCTTGTGTTTTTAAAGGATGTGACCCCTTAGGTTTACTATCTGTGAACTGAGATCTTTCAATCACAACTTCCGTATCAATTAACCAATCCTACAATTGCGTTGCTCTTATTTATTTTAATTTTTAAGTTCAAGCAGTAAGGAGTACACCTGATGCTTGATTCTAGGAGAAAAGATATTACAAGCACTGAGACTCAAACTTAAGATCTCTTAGTTATCAACACGTGATCTTATAACTTGATCTGCCCAACCAAGTATACTATTGAAATCCGCAAAATCCAGCGGAAGGTAAAATTCACTTAATTAGAATATAATAATAATTATTTTTTAATTCGGATATTTTAATTGTATATTATATGGGCCAATAATCCATTTATTTGTGTATGTATTGTTCTGACCTTGCCGTATAAATTTGTCTTGGGCTTTTATTGTTTGTAGGCTGAGTTTGATTTAATCAACTCCAGCTGGCCCGTTCTTGCGAAACCCGTGTTTGTTTTAATTATAAGGGCGTGTGTGGCTTGGTTGAGGTTATTTCCTGAAATCTAAAATGATAATTTCACATAAAAAGTTTGAGTCTCATTAACTTTTAACTGAACCTCTTTGACATGAAAATAAGAGTTCTAATGTGAATTTACTAATTTGTGATTTCAGGAAAACCCAAACCCGAACCAAATGATCACTAAAGTACTCATTTGGTGATAAAAAGTTTAGGTGAGAGAGATTACTCCAGTTCAAAATCAGGGCATGCTGCAAGTTTTTTAAAGAAGACTCACAACGATTCTTAAAGACTGCCCACCAAGGAAGACTTCCGAATATAGATGAAAATATAATAGTTGCCTCCCTTGCTAGGAGGAAATATAGAGTGATACCTTTTTTCTTCTTTTGCATTATCTGCTATCATATAAAGTTGGAAAATATTTTGGCGATTATTAAAGTTATGTTAAGATTTTGATTTTCCAACTTTATCCTTCCGGGTTTTTATTTCACAAAAAAAAATTAATTCCCATTATAACATAAGCAACATGATTTGAAACTTTGTTGTTAGAGAAAATAACATGACTCTCAATTACTACACCACTAACTATTCAAAACATTTCATCCTTAAATTAGATATAGTCGAATATTACATGCATCACGTTTGCACCAAAATTTAGTAAATTTATTATAATGCTTTCTTATTCTACACATCTCTCAAAATATTGTGGTTCTTATAAATTAGAGTGAGGTTAATCAAATTATAATTAAGTAGAAAAGGGACTAATCCCCACATCATGCAATAATTAATTATTTAATTATATTATGCTAAAGTTTAATCCATTCAGAGCCATCAACAAAGCTAAGGGAAAGAAAAGGCTGGGCTTCTTCATCAGTGAGTTCTCTTGACCATGTCACTCTTCCTGCAAAACTTGCTCCTGCTCCACTACACTTGTATTGCCCATAAAACACTGTCCTGCATTCTCAAAAACCACCCACAATTATTCTTTTTTTTAAACAACAAAAATTAAAAAAAAAAAAAAAAAATAGCCTCATGTATATATTTTTGTTATTTCATCATTTTGTTTTGCAGGTTCATAATCACTCCGCTTTCTTTTTATTTTTAGGACATAATCAACATAGCAAAATTTATGATTGATAGGAAGTAAGTTTTATTCAAAACTATTGATTATGATAAAGTTAGTATAGATTCTTAAGCGATGTAAATATCAAACATAAACTCTTAATTAAGTATTGATAAAATGTCTATTTATAAAAGGATTCCTAAGTGCATTTTATTACTCCTCAAAGTTCACCAAGATCGGCCTTTTGAAGGTTTTAAATTAGCAGTTTAGTCTCTTCTTTTAAGAGGGAAGGAAGGTCTAAGTTCGAATTTAGAACTTCTCCTAAATTCGTTTGGGTGCCTTACCAACTAAGATAGCCCATTCGCTTAAATTAATAGTTTAGTCTTATTATTGGATACAATTAATGTAATAAATCTTGTGAAAATAAAATAAATTACATATATATATATATAATATACTAGTCTCATTCTCTTAAGGACCGTCCTTAAGTTAACTAACTGAAGAACCGTCCTTTTTGAGGGGGTATTATGGATGAATTTTTTCATGAAATTTGGTGGAGATTATATCTTTAATGAGTAGATCATCTCTACCAAATTTCATAAAAAAAATCAATCAGGAAGTGGGTTAATTGAAAAATTGATATAAATGCGTATTTTTGGACGTTGAAATTTTAGATTTTTAGTTATCTCACTTCCCATTTGATTTTTTTGATGAAATTTGGTGGATATGATCTACTCATTATAGAGATCATTATCAACAAGTTTCATGAAAAAATTCATCCGTTTACCTCTAGAAATGGACGGTCCTTAAGTGA
The DNA here is from genome assembly GCA_021464415.1 of Lonicera japonica. Taxonomy (NCBI): domain Eukaryota; kingdom Viridiplantae; phylum Streptophyta; class Magnoliopsida; order Dipsacales; family Caprifoliaceae; genus Lonicera; species Lonicera japonica. Next base: position 36,527,645 of record CM038466.1, on the reverse strand, counting down.
AGGAGACTGCATATTTATATATTCCTTGACATTAATTAGATATATTGCCTTTTATTTACCTATTATAAAATGGGAGGAAAATGTCACGTGAAAAAAATATTAAGTACTCATGCAATACCACGTGGCAGTGTTCCAGAACCAATAGCTAGATGATCACAAATACCAGATTTAATTTATTCTTTACATATTTTTTCCCCATGCATGTAGAGTACGTAAATCCTTTCTGAAACGTAATCACTAAATTACACTAAAATACGGCCACGTAATAGTTCAAGCGTAAGTTAAACGGAGAGAGAGAGATAGAGGGGAAGGCATACATTTCACGGTTAGGGTCACCCCAATTATACCAGCCTTTGGGGATGATAATGTTGTCCATATAAGTATAGGCAAAGACTACCCTAGAAAAGGGACCCCATGCCCTCCCAAGGTAGAGAGCCCCAGACCCAGTCACTTTACACTTGAGAAATGAGAATCCAGTGTCCTCTATGTTGCTGCTCCTCCCTTGTGCTGTAACTGCACCTATTACTTGTGCTACTGCATGCAACTCACACCCCTATATATATCATTTATATACATCAATACAAAAGCATATATCATCACAAACGAACAAAAAAAAAAAAAACCCCATTAATGCACATCACAATATAATAACATGCATGTACTTGATGCGATCCATAACTTTTTTAAACGATGCGGTTTTTAAAAGATACTATAGTATTTACAATATATCCAGATACTATGACTAGTATCTCATGATTTTGGTCTTTACCAAAGTCAGTATCTCTATACTTGTAGAGACCGCATCCTTTAAAAAGAAACGTTGTGAACCACCACATCTTAATTTTTTTAAATTTAGAGATCGGATTCTAAAATCCTCATTAATTTACGGTTCTGTCTAGAGAGTCTTTTTTTTTTTTATAGTACAATTAATTCAACTTTACGCAGATTGGTGAGACTGAGTCTTACCACTTGAATATACAACCACTCACTCACGCCGGTGAAAGAATTGATTAATAATATATATATATAGGTCTTGTGTTTTGACTCATTTAATTTGAAACAAATAACAATGAATTGATAAATTGTTGTCTTGTTGTCCTGCTAAGTCAATTTAATTTTACAATCTTTGAAATATTATTAGCTATAAGATGTTAATTTCGTCCCAGAAGAACTGGTCCCTTCGATTTAGATGGAATAATTAATTTGGGAAGAATAAAAAAGAGAAAATGCGATCCAATTCTTTTCTTAATTTCAGTCTTATACTCTATATTTCTATTTTTTTTAAGATTAGTGTATATAATCTCAAAAGTTTCTCTCATTGTAATTAGATTTTTTGGTGCACTGCTGAAAAAAAAAATATCCTGGCTCCACCCCTGGTTAATCCCGATCCGAAACACCTCTTTCCCAATTATTCAATCTCTAGAATTTTTTCGCCCTATTACCGGGAAACATAAATAAGTCCGAGTGGGAAGGGGAAAAGGAAATTCTACGGGTTGTGCAAAAAAAGTGATTGAGGAGAGCTACATGAAGTTCGGGTAGATAGCTTCTTTTAGAGCGCGGGTAAAGAAATGCAGCTAGCTAGATTCTTCGAAAAAACAAGAAAGTGCGATAATTAAAAGACCTTTGCATGACTGATCTCTCACTCCCTGACCATATATAACTTGTGAATTATGCCTCAATGAACTTTCAATAGGACACACATGCGCATCTCTGATCGCTTTCAGAAGTACGTACACTCTACCGCATATACATCTTATAAAGTCTATATGTCTTCTGTGGTGCATTGATGGCTCATTTCAATTCGAGTTTTAGTTCGTTTTTGTAATCTTAAATTGGAAAATTTACACTAGAAGTGTCTTATATATAGTTCATTTTGGTGCACATTTATATTCTCCAGTTACTTCAGTTGTAAAGAAAATAAAAGAATACACAAGAATTTAGAGAAGTCATATATACTAACCTCAAATAGAGAAAGAGCATTGCCGAATATAAAGTCGACAGAGCCTTCAATGTAGGAATCCTTGTAATAATGCCTGCCCGAGTGGTCATAGAGGGTGTCTTGTGCACCCAGGAATCTGCAGCCTAGAAAAACTGCATTATCGCCTGATATTCTAAATGCCACTGCTTGCTTTCCAATAGCTCCCGGTGCTGGTACTGGAAATGTATTCTGCGTATCACATTACTTGTACTGTCAGAAAAATGCGCGTGTTAGTAGCGTTGTAGTCAGAAATTTTCTTCAACGGTGTCATTTAACAGACCATTATCTATTAGCGCTTATCAGAAAATGTGTGAGTTAGTGCTTATGCAACAAAGTGGGAAGAGATATATTATTAATCTCCCAAAACCAACAAAAATACACAAGATTCGCTTTCAATACAAGGTTTAAGGTTCCAAGATTTTTTGGAAGGGCAGGCTAATGTCGATAATTGACTGGGTTGGACTGAACTATACGCTACTATATTAGATGTTTTAATTGCGTTCATAACCTATCGAAATAAGTGTTGGGAGTAAGATCTAGGAATCCACCAAAGAGATTAATTGGATCCACAATTAAAAAGAAGGAAAATGATATTCTTGCATGCTTCATTTATCAAATAATCATACCAGGTGCATTAATGAGTGTACATTCTGAGAATGGACAACCCACCAATGCATCTAATCCAGTACACGTATGAATAACTAGTAAGTGTAGCATTGCTACGAATGGAAAAATGCGTAATAATTTGTGTGCGTGATACAGTAGCTATATATATATAGTACCTTAAAAGTGATGTTCTTGGCTATGAAATATGGGGAATTGACAGCAAAAGTGGCAGAACCAAAGGTACCAAGAGGCTTCCCATTTGGCCCAATTGTTTGAGCTGTATCTCCCCATTGAACCACTGTCTTCTCTGCTCCTTCTCCTTCTATTGTTATGAATGATTTCAATGATGATATGTTTACCTTCTCCCTGTTAATTAATATTCACAATTTTTTTCTTATCAAAACCATTACTATTATTATTATTACAAGAAAACACAAGAAAAAGCCGACAAAAACAAATGTATTTGTATATATAGCCCAATTCTATTCAAAAGGTGATTAAGGGGTTACATTTGTTTAAGACATAATTAAGAGTCCGTAATCAATATATTATATCACATGATGTATAATAAATAAAGTTAGTTCATGAACAGTGGTTACATGATTGTTCTTAAAACATGTAAAAGTCATAGTATGGATGAAATTTAAAAAACAAAAGTTTTACACAGCTTCAAACGGTTAAAATTATTCTTAATTTTATAATATAGTATGGATGAAATAAATGATAATTCATGAACCACTTGGTACCACAAGAGGCAAAACCAGAGGCAAAAGAACAAAGCAACAAACAAATATACTTTCCTCTGCATCACTGACGCAAACAGAACAAAAAATACTTGCAAAAATTGACCAACTCTCACAAGAAACCTGACCAAAAATTGAACAAAAAAAGCTTCATTTGACAGGGAAAAAAGAAAGGTACAATTCAAGAAAATTGACAACACATTGAACCCAAAAATTACAAACTTACTCATAAACGCCAGCATGAACTTGAATCACAACTCTCACAAGATTAATAAAAGGGAGAGAATCAATTGCATCTTGAATCGACGTGAAGTCTCCGGTCTCCGGATTCTTATCGACGGTGAGAGTATAAGAAGGAAAAAGCTTGTTCTTGGCTGTGTTAAAAAGGGAGTGTTTAAGTGTACCAACAAATTTGACCCACTTCATGAATTGTTGTTCTGAGTATTGGGTTTGTGTCACATTCTTGGTTAATTGTTTCCATGTATTTTTCTTGGGTCTAATAGATTCTGTGTGGGATAGTGTATGGGTTGAATTAAGAATAAGAAGAAGAACAAGAGTGAGAATAGAGAAAGTGTGTATAAATTTAGACATGTATGTTTATGAGTGGAAAAGAGAATATAGAAGGGATTGATGTTATGAAGTACAATAGTGGATTAGCAGTTGAGTTTATGTATGAGTACCTAACTCATTCGTCTATGCTAAATTAAGCGTCTGCGTTTTACATTTTATATTTTTGTGAAGATGCATTAGTTTCAAAATAGTCCATGGTCAACAACAAAATATTTGTTTGCAATCACAAAATTTGATACTGATACATTATTATGTCCCCACCCCCCAAAATAAAAAAAAAATAATAACCTAAGCTTCCATTAGTGACGTTTAGATTATTGGATTATTAATTTGAGATGGAATAATACCACTTGTGATAAAAGAATAATTGGTTAGTAAAAAAGTTACACAAAAAACTGATGTAATTTATTAAATAATGGGTTATATATATATATATGTAAAGTCGTGATTTTTTGTCTAATGAATTGAATCACCCCCCCCCCCCCCCCCCCCCCCCCCCTCTTTTAAAAAAAAAAATTGGATCAAGGATTCTTTGTAAAATAATTCATAAAAATGTTTCTCTTCAAACTTACCGGAGGATTTAACTCCATAACAAATTAATATATTGTTAACGTACTATTACTATCTTAGAAAACTTTCACATATAAATATATTAGTCAATTAATAAAAGTTGGTTGAGTTGGTAAGAATTCGGTGGGTGATTTGTAAGAACTAGTGTAAGCGCTCATTAAATCTAATGACATACTCTGACCCTGAACTAGAGAAATCTTTTCGCACCTAAACTTTTTAGTGAAAAAAGTTATTAATCACTGGGAATTTATGAAAGTACGTATCAAAGTTGTCCTCCACATAAATCCGTAAATATATGTCCAAAATTTAATTGTCTCAACACAATCTCACATGCATATGCCATGTACGGCTAAAGACTAAAAGACATGTAAGATATTTGGTTCATTATATGTTGCCATCTTTGGCTAAGGTTAGGTTAATTATATTGACAGTCTAAAAATATTCTCTAGAATTTTAAAATGGTTTTTAGGGACATTTTTCTTGTATTTTTAGAGGCACTTTATTTTTATTGTATTTTTAGAGGCATTTTTTTTATGAGTAGTGGAATGGTAGGTACTTTCTACCATAGGTATGGTAGGTACTTTTCTAAATTAACACATTTTTAAGTTTCAAGTTGTTGATTTAATATTTTAATTATGTTAAAAAGATTAACTGTTTAATTTGAGAATTTTTTTCATAAATGAAATTATTTATTTTTATTTTTTAAGTAATATAAAGTATTCACTATGGTGTGTGCATGTGTATCATAATAAGTTACACCACACCAATATTTATCATAAATTAGCAAAAACATTGAATGTTTATCATATTAATCATAATATATAGTTAATATAACAATATTTGATGAATTATTACCCCTAAATATGACAAAAATGTGCAAAATTAGAGAGATATCCACCATAAGTCCATAATATATGCTGGAAAGTACCTACCGTTCTGCTTTTCTCTCTCTCTATATATATATTGTCCTAATTTTAATGTTATTTTTTAACAGGGCGTACAATTATAATTTGCTAAATTAGGTTGGACTCGCCCTTAACATTACGTTGTTTTGCCTAATAATTCTTCTCTTCTTCAAGTTTTTATTTATTTTGTATGTTGTTAAGAGTATAAAATATATATGAAAGATCGAATAAATTAAGTCATATTTAGCCAATAGTCTTGTAATTAATTCGTTAGCGTCTTTTTTATTCTCGTAACTAGAAAATCCTTTATTATAATGGTTGTGCATCACAATATGTGTCTCTCACGTATTGTCTCCGACGGTATCTACCTTAGAGGAATCATATCCCTCTAGACATATTATGTATAAGTTACATCGCTTACATGTTATTTGTCACAGTGTCAACCTCGGAAGAATATTATCACTCTGAACATATTATCTATAAATTATTTGTCTTCAAGGTTGCTTTTAAAAACTTTCCAAACTAAGAGACTGGATTCTAATTTTCTAATCATATTTATACCATATAAAAGTTAAGCGGCTCAATTCGGTTATGACATTAATCTAATTTTCTATTTATATTTATACTATATAAAAGTTAAGCCGCTCAATTCGGCTATAACATTAATTTATTGGTTTTCCTATTTTACCCTTATTATCATTAATATGAAAATAATAAGATTCGAACCTACAACTATTCAATAAATAGTAACAACTCTAACCGCTAAACAAAATCTTTCTTTCTTTATTTTTTTTTTAAATTCTAAATTAAATCTATATGTGTATGAAAATGAACCGTGCACGCACACGCATCGCGTGTGCCGTGTCTAGAAATTCATCCTACATGAACTTCCATGAACACCTACTGAATGCTGTAAATGAAAAGTGAAGGTCTACTAGAAATTAAGAATAATGAGATGGAGTAGAGGTCACGGGTGCTACCACTGACATGAATGAAGATCACATGCAAATTAACAATGTAGGCTCCACCCACATATACAGGTTATGAGGAGTGCACTTTTTGCATATGAAATTGTTTAATTTCTGAAAATTTTCACCTCCTCTTGTTTTTCTTGCCCTACCTATCTGTTTGTATGATTGATGGTGAACATATTCCATCCGCGACAATATTTGATTTCTTCTAAGGGGCTACTTTTTCACAATAATGCCAAATTTGACAATTCAATTTTATTCATAGTAGTATTGTTTACACACGGATCTTCTTTTTCTTATTTTGGTTTCTATCGGATTGTTCGAATAAGTTTTTACGCACCTTAACTAATTTCATTATTGAGATTCGACCTCGAGAATTCCCAACCGGATGTAGAACTCCATAAATTTTGCCGACCAAAGGTTTTTATAGTTGTTGAGATTCGACCTCGAGAATTTCCAGTTAAATTTAGAACTGACCCCCCAACATACATAACCATCTTTAGGGTACATATGTTGAGTTTTATTTCACGAGGCTTATATTATACTAGTCAACATACCCATCCCACTTATTAATCCATGTTAAACCTCTACATCGTCCAATGTGAAACTATTGATTTGAGCCAATTATTCTCTTGAATCCCAATGTGGTCCTCATAAACAGTGGCGGTGGGGCATTTATAAACACAACTATCTGCAAAGCGATAGCAAATCTTCAAAGAAGAGTTCAAGGGCTGCTGTGAAGTGAGCTCAAATCTCATTAGGGACAATTCCAAAAATCCCTTTAAGGGACCGTTTCGATTGGGGAGGACTATCTCCATTTGGGTAGCCATTATGGGAGGACTACCTCCATTTGGGTAGCCCATTATAATTTCTTAATAAATTTTCTGCTTTAATTCTTAAATTGAGGGGTTTTTTTTTAATAAATATATTGGGATACTCGTAAACACATTGACTCATTTCATGATGGACACAAATAAATACAACTTTCCGCACACTAATTTAGTTCATTCCATGATTAAACATTTACTGATGATTTAAAGCAATAAAAAGTGGCCCATTTTAGAGAGGCAAAAATAAATACAAATTTATGCATAATAACAAACATAGCTCATTTTTATTGTTTCACACAGCGCGCACGTGACTCGTATGATGTTGATTTAAAGCAATAAGCCGTGGCTCGTTTCAAGATGAACACAAATAAATACAACTTTCCGCACACAAATAAAGATATGTGGTGGCGTGGTACTATAGCAACTAGGAGTGTTTCCAGTTTCGGTTGGGATAAGAATTTAGGAATCCAAACCCAAATCAAACTTGAAAATCCGGCTTCGGTTCAGTTCGGTTTCAGTTTTTAAAAGTTGCCGAGTCAAATCTGGACTAAATTTTCCGGTTCGGTTTTATTCAATTTTATACTTTTCTTAAAGTAAAATAAATTATATATAAAGTAGTATTTGAACAAGTTTGAACAAATAAAATTAAGTCATCACATTAATGAAAGAATGAAGTAGTAGTATTCAAGAACATATGCACTATAAGATTGATGGAATACTAATTTGTGTGTAGTGTTAATTATAATGTATAGCACTATATTATTTTCAAGATTCTTTGTGTCATTAATTACATTAGTAGAATGTAAAGATTAAAAATATATGTAATGAAACTTTGTTATAGAGATTCATTTGTTGTATTGTCACAATATTTAGTTTAGAAAAAAATTATCCTTGAGATTTATTTTGTGTTCTAAAAAGATTGCAAATTTTATAGATATAAAATATTGAATAGTGAAATAATATTATTTTTTAATTGTATACGTAATGATTCAATTTGGTTCAGTTTTACACTTGCACACCCCAAACCCAAACCAAATTAATTCGGTTTCAGTTTAGTTCCAGTTTTTTTTCAGTTCAGTTTTTACAAATTGGTTCGAGTCAGTTTGATTCGTACGTTCAGTTTCGAGGTTACCTTAACGCTCCTAATATCAACATCTAATTTAACATAAACATCAACTTGTACTCCATCATGCATTGAAGTAAGTGATTGGTTGTAAGCAGATACGTTGGTGGCACTTTGTAGAAAAAAATAAAAAATCGTGTACAAAGATAGTAGAAATAATTTGAGGTGTACGAAAATGGAGTCCAAATGAGTCCCACATCGTGTAAAGGATGCTTAAGAAAATTGGAAAGATAAGAGGAAACTGAAGAGACATTAAAAATTATACCTTCCTCGGCCTTTTGACTAAGATTAAGTGTAGTATATATTCTTATTAGTTTAATATCTGATACGTGGGCCATCAGTTCATGTACATAATATTAAATTATTTTTTTAAGAGGAGGATACACCACAATAACTTGCTATATTGGGGATTTCGAGTGTCGCCATTACGTTGCACTATTGCATGAGTCTAGTACAGCCTGCCAAATCAAAGTTATAAGGACTCATTGTTATGTTGGCCTTATTCTGATACAAAAAAGAAGTTTTCCAGATTTTAAGTGACTTTTTAAAATCCGTAAATTATATTAAGTCCATGGATGATAGATTTTAATGTATGGATTATTTTGGATTTATGCATATTTTAATAAATTTATGAATTTATGCAAATTTTAATAAGTCCATAAAAAAAATAAAAAATCAAAAGACAAATAATAAAATAAATTAATTACGAGTTTAAAGTAACATTACCAAAAATATAAAAACAATTAACGAAATACATTATAAAAATTTATACCGCTCCATTCAAACATCATTATGATCACCGTAACCCTTTTCATTCTCATTGTTATCCTCTTGATTTACATTCTCATTATTTTGTGGTCTATCATTCTACATAGCTTCAGCAATGCTAAGATATACAAGGAAAAAATTTGCCTACATCAAAAAATATTTAGGGTGTGGTTGATTGGCTTTTTTTTTTCATGAAAAATACCCATCTTCGACTTGATTTAACAACTTAAGGTGTTTGATTGGCTTTCTTTTCTAGGAAAAATATTTTTCCATTTTTGCTCACACACTTATATTTTCCACCAAAACAAGGAAAACATTTTCTTTTGGGGGGGGGGGGGGGTGGGGGCTTGTATTTATTTTCCAAGCAATTGCATAGTTTTCGAGACAACATTTTACCTATATTCTACATTCAAATTGCTATAACTTAAAATACAAAATTCAAAATTTAATATTTAAAATCTACTAATCAAGATCAATTAAATAAGATCCATCATGACTATAGAATTATATAAAAAAAAATATCAATATTTTTTTCTATATTACAAAAGCCACAATACAACCAATATTTTTCGGATAGAAAATTAAGACAATCAAATATATTTAATTGAATTTTTCATATAACTCAATTCTAAACAATTTAATTACCTGAAATTTATTTTCTTTTTATACAAATTTCATACTTAGAATCAAACGTGCTCTTAATGAAGATAGATCACAAAGAAAATATGATTAGACAAGTAACTATTCTAAATGTAAACACCGGTACATATTATAATTATTATAAAAGTAATTAAAGCCCAACACTTGTCGGCTCAAGTCTCACTTTCATAAATGTTATAGTGGGCCGTACCATTATGAAATTCAATGGTTAAAACCAAGATATTGTATATTTATATATAATTGTAGAATTTTCCCAGTTCTTTTACTTGTTCTGGTTTATCATGATTGCGTGTCGGTATGTATTTAAATTTTAATAAGTCCATAAAAAAAATAAAAAATCAAAAGACAAATAATAAAATAAATTAATTACGAGTTTAAAGTAATATTACCAAAAATATAAAAACAATTAACGAAATACATTATAAAAATTTATACTGCTCCATTCAAACATCATTATGATCATCATAACCCTTTTCATTCTCATTGTTATCCTCTTGATTTTCATTCTCATTATTTTGTGGTCTATCATTCTACATAGCTTTAGCAATGCTAAGATATACAAGGCAAAAATTTGCCTACATCAAAAAATATTTAGGGTGTGGTTGATTGGCTTTTTTTTTTTTCATGAAAAATACCCATTTTCGACTTGATTTAACAACTTAAGGTGTTTGATTGGCTTTCTTTTCTAGGAAAAATATTTTCCCAGGAAAAATATTTTCCCACTTTTGCTCACACACTTACATTTTCCACCAAAACAAGGAAAACATTTTCTTTTGGGGGGGGGGGGGGGGGGGGGGCTTGTATTTATTTTCCAAGCAATTGCATAGTTTTCGAGACAACATTTTACCTATATTCTACATTCAAATTGCTATAACTTAAAATACAAAATACAAAATTTAATAAAAATTTAATATTTAAAATCTACTAATCAAGATCAATTAAACAAGATCCATAATGACTATAGAATTATGTAAAAAAAAATATCAATAATTTTTTCTATATTAAAAAAGCTACAATACAACCAATATTTTTCGGATAGAAAACTAAAACAATCAAATATATTTAATTGAATTTTTCATGTAACTCAATTCTAAATAATTTAATTACCTAAATTTTTTTTTTTTATGCAAATTTTATACTTAGAATCAAACGCGCTCTTAATCAAGATAGATCACAAAGAAAATATGATTAGACAAGTAACTATTCTAAATGTAAACACCGGTACATATCTATACTATTTAAGTAAAACGGCCCCTTTAGCCTTCTCCATACACCACGTGGCATCTTCTCCCGCTCTCTCCCTCTTTCGAACAAAATTTCCCCAAACCCATAAAATTGCCCCAGGTATCAACCGTCTACTCTCTCTCTTCAAAACCCAACGTTAAATTCGTGTTCTCCCCAACCGTCATAAACATCTTTCAAACGATGCCAGTTGCATAAGATGGTTACAAACGTCACCACAATCCCCAGTTCCCTTTTATAAAAAAATTTGAAATCTTCAAGAGTAGGTTTTGTTATTCGCCCCCACTTCAAATTCTAAGATAAATTTACATGTTTATGGATGACCCCAAATGCAGTGGATGGGCTTTGAACATCTCTCTATTATACTCTAGAAAGGTACTCTCTTTTCTATCTGATTCTTATTTACTATTATTCAATTATATTTGTTAAATTAATCTGTTAACCATTCATTCCTTATTTTCACTTTGTTTCCTGGTGTTCTTCCTTACATCCAAAATTCCTACAGGTCTTCGTTCAGTATATATGTTTAAAATTGAAATTGGGTATTTCATGCAAAATCACTATTAGTATCATCTTCTCTATTAGCCAATGGTTGAGGTTCGAAATTTAAAAAACGAAAATATCATCCAACTATCTGCTTTAATAAAACAATTTGAAATTTTATAGATTTTGATTCTTTGTAGGTGTTTAGATTGTTGGGTTCACAAAATTTATTTGGTAAAATACCAGAAATGATAAAGAAATTAATAAGGCTCAGTCCTATGTCTTAATTTTGATCTAATATGCTAGACATTGGCATCACGTTCGTGGTTGTGAATAATTATTGTGCTTTAATTGTTGGAGTCTCCAGATACATGTTTTCTACAGTGATATACGCAGTCTTTTAGAATTTATACTCCTTAGAGATGATATTATACTTTTTAATCCTTATTATTTTAAAATGGAACGAATGCATTCATCTCATAAATTTTACTAAAGTATATATTAATTTTTGATGTTAAATTTCTTCGTAAATATATGGTTTGTTCAATTTCTGATTTTGGTAAGCAATTTTCAATTCCAACTATCGTTTCCTCACGCCTTCCCCACTTTTATCTCCAGGTCTTTAAATGTTTTTGATGTTTCTCCATCAATGTTCCTTTTAACATTTTTAGTCCAGAGGATGCAAGGTTTGGGTTTGTCATTTATAGTTCTGCTATTACCAACCAGTAAGTTTAATTTCATTTATTTGACTCTGGTCTCCTATACTCAATTGAAATTTTTGACATGAACTCTAACTGGTTGTTCGAATGTCTAAAAGGTTACAAAGAAGAAGCAAACTTATATAAGGGTGCCTCTGTCGTTTACCATACATCATTTTTTAAATAAGGTTTTGTTTTTAGGCGATTGGTTGTTCTCATTACACCCCTATCTTCACATCTCCATACGTAAAAACATTGCTTTTATAATCACTTTCTCTCGGTGCAAAAAAATGCTTTGTTCTGTGTTTGTAATATGTTTGCTTCAACTTTATCTTTTAATATACTGTGAATGTCATATATACGTTGTACACATGCATCTCCTTATTTCTTTCTGAATCGGTAAGGTTTCCCACTATTTTACTTAAATTGTAATTTTTTTTAAGTTGAACTTCATATTATTTAAAATTTGTTAAACAACCTGATTCAAAATTGCATAATTGAGAGGATAAGGATGAAATGATTTATAGTATGAGATTTTTCCCATGGCCATAATTGCTGGACCATATGTAAACATAACCAATAGCTAGCTGCTAATATCAATTTACCTTTTTTACTTTAATTTTGTCTCTTTTTTTCCCTTTTTTTATCATTACCATTAGTATCTTACTTTCCCTCAAATTATTAGAGGCTACAGGCTTTCCAGATGAAGAAAGAAGACCACGTACAATCTGCAGAGAGGCAAATGAACCCAATTGGGGATCATCGATCCAAAATTACAAGATTAGTATCCTAGATAAATGAACCCATAGGGCAATTAATAAATTACGTACATATTAGCATTTGCACCTTTTCAACCTGCCATTAACATGTTAATTACTTGACGATTCTTCATAAGAAACCCAAAGGTATCAATGAGAATTAAAGTGAGTGGTTAAAATACCCTTTGACATTTATAAAAAAGCTCGACAACTTGGTTAGAATTATGTTCTATATAGATCACTTTGAAAACCCTCCTATTAACTATTCCATCATTTTTACAAATACCATGCCTAATGCTAAATGTTAAATGTTGTTAACAGCTTTAAGTGGTTGTATGTTTTATAATTTTCTGAATGAAACCTCTTAAAAATAAGTTTATTTGCTTTTGTTTCTGTTAATGAATAAAACTCTAATATATGCTTATTTTTTGAATCTATCCAACTCTGAATATTGAATTTCAAAATTCATTAAAATTTTCGTAATTTGTATATACAATGTACGGTTGTCCATCTCTCTCTCTCTCTTATTGTATTCCCCTGTTACATGATATGATTTTTTTTCCTTCTCTCTTACTAGATACATCATTTATTAAATATCCTTTTGTACATATCAGTTTGTATACTTCTATGAATTTGACATGTTAAAGATGTATCGTTAGATAAATGCCCCAGTTTCTTAGCAGCACATTTACTAAAGATTTTCTGATGATACCATAAACTCATTCTTAAGAAACTTTCCCAGCTTTTGAAAGTATATTATACTTTTGTGTTATTTAATTTAATACTTCCCAACATATTTATACTTGAAAGAGGCTATATAATCTTTAAGATCTAGAATATCATCGCCCTCTCTTGGAAATTTCCTTTTATATACTTATGCTAATGTAAAATTTCTTAGGTTAATGTTGCAGGTCACACCAACGTTGAATAGCTGATATTGCCCTTCTTTTCAATCAGTAAGTTCATTTCAATAAAATTAGTGTACGAAATATGTACGATTGTTTTTGTTGATAAGCATGTACATGCAAATACATGTATTGTGAACATAGTTTGATACTTTTCGTAAATGAACTTTTGGAAAGGTTAATGTTTCTGACTAAGTAATTTATATTAAAGAGTTCTGCATTTATGTTGAATGAAAGAATTTTCATATCTTGGTCTATTTATATCCTTTTTATTCCCTTCGTCTAAAATTAATTTGAACTTTTTAGTTTTTTAATTAAAAAAAACACCAATTTAAAACTTATTAATGACCCAAATAAAGCTCATTTACAATGGTTAGATGGTCATTGATTAGGTCCCAAAAATTATTGCGGAACAATACTAAATGTGAGATAGTTAAGAAAGTGGGAAAATGGGACTCTTGATTTGAAACAGAAGGAGTATTCGAATTTGATATGGGTTTTGGTGGCTGTGGGAAGAGTTTGATTTTTGAGATGATGTACAGTATTATACAATGAACCGAATCTCACAATTCTAATTTATTTATTTCATCTATGGATTATGTTGAAATTAGTATTCATAGAATTAAGTCAAAGTGACACTCTTAATTTGGAATGGGTACATTATTAATTTATTGTTTTATCTTAGTTAACATGTTAAGATACTGAATGTTTGTTCGGCTATTTTGAAGGGATTGCATTTGGTAATTTTCTTTCAGTTTCACAAAAGAGGACCACCACTATTTACTTAGTTGGAGTGCATCGTATTTTCTTGAAGATGAGATTAGGTTTTATATTGTAAGTTATCTTGGTCATATATATGTAAACAAGGAGATTTCTTGTGGGCTAAATTAACTAGAGATGCCTAAAGTTCAACATTAATTACCATCTAAAGCTTACCTTATTGTATTTGCAACTATCAAACATAATACAAAAATTCGCAGTCATTTAGTCCACAATAATTGTCATGATATTGTATTGAATATTGAATTGTTACCCACATCAGTAATTGAGTTGTATATTACTATTTCCATTGTCATAGACCAGTTGATTCTTATTTATATGTTTTCCAACCATTATCATATAATATGTTCCTGGTTACACCAAAAGAAAAAATTACATAATGTTTTATATTCTTCGTTCAACATTCATTTAGTAATATATACATATTTCATCTGTTGCATACATAATTGTAAGACGCCCGTGCATCGCACGGGTTGAAAACTAGTTATAACTATTATGAAAGTAATTAAAGCCCAACACTTGTCGGCTCAAGTTTCACTTTCATAAATGTTATAGTGGGCCGTACCATTATGAAATTCAATGGTCAAAACCAAGATATTGTATACTTATATCTAATTGTAGAATTTTCCTAGTTCTTTTACTTGTTCTGGTTTATCATGATTGCGTGTCGGTATGTATTTAAATTTTTTTGAATCAAGTGCTTTTATATAACAATAAAAAGAAAAAAAAAGAAGAGAAAACAATGATTAATAATATAATTAATGTAGTAAATGTAATACATGACTAAACAAATCAGGGGTGAGAATATTGAAAATCCAAGGGCAAGAAGAATGACCGTAAAGGGCTTTTATAACACCCCCCCCCCCCCCCCCTTCCCTTGTTTCTATTTTCTAGTGTACTTTGAATGAGGATAGCTACATGAACCATGCAATTTTTTTCTTTTTTTTTAGGAGAGTCGGCATAAGCAAGCTAACCCTATAGAGTTCCACAAATTATGTCTTATCCCGGTGTTTTCTCTATAGCCCATAAATATTGTGTATGTGTATATTTACGCGGCCCTTAACCACTGAGTATGTGTTAATAGTAACCCCACATATATAATGTAAAGTAAAATCAAACTATATATATAGAGTTAGTCTATATTATATGTATACATAGATTTTTAACAAAAATAACCCAAGATTAATTCATATATTTTAAGAGCAATAAAAGCATAAATAAATCCCAACTCTCATTGGGATTTGTTTCCTAGCGATTATTGCAAAATATAGTCTTGGGTTATTTTATTTAACATTAAAAAATCAATGATAATATCAAGTATTCCGGATCAACAACTTTAATGAATACCCATATATAATGTTAAGCAATAAAACCATAAAAAAGTTGCATAACTAAATAAATTTTACTTGGGTACGTGCAAATAAATTGATAAAGAAAAATAATTTTAAATTGAAAAATTTATCCTAACTCCAAGAAAGACTAGTCCTTACAGTGAAGTAAAATAAAATTCGAAGGGATGAGATGAATATAAACTAATGTATGCTATAAAAAAAAGACAGATGTGCACATTATCCAAGTAGGAAGAAAATACAAAAAAATGAACTTTAGCTGCTGTGCTCATCCCTCAATTTATGTGCGTAGTATATGCTATTTGATTAACCCTAAATAACATCCCACATAACAAAAGCTACCAAATTACTTACAACACCCCATTAAAGGGTGATTTTGTTTGCAACCATATATAATGATATTGACATTAATATTATAAAGAAAGATTAGAAAAACACCTTAGTGAAGAAGGTCTATTATGAAGGTCACTGTAAGACCTACCTTGTAATTTCCTTCTTAAACTCTGTAATCATGCATGTTGTGCTAAGGCCTAGATTCGGGTGGTAAAATGTTAATTCGGGTAGTGCTTTCATGGCTAACCTTTTTAACAATTCACAATAACTTATTTACACTTGCATAATCAGTGGAAACACAATCCGGGTGGTCCTAATGAAATTCGGACGACTAATTACTTAATTACATTTTATCGATAAGCTGACCTTTCTAACTTATTCATATGATATCCAAATGGACCTAAATTAGTGCCATTGGAAAGGTAACTCGATTATCTAGAACTTTCTTATTTTAGCCGAAACCAAATTTTCACTCCCTGATGTCCAAAAATAGGTGCAAAGCTGAGTCTGTGGCCAAGCAGTTGAAGCAGAAAAAGGCCTTCACTCCAGAAGCATGTAATCGACTACATGCTGCACATGTTAGTCAACTACTCTGTTAGAGTCGACTATCCCAGCTTAAGTTAGTCAACTACATTGCTCCAGATTGGTCAAAATCCATATTTTGACCTTTGACCCGACCCTACTCTCTTTAAACACCCGAAAAACACCATTTATATCCCCATTTTATCCTAAAACAGAGGAGAAGAACACAAATGAGATTGAGGGCTTAGAGAGGGTGATTATTGGAGATTTTTAAGAGGTTTTGCCACATAAATCAAGGATTTGTGCTAGGACTTTATTCTTCTTCATTCGCTTCACTAGCATTCCTCCATTAGAGTTCAAGCAAGCTTGACAACTCTTGGTCCAGCCTTCAACCAACACCACAACACTTCAAATTTTAAGGATCTAGCTTCAATAAGGCGGGAATACTAATATTCAAACCTATTTTACAACTAGTATGCGATGTGTAATTTTCAATCAAATTGGGGATTTTGCTTATTGTGTAGTTATGTTGCATGCAAGGGGTTTGGATTAGATTTCTTAACACTTATTGGTTGATTATCACTTATTGTAGTACTAATTTGAAGATCTAACAAGAATCCCCACATACATGTACTTAAAGCATGAGATTTGTCAAAAACCCCTTGGACGTATACGGTTACTGATAACTCATGAAAAATTTCTTATAAATTGAACTAATTATGGGTTTAATGCTAGAATTGGGTATCATGCTACATGAAATTAATGTTTTGAGTTTTTCTAATGAATAACTAGTTTGTTCCCTTATCAAGTGGCTTGAATACTACACAACTATTTTGTAAACTGCCCAAATTATACATGTGATGGATAAATTGTGCTGGCTAGGGACCTTGCACTGCATTGGCACATTGACATCCATATTATTATTATTTGAAAGATATATTCTAGATACTTTAGCGCCAGAAATATGGGGAGGTCCTATTGCCGCGTGATTGGCAAGTCCACGAAACGTAGAAATATAGAGAGGCTCACGTGATTGGCAAGTCCACGAAACGTAGAAATATAGAGAGGCTCACGTGATTGGCAAGTCCACGAAACGTAGAAATATGGATAGGCTCTACCGCCGCGTGGTTGGTAAGTCCACGAAACTTAGACTAGACTATGATAATGCCAAATAGGTGGGTTAACCAACATTTGACGTACATGTATACGATGGGAAGTTTAAGTACATGTGTTTTACCAATTGTGCTTTCTTAATCAACTGTATAGTTTCACTAGGCTCGGTTGGCTCACGTTCTAAAATTTCACAAGTACGTTTGTGCCGAGACAAGGGGAAGGGAAAAGAAAGGCAGACAAATCTTAAATTGCCTTGTATCAGTACCTTCCGACATATTTTATTAATTTAGTATTGTAGTACAATTGTATAACTAAGACTTGTATTATGTTGTATTTTTATTATTAGAACTGAATGTACTAAGACTTAAAGTATGTATAACTCTAAACCGATATGGTGTGACTATCAATGTATAACTTTAAACCAGTATGGTGTGACTATCAACTCAAGTTTTCAAATTATACATTTATGAGTTAGTATTATTCATGATGCATATTATTTTGATAATTACCATAATTTTTCAATAAGATTTTGTTTAATGATCATAATTGTTAATTTATTTACACCGTCAGTGTACAACACCATGATTAACAAAAATTTTGGAGGTATTTAGCCAAATTCGGGATTTGGGGCGTCACAATCACCTTCAAGCTCTGTTGGTCGTTTGATAGAGAATGTAAAATCTCTCGGTATGTGGAGAGATTTCTCAATGGGATTAGTATTTATACTAAGGGCCCAAGAATCCACCAAAATCCATATATAAGTAAATCCTTCCAAAGTTATTGGACTTTTGAATACTGTAAGATTTAGACAAACTTTTTAAAATTCTAATTGAATACCACAAGATTTTAAAATCCTAATTGAATATCCACGGACTTTTAAATCTAAAAAAAATCCTATATAATCTAAATTGAATACCCCCCCCCCCCCGGTAATGTTGCATGGAATCATTGAAGATCAAGAATCGGCAATGTTAGTAAGAAGTCAGAATCAGATTAATGGGTCATGTAAGTGGCTAGTTAGATTCAAAATCTTAGTGATGGTGTATCATAAAATTGAACACCAGATTTTGAACTAAATTTGTTTGAGATATAGTTTTATGCCATGCTTTGTGTTTTGCCTAGTTTATTAAGTGTTTAATACATCTCTGATGAAGTATAGGGAAATAACCCGAACACTTAATAAGGCAAAATACATTGATAATTGGAATACACAAATAACAATTTTTATTAGTATTGATTGAGCCAAAATATTGCATTTTCATACCTATTTAGATGGCTCAGTGTGCTTGATTTTGATTCTAATTATCCAAAATTGTTAGGATTTTAGTTTTAATCATGAATTTGGATAATATGTTTATTCTAGTGCATTTAATCTTATTTATAGGTTAGAAATTAATAAGAACGGATCTGGAAGCAAAAACCCTAAAGTTAGCCGTTTTGAGGTAAATTCGAAGCTGAACTGAGCTCAAAAAGTGAAGTTAAAGCATGAATGAAGCAAATGAAAATATCCAAGAGAAGTTAATAAAGTAAGTAAGGTGATGTCCGTTAGTAACCCGACTACTTCCCGGGGACTCACCATTTTGGAAGTAGAGGCACACGGGACCTACTCCGCTATCCAGGGAAACGCTATAGCCCAGAACACATAGTTCTACAGGAAAGCAAGATCAACAGAGTGGGCGCTCCTTTGTGGGCAACCACAACCACCGATGAAGTCATTGACTTTATTTTCCCGTGCACAGTTTAGGAAATTTCACCCAGGAGCGACAAATAAGCGGTCCATCTTCAAGTCACCGGGAGCTACTCGATGCTCGGCTAATCATATCCAGCCAATATGTGTGATCGCGGTAACAACATCACAGTATTCATATCCCACGATGAATATCATCATTAACAATCATACATCACACATATGGCTAATCAACACACACACATATATATACAATCATACTATCGCCCACTATATATTTATCAATATTGTAAGCGTCATCATCACGATTTACATTAATGGTCTTATCGTTATGTAATCATTCCCACTTTATAGAAAATTAGTACATTATTGGCACTTTGTAACTCCTTTCGTGTCATGTGTACAAGACTAAGGCCGCAAGAGTCTTATCGAAGTTCTAGTCGTTATTTATAAACCAAATCATCAATTTCCATAATTTTTGTCTAACCGATATACTTACGGCAAACTGATATCTCTCAAATCACTACTAAGAGGAATCCTAGAATCCACCATTTCATGTTAACAATACCTCTAGGACTCAATCCCCACACTTTAGCATACTAAGTTATCCATTAAACACATATGTTACTAACAAACCAAGTATTAACTAGGTAGTTTATAAATATGGAGACTTTTTATACAATTCCTAGAGATGAAGATCCATATGCCTTTTAAGTAGCATAAAAGTGTATATCTAGAGCTTAATACCCATAGCCAACCACTAATTATCCATAAATCCCGAAATCCCATCAAGACTAGTTCACACATTTAATTACAAAGTGGGTATGATGTATAGATGCAAATATTAAGCTCATAGCATGGTGAGAATTGATGATACATGATTTATAAGTGATAATATATCTATATGCATCACTAATTTAACCTTACACCAACCCAATCCCACATGTACATCACAAACCTAGGGTATGATGAAAACCCCCCATTTTTGGTAAAAAACTCTAATGCATCACAAAATAGTTTAGAAAATAAGTTTAGTATTAGTGTTCCTACCTTTTAGAAGCCTTATCCTTGAATTGATGATGCATAGAAGCCCAATTCGAAACCCTAGCTCGAGCTCAAGTCGCCATCGAAGAAAGTGGAGGTTGAAGATGATGAATAGTGATTAGGAAGTGGGTTTTGTGTGATTTGATGATTGAATCTAGGATATGGAATGAGATATGTGTAGGAATCTCCTCCTTTCTCTCACTAGAGCTCTCTAGAACCCTCCATGGGTGTATGAATGAGTTTATGCTCGAACTTGGGTGGTTTGGGTTAAAAATGTATGAGAAAAACGGGTCAAAACTAGTCAAAATATGTCTGCACTGATGAGTAAGATCGATCCTACTTAGGGAAAAAAGTGCACTGGTCTGATTTCTCAACAAAATCTGATGAGTAAGATCTTACTACTGGCAAAAAGTGCACTGTTGGTATATTGGTCATAACACTCTGCTCTGAACTCGGATTTGGATGATCCACATATCAACGGAAAGATAATTGAAAGATCTACTACTTTCCTCAAGAAAGTTTCCTCAAATTATGGCTACATCAATCCCAGAAATCTGTAAAAGACAGCCATCTACCAAGGCGTTATCGAATGATCAGAATTTCTAACTGGCCTACTACGCACGACGTTTTGACCAACATAGAGTATGAATTAGATCTTGGTCAAAACATGAAAATTGTAGAATAGCATGAAACCTATAAGTAAAAAAAACGGTAGTCAATTCAGATAAAAGACGAGAGAGTTATGATGCTCCAAAGTTGGCTAAAATCAAATAATCGCGTAAGGCCGAAACGCACTATTACTAAGCCGAATTCGATTCGGACCACCTGAATCACGAAACAATAACTCACACGAGTGTAAGCATACTAATGTGATTGAAACAGAGTGTTAAAATGCTACGAGGCTCCTCGAATTAAGATTTCACCACCCGAGGTGAAATTAACAGACAAATGAAAGTCAAAACAATGAGATGGAAATACGAGGTGTTACAACTAGACCTACCCATTTGTTTTTATTAATTTCATCTTAAACCTTCCTTATTTATTGTTTAATTTTGTACATAATTAGTTTAATTTCTTGGTATATATACATAAGGAAAATAGGATATTTTATGATCAATTATATATGTTTGCTTATGTTTTAGGTCTTTGTTCTCAAACATTAGATTAGATTACGAACATGATATTATTGTAGCCCCCATGCATTTCTCTTGCTCTATAACTGATTTCACAAAACTAGCTTGAAAACCAACACTTCCGTGCCATTTCCTTGTATTTGGGTGTTTGATATTTGGCATTTTTGGGTATACACTTTTCTTAATTTTCTCTCTAGCTTTAAACACACAAAATTCATTTCTCCTTGTATTAACATTATGGACCCACGTACACTTTGGGTAATGGTGTTTTCGAAAATCATTGCTTCTGTATTAATTAAGATTTTGTGTGTATTAAGAATGAAGGGAATGTTTTACATGAAACTAAAACCATAGTTATGGTCATTTAAGTAGTTTACCCAAAAATATATCATGGATTCAAATCATGGCTTCTTAGGAGAAAGGGGATGAGAGAATAGAGAACATAGAAAAACAAAAACAAAACACTCCAAAATGAATACTCTAATACTCCAAAATTAATGTACTGATACTTCATATGTATACTTTAGGTTATGGATAAGAAATGTATTTTGCCTATATATATGACATGTTATTTTCTTCTGAAAAAGTACTAAAAAGGAAGTTGTATAGGTGAGTGTGTTACATATTTGATATGATTGTTGGAATCTAAGATGACCTTATGTTGTTGCTTTTGTTCAGGCTTGAGCTTCACTGAAGCTGAACGGAGATTGTTCAGGCTTGAGTTTATCTCTACCTATTTCTTTACTCCATTAGATTCAAGTAAGTAACTCTAATTTTTTTCATATTCTTACAGTCATTACTAAAGAGATCAAATAAGTTTTAATCTATGTGTAAATCAGATTGAATTGACATTAAACTTGAATTGAATTGAAATTGGGGTTTCAATTAAGATTCAAGTCGCGATATTGTTGCTCACAATTGAATCTTAATTTAAATTGAAGTTATCTATTTATATGCATGTTAAAGGGTTTCGATTGAGATTCAAGTTGTGATATTGTTGCTCGCAATTGAATCTCAATTGAAACTCTAAACTCGAATTTTAATTAGGGCAAAACAGAAATTGAAATTGAATTTGAGATTGAAGTTTATGGTTCAATTTAAGATTCAAGTTTAGCAATTAAATCTCAATTTCAACCCTAAACTTCAATTTTAATTCCAATTTTAGTTTTGCCCTAACTGAATCGAAATTGAAATTAAAATTCAAGATCCAATTTCAGGATGCCTCCGAGATCGTTTGCGACTAGGAAGAAGTCGCAGCCATAGGTGCAGTACAATGAGGTGCAGTGGGCCTTGTTGGAGCGCATGGCCTCCCAGCCCTCCTCTGAGCAGCCCGCTGCCTACCAGCCCCCAACCAGCCCTTTGCCGCCCAGTCCCCCGCCTCGTAGCCCTTCGCCTAGCCATCTCAGTCACAGGAGTTGCCACTGTTACTCCCTATCCTGTCCACACATTCGACCATCAGCAGTACAGCGAGCACCACCGCCGGTATTGGCCTCCCCATACGCAGCATTTGCTCCAAACTTGTTGTAGCAGAGGATACCATATCAGGTAGTACCCTTAGATTTCTTTAATTATATACCGCAATTCTTATTTATTCTTTGTGTGATTGACTGATTAATTTATATGCTTTTATCTGTAGGTACGCAGGCTTTCTCTAATAACAAGAAGAGAGGAGTCGTCATCAAAAAGAAGACAGCAGTGATCGTCCGTACGTCTGGGAAGTCCCGTGTGATGTACGATCCTGCGGTTTGTGGGCCACCAAAAGAGGTTTGTTCTCGACTCATTAGTGACATGTTGGCGTTCATCAAATACCGAGCGCTGATGTTGTACCCGACATTTGGGGACATGCCTCTATCGGAGAGGAGGATACTCTTCAACTGCCTGTCGATAACTACTTTGATTTTTATTATAGTTAAATTTTTTTTGCCTTACTAAATTTTATTTTTATTTGTACTAATGTTTCTTCTTATTTAATTTGTAGGAGAGTTATGATATCAATCATGTGGATAATGTGCTTGTCACGTGGATACAAAAGAAGGCCGCGATCACTTCAAAGATTGGAAGTACAAGATCCATAAGAACTAGCTGATGCATGGCGATGCTCCCATTCTAGTGGAGTTCATACATCGCCCGAACTAGTGGGAGTGGTTACACAACCATTTCAAGACCGAGGCTTTTCAGGTAATTTTTCCTTTATTTTTTTTATTTTGTTTCATTTAATGTATATGTTTATAAATGCTTAAATAAATACAACTGTTTTATTTTGCAGTAATTGGGCATGCAAATGGCCCAAATCCAGGCCTCCGAGAATAAGAAAGACCCGTAGCCCGGGGGGGGGGGGGGGCAAGGCCTTTGTCCTATGGGCCCATAAGCTGAAGAAGCAGGGAGATCAGGCACGGCACATCACTACTTATATCGAGGCGAACAAGAAGTACGATGCCGTCCGTGTAGTAAATCTTTTTTATATAACATTTTAATTTATTTTTTTATTATTATTTAATTAGTATTTAATTTTACTAAATTATAACACTTATTGTTATTTGCAGGCGGCTGTTCAATTCGTGAGAACTGCCGAGGTGGAGAAGTTGATGGCCAATCTACCTTCGATCGATGAAGCATTGGATGGTACGTCACCGACCAGTGCCCCGCCCCCGTCCCTAGTCCTCTTTTACGAGACCCAAATTTATGTCCTTGAGACAGTGGTGGATCCTTTGAGAGAGACGAGTGTGAGAGGCTCCGTGAAGCTACCGCAGAAGAGAGACCCATCATCGCAGACGGATAGCGGCAAATCTACGAAGCTCGAGGCTGAGGTCGCCCAGCTTAGGGCACATCAAGCTGCGATAAAATAGCAGCTTCAGAGGGAGAGGGCCTACCGAGAGAGGGAGAGGGCCGAGAGACTTAAATTTGAACGCAAAATGCAAGCTCAATTCGAGTATTTGTTCAGAGCAGTCGGGATTCAACCGCCGAATCCTCCCTCGGACGGCACCTCCTCTGCTCCTCCTTCCGTAGGTTTTATTTAGTGTTAGAACAATTTCTTTTACTTGTAAAGTTTTTTTTAACATTGAATTGTAAAGTATTTTGAATATTTGAATTGTTTTAATTGTTGGATGGAATTGAATCAATTTTGATAGTTTATTTGTTGTATGTTGATTGAATGAGAATGAATGCATGAATGTTTGTAATTGGGTAGCTTGTATTTGCTATTGCATATTATTGCGTTCAGGTTGTATTGATATAGATTTGCAGGTGTGGGCTACACACAGAAATAGGCCTTATTGGGTTTGTGTGACAAGCTCTTAGGCGACATAGTAATTATATCTACGTCACCTAAGTTCTGACGTAAAGGACTTATGCGACGTAGGATAATACCTACGTGGCCTCGATGTACCACTTAGGCCACTTAGGTATTATCCACGTAGGAGAGAGAAATCCGATTATTCTCTTGAAATATACTGTCAAAAGAAAATACCATCCTCAGCTAATTGACGTAAAAATAACATCCACAGACGAAACATTCTTTCGCCTTTTACCAATGTTTGCTGTTGTTGCTTTGTTCCTTAATTTCTTGTGTTAACCAAACATATCTTTGGCGATGATTCAAGGCTTACTTCATATATCTTTATAGTTTTATTGTGTCAACTCTGTGGGACTTATGGGTATGCGTTATGTCCCACATCGGAATGTATAAGAGATCAAGGAGGTGAACATAAAGTGTATAAATTGGAATCAAGTGGTACAAAGGAACATACTTACCTGGATGGGGTCAATGGGTGATCAAGAAGGCCCATGGCCTAGGTTAGTGACCTTCATTGCACTTTGGAGGGGTGCTACCCTAAGGTCTACCCAAGTGGTGGAGCCTACATCATAATTTGTGATAGTGTTACCCCGCGACAATTGGTATCAGAGCTTAGTTGGGGAATCAGGCTATCGAGCGACTAGCGGTGACATGCTCGCACCAGTGGAATGGGAAGAACCGGACTTTGGTGAATCGCGGAGTCAGGGTGAAAGGCACGCATTATGACTTTGGTGGGGAGCAAGAAAGCATCACACGGGTGAAGGAAGTAACCCGTGCGAGTGGAGTTCGCCTAGGGAGGTGATGCGAGTATTGTGCTAGGAGCCATAAGGAATTGGGGGCCTGTGTTCTCGCGGCCCTCCAAGTATAGTGCAAAATTTTGATTTTGATTGATTGTTTCATATTATTTGTATATATTTCTTAAGTAATTCGGAAAGATTATGGAAATATTAAGTGAAAATGCTATTGTATATTTAAGCCTGTGGCAATTTCTGTTTGATGCTTTAGACGCAATGCAGTTTCCTCTGATTAGCAAGATTAAGAAATGTGCAAGTGTGTTTCGAAGAACAGTAACTCTTTTCAGGATCATCCTAAATGCGAGCAGTTGCAAGTATCTCATGAGTTTTACCTATTTCTTCAAACCACTGCCAGTGTGGATTCTGTGAGAATTCTTAAAGATGTATAGAAAGAATGAGAATTAGCAACCTGAAGAAAAATACGCAACCTCGAGCGATCAAAGAGCCAACTATTCTTTTTTCGAATACTTCAGCTAATTCAAAGTCTATGGGTTTTCAAAATGTTGTCTATATGTTTAAATTAACATAATATAAGGATTAAAACAATAAAAATAACAGTATGGCAATGGCGTGGCGCATCTCACCAATTTAAAAAAATGTGTCTTTAACTCCATGTTAACTTTTTCAAACGAGGGTTATTATTAGCAAAACTTGGGTCATGTTGGGCAAAGTCGCAAGTTGTATTAAATAAGGCACATATTTTCGATTCAATTAGACACTTGTTAAGGGTCATGTAATTAGAGCAAGTGGGCTTATGCTCACCCAGATCCAAGAAGATCTTTGGTCCGGATCTCATCCTTGGCGAGGAGGGTTTCTTTGTAATTTGTAGTGAAAAGAAAAGAATTATACCTTTTTTTCTTCCAAAAGAAAAAAGTGGTCATGGTAGGGCTTGATTGAAACGCATACTTACCGGTGGTTTCATTAATTATGATTACCGCACCAAACTTTTGATACGTTAAATTTCATTACTGTTATTGTACCAAAATTTTCAAAATAATCAGGCTGGTACAGTATGGTAATGATACATTACCAAAATCAAGAAAGTCACATAATAGAGCCTATAAAATTGCTCTTTTCTCATATGCTAAATATTCTATCTGCTTTTGATCAGGTTAGATTGATGATTACACTTCCAATTAAGTGGCTATTATCAAAATGCAGAAGTGGTGAAGTTCAAACTAATCAGACCTCTATAATAGAATTTGAACCCATTTTCTGTATTAGTAAATATTTGTATGGGTAAAACAGAATAATCAAATTTGGGTATGACAACAGCTTACCTATTTTCTGTACGGTTGTTCATTACAGCTTGTCATTTTTCCCCCTCATTCAATGGATGATACGCTAGTGCTTGGTTCCGTCAATTTCTTTATCTCCCCATGACTAGTAATTAAGTTGGTAACAATAGGGACAGAATTTTCTAAATTCCTACGTTCTAAATAATTGTTATTCAGACATCTTTACTCTTAGCCATGGTCCTCCCATGATGAAGCTGTTTATTAACTATGTCTTGAATCATCAGTAAATAGCACTTTTAGACGATAAATGGCACCATTTGTCTTTTGTAATGCCTTGGTGAGTACCACACAAAAAAGGAACTGAAAGGGGGGGAAAAAGGGGGGGATGGTGTGTGGTTCTTTAGCTTTTGCACGTTTCATACTTGATATGTCTGTTTGGAATGGCACTTGACCCCGGCTGGTTCAAAATAATGCTATATAATCCAATGCCATCAATTGGATCCAACAACATAGGGTAGCCCAAAACGTGATTTTGTAAAAGATATGAAGCTAGTAAGAGTTATTTGAAACTGCAATCCATCACCACCTTCAAAAACACTAAACTTGAGATTGTAGGGGATCTCTACAAAAAGAAAGACCCCTCCAAAAATAGGCGTATGCCATTGTATGCAACAAGCACACAATATTCTTTAGTAAAAGGCTAAAGAATAGTTCGCTCTGTGCTCACCACACGGCTGCGTGATTTTTTTCTGTATGGCCTCTTCAGGTTCTATATATTTGCTCATTTACGTTGGTGAATACATTTTCTTCGATGTGGGAAATACAAATGTGTTGTACGAAGTCCATAATTATACTTTCTCTCCACTTTCCATATAAAAAACTATATGATAAGACAAAAAGGAAATTTAATTACATCTTCTCTCCACTTTCCATAGATATTGGGGAAGTGATTCCGTTGCGTAATTATATAAAAGGTTTTATCTTCCACCACTAGGTGTACTAAAATAGAAGTATCACCTTCCATTGAGACACTTCTTTAACAAAAAGATGCTATATAGGAATAGGAATAATAAGATCGTATATGGAAAATTGTACCTTAATTAATGCATGTTGTGACTTTGTTCATTCTATATATTCTATACATACCCTTAATTCATGCCTTAAAAAATGACTTAATGAACAACTAACAAAAAATAACCAAATAAACTCATAAAAGCAAATTTAACACACAACCCATTGTTTTATAAATAACAAATAACAACAAATTATGAGGTAAACTCTACCACTCGGGTAAACCTTAGCATAGCACCCCTCCAAATTGCAATGGAGGTCACTAACCTAAGGCTACGTACGGGCCTTTTTAATCACCCATGCATTGACCCCCATCCAGGTAAGTGTGTTCCTTTGTACTACTTCATTCTAATTTACACACGTTCTTGCACCTACTCTCTTATACATTCCGATGCATGTGGAACACAACATATAAGCGCTAGTCTCATAAAACAATAAAACTATAAAGACTCTCTTCAACGATCAATTGCAGAAAACACGGGTAAAAGGCGAAAGAATATAATGGTTCGTATGTGATGTTTTTATGTTGGTGAAAGTCTTTGAAATGCTTTCCAAGAAAATCATTTTGTTAGTTTTTGCATATTGACTGGAGTTTGTTGTATCCGTTCTGTAAATACACTCGCATGCTGAAACACTTCATTAGTGTGAGGATGCGGGGATTTCTCAAATGATCCAGAATTCGCAATTAAAATTGAGGCCAAGCTAGTATATATCAGAATCAGATCAGAATTTAATTAGAAGCTTGAAACCTTGTTTTGGTGGAGTGTGCCAAGCCCATGTAATAGTGCAACACAAGGGCAACACTTGAGGACCCAAATTAATTTAATGTCATGTGAGCTGATAGCCCATGTATTAGATATTAAACTGATAAGAACAAATTCTACACTTGATCTTTAGCCAAAAGGCCGAGAAAGGTATGATTTCTAAAATTTCTTCAGCTTCCTCTTATCCTTCAATTTTCTCATTGTCCCTTCATAGCTAAACAATATGGGACCTAGTTGGACTCCATTTTGGTACACCTCAAGTTATTTCTACTCTCTCTACTTTACTGTCTGTTTAATGGTTAGCTTTAGACTATAAGAAACCAAGCTCATTATAGTAGTTTAAAAGCTTATTAGTCAAGCGCGTGCTAGATGCAATAGAACTAAATCGCACACTAGAAAGTGCTTTGAAAGGCACAATTTGTTAATGTGAGTCTATCTTAGGTAAAGAATATCTCTATATTAGGTAGAGAATATCACGATATATTCTTGTAATATTTGGTTGATTAACTTAATTATCACATGTAATTATCCTATATATATTTTCCTCCAAAGGTGAGATCAATACACAAAAAAATTATTCTCTCTCTAAAGTATTCATGCTATTTGACTCAACTTCAGCACATAAAAGGCTATTCATTCTATTTGACTCAACTTCAGCACATAAAAGGCTATTTTTTTGTAAGGTTGAAAGTGAGGATTCAGCAAGAGAGAGGATTCGATTGGGATGTTTACAGTGAGTGAGGATTCCTTTTTGTCCTTTGTAAGGTTGAAAGTGAGGATTCAGCAAGAGAGTGGATTCGATTGAGATGTTTACAGTGATTGAGGATTCCTTTTGTCATCAAAAGCAGAATTCCTGAGTGTTTAATCTCATTATCACACGCGAAGCAATCCCCTACCATTCCTGAATGTGTAATCTCATTATCACATGAGAAGTAAATCCCCTACCGTCATTGATATAAGAGCGAATACCACAGTACTCACTGAAGCTAATCCTTACAATATATTCTCAAAGGCAAACCAAGAACATCAGCACCCATGAAGGCTACTCCTTGAAAAGTCGTTAGTGGCAAACCAGAGTGACTACCATGAACAAGTCCTCTTTTCTCATGCATTTGTGATGTGGGACACCAACTCATGTATCATATATATAACCCTCAAACTATGTCTTGATCAATAATCAGTAAACATTATTCTGTGGCACCATTTTTCATTTTTTATTCCTTAGCGAGCGCCAAACAAAAAAGCCGGCCAGGGGGGGAGGGGGGGTTGGTTTCTTTAGTTTAGCTCGGTTCGAATCTGACAATCTGTCCGTTTGGAATGGCGTTTAGTTCCAACTTCCAATTAATGCTAATAACATAATCCATTGCCGTCAGTTGGATCTGAGAACATAAGGGCCAAAGAACTGATTTTATAAAAGCCCCCACCGTACTTTTTTCATATGGAACTCTTCAAATATCATTTGTTTTCTTGGATTATGTTAATGATATTTTCAATACCTTTTTTTATTAAAGTTTCTTTTTTGGATTATGTTAATGATATTTTCAATACTTTTTATTAACTCTCAAATTTAAGAAATCACAAACCAGTAACCCAATTAAAATGTTTTTCTTTTAAATTGGATGGTAAGTAGAAATTTAATAATTATACAATAAGTTGATGTATTTCCAAATACATAGAACGTCTTGCTTAGGTTTACATGCAGTGGCGGATCCAGGATTATGGGGCCAAGGGGGGCGGCGGACTGCGGATCGCGGACGGCGATAAAAGGTTAGGGTTTGAGAGATTGAGGAGAGAGGTGGAAGAGCTGAGAGATTGAGATGATAGATTGAGGAGGGAGGCAACTGGCGAAGGAGTTGAGAGATTGAGGTGGAGGAGCTGAGAGAATAGAGATCGAAGTTCTATTTTTTTTATTTTTTCTTCCTAGGGGTCGATGTTCCAAGCTGAGAGATTGAGGCGGAGGGCTGCTACTCTGTTTTCTATTTGTTCTATTTAATTTTTATTTATTTTTTTCTAAGGGGTATGCTGACCCCTCTTGTCCCTTATTCCATCCGCCCCTATTTACATGATTCAATAAGGTTTATATATTAATACATAAAATTTTAAAATTACACTTCATATTAAGTCGTCCTTCCAAAGAAGACAAGTACGAGTCCATGGTAATCAAAGACTTCTAAACATTAGTAAACGGGCCAACCCAAATGAGTAGCTACAACATTGTTTTGAAAAATAGAAGTCAGCCAAACACAAGATCAGTGGAAACTATAAAGGTTTTGTATATTAAAATAAACGTAGACAACTATACACATCATTATGTAATGAAAATAGTAAAATAGTGTTTGATTCTTAAAATACAAGCCAAACATTCCTTTAAATTTTGAATATATTTAAACGTGATTCAAATCAATCCAACTTAAAATGAATACTGAAAGCTAAAATCGATACTTTATAGGCATTTAAATGAATAACTGCTAAAACAGTGCCGAATCAACCAATTCACATTTGAAACTAACTCTAATTAGAGGGTAAAGCCCGCCCTCAAATCAGCCTCATTAGGATTTTAATACGAAAATCCGTGAATTGGAGTTTTTCGGTTCTTTATCTAACGAAAATTTTTAGAATTATTATGGAAAGCATGCAAAGATAAGACATAACTCAGACATTCAATAAGTGATTTCTAACCATTGGAAAAAGTGTAGTCAAACCACAATTGGATCTCATTCAAAGATTAAAATCACATTCTCTCACTATTAACCCCCAACTAATGTTTTAGCAAGCCATAACCAATGAAAACATGTAAAGCATCTTAAAAATAATGGGAATTAGTAAATATATACTAAATAAAAACCACACAATAAATTGAAAACTTTTTTTTTTGAAATTTTGCAATTCGAATTCAAAATAAAGAATTTACTGCTAAAACAGTAATCTAATTCAAAATGGGCAAAAACGAAATAAATCCGACCCCAAACCCTAATAAATCTGAAAAATCAGATTCTTAGTGTTCATGGAAGATTCACGTATAAATATCATATAAAATCTACGATCTATTGGAACCTAGAACAAGAGTCGTGCATGAATTGACAATAAATTAACAAACCGACAAAACAGATCAATAAACCCTAAGACCAGCCCCTAAAACATGTGGGTTTAAGGTTGATTTCAGAATATATATATATATTTATATTTATATGATCTCAAACACCTAATCTATCAAATTGTAAGCAATCAAACAATTAAAAACAAAATAACCGGAATCTAAGGTTTACTCGTTGAAAAACAGTGAATTGGACTTGAAAATTAAATTGAATGATGAAAGAATGTTGGTTACACTCTTGTTCTAGCCCAAAAAGGTCATATATAACCTAAAATAATTGTATGATTAAGGAAAAACAATGAAAATCTTTCCAATCGATCTCTCAAACGCAATATAAAAGCTCCCAAGAAAGTTACGGTGCTCTCAGCCGCTCTATAAATCGTGTTATGGCTAAGAGACATGTTATCTGCTCTTTTATACTCAATCCAAGTGCCTAGGGTCTAATCCTTGAGAAACAAGTCGAACTGGAGCTGAAATGTTAAAACATGTAAAAAGGGAAAGCATAATCGATTCTAGATTTTAAACTTTTTTCATGCGCAACTTTTGTATTTTTACCATAACATTGTGCTCCAAACTCCGATTGAAGCACATTTTTTTCCTACGCGTAACTAACTCAGAAATATATAACTTCTATCTCTAGAGTTTTTCTCAAATTCTATACGGGTCAATATCAAAATTGGATTGAATAATGGTGTTACATGTGGTAGATCTTTTTTTCATCCGAAAACTTCTCTATTTGATTCCATTGAGCTCTTTTTTACTCGAGCTACTCTAGAAGATTCTCTTGGACACTTGCATTTAGTCCATTCATGACTGGGCTTGGAATTTATTTGAGATTCACTTCTTGAGCTCAATTCAACATCAAATTCAATTTGCAATGGCTAACTTTGATGATTTTGCTTCTAGGATCGTTCTAGTTCACTTTTAACCTATAAAAGGGCTTGGTAGAACACAAATAGTCAAATACTATGCGATGCCATGTTTTTATGCTTAAACTAAATTTACATGCAAGTACAAGTTTTACAAAGTAATTAGGAGTTAATTGAATCTTTTTAAGAATGTCTACAATGCAAATTCTAGGCTCAATTAGTGTCCATCCTACTCAAGTGAAATTAAAAATCATAATAATTTGCAATAAAGATGTTATTTATTGACCAAAATGTTTTCTCATAGATCTTCAAAAATCTAGGCTTCTAAGCAAACAAGGAAAGAAGGAAACAATGTAGTATCTCCATCGTTTTAAAAGTACCAAAGAACAATTAGTAGAAAAAAAATTAATTAAATAAATTGGAACTACAATTAGAGGGGAGCACACGAACACAAGCCCCCACTACCATAAATTATGATTTAGGCTCCATCATTTAACTTGAGATTGTAAAGGATCTCTACAAAAACAGAAACCCCCTCCAAAAATAGACATATGCCGTCATGATAAGCACATAGAATACACAATATTCTTTAGTAAAAGGCAAAAGAGTAGTTCGCTTTTACTCACGAAACGGCTGCATGATTTTGTATAAAGCCGCTTCACGTACTATAAATATTTGCTCATTTACTCCCTAATTTATTCTTTAATGTGGGAAAATACAAATGTATTGTACACAGACTCCTAATATATTTTTTCACCACTTCCATACAAAAATAAAAATAGTACATATAAAGTAAAAACACTAGATACCAATCAAGCTTAAGATGCATGAAAAAAAAAAGTGTTTCTCGAGAAATGTTTCTTATGAAAATTATTTTTTGAAAGAAATTCCAAAGTCTCTATCTTTCGAAACACTACAAATCCTACAGGGAGGGAATGGAACCCACAACTTCCTACTTGGGAGATGGTGATATTGTTATGTAATAATTTTAGAATCACTATTGTCTTTCACTAGGTTTACTAAAGTATCTACGATCATTGTTATGAAAAAAATATACCAGTTGGCCAGTAATATTTCTATGTTTTATTCTTCTCATTCTAAATCAGATTTGCGTGTGTGAATATAAAGCGTGCACACGCATAAGGTGTGGTTGCCTATCTTATAGTAGAAGATGTCAGCATCCTTGATAATAACTTGTACTTCAGTTACAACCAAAGCATATTTGATACCCAAAAGAAAACCAAATATTCTTTCACCTTTAAACACTGCTTGCTACAAACAACATATATAGCAATTTTGCAGTTAAAGTATTCCGCTTTCTTTAGTGGGGTTTTGATTTCTACTAAGTAATCATACAAAACTCTTGAGATTAAGAACTAATTTATTCCCATTACTCGATCTTCTGGTGTTATTTTTGTAACATGCAAGCCTGAAGGGGTAATTTCTCTTAGACAGAGATATATCGCAGACTTTTTGCCCATAGGGCGTCCTAGCTAGATTTTAATCTACTGTTTGTTAGTGTAGGTGAGCAAAAACTTTATTAAATCATTGTGTGTGGGTGAGGGGGGGAGTTGTTATATTATATTATATATTGGGTTTAGAGTATCGGGGCAGTTCTAAAGAGGACAATCCTCACTTTAAGCAAAAAAACACGCAGCGATGTGGCAAGCACGGAGCAAATTATTCTTTCACATTTTACAAAAGAATACTATGTGCTCGCCGTATTTTGCAGCTTACTCCTATTTTTGGAGTCCCCTACTATCTCAATTCAAGTGTTTCTCTTAATTTGTACTACCTCCGTCCCAATTTAATTGTCACACTTTAAAAAATTAAAAATTAAGGAGATATAAAAATTACTTTAAGAGAAAATGCTTATTTCCAAAAATGACCTTTACTTTTTTCTTAATAAAAATAGGTGGCGGAACCCACAATAAACAAAGTGGTGAGAGCTTAAAGGGTAATATTGAAAATAATAAAAAGTGATCTAATTAATGACTTGCTAAATATAGAAAGTGGACAATTAGTTTGGAACATCCAAAAATGGAATAGTGGACAATTAACTTGGGACGGAGGGAGTATTGGTTTTTGTCTTAGAGTTTTAATTTCCATGGAGTCTAGAGAACTTCGTTGAAACGCTTGCTCTGCTCAACCTCTTCTTTGTCAGCACTGTTTTGTTCAACTTCTTTATCCCCCTCTGCAGCAATAGTAGTAGTAGTAAGGGTTTAGAAACACATATATGTAGGCCAAATATTTAGTCCGTCTGCAGCAATAGTAATAGTTGTAAGGGTTCAGAAACACAAACATGTAGGCCTTATATTTTAGTCTGTCTGTCACAAGAATTAAACAATGGCCTACATTAAAATGGATAGAAATTGATATGGGAATCAATAAACTTGAACGTAAACGCTAGGGTGTTGTGTTCTATTTCAAAATTAAACTGATTACCTTGCTTTAATAATCCTTAGATTTTTCTCTGGCCCATCCCATGTGTCACGGGGCGTCCTTTGAAGACCCAAATGAGGCCGCATGATCGACGGGACTAACCGATAGCCCAGTCGTGTTCGCTAAAACTTATTTGTATTCAACAACAAACATGCAACAACAATAATTTTAAAGAGAGCTTGAGCATAAATTGAAACTACTTCATTACAAGAAACATGATTACATGGAAAACTATTACAATTTGAAAGAAATTAAGAGCTTGAAAACAAAGTGCTAAACAACGTGCACTGGTAGGCAACTCAGATGTGAGGCAGATTGTCTTATCCCCACATATAACCACTTAATGAAAATATAAGAGTTGTAACAGTGCACGTTGGGTCTTACAAGTTACAAGAAAACTTTTACAAAAGAAATGTAATACAACTACAAAGGAAATTCCTAGATCTAATTACATAGAAACAATATTTACATATGAGAAACCTAAGCATAATAATAAAACTAGATGATGCTTGATGACTTGACGGTGCTAGGTCGCCTGTTGGGCCGTGCTGCGCTCGGGCGCATCCTCCCCCACCAGAGCTATTGACCTCCTCGTCAACTAGTTGAGGTATACTGTAATCTAGACCTGGAAGGCCGATAGGTCTAATGCTCTTTCCCAAGTGTTCTCTTCTGGGTCTCTTCCTGCCCATTTGACAAGAAACTCTTGGTGTTGTTTGCGAGAAGTTGTCACAACTCGATCGGTCAGAATGGCTTCCAATGACTTATTCCTTTCTGCTCCCTGCTTTAGCCCTGGACGACTAGACTCTCCCCGGGATGGATCAATAGTATCAGCAAAGTACTGTTTTAGCATGCTAACATGAAATAATGGGCGAACCTTCAGCCAACTAAGGGGTTCAATCTGATAAGCCACTTTCCCAATTTTCTTCACAATTCTAAGCGGTCCCTCATATTTTTGCAGAAGGCGTGGGTCTGGACCCCTTAAGAACTTCCTATCTTTTGGAAGGAGCTTCACCATTACGATATCTCCTACTTGGAACTCTAACGGTCGCCTTTTCTGATATGCATACTTCTTCATTCGATGGGTGACTTTCTCTAGGTGCGAACGAGCCAACTCAATATTCTGTTTCCACTCTTCTGAGAAATTACGGACTCTAGGAGATTTTGAAACTGGCATCGAGTTGGCGGTGTGAGGAAGGATAGGTTGTTGTCCTGTACCGATTTCGAAGGCGCTCTTGCCCGTCCCGGAGTTTTTCTATGCGTTAAAGCACAGTTGAGCCACGTCCAATAACTTGACTCAATTTCGTTGTGTTGCACTAGCGAAGTGGCGCAGATATGCCTCAAGAATCGCATTGTATCTTTCAGTCTATCCGTCGGACTGAGGGTGGTAACTGGAGCTCATACACAGCTTCGAGCCGAGAACCTTGAAGAGT
Organism: Lonicera japonica; assembly: GCA_021464415.1. Lineage (NCBI taxonomy): Eukaryota > Viridiplantae > Streptophyta > Magnoliopsida > Dipsacales > Caprifoliaceae > Lonicera > Lonicera japonica. Next base: position 36,490,880 of record CM038466.1, on the reverse strand, counting down.
TCCCTCCAAAAAAATTTCGTGAATCGTGAGTCCCTATCACTAACAATACTCCGAGGAATCCCCCAATACTTAATCACATACTTGAAGAATAGTTGTGCAGTCTCCTCCTCCGATGTGCTCTTTGGAACCGCAATAAAAGTGGCATACTTCGAAAAACGATCAACGACCACAAGGATAGTTGTCAAGTCCCCCACTTTGGACAGACCTGATATGAAATCGAGTGAAATGCTCTCCCAAGGTCGTTCCGGGGTGGGTAGAGGTTCCAGTAACCATGCATGCTATCTCCGCTCAATTTTGTCTTGTTGACAAATCGAGTAAGTTCTAATATAGCTCTCCACATCATCTTCCATTTGGGGCCAATAGTTCCCTTGCTTGAGAAGGGCCAACGTCTTTTCTTGAGCAGGGTGTCCTACCCATAAGGTATCATGACATTCTCGAATCAGGGTACGCCTTAACTCCCCTACTCGAGAAACAAAAACTCGATTTGCCATTGTCGAAATGAACTCGTTGTCTAACCAAAACTGCCGCGTCTTCCCTTTCTCGATCATTTTCAATAATTGAGCAAAAACACGATCTTGCGGTAGTGCGTTCTTGATTTTGCTTCGAATTTCGGTAGACACTTGACTGTCGATTCGAAGAATGGCGTTGAGGAACGCGTTAACCTGTTGGTTGAACTCAACCCTGCGGCTGAAAGCATCCGCTACTTTATTGGTCGAACCTGCTTTATACTCCATCCAAAAGTTGAATTCAACGAGTAATTTCTACCACGTTGCTTGTTTAGAACTTAATTTTGGTTGACTAAGAAAGTGGCTAACCGCAGTGTTATCTATCTTCACAAGAAATTGAGAACCGAGAAGGTAATGCCGCCATAACCTTTGACAATGGACAACTGCGAGTAACTCCTTCTCGTGAGCAGAGTACCTCCTCTCGATGTCATTGAGCTTACGACTCCCGTATGCTACCGGGTGACTCTCCTGCATTAAGACTCCTCCTAAGACTACATCCAACGCATCGGTGTGCACTTCGAACGGCTTGTTCACATCCGATAGAGCAAGAACCGGGTCTTCAAACATAGCCTTCTTCAAAGCATCGAAGACAGCTTGGCACCCTGTCGACCAGTTCCAAACTTTCACCTTCTTTAAGAGTTCCGTTAGGAGCATTGCAATACCAGAGTAGTCTTTCACAAACTTTTTATAGTAATTGGCCAGTCCAAAAAAAGATTGGAGTTCTGACACATTAGTGGGCTCCTGTCGCTCTCGGATGACCTTGACCTTAACCGGATCCATTTGTACTTTTTCCTGTTCAATGATGTGGCCCAAAAACTTGATGCGGCCCAAAAACTTGATGCGTTTATGTGCAAAGGAGCACTTCGATAACTTGAGATACAACTCATACTTTCGAAGTCTTTCAAATACCCTCCTCAGGTACTCTTCGTGCTCCTCCATGCTTTCGCTATGCGTTTATGTGCAAAGGAACACTTCGATAACTTGAGATACAACTCATACTGTTGAAGTCTTTCAAATACCCTCCTCAGGTACTCTTCGTGATCCTCTATGCTTTCGCTGTAAACCATAATATCATCGAGATAAACCACAACAAAATCATCTAAGTAGTCCCTAAGAACCTGATTCATCAAGTGCGGAAGGTTGCTAGAGCATTAGTGAGCCCAAACGGCATAACAAGGAATTCATAAGCTATGTATCTTGTGACGCACGTGGTTTTTCCATTATCGCCGCTGAGTTGACCGAAGCAATTTGTCACAAGAGGGATGGGATAGTTATTTCTTATCGTTACCTTGTTAATAGCTCGATAATCGACACACATCCTTAAAGAACCCTCTTGTTTCTTCTGAATGAGGACGGGAGAGCCATATGGCGATTTGGCCTATTGCACTAAACCTGCATCCAATAGTTCCCTTAACTATTTTCGAAGTTCGGCTAGTTCAGGCTAAAACATTCGATAGACTGCACAAACTAGAGGCTTAGTACCCGGTACAAGCTCAATCTGATGATCTATTTCTCTACGGGGAGGTAACTTCTTTGGAAGGTTCTTGAGCATCACATCCTCGAACTCGGTTAACACACGTCAAATGGATTTCGACAGGGGTCCTGATGTCTCATGAATTTCATCCCATTTTAGTGCAGCCACAAAAGTGGGATTATGGTGCTTGAGTCCCTTCTTCAGTTAAATTACTGATAAAAACTTCTCACTACTTGATAGGGTCATCACCGGGATAACGCATAGGTTCTTGCCAAGCGTCATAAAGCTATTCGTGCTGGGCATAACGCTAACCTTAGTTTTTCTTAAAAACTCCAACCCCAGGATAACCTTGAAGTCGTCCATCACCACAACTAAGAAGTTGATTCTCCCTTCATAAAGACAAACATTCACTAACACAGCTTTCGCCATTCCAGCGATAGGTTTAGAGGCCGAGTTAATGGCCTTCACACGGCCCACTCCTTTCTCCGAGATAAGGCCTAACCATTCGACTTCAGTATTCGCCAGATAGTTGTGCGTTGCGCCCGTGTCCACCATGGCCTGAATCGGCTTCCCGTTGATCTTGATATCAACATACATTAAGCCATTTCCTTGAGAACTCCTCCCAACACCTGCTCTCCCATTTGGGGTTGGTTCCACCTTCCCTTTCTGTCGATGATCTTCCTCTAATGTCACCGCGTTGCAAGAATGCATGAACTGCCCTTGATAAGCACCAAGTGAAGCTCCTTCACACTTTTCGGTTTCTTCCTCAGACTTTGCGTGGTCATTTAGCTGGATACAGAAGGATTGTCCGGAGGCAAATGGTACTTTGGGAAGCATGCCGCCACCTCTGGCAACAAGAGCACTTAGAAGTTGCTTGTCAGGGCAGTTAGCCATGAAATAAGGACCATGACACAAATGACAAGGTCTAGGAGAAAAGGGCTTCTTCCCACTACCACCAGCTTGGGAGTTCCTTGTGAACTTATTCCCATTCTTGAAATTATTTTTCTAATTAAACGACCTGGTTGGTGCGTTGCCTCCCCTATCTGGTTTAGCTTGATAATTCTGCTTTCTCTCCCTCGCATTCTTTGTTTGTCTGTTTCTTGGGGCATTAGTTTTGGAAGCCGCAGTATAATCTTGCAAGTATTCCGCGGCTGATATGGCTTCAGGTAACGTCTTAACTTGCCTTCGATTCAATTCATTCTTAGCCTAAGGTTGCAACCCAATCATGAAGAAGAATAATCTATCAACGTCATTCATATCGTGGATATCTAACATGATAGTGGTGAATGTGTTGACATACTCCTTGATGCTTCTTAAGTGTTTGGTTTGAAGGAGTTCTTGTCGCGCATTATGGGAGGTATTTTCGGGAAGGAATCACTCACGCAATTCTCTTTTCAGGTTTTCCCAGGTGCTGATCTCGCACCCGCCAGCTTGAATGTCATTATACTTGTTCCGTCATCATAACTTGGCGTCCCTGGACAAGTACATAGATGCAGTGGATACCTTGACTTCCTTTGCGTCAACCTTTGTGGCACAAAAATAATGTTCCATGTTAAACACAAAGTTCTCAAATTCCCTAGCATCACGAACACCAGTGAATGCTTTGGGATTAGGCACTTTCATCTTAGTGCGCTCCCCACCCCCAACTAGTGAGTTTACAACCGCCATTGACACAATAGTCAATTTATGATTGAGTTGATTGATTTCATTTCTCATCTCCTCAATCATCTCCCCAAAGTTTCCTCCCGGCAGGATTCCTTGAAAGTTTTGGAGACCTTCCTCCAAATCTTGTATACGATTTACGAGCTGGACGAGCTACTCGACACACTCCCGGGTGGGACAATTTGGGTGAGTGTCTCCAAACTTTGCACACAATCGACAAGAGAAGGTGTTCCACCCATATTTTCCATCAATAAGCCAACATTTCTTTTGAGGGCCTCGATTTGCTGGCTATTAATTCCCATCATAATGTCACAAGATAAATAGACTAGGCTTCACAAGGCAGCAATCGAAAACACCTGCCTCTGATACCAACTATCACGAGGCGTCCTTTGAAGACCCAAAGGAGGCAGCGTGATCGATGGGGCTAACCGATAACCCAGTCGTGTTCGCTAAAACTTATTTGTATTCAATAACAAACATGCAACAACAGTAATTTTAAATTGAAATTACTTCATTGTATTGATAATTTTGTTTTATTTAGTTTGGTTATTTATTTATGTTATTTTATTTGTGGGTAGAATCCCACCTTGATAGGTATTTTAGGTAAGTTAGAATCTTATTCCCTATATAAGGAGCATTGTATTCATTCTTTATGGTATGGAATAAAATAATTCTTCCTTTTTAAATTTTCATGGCATCAAAGTAGGTTAGGAACCCTAGGTCTGGCCAAAACACTTGCTAGAAAACCCTAGCCATCATCACTGTGCACGCCAAAAAAAAAACCTACCCGCCGCCGTCGTTCTTTGCTCACTGGCGTGCATAATTCTTCACCTTTCCAAGATCCAACCACATAGGCATGGCGAAATTGTCAGACGAGTAGAACCCCGAAAGAACCACTGGAAACGGATGTCACACGCACCACCGCCCCTCTGTGCGTGGATCTCATGCGCCGTCAGTCTCCACCGCGCGTGGAGGCGCATGGCTGCTCCGATTGCTGCCAAAATTTCCAGGGCAGATCGTCTCCTTGTTCTGCACCTTGTTATAGCCCTAATTTGGTTTAACTCAGTCTGGATTTGGCTTGGTTTGGTTTTTCTAGATTTAGTGTAACGGGTTAGTTTGATTACTTGCTGTGTTCTTGTTCCAGATTTGGTTTTATTCAGCCCTGAGTTTGTTTAGTTGTTGATCCTCGGGCAATATGAACTATAAACTTGCTATAGTGGGTGCTACCACTCTGGGTCTCACAGATTCTTCTAGTGGTTCCACCACAAGCACGTCTTCTACATTCACAGATCCTATATCGCAGTTTGCTTCTATCTATTCGGTGAGTGAGAATCCGATAGCGAATATCAGTCACAAGTTAAACGGAAAAAACTATCTCGAATGGGCACAATCAATGAGGTTGTTTATTGACGGCAAAAGAAAATTAGGTTATGTGAATGGTGAGGTGGTACCACCACCATCTAACAACCCGGGCTTTAAGTCGTGGCGCGAGGAGAATTCGATGGTTACCTCGTGGTTAATTAATTATATGGAGGCTGGACTTGGTAAACCCTACATGTTCTTGCCGACCGCTCGAGATATCTGGCAAGCGATTAAGAAAATGTATTCGGATCTAGACAACCATTCTCAAATGTTCGAACTCAATAACCGATTGTGGAAGATGCAACAAGAGGATCGTGGTGTTACATCTTACTACCATGACATGATGTCCATATGGCAAGAGTTGGATTTGTTTGAAACCGAAGAGTGGGAAAACCCGAATGATAGTGCCCGTTACAGGAAGAAGGTTGAGCGAGGTCGTGTGTTTGTCTTCTTGGCTGGACTAAACAAGGACCTAGACGAAGTTCGAGGTCGTATTTTAGGCAGGATACCCTTGCCCACTATCAGAGAGGTGTTTTCTCAAGTACGAAGAAAAGAGGCTCGACGATTTGTGATTGTGAAAGACGAGCGTGAACCCTGTACAGATGGTGAAAGCTCTGCACTGGTAGTTCTTGATAAAGTCGTAGACACTGATAAGCAGGTAGGAAAGCAGAGATTGTGGTGTGATCATTGTAAGTGGTCAGGTCATACTAGGAATAGTTGTTGGAAGCTTCATGGTAAACCAACAAATTGGAAGAAGCGTGATAACAAAACAAGGGGAGGTGTCCGAGCATTCCAAGCTAGCAATGTAGATTTAGAGCAACCATCTTCCTCAGAACCACTTCCATTCACAAAGGAACAAATAGAGCATCTGTGTAAAATAGTTCAAACTCGTTCCTTAGGAAACTCTAGCTCCTCATGTTCCATAACTCAGTTAGGTAATGTGTTTACTGCTACAATTGCCTGCATCAAATCCCATAGCAACTGGATATTAGATTCAGGAGCTACTGACCACATAACTGGTACCTCGGAATTTTTTTCGTCATATACTCCGTGTGCAGGGAATCAAAAGGTCAAAATTACTGATGGTTCTTTCGCTGTGGTTACTGGCAAAGGAACCATAATCGTCTCACCGTCTCTCACTCTTAACGATGTCTTACATGTCCCTACTCTATCGTATAATCTTATATATGTCAGCAAATTAACTCTTGATCTCAATTGTCAAGTTAACTTTTGGTCTTCTCATTGTGAATTTCAGGATTCAAATTCAGGGAAGACGATTGGGGTTGCTAAACAGGATGAGGGTCTTTACTTCTTCAATAATGTGTCTACCTCTGGAAGGCAAGACCGGCAGACTTGTTTTAATTCTATTTCTGTTTCTAGTGATAGTCAGATTTTGTTATGGCATTATAGATTAGGACATCCAAACTTTCAATATTTAAAGCATTTGTTTCCCAAGTTATTAATGAATAAAAATTTGCTTAAATTTCGGTGTGAATCTTGTGAAATAACGAAACATCAACACACGGTTTCTCTGTCTCAACCATATAAGAAATCACAACCTTTCACCTTGATTCATAATGATGTTTGGGGTCCCTCTAGAGTGCCCACTTGGTCTGGCAAACGTTGGTTTGTGACTTTCATTGATGACCACACTAGAGTATGTTGAGTCTTTCTCTTAAAAGAAAAATCAGAAGTTGGGAGTGTGTTTCAAAACTTTTACACCATGATACACACAGTTTTAAACCAAAATTAAAATTTTTCGGAGTGATAATGGGAAAGAATTTTTTAATAAAATGTAAGGAGATTTTTTTGTCACAAATGAGATAATTCATCAAAGTTCTTGTAATTATACTCCTCAACATAATGGAGTTGCCGAAAGAAAAAATAGACATTTACTCGAAGTTGCTCGAGCTTTAATTTTTCAAACCAAAGTTCCAAAATACCTTTGGGGAGATGCGATTTTGATAGCTACTTACCTTATTAACCGGCTTCCAACACGAACTTTGAAATTTCAAGCCCCTATCAAATTGCTTTCTGACATATTTACCAACACTCGGTTATTAGGGGATATTCCCTTAAAAAATTTGGAAGTGTTGCCTTTGTTCATAATCATGACCCAAAATTTTCTAAACTTGATCCAAAGGCACACATATGTATTTTTTTAGGCTATCCTACAAATCAGAAAGGGTATAAATGTTTTGACCCGATTTTCAAAAAATTGTACATCTCTATGGATGTTACCTTCTTTTAGGGGCAATCCTATTACAATGACTCCCATCTTCAGGGGGAGAGCACGAGTGAAGATGGTGGTTGTGGTTTCGATGATTCAGTGGTTGATGTTTTGTATGAACAAGTATCTAATTATTTTCACACACAATTTAAGAAAATAAATGGTTTAAATATTGAAGATACTTGTGTTGGTAATGGTGAAAAACCAGATATATCATCCCAAAATCTAACTACCGATGGACCAGAGATGTGTGCAAAATGGTATAAAGGTTTTGTTTATTATAAAAAAAATCATGAACAAGGAAGGAAAGAAACCATTCCTCAACAAACCCAAGAATCCAACCTAGAGGTGGATCATGATACTCACGATGACTCTTCCAAGATACCTGAAGGTAATTCTCAAGGTAATACCGAGTCAACTCAGTTTGATCAACTTGATCTTCCCATTGCTCTTAGAAAAGGAGTCAGAGCGTGTACGAAAGCTCCCAAATATCTCATTTCGAACTTTGTGTCATATAAAAATATCTCACCATCCTATTCTGTGTTTATCTCTCATGTGTCGAATCTAGTTATTCCTAACAATGTTCAGGGGGATCTAAATAATCCTAAATGGAGAGAAGCGGTGTATGAGGAGATGAGAGCATTGGAGAAGAATGCTACTTGAGAGAAAGTAAAGCTTCCAAAATGAAAGACAATGGTTGGTTGTAAATGGGTATTCACTGTAAAGTATAACTCAGATGGGTCAGTGGAGCGGTACAAAGCTCGCCTGGTGGCGAAAGACTTCACTCAAACGTATGGAATGGACTACTCCGAAACCTTTTCTCCAGTGGTAAAACTAAATACAATTCGGGTTCTTTTATCGGTTGCAGCTAACTTGGACTGGTCTCTAAATCAGTTAGATGTGAAGAATGCCTTCTTGAATGGTGACTTAGACGAGGAAGTTTATATGAAACCTCTACCTGGTTTTATTGAGGAATTTGGGGAAAAAAATTTGCTAACTAAAGAGGTCTTTGTATGGCCTTAAACAATCCCCTAGAGCGTGGTTCGAAAGATTAACGAAGTTTCTCAAAGGCCAAGGATATAATCAAGGGCAGTCTGATCATACTCTCTTCACAAAGACTTTTACAGGAAACGAGATTTATGTTCTCATTGTTTATGTGGATGATATGATTTTGACCGGGGATGATGTTGAAGAAATGAGTCGATTGAAGCGAAATCTTGCCAGAAAATTTGAGATTAAGGATCTTGGAGACCTATGATACTTTCTTGGAATGGAGATGGCCCGTTCAAAAACCGGTATTGTCGTCTCACAACGAAAATATATATTGGATCTGTTATCAGAAACTGGGATGAGTGGGTGTAAGCCATCGGATACTCCCATAGAACTGGGTACCAAGTTAGGAGATGTTAAAGACGGTGTTCCAATCGAAACAGGGAGATACCAAAGGCTAGTTGGTAAACTAATTTACTTGTCTCATACGCGCCTTGACATCGCTTTTGCTGTAAGCATGGTTAGTCAGTTCATGCACTCCCCATGTGAAGAGCATCTAGAGGCTGTGCACCGTATTCTTCATTACCTCAAAGGCTCCCCAGAGAAAGGTCTGTTCTTCAGGAAGAACGATAAAAGAGGGATAGAAGTATATACCGAAGCTGATTGGGCTGGATCGGTTACTGATAGATGGTCCACGTCTGGCTACTGTACATTTCTTTGAGGCAACTTGGTTATATGGAGAAGCAAGAAGCAAAGTGTTGTCGCAAGAAGCAGTGCAGAAGCTGAGTTCAGATCAATGGCTCAAGGAGTATGTGAGGTTCTTTGGCTACAAAGGGTCTTAGAAGAACTCAGAAGGCCAATAAGTCTCCCGATGAAGCTATACTGCGATAACAAAGCTGCTATCAGTATTGCCCACAATTCGGTCTTACATGATAGGACAAAACATGTTGAAATCGATAGGCACTTCATCAAAGAGAAGCTAGAAGGTGGAATAATAGGTACTCCCTTTGTTCCATCGAATCAACAAATTGCAGATATTTTAACCAAGGGCCTGTTAAGGCAACCGTTCGAATTTCAAGTGGGCAAGTTGGGCATGATGGATATCTTCACACCAACTTGAGGGGGAGTATTGATAATTTAGTTTTATTTAGTTTGGTTATTTATTTATGTTATTTTATTTGTGAGTAGAATCCCACCTTGATAAGTATTTTAGGTAAGTTAGGATGTTATTCCCTATATAAGCAGCATTGTATTCATTCTTTATGGTATGGAATAAAATAATTCTTCCTCTCTAAATTTTCACATTGGAAGAAACATGATTACATGGAAAACTATTACAATTTGAAAGAAAGTAAGCTTGAAAACAAAGTGCTAAACAACGTGCACTGGTAGGCAACTCAGATGTGAGGCAGATAGTCTTATCCCTACATATAACCACTTAATGAAAATATCAGAGTTGTAGCAGTGCACGTTAGGTCTTACAAGTAACAAGAAAACTTTTACAAAGGAAATGCAATACAACTACAAAAGAAATTCCTAGATCTAATTACATGGAAACAATATTTACATATGAGAAACCTATGCACAATAATAAAACTAGATGATGTTTGATGACTTGACGGTGCTGGATCGCCTGTTGGGCCGTGCTACGCTCGGGCGCGTGCACGGTGTTGATGAAGAATAGTCGGTCACGAGTGCTGTTGGGAGGCACCCCGTGACACCATGCCAATGCATTTAGGGGTCATGATGCTAAAATCTGATAAAACGAGATCAGATCATCCTAATTTATGTTCAAGTGAGAAGTTAAGTGCATTTTTCTGGTATGGTTGGCAACAAACAATAAAGCTCAAACAGAGAAATTAAGAGAGTGAGAGAGAGAGAATGATAACATCAAGATTTTCAGTGGTTCTCTTTTTAATAGATTGTATGTATTGTTCTTGCTATCCCCTAGCTCAATCAGCAGATGAAAACTTGAACAATTGAATCAATTAATGAACTAGTGAGCTGAGTTGGATTGGGTTGCCTTGAACGCTGTAGAATGGGGTATTCAAAGCTAGGGTGGGTGAGGTGGGGTTTCTCATTCACTTTGATTCACTATGAGGTAAGAGTTCTTCATAAAGAATTGCATGGTGTGATAGCAACTTCTTTAGGGTACAGCTATTAGCACTCCACTCCATAAAGTGTCCAAAAAGATGCCTATAAAGTGTCACAAAATATAGTTTAGGAGGGCTAGAATATTCGTTCATTTGGAGCACTAATATAGTTTTGGGAGGACCTATCTGGTATTTTGCCAACCCACTAGGGATTTGATGTATGGCATGAGGCGATCACTAGGGATGCTTTTTTGCCTGCCTGAACCAAATTGCTTCACTCAATCTTGCCTTCAATTATCCAAGCTTTATTATTTCACCATTTCTATAACCATCACAGATTCAAAGGTTTACGTCTAATCCAACCCATCAGCAGGAAAAACCATACCAATCCGACTTGCATATATATATGTTTGTCTCATTTATATCCGCATGATGCAGGAAGCAAAGTTGGGACTATCAAAAACAAGGCAGTGCAACGATATAAACCCTAAATAGTATCCAATCAAGACATATTTTAAGACTAGAAAACCCAAGCTCAATTAATCCCGACCAAGATCTGGTAAAAAAAAAAAAAAGAAGAAAACCGGTTTCCCCGTGCCACTAGTAATAAGGAGCTTATACAAGCAAGAATATTCATAACAAACAAAGTTTTGAATTGCTGCAAGATATCATGCTAATAAATACAATATATACCTTCATACAATCATAATTCTAACCAACACAAGACAAGCTTACCTAGACCCAGTTTTTTTAGTTTCATGTTGTGCTGGTAAACCTGCCTGCTTAAACAGATGAATTAAAAAATTGGAGCGAGCAGAAACTTACCCAGAATGAACAACCAGCCCAACAACAACAGCAGCAAAGGCTATGAAGTACACCAATCAAACCTGAAGATAGAACATTGACTTCAGATTGGTACCCATATTTTACTTTTGACTCTTGATATTGAGTCCTCGATGAAATTTTTTATAAGCATACATGTGATTCTTACAAACTTCTTATGTTATGCAAAGACGAGAATTAAAACAGAAGTCATATCTGATGTCAGTAAAGACAGGTCTTCTGCATGAAAATGCTATAACTTCACAACAAAAACGACTAATAATGGTTTTGTATCATAACCAATGCGTGCAATCGTAGATGTACAATATAAAGTTGATTAATTAAGATATCCTTCGCCCAAGTCATTATCAAAACAGATGAACCGCTTTTGAGTCTTCACTTATTTTGCAGTTAAGATGCTTGAATTCAGTCGTACTCCATATCTAACAAGAGCAATATGCTGGGATTTCAATCAAGAAATGTGCTCAGAACTTTTTCAGTCAATTTACTCCATTTGTTGAGTGCGTTAGTCAACAACTTCTTATAAATCGGACCCAGGGTGCTAGCTTAGTGGTTAAGCACCGCCCCCTCAATGGGGCTGGTAACAGGTTCCAGCCCCTTTCCCCTCCCCCTCAACTCGAGCCATGGGTTATCTGAAAGTCCACCTATTGTATCAAATAAAGAAAAACTCTTAAAAGGATTAATGTGCTACAGGGGAATAGTGTATTTAAGCCTCCGCTCCTCATCACATGGCTTCACCTTGAAATCAACTTTTCCTTCAGGCTTCCAATTGGTGCTTTTTTATCGTAGAAGCACTTTTCCCCGCATAAACACAAATATTTTGTTTCACTCTTCATGCCCTTTACTTCACTTAGTCATCTACTCAAACAAGATTAGAGAATTTAATTACTCCTCTGTCCCAAAATGGAAATAGTTGATTTTTTCCTTTTGCAAAACTATGTTATCCATCCCATAGGTGGGCAAAATACAGGATCATAGTTCAGAGGTCCACATTTGAGTATCATTCATTGTGGAAATAACTAATAGTTCGAGCCCATACCTTTAACAAGATGGGACGTACACCTGAATGGCATAGAAATATTGCCAGACTTCAAAGCATTAACACTAAGCGGTGTCTTTCGAGGTTAAGGCATAACATAGACCCTTGGATTTTGTTGCATTAAATACATTGTAACATAGACCTATGTCATCACTCTTGACGTAAATTATCCGAACTTTAGGAATCTATCTGTTAACCATGATATTCATTACGATTCCTTCTCCTAACAGCTTAAGCTTTCAAGAGAGATGGTTCTTAACATGGTATCAGAGGTTAGTTTTCTGGAAGGTCCAAGGTTCAAGCCTTAGCACCTCCATTCCCCATTTGTTAATCTAAAATTCGAAATTTGTTTGCTTTCCACGTGTGAGTATGGGGTCGCACGCGAAGGAGGGTGTTAACCATGAAATTCATTACAATTCCTTCTCCTAACAGCTTTAAGCTTTCAGGAGAGAAGGTTCTTAACACTATCTTCTATGTCAAATATCACTTTCCTAGACTTCGCCAGATTTAAGATATTTGCCACACACAGTCTTTCTCACCAAATAAGACTCCCACATAAATTATTTCCCCCTCGTAGCAGAATTGTATAAGAAACAACAAAAAAAAAATATACAAAAAATATAGAAGGAAAGGGAAAAATTAACACGTATCATGGCATTTACTTAATTGATCGGTCTGCTGCATGTACATCTGAAAAAACCACAATGAGGCCAGCAACACCAACATATCTTCTGAATCTGTATTTTGCCTTTGAGAAAAACGAGGTAAGAAATATGACACACGGGGTCGACCAACAATTAAGCAGCATAACACTTGTTAGGGATGTGTATTGACATGCCTTCACCACTGTGGCACATCAAATAGGCATGAAATTCAATTTCTTTGAAAGTAACCCAAGCATTTTGCAAAAGGATTGAGACTTGTGAAAACGACGTCATGACAATAATTCCAATAAGTTTTTTCATTATAATCTATATCCAAAAGGTGATACATCATCCTATGCCAAATATACACAACGATAAATCATAGTATCGGAAAGAGATTTTGAGAAAGATAACTTCAGCGGCTTCGGGGTCTGTCAAAGTGGACCCTAAGTCCACTGAGGAAGCATTTGCAATACAAAAGATGCTCCAATGTAACATTTTTTCATCCTCAAAATCATAGCCATGAGGAATACTATTATATCATTTGCGAAAAAAAGAAGTGTAAAGTATTTTTAACAAGTAGATTTGCTCCAATGAGAGGAGTCTGTTTCAACCATGACTGGAAAACTACCGCAGAAGGCCAAAGTTCAACTAATTAATGTTATTGAAAAGCATGAGAGATTGAGAAGTATGAGTATAGCAAGACTTGTGCATGCAAATACAAAATGCTATCTAATTGGTAAGAGTTGGAAAATGTACTTGGTTTGGCTTCCTCGAACTGAGAGCCAGTGATGTATATTTATTTACAAAAATTAGGGTTACAAGAATAGAGAAAATGGGCCGAAAAAGCAGAAGCCTAGGAAAGGGAAAAAAGCAATAAATAAATATTTCAGCACTCCCCTTCAAGTTGGAGTGAATATATTAATCAGGCCCAACTTGGAAATTGAAGAATGGGGCAATGATGGTCCAAGAACTTTGGTAAAGATATCAGCAGACTGATCCAAGGAAGGAAAAAATTGAGGCTTAATAATCCCCGAGCGAACCTTCTCTCTAATAAAGTGAATATCCACTTCTACATGCTTGGTCCTTTCATGAAGGACAGAATCGGATGCAAGTGTGATAGCAGATTTATTATCGAAAAACAGATCTGATGATTTTTTTCACCAAATCCTATTTCCTCTAAAAAGGAACAAAGCCATAAAACTTCACAAGTGTCTTACAAGTTACAACATGTGGTGAACTGCATCTGGATGGGTTGTACGAGGAGCATGCATAAACTGACTCATAACACTAACAACAAATGCTAGATCAGGTCAGGTATTAGTGAGATAAATTAGTCTTCCCACCAATCACTGATACTGAGATGAATCAGAAAGAAAATCTCCAGACTCAGTGGAAATCTTTGTATCAGCATCCATAGGCATAGACACTTGTTTACACCCGCGCATACCAGTGCCATGAAGATCCAAAACATATTCTGTACATTACTTCCCAAAATTGAAAACATGCTTCATAATTTGAAACTTCTTTAAAGAAAAACAAATCCAACAATTTTAATTACAAGTCCGATACTGTCCGACAATTTTAAAGAACGCATCCATATAAAGTTGTTTGCTAACCCAAGAAAAAGAAAGAAATAACTTTTAAAATGTGTTTTAACAAGATCAAATTATAACTCATCAACCTATGAATCCAAACAGACGCTAATGATTCTTTACATTCATAATGTAAAAGGAAAAAAGAAAAAGGTGTCTACATCAGTAAAAGACAACTGGAGCAAACAAATAGTTACCAAAATTAGGGTATGGCTAGCAACCAGTCTGAACATAGAACATCATGAATCAAGTATACTCTAAATCTCTCACCTCCCATTTGGTTCAGAGGGAGAGAGAGAAATTTGATGATGGTATAAAAGTATAAACTTTGACCATTGACCATCTGTAAAAGCAACAGTAAAACACACGCATATTAAAGGAATGTAATGGCCATGTTTACAACATTTTCATTGCAAGGTCCCACTCTCTTAAGTTGGAAAACAAGGGTCACTCTAATGGGCTATGTAGGAATCACATTCACATGAGTCTTTGGGCTCGTTTGCCTTTTATTTTTATTACCACTCAATGCGTGTGCACATTTTATTTTATTTTTTATGTACGCAAAGATCTATGTTAAAATGAAAAACATTTAAAACATAAAGATGTAACCAAATAGTAAGTTGCTTTCATTAAAAAAATATAATGCATGGACAAAATAAGAAAAATACCTATAATTCTTATCATAACCAAATTCAAGAACTTGTAGTTTATATATATAATTAGTTAAAAATGGTGTCAAAATCACATGCCCACAATTCACTCAACTTAGTTAGAAAATAGGCCACACAAATTGGAAAAAATTTAATCCTCTTTTAACACCATACGATCTGCACCAATTTGGTACAACATCCATTTAATGAATGCACACCATTCCCCTTTCCTTTTTCCTTTCTAAGTTGGGATCTTTCAGGACCATTTGTTACTCTTTCATCTCCCAACAAGTCTAGGTTCTTTTTTCCCTTTAGTTTCTCTAATTACAATTATGGGTATTCTCCTAAGAATATGTTATTTTTTTCTTTAGGATGTAAGAAATTAAATAGTCCAGCTTTTTCTTTTAAGACGTAATCAATATGCCATATGTTATGATGGTAAACAAGTTCTACTCCTAACCATTTATCATGTTGAATTTGGCTGAGTTTAGAAGTTATATTTCTGTTACGCAGCAACAAAACAATCTCAGCTGGCTTCTATAAATATACCAACTTAGTATTAAAGCAAAAAGAACAGAACTTTGTTACAAGAACCTATATATGCATATATAAGAATATAACTTTTACTAAAGGATAAGTGAGTGGTCTATAGAATTAAGAAGCTAAATGCATTCTTCTAAAAGCTTTATAATGGCACAAACATAATTGTATCCAAAAGGCTGTGCAAGTCGATCCATTGACTTGTCAGTGATATTCTATAAATTCCATCAACCCATTGAGTTCACGAGCAAACAGCAAAAAGAGTTTAATGAGCAGATCAATTATAATATGGTTATCGTTTGGTCCAACTAGGGTTAACATTTTACTAGGCCAATCCGTAATTGTCCAAAAAGGTATTAAATAAAAGCATTTCCTGAAAATCTACGACATCGAAAATGTATCTCTATCTTCGTACCTTATATGGGCAGGTAAGCTTGCCAACATCTCAGAAATTCCAATTATAAAATGATCCATCAAAGATAATACAATCCTGAAAAATCAAAACAAACATGCATTTGAAAATAAATGAGAGGAAACGGCATTTTTCTTCATCAAAAAATCATATATCTCAAGCCTACCAAATAGTCTATGTGGAAGGTTGGTTAAAGGTTTATTCATTGAAAGATAGAACTGTCTGCAATTATAGGTAGAATATGTGTCTTCTTTTATTTTCCTTCACTCTGCTGTGTTTTTCTTTAGGTTTGAAAAAGCTACACAAAGGAATATTGGAGAACGAACTTGTGCATTATGTACATTGTTGCTTACTTCTACTGTATACTTCCTCGGTTTTCCTACGTCCCAAAATAAGGGTCCTAGTTTCCTTTTCCGTGCATCTCAAATCAAGATTCCCATTTCTAAAGATGGGATATAAAATAGCACTAGATTCCTATACCTCTATCAACCTTACAATACATCTATCATTGCTATCAACTGATCTAATCTCGATAATTTTATTAAAGAGGGATGTTACGGAAGTTCAATATATTTCTTAAAATGTTACAGTTGATTTCTAACAAAACACAATTTGCACTAGAATGTTCTTTATTCAGAAAAAAAGAACAAAGAAACAAACAGTGTAGCGACGATGATGATGAGTAGTGATGCTTCAACAGCTGTAGTTATTACATGATAATGATCCATACTGAACAATCTTAGGTTGAGGAATGAATTATTTGTAGATTTATGAGGAAATTACAAAGCTTTTCAGTACCAATTTCCCACCTTAGGGGTGTGCTTTTTGCATGAGATTTACTTTTGCCTCCCCAACTTCCCAATTCAAAAGAAAATGGATAAGAAGCCCCTCAAAATCAAATTTATACTACCAAATTTTGATGATTAAAAAGAACAACTAATTTGAAAATCACAAGATATTAAATTATCGAAATTCTAAATCTTATAATTCATCAATCAAATGAATTATATATAATTCTTGTGCAAAGAACCCTACAATAAACATCTTATCAATTATAGAAATCCGAAGCATCGAAATGAGAAAATTAGCGGTCGGACCATTTTATGGGAGCTTCAGGGTTCGGTCCACCACCTTTTTCAGTGTGCAGTCGTGAAGGACCCAAAAAAGATAGTGCATGTAGGCATTTCACACAACGTAGCTTGTGCATAAAATACCTCTGAAAAAGCATTAATAAAATGCTTGTGTCCTTCACATATTTTTTGTATGTCTACATACCCCCAAAAAATATTCAAGGGCATCTAATATCAGCCTCCGTCTCCTCTCAATTTCAATAGCTAAAGCAAGCCAACCATTATCATCGTCATCAATTACCTCCACAAAACAATTCTGACCATTGGGATATGCTTGAAGATGGCCCCTGCATATTCCTACAGTGTAAAAACTCTATCCTTTGAGCATGAATTACGAAGAGCCTTCAGCAAATGCCGGGTAAAGGTGACCTCTCATATCCCATGTCCAAGCCTGCATATATCCAGCATTTAAACATACATTCACAACTTCAAAGAAATTATTCCAAACATAGCAGGTGTATAAAAGACACCATAACCATTCCGATTTGAAAAAAGAATAGAAAGAAATCCTCAAAAGATATTACTGTTAAGACAAGACGCACATGGCTACAAGTCCCCAAATATGTTTCCCCGAAGGACCAAATCCTGACTAATATCATCATCATACAAAGCGAAGAGTCAAACTGTTTCTTGGGCACCCTGCTCTCTTCCGGACGTTCGCTTAGATTTCTCCAATCAGTCTCAACCTTTACTTACAAGAGAGACATTCTTGATTCTGCATTGAAAATCATAGATAAGTGTTTGGAAAAGAAATAGCAAATATATAATGCTTTCATTGAGAGTTGAACTCAAGACCTCCCGCTTACTAAACGGGTGCTCTAACCAACTGAGCTATGAAAGCCACACTGCCATTCCTTTTAAATTATAATATCCGCATTTTTCTTTCACAAAATTATAGTATCAGATACTTATTCTTCTTTTCATTATTTTACTCAGCAATATCAGGGGTTACTACAGACAACATAACATAAGATGAAATAAGTATAGCTGTACAGATGTAACCAAATCATAAAAACAATGATGATAACAGAGAACAAGTATAAGGAAATGAAATGAACCATGCAATGCAGTCCTGTAGGTTATAAAAACATTGAAACTCATTTTAATATCATCAATAGACAGGAAATATCTGACATAAAAAATTGATATATCAATGTGTCAATTATTCATTAGTTATAATGGATTGTCATAAGATTCTTCTTTTAACCAATACATGCTTTGATATAACAATCCATTATAAACGGGTGCTCTAACCATGCAGTGCAGTCCTGTATATTTAGACATGTTTTTCTTCACTAATAATTTTCTTTAAAGTAGACAATTTATCTTGTAAAGAGTACCCTTGGTCACTCCACCTATTTAAAAATTCTGCTGAATATACATTATACATGGGCATAGCATGAAACCATTTTACTAATGATGCATCGATCATAAGCCAATCAGTTCCGCTGCCTAGCACTTAGCAAGTAAAAATGAAAGGAACACAGACAGAACCAAGTAAAAGGGAAGGGGGCAAAGGATAAAATGAGTATTTTCGGTCAATAGCTTCGTAGCACATTGGCAGTATTGGCCAGCATACATTAAAGATTAGGAGGGGAAGGTGGCTAAAATGAAGAAAGGTGTAAATGAAAATGAATAAAAAGACAATGAAAGATCAAACAGTACATCTATACATCAATCCATTGATGAAGCATCATCCTCCTATCAAAATGGAACATCGGTCCCCGATAGAAGGTGTAAATAATACAATTATTTCTAAGGAGAGTATACTGCATTCAAAAGAGCAATACTAACACACTATGATAACATAAGTTACAACACTAGATAAGCAAAAAAAGACCTGACAAAATCTTAAGTTCACAAACACGCTGTAGTCACATTGACACTAGACAACAATCAATCAAGCAATTGACATAAAAAGCTTAATCAAGTTCCTACAATCCCCATCCTTATAAATACATGCAAAAATTTAAACCTATGTTCTTTCTGGGACAGGAGTTCTTTCAAACACATACTGAAAGTATAAACCGAAAATAATCAAATTCAGCATTCAAAAAAGGTTCACTTTATAAAAAACATTTGCATATTGTGTTAAATGTCAACACATCAGCAATTGATTGCTAAATGAGGCACCAAAGAATTACAATCAAGATGGTGTACCAAAGAATTACAATCAAGAAGGTGTACCTAGATCTATCTAAACCACTAACCTAAGATCAGCTGATTTGTAGCAGTTACATCTCAGAATCGATAAATGTAAACTGAACCTAAAAGAAATACAACAGTCTAAGAGAGTAAACTCTCACTCACACAGACATCCTGAATATCAAAGAGAAATAAAAGAAAAAAAGAAGTGCTTGCAACAATGGTTAATTTTCATACCCCATCAACTGAAGTGACAAGCACATAAATCCAACCTGTTAATTTCGGATCAAAGTCAACAAAATCCATTTCACCAATAATCTCCACAAGAACAAATTCCATCCTTGAAGTGATGAAAACGGTTAGAATCCCTCACAATAATCTCCCTCTCAGTAATCTTTGATATGTATTTAGTTGCAGTATGGCAATCCCCACACACCCGCAAGTTCTTAAAGATCCGTATAGGACTTTTTGGAGGAGTGTTGATGATTCCATAAGCAATTGCTAATCTCTCACTATGACTTGTCAGGATATTCAGCTTCTCATCCTCCTCAACATCCTGCAACACAAAGCTATAGTCTGGAATATAACCGAGGCTCTTCATTTTAGCAGTTAAAATCTCCAACTCCTTGTATATATCCTCACATTGAGGATGAGATTGGTTCCCAGTATAAAAGACTTCAATACTATTATTTAGTTCCATTGAGCTCCAGCCCGGAGTCTTCCTCAATCCCCTGTCCCTAGCCAACGATCTCACTTTATTGACGCCCTCCCATTTCCCAAGATTTGCATACATATTTGACAACAAAACATAGTACCCAACACTCTCTGAATCAACTTCAAACAAGTGATCCGAGGCCAATTTCCCCATCTCGACATTTCCATGGATTCTACAAGCACCAAGAAGAGCGCCCCAAACTGAAGCATCGGGCCGTAAAGTCATACTCTTTATAAAATCATAGGCCATTTCCAAATGCCCAGCCCTACCAAGCAAGTCCACCATGCACCCATAGTGCTTCAAACTAGGTTTGATCCCATACTGTTGCTGCATCACATTGAAGCACCATTGACCCTGGTCAACTAAACCCGAATGGCTACAAGCCGAGATTAAAGATACAAAGGTTACATGATCTGGCTTCACCCCCTCATCGAGCATATCTCTAAAGAGTTGCAGAGATGTATCACCGTGACCGTGAATGGAATGACATGATATTATGGCGTTCCAAGGGACTGAGCTTGTCCTTGGCACTTCATCAAATAGGGACATTGCATCTTCCAGTCTTCCACATTTTCCATACAGGTCGATGAGACATGTACCCACATAGACATCCAAATGGAGACCCCTTTTTAATACCTGCCCATGAGCTTTAATCCCTTCTTGCAAAGCCCCCACATGTGCATAAGCTGGTAAAATGCTTACCCAAGTCCCTTGGTTTGGTGTTATGTCCTCACACTCTTTCATCATGCAGTATACTTCAATAGCCTCACTGGCAAGGCCGTTTTGAGCATATCCTGTGATAATTGTGTTCCAGGAAATCACATCTTTACAAGGAACTTCTTCGAAAACTTTACGTGAAGAATCAATAGCACCCAATTTTGCATACATGTCCATCACTGCGTTCCCAACAACTACGTCTTCCATAATCCAACATCTCCTCAGAACGAATCCATGGACAGATCTGCTATTTCGACAATACTTAGATTGAGCAATACTGGAAGCTACACTCACAAGTGTCAACAAATCAGGCCGAACTCCATCTAATTGCATGTCGTTAAAGAATTTCAGCGCATTATCTGGACAATCATTCTGCTCATAAGCAGCAATTATAGAATTCCATGACACCAAATCCCTCACAACCATTTCATCAAACACCCTCTGTGCATGCTCCAGCTTACCAAACTTAGCATACACGTTAATCAATGCATTTCCCACGAACGTATCAGATTCCAACCCATGCTTTATAACATCCAAGTGGATCAAAATTCCCCTCAAAATATCATTCGTTTGAGCACAAACAGGGAGAACAGTTGAAGCAGTGACAGGATCCATCTTAATCCCCTCCAATCTCATCTCATCTAGGATATCCAATGCCTCTGCAGCATTCCCATTCTGACAAAATCCAGAAATAATAGCATTCCAACAACCCATATCTCGGAATGGCATGCTATCAAACACTTTGTGAGCAATGCCAAATGAGCAAAACTTGCAATACATATGCACCAAAGACGCAGCCACAAACACATCAGATTCAAACCCCAGTTTAGAAACCCATGAATGTATCCTCTTCCCATCAATTAAAGTACCACATGCTTTCAACACAGGAGGGAAAGTATAGAAATCAGGTCGAACTTCAGAGGTCAATAGCATTTCGAATAAACAATTGATAGCATCATTGAAATAGCCATTACGGACATAAGCAGATATCATTGAATTCCAGGTATATGCATCCTTTTGGGGGATCTGATTAAAACTTCTGCGAGACAAAGTAACGTCACCATAATGGGCATAAAGATTGACAAGTCTAGTGGCAATGAAGATACTTTTAGCCTTTGCTGACACAATGAGAAGGGCATGAAGGCGCTTAACGAGGTGGGTTTTGGTACACGTCTGGAATAGGAGCTCAAAATCAATCTCTTTGTTCTTGCCCTCACTTTCATTTCGTGCAATTTGCACACAATTTGCAGCTGTGTAATATAACTGAGAGTAGGCGCCATGTATTGGAAAAGATTTTGAAAACTTCCTATCTTTGCAGATTGGCAGCAATCTAAACAGATAAATCATACACCAAATCAGCAACAGAAAATCTTGCATATAGAATTATGTTGGGAATAAGTTTTTACATTCAAAGATTAAAAAAAATAAAGATGTTGAAAGCACAAACTCAAGGCAAAGTACAAAAAGTTATTAAAGTTCAGCCATTTGGAAAGCTAAATACAATTAGTTTGCCATTTGCAAGTCAGATTTTCACTTAAGAGAAACATTTATTCTTAAAATAAAAGATCATGGAAGTTGCAGATAACATTTGTCACACACTCGTGCAAAAAGTCACAATTTTTAAAAAAATAATAATAATGATAAACTGATAAAGATACATAGAATCAATGATTATCATAAAGCGATTAAGAGATAATCAAAACAAACACTGGATAGTTAGAAACAGTACCTAAGAAACTGAGAAAGGCAAAACATAGATTAATCAACCGGTCATTTTCTGGGCCCTAATAGTAGTTTGTGGAGGGGGCAGAAGCGTTCAGATAATCGGAGCTCTATCTCTCGTTTTGTGTTGAGAAATAACAGATTCACATAACAGGTTCGCAACAGGCTCACCGAGCAATGAGGATTAAACAAGGAATGGGCAGAGAGAGAAGGGGGAGCTGAGAGGAGACTAAGCACTGATCTCTGATATAATTTAGTTTTTCTGGGTGCTGTTTCAAATAATAGGTCAGATATGTCTATTGTGGTATATTGTGGAATTAAATCAATCAAACGGTGATCCTGTTCACAAAGCAAATCCTGCAAGAACAATAGGAAAGGACAAAAGTTTGTCAAAACAAACAAGATAGTACACTACAGTTTCCTATCAAGCAATCAGTAATTCGAAAATCGAAATACATCGAAAACTAGGTTATGTGCCCCCCCTTCAACCTTTTCTCTTCCTTCTCCCCAAAAAGGTCCACCAGCTATGGATTAGCCTTTTCCATGAAGCAAAATTAAGGTGGTAAAAACAGAGGAATGATAATCATGCCCTTTCACGACCCATATTGCATAACTTTTTACAAGCGACTCTATGGACCTGTGAACAAACAAAAATTAGTGATAATCAAACATCTCCACATCACAAGGTACCGAATGGCATACAAGTGAAGTGAGAAAATCCTAACCCATGAACTACTTTACAACTTGAGCAATGCTACTAGGCCTAAAAACAATACCAAAAACACGACCCAAAAGTAGTTTTCAACCAATCAGTATCGTTCGTCACTTTCATTCTCCTAAAATCCTATACAAATGTGTGGTTCAAATTCATTTGAGCTAACTTTTTAGACAATTTTTGGGCTACTTAGCATTTCTCTTACAACTTAATTTCAACCTTAGAAAAGAAGCAGATATTTTGCACAGCCTACAAACGGGAAGCATAAGACCTGTTAACAACTCAATGAGTTTTTCGTATTCATATACAACTCGGTTTGTTATCATGTGACACCACACAAACCCGATAGCACCTGTTAAGGTGATAATTTAAAATATATATATATATATATATTTGAGCTAACTAAAATAAGAAGACTGAATAACTAAGATTACTAAAAACAATAAACATCTATATATACTAAAACTAGGGGTAATCCGTGCCGATGGCACTGCGGCCTAACTCGTGTAATTATTCAATAGTCAATATTGAAACATAAACTCAAAAGGACAATATAAAGCAACAATGACACAAGAATTTTTGTTTTACATAGGAAGAAAAGAAAAAAATTAAGTCAGGATGGCATCCTACAACACATATATTGTCGTTGAATGGTAGGAACACACTAACCAAAACTGCACCAAAAGTTACTTGAGCATCAGCCAAGATCCTGCACATTACAATTGCATAGTCAGGAACAAAATATTAAAGCCAAAGAAAATTGTGGATTTTGTGTCAAAGCTACAATTTGTATTAGAAAAAAAAAATTAATGTAAATGCAAACTTGCCAAAGGGAAGAACAAAACCACCATTGGAAATGTAAATTACAGTTTAATCTAGTATCTAAAGCTATTATTTAACATCTTGAGGTAGAAATTTAAGGAATTTTCAGCCGTATTAAATAGAAATAACTTCAAAAGCTAACTTCTTTGAGCCACAACTTAATAGGTTAACTTCCAATTACATAGATTTATGTTAAACATGATAAAGCGATAAAAAAACATGTTTTATAAATTAAAAGATCACAATAAAACACATTTAACAGAAGTAGTGAAGTTCAATGATCAAAATATGATCGAAGCAAAACAAAACAGAGTATTAAAATAAAATGATGAGTATAAATAGAACAAAAGAACACAGCTTTGCTCTATATTGATTTACATTTAGGATAGATTACAACCTTAAATTAAAAGGGAAGTCCTCCCTTGGAAGCTTGAAAATCGAGTACCTGAAATGTGAAAACAAACTTCATAATAAAAAATTTGTGGAAAGTAAATCAAATGAAGAAAAACAAACTACTTTTTCACAAAAGCAATGCACAAATAGCTAAAACACTATTATTCCCTCCGTCTCAAACAAGGAGTCATACTTTTCTTTTTTAGACAACTCAAATTTAGAGTTTTACTTATGTTACCATAATAAAAGTGTTATCCTTGACCATCGATTATGCTAATTATGTTGAATGAATGCTTTTCTTAAAAGATGTAAAAGCCAAAATGAGACACGGTGGAAGGAATATATGCTTCTAGGTGATGATTGTACACATTAGTTCCCACCCTTGCTCAAAGAAAGCCCAATAGAGTTTCCGGCTAGAAATTTTGTCACAGAACGGGGGAGACACATTAAACAAAAACCTAAACTTCGCCATTCAAACAAATCCCAAATCCATAGCCATAGAGCAGTAGCGGAGGAACTAATGTTGAAAAGGTAGATAATTTGAAATTTAAATAATAATAAAAAAAAGGAATTAGAATTGGTTTAAAGTATATAAAATATATATATACATTAGAAAAAAACATGATTTCTTTATTAGATTGGGTTTGTCAAGTTAAATCCAAATTTGACACCAACATGTTTATAGTAAGTACGTGTCAAGTTCGTGTGGAGCTCTACGATAGGGTAAACACATTGTGAGCCCTACTAAAAAATAAAAGCTTTAAAGAAGGGAAAAAATAGGCATAATACAAATAAGGAACCAACCCAACACAAATGCACCAATCACCTACACCTACAATACCATGTCACATCTAGTTGAGGCAAAGTTTTATTTAGCACCACAACTATAATTTGTTGAGCCAAATTGTTTCTTTTAATTAGCATACATAGCAGTACTTCAATTACTCATACTTCCAATTCATGCCACTTAAGAGTTCTACAATCTAAATCTAAATGAGCACCCTAGAGTTCTTCGTGAAAATTGAAATTCTAAAAACCCATACTTCAAATTGAAAACCCTATTTCAGATAGAGAAAATTGATGGACTGTGGCTGCTTTGCGAGACTCAATAGAGAATACAGATAAATATGAAAATTTCTTCTACATGTTGAAGGAATTAGATTACACCGATAGTTAGATCCTAAAGGAGCAATAATTGGAACACAAAAATACTAATAAGCAAGTAAGAATATAGATAGATTGTCGAGAGAGCGAAAGGCACCGGACAATAGAGAACGGATACACAGAAAAAAAAACTGAGTAAGAATCCAAACACCACCTCTATAAATATCTAGTTTCAAAGCCCTAAATTAGTAGAAAGAAGAATAGATGGGGGGAGAGAGAGAGTACCAGAGAGAAACAAGTAATGTTGTAGGTGGTGTTACGGTGGTGCGTGGTGGTCGGTCGATAAGTCGACGGAGGAGTGAGTATGTGCGCGCGCGCGCAAGACGATGAAAGCCAAAGCAGTGTGACAGACGAGAGGAGGGGACAGAGATATAGCCCCTGTTTGGTATATGCTTTTTTTTGTTTTTTTTCCTAAATTTTAAAAACTCAACTCAAACTCAACTCTACTTTTACACTTCTCAAAATTTATTTTACTTTATTTTTTCTCTCTAAAAATTTTTTTAAAACAACATAACTTTAAATTCAAAAATTAAAATTAAATAAAAAATATATATTTAAAACTTACTCATCGAACTCTATAAAATAAGATCTATTTTGACTATTTTTTGAATTCTTTTTATGAGATTTTTTAGTTGGTTGAAAAAAACTCAAACAAAACCCACATTTACTTTTCAACATACTTCTAAATTCTACCAAATACCATATTTTAAAAACTCAACTTAAAAACTCAACTCAAAACATCCACCAAACAACCGAGAGCGAGAATTTATTTTTATTTTTATCATATTTGGCCATTTAATTATCATCAAATTTAAAAAATGGTTGCCCAATTCTTTAAGTCCTCCAAATCTTTTAGAGTGAATATTATTAATGATCATTGAATTATTGATAAATTTTATCAGTGGTCACTATATTTTTTTTTGTTACAAACAGACTACTCCTTCTGTCCCAATTTAATTGTCCACTATTCTATTTTTGGATGTCCCAAAATAATTGTCCACTTTCTATATTTAGCAAGTCATTAATTATAGCACTTTTTATTATTTCCAATATTACCCTTTAAGCTCTCACCACTTTGTTTGTTGTGAGTTTCGCTACCTTTTTTTATTAGGAAAAAAGTAAAGGTCATTTTTGGAAATAAGCATTTTCTCTTAGAGTAATCATTATGTCTCCTTAATTTTTAGTTTTTCAAAGTGTGACAATTAAATTAGGATGGAGATAGTATTAAATTTTTAAAACTTACTATTAGTGGTCACTTCGTCAAATCCTACCGTTAGTTTTTAACAGAAACTATAATCACCTGAAATGCAAGGGGCATTTAGGTCTTTTTACTTTTTTTTTCTTTTTTCTTTTCTTTTCTTTTCTTTCTTCTTCTCCTTCCTCCTTCCGCCATTCTTCTTCTTCTTCCACCACTCCTCCCCTCTGCAACCCCAGCCCTCTTCCTTTTTTTTTTAAGTCTTTTTATTTTTTCTCATTCATTTTTCCTTTTCTTTTTTTTCTTCTTCTTCCCCAACCTTCCCCAACTCTCAACCACCACCAGAACCACGTCTCTTTTCCACCACCACCGTATTCGAGATATTTAGTGAGATCGTTGGCCGAATTGAAGCTCCAGTCAAATTCACCAAGGATAACGAGCAGGAATTGTAACACCTCCACCTTAAT
Organism: Lonicera japonica; assembly: GCA_021464415.1. Classification (NCBI taxonomy): domain Eukaryota; kingdom Viridiplantae; phylum Streptophyta; class Magnoliopsida; order Dipsacales; family Caprifoliaceae; genus Lonicera; species Lonicera japonica. The sequence goes on along the minus strand of CM038466.1, from coordinate 36,463,655 downwards.
TTACAGGATAACACCCATAATTAAGACATGGAGTATCACTAATCCATCTTAGTAGGACTAAGATAGGTAGATATGAAGAGTATAAACCAACAAGCATACATATATCATACAAAGATAAGCATGGATTATGTACTGATACTATAGTTGTGAGCATGCATAATAGATATACAAAAATTTACCATATGAACATTCAAAAGAAACATATACAAGTTCCCGGGCTAGCCGTGGCTTCCCGAACCAACATAGTTATCACAAAAATAAATCATAGTATCAGAGGCTCTACTTCGTTCCCGAACCCGTCATCTCTTTGTCCCCCTGGGGCTCATGAGTACCTGTAATAGTTTTAAAAAATAGGGTAAGATACACGCTCAGTAGGAGTAAAGAACGACGAAAGCATCATGTATAGAACATAAACAAGTTTAGAACCAATTATTCAATAAGTAATGCATGCACATGCCAATGCAAGTTACCTCCCTTAGGTCAACCATAGAACCACTTTGCCAGAATATATTTGTACTGCCATAATAGAACATGGGCCTACCCGCTCGAGAGAATAATCCAATAATGATCATAAGTGGGCCCATTGGCCCCAGATAAGATCAATAGATCATAATCAATTTGGACCACAATTCCGCTAATATTATCATTGTAATAGAATCATCAGTGCCTTATTGTTGGCTCTAGACAACCAACGCGTTACTGTCCTCCGGAGGTTTAGAGATTTTCAACCCAAGGGCACCGGGCCCCACTTATTTTTCATACCGGTAGGCACCAACCAATACATCATCCCTTCACAATCGAAGGGCCACAGTATAACCATATCAGGATTCATATCAAGATCACATCACATTCAACATAATATCATGATCATAACGAGCTTTTATCATCATCATCATCATCATCAATATGAGATATACGCCCCATACGTTGGGCCATAGAAGTAATCCACATATGCCGAGAATCCTTCAAGTGTTGGGTTGACACAGTGATAATGTGTATGGCGTGCAAACATATAATCTCATGCATATACCAAGCAATCTATTCCATATCCACTCAAATCAATCTCATTACGTATCCCTTGGTGCATATAAACCATCAACAATTCTATTTTTCCAACCAATAACACCCACACCACCAAGAGACACCGTATATGATTACAATAGCAATTTACAACAAGTGTGTATGGCATAGTTTGCCTTAAATCATGCAAATATAACAATAGAAATCATCAATCACCATATAATTTCATTACTAATGAGTTTTAAAACCAACACAAGTCAAATACAACAATTATTAAGTTAGAAAAATATTTTATCAAGTTTTGAAAGCAAGAGAACTTCTACCTCAAACTTATAAGCCGAAAGAAAAATGAGAAAGTTGATATTCGAAAATCCGTCCGAATAAATCTTGAAATTCCTAGCTCACCTCGACCCCCTTGACGCGTAGAATAACTTTCCTTAAGGTCAAATCGGAATCCGAAATGTGATTTTTGATAAATTCTAGAAAGAGAAAAATAGAGGAAAAACGAGCTCTCAAAGCTCAGTTTTCATTTCCTGAAAAATGCTCCAAGAAGGCTCTAGAAAGCTTTTTTAAACTTTTCAACCGACATTGCAACAGGCGCCTGTTTGTCCAACAGGCACCTGTTTTTCAAAAACAGACACCTCTTTTACAAAAATATGCGACTGTCCACTCTAGAGAAAAAAAGTGGAAAAATTGTTTGGGGCTCAGATTCCAACAGGCGCCTGTTTTTTCACAACAGGTGCCTATTGTGGATAAACAATTTATATCAAAATTTAGCTCAAAATCTAACTTATGGCTTTAGTTTCACTCAAAAAGGAATTAAAATGAATTTTTGGTGAATTTCGCAAGTTTAGTCGACGAAATCGGTTTCTACGGGAGAACAATAAAACTTTTTCATACATTTCCACTATTTACCATGCGTTATCACACAAAGCAAAAAAGTAACTCCCAATATATTAATATAAACACATGGTGTTACAATTGGAAAATAAGTGGGGCATAGTGCCCTTGGGTTGAAAATCCCTAAACCTCCGAATGGCAGCAACGCGTCAGCTGTCTAAAGCCAGCGGTGTATAGCCCAAAAATCTAGACAACGATAAAGCACTGATGATTATATTGCGATGATAGTATTGGCGAACTTGTGGCCCAAATTGATTATGATCTATTGATCTTCTCTGGGGCCAATGGGCCAATTTATGACCATTATTGGATTATTCTCTCGAACGGGCAGGCCCGTGTTCTATTCTAGCAGTACGGATATATTCTGGCAAAGTGGTTCTATGGTTGACACAAGGGAGGTAACCTGCATTGGCATGTGCATGCATTGCTTATTAAATAATTGGTTCTAAACTTGTTTATGTTCTATACATGATGATTTCGTCGTTACTCACCCCTACTGAGCGTGGAGCTCACCCCGTTTTCTAAAACTATTACAGATACTCATGAGTCCCAAGGGGACAAAGAAATGACGGGTTCTGGAACGAAGTAAAGCCTCTGATACTATGGTTTATTTTTGTGATAACTATGTTGGTCCGGGAAGCCACAGCTAGCCCGGGAACTTGTATATGTTTCTTTTGAATGTTCATATGGTAAATTTTTGTATATCTATTATGCATGCTCACAACTATAGTATCAATGTATAATCCATGCTTATCTTTGTATGATATATGTATGCTTGTTGGTTTATACTCTTCATATCTACTTATCTTAGTCCTACTAAGATGGGTTAGTGATACTTCAGGTCTTAATTACGGGTGTTATCCTGTAAATTAAGGCGTAGGTGTTATACAAGGGAGTAGTCGAAAAAGCGTATCATCAAGGAGTATATCGGAGAGTATGGCATTGGTGATGAAATCGGAGGATCCACAGAGGAATTTTTGGATGGTTTAATTTTGGTTTAATAGGGGTAAGGTGAGAATTTAATTTTATTTAGGGTTGTTCAGCTTCAATTTAATCTTTTGTGCTGTTTTGAGGATTGTAGAGAGGCTTATTTGGTGTTTTTGTGTGACGCCCTGAGTGATGAGTACTCCCTTGTGTGTCGGAATGGTAGCTCGAGCGATGAGTACTCGGAATGGTAGCTCGAGCGATGAGTACTCCCTTGTGTGGAGGAATGAAAGCTCAAAGGGTGCATCCCACACGGGAAGTTGGGGGATCCTTGGAGACCCATATAAGTAAGATATGGTCGCTAATTAAGTACGAGGCCTTTTGGGTAGCTCACTAGCTTCGGATCCTATAAGAACTCCGAAGTTAAGCGAGTAGTGGACCAGAGCAATCCCATGATGGGTGACCCCCTGGGAAGCTGGTCGTGAGCTCCCAGAAACAAAGCCCCCGCTACCCAGAGCGGACAATATCGTACTGAGGTGGGATCGGGTTGTTACAAATGGTATCAGAGCGGACCCCACAGAGTACGGTGTGTTAGACGAGGACGTCGATTCCCTTGGGGGGAAGGATGTGATGCTCCCTTGTGTGGAGGAATGGTAGCTCAAAGGGAGCATCCCACACCAGAAGTTGATGGATCCTTGGAGACCCATATAAGTAAAATATGGTCGCTAATTAAGTACGAGGCCTTTTGGGTAGCTCCTTGGAGACCCATATAAATAAGATATGGTCGCTAATTAAGTACGAGGCCCTGGCTTCGGATTCCATAAGAACTCCGAAGTTAAGCGAGTAGTGGATCAGAGCAATCCCAGGATGGGTGACCCCCTGGGAAGCTGGTCGTGAGCTCCCAGAAACAAAGCCGTAAGGGTAGATGTCCTGGGGCTGAGGCCTGGCTAGGACGCTACCCAGAGCAGACAATATCGTACTAAGGTGGGACCGGGTCGTTACATTTTGGATGGTTTAAATTTGGGTTAATTGGTACTCTGTGAGAATTAAAGACGGATAGCGTCGTTAGTGGCGGCGACGATGGTGATGAGGTGTGGGGGGGTGAGTCGTTAGTGGCGTCGGCGATGAAGTTGGGGATGGAAGAAGAAGAAGAAGAAGAAAGAAAAGAAAAAAAAGTAAAAAGACCTAAATGCCCCTAATATTTCAAATGATAATAGTTTCCGTTAAAAACTAACGGTGAGATTTGACGAAGTGACCACTGGTGGTACGTTTTAAAAGTTAAATGGTCCATTTGTAACAAAATGAAGTATAGTGGCCACTAGTAAAATTTTTCAATAGTTCAGTAGCCAGCGATAGTATTTACTCAATCTTTTATAGGTTAGCAAAAGCAAATAAATCAATGGGTATCCAATCCCGATAAACACCAAATATGAAATAGGATAAAGTTATCTTATCTCACCCTCTTATCTTGCCCGTCAAACACAACCTTAGGGTGGTATTATTTACTTTTCTCATATCTATCACAAACACTCCTCTTGTCACAAACACCTTTTCAAGGTAAATTTTTAATCACTAATACCCCATAAGACTCGCTTAATAAGAGATGAGTGCAAATGTATACACTCGCCCCATTTAGAGAGAGTTTGTTTGTAATAACTCCCTTAATATCAAACAATTGATTAGTGGAGTGTTTTCTATTGTTCGCGTGAATGGTGCAAGGTTTGCGGTTCTGGTAACAAAAGCTAAGAAAATGAGAAGTGCAAAAGCACTTTTGTGCACTGCAAAAGTCGTTTTGCACTGGGCGATATGTTTCCTTAACTTGGTTTCGATTTTGGTTTCTTACATGTTTCTTTAAAATTTTTGACTTATTCTAGAGTTCTATTATATTGTTAATATAGATAGAATCACTAGATTAGGGCATTTTCTTCTTTCTGTGGGATTTGTGGGAGAGTTCATCTTGTTGTGTGAGGAGGTTAAAGGGCTGTTGATTTTCTTCTTCTGTGATGGAATAATTCTTGGGATTTTGTAATCGTGTTTGTGTTTGTCGATATTGTGTGTTCTAATATCTTCTTGCTTTTTCTCAAGTTATTAATATCCACTATTTGAATTACGTGTGGCGTAATTGTTAATAATCACAACAAGTGTTCAGAGCGTTTAGTTAAAAGAAATCAAAAGAAGTTCTAATCATGATTTCAGCCTATGGGGTGAAAGACTTTGTCATTTGGATGATGCAGATCCACCAAAGGTGGAACAAAAGAAGAAGGATGGGATATGAGTGTAAATAAAAAGATGGACAAGAAGTGCTTGTCAACCCTTCACAACGAAGGTTCAAGGTTGCTTCAAGGAGGCTCCAGCAAAACAGCTTGGGAGTCAAATTTGTTCTTAAGACGATGACGAATATCTATATTAAAGTTCTTATACACGACATGAGGATGGAAGAGAATACCATTATGGATCATATTTCCGCTTTTGATCAAGAATATATAAGAATTGAAAGATCAAGATAAAGCTCAACTAATTTGTTGACAAGACGCTTATTAATTTTTAACCTTGGAGGTGTGTCTTTGCGGAAGAGATTAGAAAGAGGGATCAATCAATACCGTAAAAGGCGCGTTAATGAAAAGAAAAGTTGCAAAGGACGGAAGACTACCTTTAAAGGAGATTGAGTAAGGCGGACCAATTTATTCTTGTCAAAAGTAAAGATGTCCTATGATGCCTGCATCTGGTCAGGGAGGATTTGGACGGTGCCGCTGTGCATGTTTGCAAGACATGCCACATAGAGAAGTAACTCGGTATTTGCTTCAGTGAAACGATTATTTAGCTCTTGAAATTATGTATTTATGACATCATAGAATAACTCAACTCAATAATGATGCAAGTTTGTCATTTCATGAGCTTTATGTTGAGGTCGCCTCGAGTTACGAACACGTCGTCCACGTTAGACATATAAATATCATGTCTCTCACAAAAGGAGAAAACTTCATTAAGTAAATAATCTCATTCATCATCCCTCATTAGTTAGAGTTGCTGTTTGCACACTTTGACCAATGACATTGCATTCACAACAAATTTCTCATCAAAAATAGACTAAATACAAAATTAAATGATTGCATTGTTTTTAACATCGTACTTAGTTTATATCTCTGTTCAGATTTTAATCCATCATCTACAATAATCTCTAAAACATCCATCACATATGAGAACATGTTGATTAAGTTAATTAAAATGCCATAGTGTGACCCCCGACGTGTATCTCCGGAATGTTAAAGAAAATTGCTTTGGTTTAAGCCTTGTCCACTTAGAAGCTCTCATTTGTTAAGTGCCTCGATAACTTTGGCTACTTGTTTCTCACGTAATATGTCGCAGCGTATTCAAAGGATCCAACAAAATTCACTACATTAGCAACTAGTGTGAAAAATGATGTAATTTGCACATGATTCTTTACCACAGCAACAAAAGCCAACTAAAGCTGGTGAGCGAAATAATGAACACATAAAGCATATGTATTCTCTTTTAAAATAAGTGCTTTAAGGCCGTTGAACTCACCTTACATATTACTAGCTTTGTCATAACCTTGTCCACGTAGTTTAGAAATGCTGAGTCCATGTATAGAAAATAAATTATCAATTGACATTTTAAATGAAATAATTGATGTTTTAGTAATGTGTACAATACCAATAAAATGCAAAATGACATCTCCATTCTTGTCCACATAGCGTAAAACAATGGCCATTTGTTTTTTCACTGATATGTCAAGAGATTCATCAATTAAAATAGAAAAAAAGGCATCCCCAATATCTTTGATAATAACATTTGTATCTTTATAGGTGTAGCATTAACAATATCTTTCTAAGTCTCTTGTGCAATTAACTTTAAATTTTTAAAGGCATTTCTTAAGACAACGGCTTTGACATCCTGATTGTGATCGCAATAAATATTACAAAAGTTTAAGAAAGTTTCATTGATTGCTTAAATCCTTAGATTCATTGTTACCACGAAATACAAGTCCTTGTTGTTAAAAAAATATGATGCAATCAATTTTTGCATTTAAATGAGTATGATAATCGTTCCAAGCTTGGTCTAATTGCTTGGAAAAAATTGATTGGATTTGTTGTTTTTTATTCATCAAAGCCTCATAAGATGCCTAAGCTTGATTATGCATACTATTGGGGCCTCCGACAAGAATTTGTAACTTTTCTTTCTTCTTCCAATTATCAAAACCCTCCCCAACAAAAGAGTCATCGCCCACTTGTTCTCCAACATCTAGCTTGAAAAGATAGCAGCATAGACAATATGCCGTATCTTTGTATATTTGTACTTTACCCAATTAGGATATTCGTTAAACCAAGCAGAGTTGAAACGTTGTGATGTTCGTCCAAAACTCCTATAAGGAAAAGCATAATTTCGAGGCTGACAAGGACCCTTTTGCAGATATACTCTATGAATTTGGTTTCAAACATTATGATCGTAAGCTAAGATTCATTTAAATAATCCTGGATCAGTTGGAAGGCCTTTTAAATTAATCTTAGCATAAGTCTTCTTTAAAGTACTGTCAGGTGTCTTTATAGGTGGTGTTGTTTTTGATTTTTTTTTTAAATATTTCTCCATAACTGTTTTATAATGAGATTTAAAATTTTAAAGTCAAATTAGGTTATGTAAATCAAAAATCTAATGAACAAATAAAAGAGCTAATTTTCCCTAATATATAGTATAAGTAATTTTAACTATACAATGCAATAAATTAAACAAAAATAAGGAAAAAAATCATTAATTATTAATATTGGCATATTGTAAAATAGTTTCTTGCTCAATCTTCACATAAGAATTAATTAATTTTTATTATTCTACATAACCACATGCAATCAATATTATATATATATATATAATATGTTGTATTATACTCTTGATGATTTAAATAATAAAAGAAATATTTTTTTTGGCATATAATGACAAAACAATTGATGAATTAGAATAAAGAAAATATGAAAAAATGGAGAAAATGACAAAAGTTAAATTACCTGTTAAATAAACATTATAAATGAAGCACAAATTTTAAAGTCTCTCACTTAAATATTAAGATGCTTTTTGTCTTCTCTGATTAAAGTGAGTCATGCGGCTGTATTTTAACAGCATGCTTTTGATGGTTTAATTGTTAAACCTAATTAAATGTTATATATATATGACTTATGGATGACATGCTTGTAAATAAGTAAGTTTAAGGAGGGCATTTAGTTATTATATATGAAGATAACTTAAGAATGGTAAACATGTAAATAAACAAGTTTAAGGGGGCATTTGCTCGTCTTTTGTGAATTCTCTTGCATAGTTGACAGTAATTTGAAAAAATCGAGGAGAGGCAGATGCCACCCTATAGGCTCGATACAAGTCCGTCTCTGGCTATTGGTTTAAGTGCTAATCCAATTGGTAATTTGCAACGAGTTAGAACTATTTAATGGAGCTCACATTATGAGTCAGTTAAAAGCATGATCAACAGGCATGGTGCATCTTGCGAAGTTGTTGAAGATCTTAAGAAATGTGCAAATCCATAAATGAAAGGACAAGCTCCTGGTGTTTTTAAGGTAATGAGGAGTTTTGATTTCATATTTATCTTAAATTTAATTAATAACATTATAAGAATCACTGATACACTTTGCCAAGCTTTGCAACGTAAATCTCAAGATATTGTGAATGCGATGATATTAGTCTCAATAACAAAAAAATTCTCCAACAATTTAAAGAAAATAGTTAGGATAATTTTTTTGCACGTGTTGTTATCTTGCACTAAAAATAATATTGATATAATGGATATGAGTTTTCCATACAAAGAGGGTACAAGTCATTGTTGCCAACAATGTGATCAAATTATGATTGAACATCACTACCATTTTAATATATTCAATGCCAAAATAGGTTTTAAATTGATGGAGTTGAAACATAGATTTGATGATGTTGTAATGGAACTTATAACTCTTAGCATAACTTTAGATCCTAGTGACTCTTTTAAATCCTTCAACGAGGATAAGATTTGGATGCTTGCTACAAAATTCTATCCAACTGATTTTACGGCTTAAAATGTTCATGTAGTGAGATCTCAACTGATTTCACAACTCAAATAACATTGCAAGCTTCATGTTATTTGCGATCCTGAGTTTCATAAGCTTTCTACCCTTGCCGAATTATACCGAGAACTTATTATGATAAAATAGTTAGAGGATTATTCTATATTTGACAAATTGTTTCGTTATGTATTGACTCTTCCTATTTCTATGGCAAGAACAAAAAAAGTATTTTTCGGTATGAATAACATCAAAACAGAGATACGTAGCTCAATGATGGATGTAATTCTTGACGATTGCATGTTGCTAAATATAGAGTAAGACATTAGTTTGAAAATTGATTTAGAGTCTGTAATAAATGAATTTGAATTATTAAAAACTCGTAAAGCTCAACTTTGTTAAATAAGTTTTATTATGTATGAACTCGAATATTTATTTAAATTATGCTATTAATCTTTTTCATTATATGGTTATACTTTTGAAAAAAAATTTATGATTTTTTTGTCTGTTACTATTAGCCCCCTACCCCCTAAAGATTCCTGGGTCCACCCCTGCTCTTGATACAACATCGGGTTATTCATCGGGCTTTTGTCCTAGAATTATATCCAAAAAACTTTGCACCTCTACCAATTTTGGATTTGACATAACCGTAATAAATATATTTGGATTTTTTGCCCATTTACAAATAGACATAGTATCTTGAAAATTTTGAATCAAGTAACATGGCCCACCAATGAAATTCGAAAGAAGTACTATACATTTTCTAACATCGGCTGGTGTTGTATCCCTTTCTAGCACAACATCTTTCAAATCGTTATATAGTTTAAATTTTAGTTGTGTTTGGTTATGCCAAACCCAGCGTAAACCTTTCCTCTTTAATGCATGTGCAGTAGTGAAGCCAGGATTTCGACTAAGTTGAGGCGAAATCCAAAGCACACTAAATCATATTCAAAGCCTTAAAATTTTAACGCAAACATAATAGTATTAATAATAATAGTTCACACAACTCAAATAAGAAATGCGAACAATTACGATAAATTACAATAACATTCTACAATTTTCATAATTTGGAAGTATTGTAATACTTCCTTTTTGTCATTGTTATTAAAAATTTATTATTAAACGTATGTCACTAAACAATCATTCATAAATTCATCTCCCATTTTATTGCGTAGCGCACCCTTTATGATATTCATTGTCGAGAAAGCTCGTTCAACACTTGCCGTTGTAACTGGTAAGAGTATGGCCAACTTGACGAGCAAATACACAAATGGATAGCCAATACGCTTGTCAATTTCAACCATTTTTTGAGCAAGCTCACCAATTCCCTGCAACAAAAAAAATCATCATTATACTTCACATCTTCTATGTAGTTTTCAAATTATTCTAGATAATGAAAATAAGAGGAATAAAACTTTGCAAACCAAAGTAAATTTCACAAATTAAAAGCGAAGAATGACTTTAATGGATCAAAGCATGCCATACACAAAATCAACTCCATATTGATCTCATCAAAACAATTATTCAACTCTTGTAATTGCAAATATATCATACATAAACAATGCAACATGATAGTAATGGAGATTTATGTTTGCTTCAATATTTCAACATGATCACCCGTGTACTACAAATAATCAATACAAGAAAAATGCCCTTATGTGACACCCGTAAGTCATCATAAAAATGGTCAATTTCAGCACATGTAAATATATGTGACGAATTTTTGGCATCACAAAGGTCGTCACCTATAGTAAGTCACTAAATATATTAAGTGACGAAATTTTGAGGCGCCACGCATTCTTATAATATGTTGCAACCACTTCGTCACTTATTAAGAGGACGAGACACCTATTTTTTTAACATTTATGACAACGTGTGACTCAATTTTTTGGTTAGATGTGACGCTTTCCTTTGTCACACTATTTTCTTGTTTGTAACAATATTTTCCTCACTTTATCTTTCATATCGTAAAGACTTTTACCTCATAAATATAAATTTTTGTGATGCTTTTGGTGCCACATATTGCCTTCATATTGTGATGACATATTCCTCACATATAAGTATTATTTGTGACAATGAATTTCGCATAAATATAATATTTTTGAGATGTCTCAGCATCATAAATATCATATATTGTGATGACATATTCCTCACATATGAGGTAATTTTTCACATATTTTCATCATTTATTCCCTGTTTTTTTATATATAAATATAATAAGAAAATACAATAATATATAAGAATGATAACTTGATACATATTCATAAAATTACATATATTTGCAAAAACAAAGGATATGTTCAAAATAGTTACGTAACAAAATATACCAAAAATCATCCCAAGGTTAACCTAGTTCATGTTTAACATCAACTTTCCCTCAATACATGCCAAGGAACAAAAAATAGGTAAAATACACCAAGTTCATGCATGTTCAAAATTAAACAAAAATATTAAATTCCTAAATTAGTCATCAAGGTTATAGTCACCTAATTTATCACCTAAGGCTAACCTAGTTCATGTTTAACATCAACTTTTTCTCAATACATTTTGAGGAACAAAAAATAGGTGAAATGCACCAAGTTCATGCATGTTCAAAATTAAACAAAAAGACTGAATCCCTAAATTAGTTATCAAGGTTATAGTCACATAATTCATCATAGTAAGCATCATCTTGAGGTACGCGAACTTGTACGTTGTCATCCAAGAGATGCAGCCATGAAGGCTTTCATTTGCTATTTCAATTCTTCATTTTCCTTTTGCAAAGTGAGAACATGCGTTGATAGTTGCTTTAATTGACATTGCATCTCTTTTAACTCATAATTAATAGCCATAGACGATGTGACATATGAATTAGACAATATGTAGAAAAATGTTAAGTTTAGAGAAAAGAGAAACTATATATCTTCTTGAATAAATTAATTACATAAGAAAGGGGCTCTATTTATAGAGCTAAACAAGACAAAAGAAAAACCTAATCTAACAAGGAAAAGGAAAACTAATCCAATAAGGAAACAAACACGAAATAAATAAATAAATAAATAATAACTTTAACACCCCCCCTCAAACTCAAGAAGGCTTAGAAAGCATTCGGAGTTTGGAAACGAGAAAGTGAAAACGGGCGGTCACATGAGTCTTGGTAAACAGATCAGCAAGTTGATACTCAGACGAGACGAAAGGCAAGCGAATAGTGCCATGAGTGTAGTGATGTCGAACAAAGTGGCAGTCAACCTCAATATGCTTGGTACGTTCATGAAAAACATCATTATGGGCTATCTGAATGGCACTTTGACTGTCACAAAATAACGGCGTAGGAGTAGGAACGGCAATTCCCATATCTTTAAATAACCAGCGAAGCCAAACAATTTCAGAAGTTGCATGGGCAAGGGCGCGATACTTAGCTTCAGCACTAGAACGAGCAATCACAGTTTGTTTCTTACTTTTCCACGCGATGAGAGAGTCACCTAGAAAAACACAGAATCCTGTTGTAGACCGGCGATCAGTTATATCACCCGCCCAATCGGAGTCGGAATATCCTTGTAACTCAAGACTAGAAGTGGATGAAAAATGTAATCCCTGGAATAGTGTCCCTTTAAGGTACCGAATGATGCGGAGAACAGCAGCAAAATGAACAGAGCGTGGAGCAGACATAAATTGGCTTACAATATGAACAGCGTAACTAATATCTGGCCGTGTAATGGTAAGATAGTTGAGACTGCCAACAAGTTGGCGATATAAAGTCGGATTTGGTAGCAAAGTCCCGTCAGAAGCACAGAGTTTGACATTCAATTCAAGGGGTGTATCGGCAATCTTGTTGTCAGTTAAACTAGCTCGTTGAACAATGTCGGAAGCGTATTTTACCTGAGAAAGATAGTAACCAGTAGACAAACGATCAACCTCAATACCAAGGAAGTAGCGAAGAATTCCCAGATCTTTCATTTCAAAACAAGAGCACAGATAGGTCTTGAGCTTGCATATTCCATCGAAATCATCCCCAGTGATAATCATATCATCGACATAAATGAGAAGAACAACAATGCCTTGTGGAGAGGAACATGTAAACATTGCTGAATCATGAGCACTCTGTGAAAAACCATGGTGAATAACGGCTGTGGAGAACTTTTCAAACCAGGCTCTGGGTGCTTGCTTAAGACCATAGAGAGCACGACGAAGTTTACAGACTTGTCCAGGAGAGTGAGGTAGCCCATTAGGAGGCTGCATATATACTTCTTCGGATAGGTCGTCGTGAAGGAAAGCATTTTTGACATCCATCTGGTGAATCACCCACTTACGGATAGAAGCAACTGAAATAAGTGTGCGAAATGTGGTCATACGAGCTACGGGAGCGAAAGTTTCTTCATAATCAATACCATATTCCTGTGTAAAACCTTTTGCAACGAGACGAGCTTTGTAACGATCAACAGAACCATCGGCGTTGGTTTTAATCTTGTATACCCATTTGCTCCCAACAACAAATTTTCCAGCAGGTAAGGGAACAAGGTCCCATGTATTGGTTTGCTTTAAGGCAGCAAGTTCATCGGCCATAGCTTGTTGCCAAAGAGGATCGGTGGATGCTTCGCGATAAGAGGATGGCTCATGTAGGGACAGCAGGGCGGAAAGAAAACAGTGATAATATGATAACTTAGCTGGCGGCCGACGATCTCGAGTTGGTTGAAGTGGAGGATCGCTGTCGGGACATGCAGAGTCAGGGCAAGACATAGAGTTGTCAGCAGTGGAGCTATCAGACACTAAGGGAATGGGGTTAGCCGGTACTGGATCAGGGACAGATACTGGAGTGGGTGAAAGGTGAGAGGCTTCTATTGGCGAGGACTCGGGGAATGGATCAACAGGCAGCGCAGGTTCAGTGGATAATGTGGTATTTTGGGCCAGAGTGTAATATGGAGTATTTTCCCAAAAGGTAACATGTTGAGAAATGCGAAGTCTTTTGGCAATGGGATCATAGCAGCGATAACCCTTTTGTTGAATTCCATATCCTAAGAAAACACACATAGAGGTTTTTGGTGTGAGTTTGGTACGCTCTCTTTTGGGAAGTAATACAAAACAGGTAGATCCAAAGACACGAAGTTCGGAATAATCAGGACGAGTTTCATAAAGACGCTCAAAGGGAGAAATACCATTTGTAACAAGAGAGGGAATGCGGTTTATAATGAATATAGAAGTATGGATGGCTTCCCCCCAAAAAGTGGAAGGGACAGAGGACGACACAAGGAGAGTACGGGCAGTTTCGACAAGATGACGGTGTTTACGTTCTGCAATGCCATTTTGTTGTGGAGTGTCAGGACAGGATAATTGAGGAAGAGTCCCTTGAGATTTGAGAAAGTCAAGGAAGGGTTTGGACAGATATTCGCCTCCAGAATCAGAACGAAAAAGTTTGATAGTTTTAGAAAAATGAGTTTTAATCATGGTGGCAAATTCAATATAAATTTTAAGAAAATCGGAACGTGAGTGAAGCAAATAAGTCCAACTATAGCGAGAGTAATCATCAACAAAAATCACATAATATAAGGCACCCCCATAGAAGCAATATGAGCTTTACCCCACACATCAGAATGCACAAGATCAAAAGGAGAAAATGAAACTGTAGTACTATTATTAAAAGGTAGAGCTGGTTGTTTGGCCAGTTTACAAGCAACACAAGGAAAATCTTTATCTAATGTAACCGGTCCTAACAACCCTTGATTAATCATATATTTAAGACGAGAAAAAGAAACATGTCCTAATCGAGAGTGCCAAAATGATGATGGGTGTGTGGTAGATGTTGTTAAGGATGTATTGGTTGTAGGGGGAATGTGAAGTGTATCTGTAACATATAAGCGGCCAACTCTATGGCCTGTCCCAACTTGCTTGCCCGTTGAGCGGTCCTGCACAATAAAACCCAATGAATGAAATATAATAATTAGCCCAAGATCACATAATTGCCCGACAGATAACAGTTGCATTGAAAGTTGAGGGACAAAGAAGACATCAGGAATAGACAAGTTAGGAGTGTTTTTAATGGAACCAATGTGACTAGCAGTAATAACAGAACCATCAGCTGTGTGAATTTTGGGAGATGAATGCATGAGACTGAATGAGTCAAAGTGTGTAGGATCAAAAGTCATGTGGTTTGATGCTCCGGAATCAAGGAACCAAGGAGAAGAAGATGTACCTGATGAGACTGAAAAGGCAGAGGCAATGGTATGATTATTACCGGTTTGGGGAGATGGTCGAGCAAGTACGGCAGCAGACGATCCAGTTGAATTTTGTAGTCCCCGCATGTACCGAGATGTAGGAGAGGGACAATTCTTGACTACATGCCCAAAACCCTTGCAGTAGTTACATTGAACCTGGGAATAATCTCGGGGTGGTGCCGTTTGGGTATTATGAGGAGGGCGATATGATGTCTGATGAGGGCGTGGTGAAAAGGTATTGTGAGGTGGTCGGTAATTCTGATTCTGCGGGCGAGGAGATGCAGCATACGAGGTATTCGAGGTCGGTGGTGCAACAAAAACTGATGAAATATTCGGAGTGATACCCTTGCGAGTTTCTTCAGTAATTAATTCTGTTAATGCTGATTCAACAGAGGGGAGGGGCTTGCGATGAAGAATAGATGCCCTGATCGGTTCAAATTCATCCCGTAATACCATGAGAAATTGTACAAGTCGCGTTTCTTCACGAAAGGTTTCCCATAAACCAAAGTCTGTTGTCCATGGAGGTTCCATGAGTTCTAATTGATCCCAGATAACGCACATGCTAGAGTGAAAATCAGACACGGATTGACCTAGTTGTTGTAGTTGCCCACGTATATCTTGTTCAAGTTTATATTTCTTGGCAAAATTGGTTTGAACATATCTGTGTGCTAAGAAATCCCAAGCTTTCTTTGCGGTATCATACTTTCCAAGCTGAAGACTAATTGATGGAATGACAGTGTTGGCGATCCATGTTAAAATTTTGTTGTTATTAATATCCCAATCAGCATACTTTTCATCGGTTTCAGCAGGACAAGTTGCTTTGCCATTAACATAATCCCAGAGGCCCTTTCCTTTCAAGAAATTTCGGAACAAGATAGACCAGTGATTATAATTGTTTCCATCCAATTTGATGGTGATAGGAATTTCTGAGGTTTTCATAACATAAAACTGAACAAGAATTAAGCAAACAGTGTAAGAATTAGTGCACTTGACCTGATTTGGTATCTTAGAGATTGAATTTGGAGAGACGGAGACTGCGGTTGTGTTCAGAATGCTTGAAAACCGCGGGAACCAATCGTGGTTGACAGAGAACCGGTCAAAAAAAATAAGCAAACGGTGGTAAAAGGAGTGCACTGGATCTGGTTTTGTAACTTGAAGACTGAATCTGGAGAAACGGAGACTGCAGTTGCGTCTGGAACGGTCAAAAACCTAGGGAACCGGTCTGAGTTGGCTGAAAACCGATCAAAAAATAGCAAAACCGGGCAAAAAACTGTTGGCTGAACCGGTCTGAATTGACTAACTGACGGTTGACTGACGGCGTTGACGGAAAAGCTGACGGCGTTGACGGAATGCTAACGGCGTTAACGGACGTTAACGGTAACGGAGACGGCCTGACGCCGTTAACTTTAACGGAAAAGTACTAACGCCGTTAACGTTAACGGCAATTTGACTGACGGTAACGGCGGCGGCGCGTGGTTTCGGCGAGACGTACCGTGTTTCACACTCGCGGCGCGTGAGGGCGCGTGGATGGGTTTTTCGAGGTGATTCTTGCGGCGTTGGAATCGTCTTTGGAAGACGAAGGTTTTGATGTTGTATTTATCGAGGTTTGATATATTTATCGATAAGACGGTGCGGATCTGATTGGTGATGGTTGCGGCTGGTGGCTGGTGGTGGTGATTCAACCTGCCTCTGATACCATGTTAAGTTTAGAGAAAAGAGAAACTATATATCTTCTTGAATAAATTAATTACATAAGAAAGGGGCTCTATTTATAGAGCTAAACAAGACAAAAGAAAAACCTAATCTAACAAGGAAAAGGAAAACTAATCCAATAAGGAAACAAACACGAAATAAATAAATAATAACTTTAACAAAAAACACCAACACCACGAATTGACTTTCCTTTCCTCCTAAGCTTCTCACCTAGTATTTAAAATTCAGCGTCCATGTACACTACAATAAAATCTGGTGAACTACCATTTGGTACTTCTTGGATCATCTTTTCCCGAACCATATCCCTCATTTATTCCATCTCTTCCTACAAAATAACATAGGTATAAAATGTATTGATTCAATTTGTTGAATTAACCAAATCTTAAAAAGCATAAAGTTAAGTGTAAACAATATTGAATTAACTAAATCCAATTTTTACTTTTATATATAGTACAATATTTGCTGCACTAAATTTCATGCATTGAATTTTCCTGCACTGCATTAAACTATTTCCTATACTATAATATCTTTTGCATTAAGTAGAATTTTCTGCAATAAATATCATGCACTGAATTTTTCTGCTGCAATACGCTGAATATTTCTTCATACTTATCCACTTTATTCATTTTATGTTTTAAGGTTTGAGGCATAAAAACAGATAGTTGTTATCATAATAAACCATTCAAATTTAGCAAAAGAGTGCATAAAAATGAAAGGAATTATCCTATCATTACGGGTTCGAAACATGTCCTAATAACATTAACATAAAAAAACTAACTACTAATTAACCCGTCAACACGTATCCCGAACATATATAAGATAAGAATGTGAACACATTTTAATAAACTACCAATTAGCCCATCAACATGGTTCCTAAACATATCATGAGTGTCAACGTAAAACTAAACTACTAATTAGCCTGTCAACACGGGTCCCAGACATTTATAAGATAAGAGTATGAATACATAAAATAAATTACCAATTAGCCCGTCAACACGATTCCCAAACATATCATGAGTGTCAACAAAAAAATAAACTATCAATTGTGGATAGTACTAGGACTTACATGTTTCCTTCTAGCAAAATCATTGATCCAATTTTTCTCATTTTTGTGAAGCTTCTCCAAATTATCTATCATAGATAAAGGCTTGCCTTCCTACATGATTAGCTTTGAAGTTAAACGCAATATTTGAAGTTACAAATTTTAAATAAACTAAGCCTATTCCAAAAGGCCAAACTATAAAGCAAGATATGCCAAAACATAGTGGCAAATAAACTGGGAATTAACAAAAATACAGAGCAAAACAGACTGCCAAATTTGTAGTTGTGAACAAGCACATATTATTAAACCCTAATCAAATTAGGTATATATATATTAAAGCAACAATATAGGTATCTCAATAAAAGTGAGTTAGTTCATCATTTGCCAACATGATCAGATTCCCCCAGCCATTTCCATATGCAAAAATTACTATTTTCCATAAATACTTATAGTAAAAATGGTGCTTTTTTTTGCGGACAGTAATTTGATTGTTTTCTAATGCATCTTGATAAACCATATGATTCAATATGCTAAACTTATAAATGAATTAAACCGATCAATTATTCTGACTAACTTTTGTAAAGTCAATGTCGCTAATGCACAAATTAATATTCACGTATCTAAGTAGATTATATATATTACATGCTCGTATTCTTTCTTTTTTAGTGTGAGTGTAACAGTAACAAAATGATGTGATTGCAATATTAACAAATCTATATGAATTTTCTCACCTAAATATTTAAAAAATATACCAAGTGTACCAAGTGGATTTTGTAATCTTGTATAGTGGAAAGTTCATTCATCAAAGATAAAAAGGTCACAGTTGCTGGGTTTCAAAAGTCAACATAGCAGTGCAAAGTTCATCACTTAAAGAAATTAATCAAAGGGTAAGCATAGCAGCATTAACATATGATCCAAATTCACATTATAATTATAACGAAATTGATAAAAACATGCACCTGTTGCCTAAGAGGGCATGGAGTTGAATGATGGTTTGTTCCTCTTGCAAACTGAATTTTCCTTTCTTAATATCAGGTTTAAGATAGTTAGTCCATTTTAGTCTATAGCTCTTTCCACATCTTTAAAGACCTACATACGAGCAAGTATAATACATTAGCTTCTATAGGTAAAAGTTCAAGTCGCAAAATACAGTTTGTTTCAAGCTATCTATCTATGTTTATAATACATATTGTTAAGTTCCATATATATATATAATTGATAGGTTTATATGTGTTTATAATAAGATGAGGTGATTGATAATTAACTAGCTCTAAAAGGCAACGTGCGCTAGCTGCTGTGGCCGTGTTCTTCGATGTAGGCTAAGAGTTTGTGATCTTTTTCAAGGGTCTATGGCCCTTTTTTTAAGGGTCATTAATTTATGGGCTTCATAACTAATCAATTGGCATTAAAAGAGCTGATACATGGCAGGTTTGTATATAAAAGTTATGTTCCTACACAAGAAACAAAACTAAAAAAAAATACCAATTAATTATAATTCCCAGCACTCCATTAATCTAACGCCATGAAGAAACACTAAAAAGAGGAACATTAATCCAAGCTATCGAAAGAAAACCGGGTGGAGAATCAATCAGTGTATACGGTGAACTATAATTATAGTTCCATAATACTATAATAATATATTTGCTTCACTAAATGAGTAAGGAAGGAAGATCTAAAAGTCTTGACTTTCTTTACAACACTACAAATAAAGAAAATCCCACCTTATCCCATGTGTGACTCGAATGGGATCTCCCCGGGACAAAGTAAAAATTCAAAATTGGACCCCTGGACAATCCTGAATTGGAGATGAGAATGCTTAATTTTTATATACGCATTAAAGTAGACTATGGAAACAAATTGCTTGATAGTTGCATACATATAAAATATGAAAGTATAAAATATTTTTTCTCAGCTACCTAACCCATTGAAAAATACAAATAGCTTAGCTATTACTTACCCGAATTTCACTTTGAATCTACCCAATAACCATCCAACTCTAACAACAAAACTAATTATTTTTAAATCCCCATCACACACATAGAGACGGACTAAAAGGAAAACATATACATATATGTATAATATGTATATGTATACGTATACGTATATATGCAAATGACTAAGGGATTGCTAGCTCCAATCAATTAAATTTGACATTAATAATAGCAAAACCCTTGTAAAAGTTTGAATAAACAAAAACCCAATACTTGAATCATATAATAAGAGCTACCCATTTGATTAAAGCCTCTATAAAACCCAATCTTAAAATAGATTAATCAATCTTCCAAGAACCCCAATCATTGATACATACAAAACTAAGCATCAATACTAATATTGGCTACTAAAAATGAGACACTAAACTGAAAATTTGAGAAATACCCAATATTAAGCAAAATCTAATTGAAGTGGATCTATTTTCTACATAATCTATATATAAAAACACACATATACATTATATATAATATATAGATACAATAAAGAGAGAAATGAAGGGTTTGGATGTGCGTACCTAAGAAAAACCCACAACATAAGAGATAAGGGTTGCCGGTGGAGTACTTGAGCGATGGTGAGAGGTTGGAAAAGCCATGGTGCAGAGATGACGGCAACATTGTGTTGCGTTGAGCGATAGGTTAAGAGAGATGCGAGGTTAAGAGAAAAATGTGGAAAAAATAACTTAAGAGTACTTTTACTCTTCTCTCTCTCTATCTCTCTCTTTCTTTCTTTTTTCATCTTTTTAATGATAAGGTTTATGTGATAATTTTAAGAGTCACATTTGATCTATAGGGCGTCACATAAAATTAAAGGTGACACTAATGCAATTTTCTCACCTATTATCAATGAAGTTAGGGCGCTAAAATTTCCCGCTAAATAATAAGCGGTGACTTTAAAATTATAAGTCAGGAATTTGTTTGGATAAAAAAAAATACCTTTATGTGATGACTTCTAGAAATGTCTCATAAAATCTAATAAAATGTGACGAATTTTCAGGCTTCACTTAAAATTTTGTTACCTAATCCCATTTTTCTTGTATTGATTTCGCCCAAATTTGGAATGCCTATCTCATTTTTAGTACAAAATGAAGAGACACTAACAAATAAAAACTCTCACCCATCATCTTTTAGTTTTTGTAGTCGTCTCTTTGAGACTTGAGAAGACATGGTATTGACAATATCTTGATCCTTTCTCTACAATGCTTGTGACAAGTCATTAGTAATTCCAAAGATTATTTTCATCATGTGCAAGATGAATAAAAACACAAAGGTTTGCAAGTGAAGATTAAAATCTTCTACTTGAGCTCTTTGCATGTCATATGAACCTTCATCTTCAATAACCTCAACCACATTAATCACAAAAGAGAATAAGTCAATTAAACTACAAAGTGTATTGAAATGGGAATCTCAACGTTTATCGCTTGCCCGTTTTAATGTCATTTCTTGATTCAAACCTCTTCCCGTTTCTCTCTCACAACTATAAATATATTTAATTATTAATTCAAACGGTTTCTCCTAAAGAAGGTCTTTACGTTTGCATGAGGTTTCAACAATGTTTAAAAAAATTTAAACATGGTCAAATAATGAACTAAGTCTCTTGTTTTTCTTCGCAATGGTTACAAGAGTCAATTGTAGTTGATGACCAAAGTAATGAACATAAGGATGGGTTCTCCTTTAGAATTAAAGTTTTAGGCCATTAAACTAATCCCCCATATTACTTACTCCATCATAATCTTGCCCTCATAAATTTGACATACTTAAACCTTATTTGAAAAAGAAATAATCAATGGTTGCTTTTAATGATAGGACAGAACTATCATAAACATGTACAATGCCAATAAAATGTTCAACCATACCCCCTTTTATCCACATAACGTAAAACCACTACCATTTGTTCTTTAACCAAATTATCGCAAGATTCATCAACTTGCATGATAGCTTTTGTAGTTACTCTTACAACAGCATTAACAATGTCTTTTTGGATGTCGAAAAATGTCATTTTATGATTATGAGGGGCATGTTTCAACACAACTTATCGAACATTTGGATTTTGTTTCACAATCACATCAAGTTCAAAAAAAATTTCTCGATTTCTTAATCCTTCAAATTTATCATGCCCTTGGAAAGCCAATCTTTGGCATAAAAGATACTTCAAGCTATCAAAAGTTGTAATCAAACAAACATGATAATCTAATCGTGCTTAATCGAAATTATTGGACAAACACACATTTATATGTTGCTTATGATTCATTAAATCATCACAAGCTTTTAAACACACAAAATGACTATTATTAGGACCTCCAATATGTTCCTTCAATACATCTTTCTTTTTTAAAATTTGAAATCCCTAACCAACAAATGTCTCACCATCAACCTTGTTCGAATGATTACATTTAAATACATAACAACACAAACAATAAGCGACATCCTTTATTATGCTATACTCCAACCACCTCCCATATTCATTAAACCTTCTAGGATTAAATTGGCGTTTACAATTACTAATTACTGTTTAAGGGAAGGTGTGATTTTTTAGTTGAAAATGTCCTCTTTAAAGGTATGCTTTTCGAACCTTCTTTATTTGTAAATGGTGAAAATCATAGATGCTTATCCTTAAAGCGGGATCAGATTGTAGCTCATTTAAATTTACCTTTTCATTGGACCCCCACATTTAATAAGGATGAGACTTTGGGTTGAGAAGATCTAACTTATACATTGTTAGGCCCTGCATTTTGAGAAGATTAAACTTTAGGTGGAGAACAAGTAGGTTCACTAACCCTCTTCCTCTTTATCAAGAATTTGTCCATTAATATTGATTTCAATCGAATAAAATAAATTATTAAATAACTGTAAGTATATAACTAATATTCAACAATTAAGGGTTTAGACCTAAATCACTAAATATTCAACAATTAATCGATAGTTCAAGAAATGCACTAAATATTATTCAATTAATAAAGAAACACAACTAATATTATACAAGAAATCAACAATATAAATGAAATTCAATAACTAGGGGTTTAAACCTAAATCACCAAATATTTAATAATTAATCAATAGTTCAAGAAATACACTTAATATTGTGTAATTAGTAAAGAAACACAACTAATATTATGCAATTAATCAACAATATAACTAATATTCAACAATTAGGGATTTAAACCTAAATTACCAAATATTCAACAATTAATCAATAATTCTAGAAATACACTTTATATTATGCAATTAATAAATAAACATAACTAATATTATACAATTAATCAAGGAATAAAATAGTCCCTAATTTTGAAAACTAGATCTAAAAATATACTTAGGAAGATAATGGGCGTGGTCACGGCGGGCATGGTGGTATGGAGTGGCGACATTGCGTGGCAGTGGAGTAGTGGAGTAGTGGAGAGAGGCATGGTCGTGGGTGTGATTGTGTTTATCGTGAGACAATGAGAGGTGAGAGAGATGAGGAATGGAGGAGAAGCTGAAAGCGTGAGTGAAATCGTGGCTCTGGATAGTGGGTTTGTGTTTGTTTAATTTGTTAGTTGAAGTTTTTAAATGGCTCATAAAATTTTGCTTCTTACAGTTAAGTATCCTTATGTTTATTTTTCTGCATATAAGTCCTTATATTTTTTTTAAAAAAAAATACCCCATATATAGTAAAAAAAAATTCAAAACCAAGTGGGGGCGCTTAATTGGCCCAGCCTGCCCTTACACCCCTTTGTCCCTGTGCATGTGTATGCATCAACCAAATATCATCAGAACAATCTCCCAGTACTATAAACTATTAAAGATTCATTCATTCTTTGGTGCAATCAATATGCATAGATTCTCTCATTGTCGCGAAATTTCTTTTTGTTTGTCGTCTACCTTCATTATTTCTGTACATGATTCCAATTTGAAACCCATCATCTCTGTAATAAAACAATTATTGCATTCCCATCTAAGATGGGTGTAACTCACTTATTCTTTGAATGCCGTTAGATATATGTTCAATAACAATATAGCGTATGAAGTCTGTGTCATTGAGATCTCCAACAATAAGAGCAGCAACTTCGTGTGCATTTGGAAAATTGTACACAAAAGAATTAAATTTGATTCACGAATTCGATCACATGCCATCCTAAATATTTTAGCTAGCTTATTAAACTCATTAAGCATTTCCTATAGTCCTTATACCATTCCCTCTTCTAATTTTGATGCACAATTAACTCTATATTACACCTTAATTCTGTTGGAAACTTTATTTGCAATATCGTAGATATGTAATTGTGAAAAATGTGGTCTCTCCATCCATAGGCAATAAAGAGCCTATTTTGTGATGATTTTGTCCATTTATACGATATACATATAGGCCTCCTCCACTGTTAATACGATAATCAACAACTCTACCAAGATATGTAAATGCAGACATTGAACTCTAATATTTTCTCTAAACTTCTAAGAACATCTACCACCATTGTAGCTTAAAAGGTCCAATAAAAAAGAATGATTTTTTAAAGGAGGAAGTAGTATTTTTCCTTGTTGACAACATATAAAGAACTTTAGATTTCTATGGGTTTTTTTTCCTTTGTCATTTATCTCCTAATACCACAAAATGGCATTGCAATATTGGGGAAGTTGAGTTGGTCCTCCAAAGTTCTAGGGTTAGAAAAATTTTCCTACAAGAAACCATACAAGTTTTAACTATAGTTATACATGATACCCCTATTTACTACTTTTTCTCTTTTTCTTTTTAGGTACAAGTGCTAAATTCCATGATGTAGCTAAAGTTTAAGAAAATGGTTGTCAAATCTAAGATAAATCAGTTTAATAACATTCTCACATGAAATAAGCCTTCTACTCCCAAGGGAACATGGTTAAAAGGGTGATTGCAAGGTACCCAAACATAAATTGCATCACGTGAGGAAGAGAAATAGTTTCCCGTTTAATTGATTTTAAGTTTATAAATGATTTTAACTGTTGTTAATGATTATTTTGTGGATTTCTTTTCAGAGTTGTTATAATTATGGCTTATGCATTTTTTTTGTTTATTTTAGTTTTTGCTTATTATGTACATTTTTGTCCTACACCTCACTATAAATGAAAAAGTTCTATAACTTAGAATTTGTTGATATTTTCTCCCTTATTTTCAGATGGAATTTGTTTACCAACACTGTTCATGTATTTTTTTTGAAAAAAGAAAACTATGTTTATGTTTCTAATAATTAAGTAGTTGTATAATCAATTTGAATTTCATTTCCATTTAGAAAATTAGAAAAAATGTTCTTTTGTGAACTCTTTTTAGTTTTAATTTTTTGATCCGTTATAATTACAAAATATTTTGAGATTTTTTTCTATTATAATTTCCTAGTCATAATATTTAAATCTTTAGATTTTTGTTAGATACAATCTATCATAATTTTCCTTGCTCAATAGCTAAATCTTTAACATTCGAAATATGTATTATATATATATCTATAATAACAAAAGAGAGTGGTTTTTGAAACCCACCAAAAATCCCGCCTAAAGAAATAAGCAATCTCAGCCATCCAATTTTTGGGATAACCTTGTCCATTCATTTTTTTTCTCTCACTCGCTTGAATATTAGCCAGCCACTCATTTCTCTTTCTCTCTCTCTCTCACTCTTCTTCTTACATTACATTACATTCTCTACACAATTCTCTCTCTACAACGCCTACTCATTTCTTTATTTACACAAGGGCGGCCGACCCACATCGCTAAGCTAATGGCACTATGGGCATAATTTTTCTTTGTCTCTCTGTCGTCGCTGACAGATGTCCCACCTCACTAAGCCGGCCAACCCACCTCACTAAGGTACAATTCTCATATCTTCCTTTTAGACCCATTGATTGTATTTCCATTGAGATGATGCAAATATTATCATTGGGGTTTTGAAGGTGGGTGACAGAGAGGTCAAAGGGGTGAAGTGAGAGTTTTTATAAGGAGAGGTGGGTGACGAACATGAGAAGGGGGTGACGGGAAATTTCTCTCTCACTTTTCACCCATTGATTGTATTTATTTGAGAAATTTTGTGATGTTAATTTTAACATCAACTGGAATTTTTTACCTAAAATCATAAGCAGCGCTGCTAAGTTTTAAAATCAACTTGAATTTTCTACTTAAATTCAGTGATGTTAGTTTTAACATCAGCTTGAATGTGTACAATTTCTTTTCCTCTTTTTTTGTGTGTGAAAAAGAGACAGAATTTTCAATCTCTACGGCAGTGAAGGCTAAGAGAGAGAGTGGAAAATGAGGGCAAGAAGAAAGATAAGGCAAATAGGGTGTTTTTATTGGGACTAAAAGTGAGAGAGTATTGCTTGCAATTACGAAAAAATTTGGGCTAATTTAGAACTATACAAATTGAGAGGGGAAAGAGAAAACAGAATGAATTTTGAGCGAGAGAGTAACATGTTATTGTATTGGAAAAATTTTGAGCGGGCGAGTAACATGATACCGTATCATGTTATCACTTGAAAAGGACTTTAATTTGATGTTAAAATACCAGCCGATGTATTTTATATTTACATTAGGTGGTTTCTTGATTTTTGCCTCATAAATATGATTTGTGCTTTGTACTTGGGTAATTTGTAGAATTTGTATAAAGTTTGGTTTAGCAGAATTTTGTGCCCAAAATTTATAGTCTCAACATGCACCTCACATGTGCGGCGTAATACACTTACAAAGTTCTTAATGTTTATACTGGGTAACATGTACCTGTAATACACATAAATTATTTATATTGGGTGATGTGGACCTCACGTGACCGTTGGACCTTAGACATAAGTTCGGAGTATCTAACCCAAAACCAATTGGCGATGGGTTTATGCCTAGAATTAATTAGCTCATATTTGATATGATTTTTTATGCCTTATTTCAATCAAATGAAAATAATTTTTTTATCCTCTATTTAAATTGAGCAAGTAAAGACAAAATGAATAAGTTTATGCCTAGGATTAATAGACTTTGATGATTTATGTATTGGTGGTGTTCAGATTATTAGCTTTTGCCAATGAAGTTGGCGATAAGAGAACTATCTTGACCGATGTCCGAACTATATTTAATGCTTTAAGATTAGACCCGTCAAAGTGTTGGGTGTTAACGAATTTATGTATTTTTCCTCTAAACAAACACGAGTCGATTGTACCTTTTAAGGAGATAGGTTTTTTTTAGCATGATTGAATTGAGGAAATATATCCTAAAATAAATAATAGCCTTTCTTGATTTGATAAACATTAGTTCTATACTTTTATTAATTATATTTTAAAAAATAGGGGCTGCCTATTATGTTTTTTTTTAAAATTCTATAATAATTAGAATGTATGAGTTTAGAATGATGGGTCTTGAGTAGAACAAGGGATTGGTTTGCATTTTCTGCTTTCATTTTAGTGGCCATAAAAGAAGAATAGGGGAATAGGAAAAATAATTTTCTTTATGCATTTTCTATTTGTTGTGAATAGAATTAATTTGTTTGGTTTGGTTTGGTAACTACGGCGTGATTCATGGTGAATTTATAGGGCAAGTGTCATAATATGCATTGACCCATTTCGACATTTTCTACCGCCTTGTATGGGTATTTTCTTTTTAAATTTCATAAAAACGTATAATTTTAAGAAAAATAAAAAAAGTAAACCTCTAAGAGTCTCATCCTCTATTATAAATGAGTGAGACTTTAATTTAAAATTTTATATAACGAGCATCTTTACTACATTTTTGCTCCCTCGAAACACCCAGATTATATATTTATAGTTTCATCATTCTTGAAAAAATTGCTCATTAAATATTAGGGAATTCAATTTTAACGGCTTACTAGAATTATTTATGTGAAAATCGGATGTAATTTTCCAAATTTTTTATGTGAAAATATTCTACTATTAATGCTAATGGATTTTAAGTTCTATGGTGATCAATCAAGACAAAAAAAATATATTATGTTAAGCTCTATGTCATGTAGGTTTGTTTTGCCCTCTTTAATATTATGCTGCTAAATATGTATAGTTAGTTGTACTCGCTTTTCTTTGTGATTTTCTAATTAACATACACAATCAAACGTTGCGCGATTGTGTAGGCCCTTTCTATTAGTCTTTGCATGTGGTTGTTTTTCCTCTTTCAATTTCTCATGCAACATTAATGAGTTGCTTTGGTATTAGATTCATAAAAATAATTCGATGTTTATTAATTAAGAATAATTGAAGATATCTATAATTTTATTTTATTTTTGGTTTTTTAATATACCAAGTTCAAAAGTCTTTGTTGGTTGTAAGATTAAATTTGTTATTACTAGAGGCATGTATTCATTTTTAAAGTTCTTTATACTCTTTATCTTCTCTGTGAACTCAGCCTCATGCAAGGTCATTCACAACCACTGCACCACCAAAATGCCATTTTTCATGGAATTTAAAGCGCTGACAAACTCATCAAAACACTATTTCACGTTGGGGTTGCACCCGTCGTAGAATCACCACCTTGAAAGAGCCACTAAGAGCTTTACGATGGGGTTCTACCTGTCCCCAAACTATGACATGCTTACATGCCTCGAAACAACAACAAACCATTACAACCTCGAAAGACTTACAGAGATGTCAACCTGACTTAGACCTTGCATCTACCTCTACCGTGAGAACACCGCAACATGGTACTAATTTTTTTTTAGTTTTATGTCTCTGTTGTAAGTTCAAAGTTAAATTTACATTTAGAATATAATACCAAAATCATAGTGAGATATAGAATGGTTATGTATCAAATAGAAAAATAACGTTTTAATAGTCTAGAATAATATATTATACTATTAATGTTACTTTTCTATTTTATTTGACAACAATGTAATGTGTGAATGTTCTTTCTTATTTTTTTTCATCTTGGTTGTTTTGCACCAATGTAATATATTATTTTATCATAATTTGACTCCTAATCAATGCCCAAGAACATTTGTTTGAATACATTGATTATTGTCTTAGCAGTGGTAGTATTAGTCAATTTTTTTTCCTATCGTAAGTTTTTTACAATAATAATAACAAAATTATTATTTAGAAAATTGTTTATGTGAAAAAATCGATAACCTATTTTTTATGTGAAAAATTGTTATTTTAAGTAAAATAATAAACTTTTGATTATAATAATGAAAATCCTCCCTATCATGCATGACGCTCGAACATAGGACCTATCATTTTTCTTACTATTTTCATTTTTTCATACGCTTTTTTACAATGGCAAATTTAACATGTAATTATACTCACAATTTAGGAAGGTTATGAACAAAGTGATCACTCCGACAAGTAGACATCTTTCTTTTACTGTATTCAGATAAGTAAGTTCCCATTTACTCATGATTAATAATAGTTATAAATAACGTATCAATTTCATACATTTAATATCACTCAAATTGTAATACATCTTGTCATTTAAATTGTTACAGGAGGATTACCCTTTGAAGCTGACGGTAACATTACCTTCTTATTCTACAAAGACTTTGCATTTGTTAGATTTTGTGTTATCATTAATTTTTTTTTCTGCGTTTTAAATGTTTATTTTTACATGCTTTAACAGAAATAGTTTCTCTGCAAGAAAAATGTAGGCATTGTTATTCGAGAAGAAACTGAATTGAATATAATGCTCAAGGTAAGTTACCCGTTTTAAAATTTTGTTAATAAATTACGCTATTTTTTTGTTAAAATAAGGTATAACCAATTATTTTATACTTCATTTTTAATTTAGCAAAATACATCGTGTATATTTTTACTATTAGAATAAACAGAGAAACCAAGAAGCATGCACATCTTATATCGGCAAGGGGAAAGGGAAGGAGAATCACAAAAATAATTTACCACTGTAAATTATTATCAGTGGTAATTAATTTTAATATTCGTACTTCATTTAACATTAGCAATAAAGTACTTTTTATTATATTCTCATTCTTTTATTATTGCACATGAAAATACCACAATGAAGAAAAGTATTACAATTTACATTACTTTATTAAATAGGTATATACGTCTATTGCCTTAAAGTTGAATCATTTTTAAACTATATTAAATTTATATACTTTATGTTATTTTTAGGGAACCATTGATAATAATATTTATAGAGCTTCTCTTTCTCAACGTAAAAGTCGACATAAGGACAATAATGATATTCGACCAAGACAACTTGTCCAACGTTTATGTCGTGAAAAGGTAAAGCAAAAAATAAAAAACCTTAATTCCTTTCAACATAACCCAAATCCACCAAGATTTTTCCCTAGTTTAATTCCTAGGCCACGCCAACGCGCTGCTTATGAACGTGAATGTATTAGAATTAATAACTATTTCTATCAACATTCTTCATTATTGGAACCTGGACCATCTAATTATCATCAACTTCCTGAAGACTCGCTATTGCATCCTTAATATTCAAATTCTTTTAATTCTTACTCATGTGACGAAGAATTACTTCCATCGAATAGTATGCAACAAAGATACCACTCATAAAGCATTACATCAACTCCAGTAAACTTTGAGCCTCATTTGGATCATGCACCAATACCACTCTTTCCTAATCGAGAAAACCGGTAAATCCAATTTTAGTTCCATTATAATTCTTTGGAAATAATTACCCAAAGGGTTATTAAACAATTGTACAAGTTCCAACTTGCCCTTCCAACTATCATACTATTAATAACTAAATTTAATAGATTCCCTCGACCAAGAGTTTGATGGGAAAATTAATGTTTTTTTGAATTGGAGTTGCAAGTTTGATCTCAACTAACACTTTAATGACCATTTAGGAAGTTTACTCAATTCTTTTTCGCCCCACACATTCTGAAATACTATTATTCAAATACCACACTTACTTTAGGTTAACGCCAACGAGTCAACTTCTTCTTAATGATAATTGGGTAGAGGATGAGATATTATCTAAAACTTAACCTCTCAGCCACATGCTATTTTTAGGAGACATTCTATCGGTATAATGGATATAAGTTTTCCTCATTGTTCAGTGTTACATTGGAAAGCTGAAAGGTTATCAAGTTTATCTGATGCGCACCCATTCTTTGGAAAATATTGTTTGCAAGGAAAAATTCGTCTCCCAAAACTCATAGCGCCTCCACATGAAATTCAAAAAGTATACGATGGCAATGATGACCAATCAAGGTCGTTTCAACGTTATACTCGATTGTATAATGCAGTAAATGCTTTCACGAGTTTGGGAGTACATGGATGATAGGGTGCTCAATGGTAGAGGTCCTACTTCATTTACAATCCAGGGGGAGCTGCGACATAGGACAGGTGTACTACAACCACCGGATGGTCAAGATCCAGTCTATGCCGAGTTGTATATTCGGCAAAATCTGCAGTTGAGAACTGCTGTATTGAGAATAATCTAAGATAATTTGTTACGATTTGACGCATTTTCATACAAGTTCCCACATGCGACCTCATGATATCCCGGCTTAACTTCATTATGCACCAGTGAAAGATCGCGAACGCATAACTTGCCTACATCAGATGAGATTTTTGTCATATTGCTTGGAGATGGTACTGAAATCTTGGGATGAAGGGTGTCATTATAAGGTTAAAAGGGACTGATCAGCTTATGCAGATTAGCGAATGCCATTCAGCTTATTTACCATTGCACTATGTATTGTTATTTTCGTTTAGTGAGCTTGGATGAGAACTTGAATTAAAATTGTCAAATGTCAATTTAAGTAAAGCGTCAAATAAACGACTTACGCAGTTGTAATACTATAGGTATCGTTTGTTCAAAAGACCTACTGAGTATTCAACCATCCTAAGGGGTGGGCGATTATTGCAAGAGTTTATTATTGATCCAGGGGCAGCAATAGAGCAAAATCGATTAACATATTACAGGCTTAACTAATAAAAGCTTCGATCTGATTTATACTAAGATTTGGTTGATGTTGCCCCTAATGGGTTGGAGGCTTATCAAGTTAGTAAACGAGTAGTTTTTCCATCCTCTTTTTCTAGGAGTTCAAGACAAATGTTTGAAATCTTTCAAGATTCCACGACTATAACCCGATACAACCAACATCCAGATATTTTCCTAACTATGACTGCAAATCTAAATTGGCCTGAGATTAAAGCTGCATTATTACCGCATCAAACGACAATCGACCATTTTGATCTAGTGGCCCGAGTCTTCGAGTTGAAGTGATAGGCCTTGATGGTGGAAATTGATAAACAAAAGGTATTTGGTGAAAAGGTGCAATGATGGTCGAAAACATACTCTTAGATCGAAAATGCATTAAAATATATCCTAAAAGATATCCTAAAGCTTGGGCAGATGAAACTATTATAGGCGATGATGGGTATCCAATCTATCAAAGGTGCAATGATGGTCGAAAACATACTCTTAGATCTGGACATGTTGTTGATAATAGAGATGTCGTGCCATATAATCCATACCTTTCAAGTCTATTTAATTGCCATATAAATGTGGAAGTTTGTGTAGGGATAAGGTGCGTGAAGTACATTAACAAATACATTTTCAAGGGTTATGATCGCACAATAATGATAGTGGGGGCCACAGATAAAATTAAACAATACATCGATACATGTACATTGGTCCTCCTGAGGTGGCGTGGAGAATATTTGGAAATCATATACATCAGGAGAATCCTATCAGTGCAGCGTCTGGTAGTTCACTTAAAGGGAATGCATCATGTTTATTATCACCCTCAGAACCAATCGATGATATAGTCAACAGAGTGGAGGATCAACAAAACACACTGACAAGTTTTTTTGCATGTTGTTCTACAAATGATTTAGCTACCAATGCTTACATACTAACAATTTCTAAAACATTTTGTTTGGCACATCAAAGAAAAGTTGTGGACAAATAGAAAACAGTGCACCTCAATTGGTAGAGTGTACTTTGTTAGCCCAAATGAAGATGAGAGATTCTATCTGTGTCTTTTACTAATTGCTATGGAGGGCACTCGATCTTTTCAAAATTTAAGAACTGTTAATAATGTTGTACACCTCACATATAAAGCTACATGTATTACTAAAGGTCTTTTGGAAGATGATGAAAAGTGGATTCAATGACTTAGAGAAGCAACAATAATGAGAACAAAATCCCAATTGAGAAGATTGTTTTATGTTATCTTAATGCAATGCTTTCCTTTAAAACCTGAGGTATTGTGGAATCAATTTTCGGTTAATATATGTGATGATTTATCTCACAAAATTCGTACTTTTTATGGTATTAAGGCTTTTAATGATACACAAGTTCATGATTATGGTTTATACCTTATAAATTAGGTTCTTAAAGTGTTTGGGAAGAGTTTAGTGGATTTTCCGCCAATGCCTGTTTCATTTTACTGTCATCAGCAATTGATTCTGATGTTGCTTTGAAAATCAGTTTAGAAAATAATAAGAGTCGCCAGTTTGTTTTACTAAACAAACAAAAAAGGTTTGTGTAAAAGAGACGTATTTATGGATTAAATATCATCTTATACACAATGTATGTGAAACCAGTTGATTCGAAGGTTCGGGGATTAAGTTACGAATCGAGAATGTGTTAGGCACCCAATTCACCCTTTCGGTCTCTTAAGTAGGATATGCATGTGTTATAATTCAGTTCTTGCATGCTATTGCTAATACTTTACAGTTTTTCGTGCTTGCCTTAGAAATCGGGATTTTGGGGATGGAATGAAAACGATATTTTTCCTAATTCGCCCATGATTTTGAAAATAAATGTGTGTGAAGTGTGATTTGAAAAATATAGTTTGATAATAATATATGCAATGAAACAAGTGATTTTGTAAAGTTTTGGGCTTTTCGAAAACTAATTCGATGTGGAATCTTATATTCGATATTATATGAGGCGAGTTGACCGATCGTGTACCATAGTCTATTGATTAAACTAGTATAGATGACACTAATGCTCTCATAATCGAGTATTTATCACATATACACCGCAATCTATGAGTTATATTGGATATATAGCGATTATCGATTCCTTCGTATAACAATACCGCTAATCCGGGCTTTTGAAAAAGTAAGAAAGTAATAATACTATTTTAGAATTGGATTAGGGTTTATTATACGCTTTTTGTTTTGAAAAACAATTTGAAAATGGGTTTTGAAAAGCTATCAAGTGATAGAAAATTATGCAGATAAGAGTATTAATTATAAAACTGACGAATAAATAAAATAAAAGAGAGAAAAGTATACCTGAGCCTCCTTGGAGGTAGAGAATAAGGATCTCTTGGTGTGTACCACGAAATCCTCTTGATTGTTGATGATAAATATAAATGGAGGTGGGGTCTATTTATAGTTGAAAAAAATACTTGGAGAGCAAGAAAAGAGATTGCAACTAGGAATCTTGGAGCTTATCTCGAAGCCTTCCCACTGTTGGATCATTCTGATTTTTGGATATGTGTTGGGAATAAAAGTCTTCTAGATTGTATAAAAATTTCAGGTCGATCAGATTTCAGGAAGGTCTCCTTTTGTTCTGATTGGTACGAAAGAGTTTGTTTCCGCTTAGGAAAGGTACTTGTTGTAGACAAGGTCACTTGTTTTCATGACAAGTCAAGTTTTAGAAGTTGGATCATGCTAATTTTTTGATATATATTTCCAATAGAAGTCTTATAGATCCTGTAAAAATTTGAAGACAATCGGAAGTTCGGGAAGGACTCGGTCTCCTAGAATTGGTACAAAGAGTTTGTTCCCGCGTAGGAAACGTACTTGCATACAACAACCTCGAACAATTGAACTTTCTAGCCGTTAGATTTTCTTGAATTTTGGATATGTTTTCCCTAAAAACGTTGTCTATCTTGTATCCAAACTTGAGGTCAATCAGAATTCGGGAAGGCCTCTATTTATTTTAATTTTCTACAAAGAACATTTCGACTAGAATTGCACGATAGACAAATTGATTCTTGAGGATCCCATGTCCGACAAAGCTGAACTTTGACTATATTCTTCCCCATGATAAGACCTATCTACTGACCAAACTTCAGACCATTTTAACTTCGAGAAGACCTCCATTTGATCACCCGAAACAAACTCATGATTTTTTGAATTCTCGAAGATCCAACCGTCTGATCGAGCTGATTTTCGAGTATGCTACTCCTTATGGTAATGTATAACAACTCTCAAAGTTTTAGGATGATCAAAAATGTATAACTCTCCTTTCACAAGTTTCCAGGATTTTTGACGATTTTTCGGTTCCGGCAATTTTTAATAATTATGTAACTTCTCATTGGGGTCTTTTCGGCTTTCTTTTTTGACATGTATCACATGTACAAAGTATGCGTGCATCTAAGAATGCTCGTGCATTCATGTGTGTTCATTTCTTTGAAAATCAGGATTTTTACGGGGGTCGCAAAATGAGGTGTTGACACAAGGTGAGGTGGACTTAGATAAGTGTACAACAAAATGTTGATCGTTTAAACAAATAACAATTTGTCGCTTATAATTCAATAATTTCCTCTGTTTATGAAAATAAGGGAACTACTTTTTTTTTAAGTGGTGGTGCAGGTACATGAAAGACCTTTGTTTACAATATAGTTGCTTTAAAGTGTCGCTGCTTGGGGGATATAGTGATTATTGTTGCATCATCTGGGATTGCTTCAGGGCTATTACACGGGGGTCGCACTGCACATTCTACATTCTGCATTCCTCTTAATGTATTAGAAAATTCAATCTACGGATTCACAAAACAATCATCACATGCAAAATTATTTCGAAAGGTTAGACTTATTATATGGGATGAGGTTCCAATGCAGTATCTTCATTGTGTTGAAGCAGTTAACCGAACATTACAAGACATCTATGATAGTTCACAACCTTTTGGTGGTATTACTGTTGTTCTTGGGGGAGATTTTAGGCAAATTCTGTCTGCTGTACCCAGAGGTGTTCGAGAGCGGATATTGGCAACATCGTTAAGGGGCTCTGTGCTTTGGAAAAAAAAATACATATTTTGACTTTGTAGGTTAGCATGCGTTTGCATGATGATCAATGCAGATTATTTAATTTCTCGAATTTCCTGAATTAGGTAATATAAATTATATATCTTTATTTAGTCTCATTTTAGGTTTTGTTAATTAAATTATTATTTTTTTATTAATGTGTATATTGGGTCTAATCCTCAAGAAATTATCCAACTTTCTAGATTCAATCAAAAAGTGTCAAAATGTAGATAAATTGATCTCAATTGTTTACCCAAAACTATAAGTGTTAAGTACGGTTACTCCAATTTTTGAAAGAATGCACAATTCTATCTGCTAGGAATGACGATGTTAGTGATATCAACCTCGCAGCATTGACTTGTTTTTCCTGGTGAGACATATACATACTTTGTTGCAGACAAAATGGTCAAAGATGACGAGGTAGATCAAACCATTACCCATCGATACCCTAGATGACGAGGTAGATCAAACACACTCAATCCCCCTGGGCTACCACCAATTCAAATCAGAGTTGAAAGAGGATTGTCCGATAATGCTATTGAGAAATATTGCACCCAAAGAAGGTTTATGTAATGGAACAAGGCTTATCATTGTAAAGTGTTAAAAAGTTTTACTTGAAGCCAAACGTTTGACTAGTGATAAGTATGGCAACTTAGTATTTATTCCAAGAATTTCTTTGACTTCGTCATTGTCTAAACTATCGATCAAAATGAGTAGACGACAATTTCAAGTTAGATTAGCAATCCAGGGACAGTCTGTTAAATTTGTCATTATCGATTGATGTATGCCGGTCTTCAGTTATGGTCAATTATACGTGACTTTTGTCAAGATGCACTAGCTCTTCCTGTATATGCGTACTTATCCGTGAAATCATTGACAACTCCACAACAAATATTGTTTGTCCTAAAGTTTTATTATAATACTTGATATGTCAGGTACTACCATTACTTTTATTATTTAAATAGTTACCTTTTAGTATTTGTCATTGAATTACATTATTTGTCTAAAATTTACAGGCTTGGGATAATAAAGCTGCTGAACTACAACATATAAAT
The DNA here is from genome assembly GCA_021464415.1 of Lonicera japonica. Lineage (NCBI taxonomy): Eukaryota > Viridiplantae > Streptophyta > Magnoliopsida > Dipsacales > Caprifoliaceae > Lonicera > Lonicera japonica. The sequence goes on along the minus strand of CM038466.1, from coordinate 36,426,868 downwards.
TCAACTAAAAATCGAGGATATGGAAAAATTAACAGGGTAATGTGTATTTGATTATGTTCAAGTATTTAAGTAATAATTTTTTCTTCATTTTGATACTAATATCTTAAGTGTTGGTCGGATAATGACCCTAGAGGGGGGTGAATAGGGTTTTGAAAACTTAATGCGAAATTAAAACGTTTTTAAAATGTTTAAGCAAAGCAATTTAGCTAAGCAATAATATTAAGGAAATAATCAATTTCAAATAATCAATCCCAAGACAAGCAAATAAGCAATCTCAAAATACAAGTAATAATATAGCAATAAAAAGAGAGCTTGAGTTTAGAAATATTAAACCAATTTGAAGCTCAAGACTTTTTGTCCTCACGGTTCGGTTTCTTCAACCATATGTCTGCACTCGGTTAGTTTTTCGAGAATTTCCACTATTCAATCTACTTCAGGTGAAGATTAAACCTCAATACAAATGTTTCTATGCACACAACACTCACAATGTAGCTATACCCACTACACTTCTCACAAGATATACTCTCTTGCTCTACAAAGAGACAAACTCTCTTTTAAAATGAAAGAATGAATTGTTTGTGGTGATACACACCAATACAATAACTCTCAAGTGTATTTGAAGATTACAAATGAAGCTCACATTAGAGTTATCAAGATTGATCAAAAATATATAACTCAAAAGATGAAAGATTGATCAAAATGTGTTCTTGAATCTTTGTAAATTTAAATATATGAATAATAGAGTATTAGAATGATTCAAGGTATGTTAAAACATATTTAGGACCTCATATATATAGCTTGAAAAACCATATGGCCGTTGGGGATGATTAAGAAAGGTTTTTGGTCAAAGGTATACATTTTCAAACTTTCCAATAGCTAGTTTTGACAAAAAAATCATATTTGTTTTGATAATTTCTCCTAATTGGATCGTTGGATCATGCTCAAATTTTAGTCAAAAGTGATACAATATGTTGTCTAACCACTGTAAAAATTTCAAAATGATCGGAGTCCGGGAAGGCCTCCATCTTACCGTTAGATCAAAATTGTGCGAAAATTGAGCGAATTTTAAATGTAAAATAAAAATATTTTTGCAATTTAACAATTTGGTTCCAAATAAAATTCTAATGATTTTTGAACCTCAAAGATATGTTTCTAAGATACTTATTTTCATTAGAGCATAAAATATGATCATTTAAAATTAATATGAATTTATTTTGAAACTCGGTCTTTGTAAAATGATATTTTTCAAATAAATTCAATTTCAAGCTTGTTTGAATCAATCTTTAAAATATGTATGAATACATTTGAGCTATAGGGATTTGATCAATAAAGTAACTTTACATAAATCTTAAGCACTCACTCAATTACTGAATTAACGAGTCTTTGAATGCTTTGATTTGTTTCTTCGGATTGATCTTCATTTTAAGCTTTTTCTTTGAAGCTTTTCATATAGTCTTTTGATCATTTGTGCTTCATGATTTGCGTTGAGAGATTTGATCTTCCTTATCTTGTCCAATGATCGAATAATGAAAGAGTGATCCTTGTCATGTTTTTCTTGTCTTGTCCAATGATCGAATGGTGAAAGAGTGATCCTTGTCTTGTCCAATGATCGAATAGTGAAAGAGTGATCCTTGTCATGTTTTTCTTGAATTTTCCAAGTAAATGAACTATATACTTATATCAAGAAACATGTTAAATTACACATGATTGATTTATTGTTCTTATCAAAATAAGATTAAGACCTGAAGTCAACAATTAAGTATCTTATAAACAACATATTTTCATTGCGACCCTTTTTCGTTGGCCTTATTGTGTAGGGGTAAATAGTCTTACCTTTCGGAATTTAATGTACCAAAAATATGGTGGTTATCAATAAGACCACAACAATACTGGCAATTGATAACTTTTTTGTATATCTAAAGCCTTATTACTTTTTCATTTTTGTAAAGGCAATCATCTTCTTTTTGATAAATATGTAAGCATGGTTGCAAATTTGTGATACAAACTTTGGCTTATAGATTTGGTAAATGTGTTTGCTATGTTATATTTTTGGTGACAATGTATGCAAGGCTATTTTTGTTAGTAGCATGAATACTTATGTTGGATATTCTTTAATACAAAACCGTCTTTTTTGTATAATGCAAGGACGGTGGTCTATTTTGTTATTATACTAGAATGTGATCATTATGTGTCTAGCTTGCACAGTAGGTAAAGTAAGGAGCATTGTCGTAAATGTGTGCTGTTTGAGGGTGTTTGGTATCTATCTCTTCACGCATAAAAAGGTATTTCTTGTTTTCCTTTTTATTATTTAATTTTCAATTTTTACATTTTCTATTTAAAATACTACCCTTAGTATATAAATTATAGGTGGTATTTTCGTACCGCGAATCGAAAATCGATCCGAACCAACCATGTGCGGTTGTGGAAGCGGTTTCAATTCTTATAAGTTTGATTAAAACTGACTGACCGAAATATTTTTAAATATATGCATTTCTTATAAATATTTGTATTATTAGTGTAATACTCTCTTAATTTGAAGGTTGAAAATTGTAAATAATTAAAATAATTCTCTTATAGACTTGTACGGTTTCTTACTTTCTCTCAGCACTCAGCCACTCACTCTCCAATTTCTCTTTTTCTCTTTTTTGTTTCACACTCTCACAACTCTCACTCTCCGTCTCCGTCTCTCCCACATGACCACACACCACAACAGCACAACTCACTAAACGGCAAGACGTCGACTCCACCGTCCCACTCCTGCAGTCCGATAGTTTCTCCACAGTCCCATCCCCTTGCCTCCTCGTCGTCGCTGCCATACCCTTCGGCCTCCGCAGTTTGCACTCTGCACTCCCAATGGCCAGTTTCACTCATTCGGCTTCTCCCTGGTATTTTTTTAATTTGTTATCCTCTCATTCTTACATTATATGTTTGCTTTGTGATTTATGGTTAGAAAATAGAAACTAGGGTTCAAATTTCAAACTAGATTTATAAATTAGGGTACAATCTAAACTTGCTCTAATTATGTATATGTATCAAATATATGTATAGGTGTTTGGCACCATTCACCACCATATATCTAGTAGATTGGTCCTCCCACACAAATTGTTATGCTCATTAATGGAAAAAAAAATAAAATGGATAGATACATATCAACATATGTGTGGACTGTGGACTGTTTCGTTGTGGTGGGCGTATGGCTAAATAATTGATTGATTCATTTAAATGTTTGTGCAATTTAATGAATTTATGCTTGGCACATTGGCACCATTTAAAAACAAAAAAAAATCAAGAGGAGGAGAAATAGATAAGTGTAAAATAATTAGTTGAGTTGTACAAGACTACAAGGTTTATGGGATTTGTTACAACTTCTTGTCTTATTGTTAATTTGTTAGTAGCTTATGAGATTATTTGTTGATAGCAACTAATTTGCTAGTGGCTAAATAATTGAGATTATATATTGTGCAAATTTGTTTGTATACTTGGGCATGAGTGAATCATATGAGATTATTTGTTCATAGCAACATATTTCTAAAACTTGTGTTTGTAATTTTGTGTAATCATATGAGATTATATATTGTGTCATTATATAATGTATATTATATATCCATGTTGATACTTGATAGCAAGTTAGCAACATGTTTCTTTTTTCTTATTTTTCCTTTCTTGTTAAGTTGTTTTATATATATTCATAATCCATGCGCCCTTCTTTTTTTTTCTTTCTAAAACTTGGTTTTTTGTTTTTCCTTTCTTGTTTATATATATATATATATATCTCATTCTACGTCCCTTTCTTTCTTGTTATTTTTTATATTTCTAAAACTTGGTTTGTTGTTTCTTGTTTTTCCTTTTTTGTTTTATATATATATATATGTGTGTGTGTGTCCCCTTCTTTTTCTTTCTTTCTAAAACTTGGTTTCTTGTTTTCAGATGGATAGCCATTTCGCTACTGGAAGTACATAGACTCATACTTTTCCTTTATCACATCCTAATACAAATATAGATACTACCCCTTCCTCCTTATCCACACGAAAATCAAACCCCCCCAAACTAATCCTGAAACACAAGCTAATTCCAATGATGAAGAAATGGAATTTGATCATGGTGTACAAATTGAAGCATCTATTGCACCTAATAAGCCGCCGTGGGGGTTAATAAAAGGAAAGCAAGTCAGGTGTGGTTGTATGTGACTAAGAGGGAAATTGTGGACGAGTTTGGGGAAAAGGATTACATTACTATATGCAATGTATGTAAACATGAAATCATTTAGAGAAATGTGAGGGCAGTAGTCTTTATAAGGACCATGATTCCAATCAAACAATGCTCACACAAGATAGCTTTGGTGGTTCAATGCTTTGTCAAAAATTTGATCAAGACAGACTTCAAAGAAGATGTGTGGAATGGATAATCAGGGTGGAGCAACCCTTTAGGGCCGTTGAGCATCCGGCTTTCAAGGATTTTATTAATGATCTTCAACCTAAATCCAGGATACCTAATAGGAAGCTTGTTGTAAAAAGGGTTTGGAATTTGTTTTTGACAGAGAAGGTAAAAATTATGAGTGTGATTGGTGATTTGAGGGTAAGTAACACCACTGATACTCGGACATCAATTCAAAATATCAATTACATGGTAGTGACGCTCATTTCTTGGATAATGAGTGGAATTTACATAGAGGATCATTAACTTTATCAAGATCACATCTCATAAGGGTGAGGACATAGGGAGGGTTCTAGATGGGTGTTTGAGTGATTGGGGCATTCAAAAAGTATTTAGCATTACTGTCGATAATGCTAGTGCTAATGATAAAGCGGTTGATTATATGAAGATGAGGCTTAAGAGTCGGGGTACTCTTTTACTTGATGGCATTCATTTTGCACATGAGATGTGCATATTATATCATTAATTTAATTATTAAAAATGGAATGAAAAGACCTCCTTTCATCAATAGAGGGCATACGGAATTGTGTGAGGTTTATTCACTCTTCCTCAGCTAGATTGGATATGTTTAGGTCGGTTACTATCTTGGAGAAGTTGGATAAGATGGCAACTATCCCTATGGATGTTGTTACTAGATGGAATATAACCTATGGGATGCTTGGTAGCGCATTCAAGTATAAGGATGTGTTTGCTACGATGGCGAAGAAAATGAACAATTTGAAGCATATTTTGAAGAAATGGTGAGTAGAGAGATTGATGGAAGAAGGTTCAAGCAAAGAGGGAGGGTCCTCCGATTGAAGAGGACATCGCTTTTGCCCACTTTCTCAAGAAATTTTATGATGCCATTATTAAACTAAATGCAACCAAAACTCCGACATCAAATTTAATTTTATCAAATGTGTTGACTTTGCAAGTAGAGATTGAATATAAACTAAAGGATTTTCAAAATCCAACTTTGCAAAATGTGGCTTACTATATGAAGTTGAAGTTTGATAAGTATTGGGGTTCAATTGATAATGTGAATTCAATTATCTTTGTAGCCCAAGCACTTGATCTAAGATATAAGTTTGACATGATTGAATTGGGGTTAGAAAAAATTGAGGTGGGGGATTCCAAAATTGAGCAAATCAAGGAGTCTGTTAAACAACGCTTTAATGACTTGCTTAGGGCATATAAGGAAGGAAACGTGGAAGAAAAACCAAGAGAGGTGTTTGTGGTGGATGATTCTAGTATAGGTGCGAGATGAAGATGATGTGGAAGCAATGTTTTGTACACAACTTATGAATAAGAGAAAGGCATTACAACGTATGGAGATAACAAATGAAGTTGATAAGTACTTGAACGACCTTTTTGAAAGCCCAAACAATGATGAGTTCAATATTTTGGAATGGTGGAGAGCAAATTCTTGTAGATATCCAATCCTTTCTAAGATTGCTTAGGGATGTGTTTGCGCTTCCTAGTTCTACCGTTGCTAGTGAAAATGCTTTTAGCCTTAGTGGGAGAGTTGTTGATCCTTTTAGAGCCTCTTTAACACCTAAAATGGTTGAGGCATTAGTGTGTAGTAGCGATTGGCTTAGAGGTGAAGAATTTAAATTCTATAAAGAGCCAACGGAAGAAGAAGTTGAGTTCTACAAGGAACTTGAAGAGGTTTAAATGGGTTAGTAATTTAGTATATGTTATTTGCCTATTTACTTCTTTCAAGTTTCACTAATTCAATAAGTAAAATTGTAATTTTTTTCAATTGTTAATTAGCCAATTTACTTACTAATGTTTGTTTTACTTTTATATTTAGATGTAGGTAAAGTTCAACTTGGAGTTGGAGATTTAGAAAGTCAAAAACAAATGCCATCTTCTTCGGCTCAAGTTCAACCACCACCTTACCCGGCTTCACGTCCTCCTATTCCAAGATCAAGAAGTCGAAGGGGTAGTCGAATTACAAAGGGGAGGGGTCATCATTAGCTATTTAGTACTTTGCTTCTTTTTTTTCTTTTTGATGTTGTTGGCAATTTGGCGTGTTGGTACTTTTTTGGGCTTGTTGGCACATTAATATGTTACTACTTAACCAATTAAACACTTAAACTTATTGCTACTTATAAGGTAAGCTTGGCCTTTGAATTGATTAGTCAGTTATTTGGTTTGATTTAGTTTGGTATAATTTGGTTAGTTGGCATTTTGGGCTAGTTTAGTATTTTAGGTAGTGTGCACAGCAGTACAGCATTGCCTGGCTGTTGTGGCTGAGTGCTGTTGTGGCTGCAGATTGGTTGCTTTAGTCAGGAGACTCAAGACTTAGGAAGCATTAGTGGACCGGTGGTTGAGTGCTGCTGTGGCTGCATCATTGGTGGCTGCTGTGGCTGTTGCTGAGTGCTGTCCTGGCTGCAGCATTGGTGGCTGTTGTGGCTGCAGCATTGGTGGCTTTGGTTAGGAGACTCAGGACTTAGGCAGCATTAGTGGACCGGTGGTTGAGTGCTGTTGTGGCTGCAACATTGGTGGCTGCTGTGGCTGTTGCTGAGTGCTGCCTGGCTGCAGCATTGGTGGCTGCTGTGGCTGTTGCTGAGTGCTGCTGGTATAGGTCTTCTTTTTCTGCTGGTAAGATTATGATCAATTTCTTTGTTTACATACTACATTAGTGGACGTAGGTAGTAGGCATACTAATAATAATCTCGTAGACTCGTAGTTAACTAGTTAAGCGTTTGCTATGTGGTATTAAGATATATTTGATGCTTGATAGTTTGCTTGTTAATTTTTTTAAGTTTTAACTATTAAATCTATATGTTAAATGAAAAGTTAACATAATTACTTTACTTCTCCAGGTTACAATGGATTTTCTTCAACAAGGGATTGAAGTTGAAGCTTAAATGAAGGAGTACACTATATAAAAAGTAAAAACAGTAAGGTACTAAGCTTTGTAATTATAAATTTATAATGACTGATATATTTCTTAATCAAATGAAATATAAATTATATAATTGTTATGGCCTGTTGGTTTAAGCATGTGTGATTCTGTGAACTGTGAACCATTTGCTGTGAGTTTTGGACCTTTTGGTTTATTTTAGATTGGGCTTGCTGTGAGTTTTTGGTATTTATTTGATATGGGTTTTGGATCTTTTGGTTGGTCGGTTGTAATGATTTACCAATCGAATCGACCGAACAATTCGGTAAAACCGAATATTGGCAAACCGAGTATTGCGGTTCAGTAGCGGTTCATAATTTAACAAAACCGACCATGTTGGTTCGGTTACAAAACCAACCAAGTCGGTTCGGTTACCGAACCGTGGCCACCCTTAATATAAACATACTGGTGTCTGAAGCACACTTTACGTGTGTCTAGTGGATGGAATTAAATAAATTGTATGCAAAATAATATTTATTATTTTACATTTATTAGATTGTTGCTAATTGTCCAAATCCTTTTTTCAGATGTCTTTATTCATTTATTAGAATGTGCTCCCATTTTCTTTTTCTTTTTCTCTCAAGGATAATTTAGTAAATGCATATATTTTTCTTTAAATGCATACTCTTGAGTCCAAATAGGGGTGGCAATTCGTGTTTTTTGTCGTGTACATTTGATAGGTTGTCTTTGTATTTCGTAAAAATTACAGAACTTTGTGTCATGTTGTCTTAGGCCCAAACATGACAGAGAACACGAATTGCCACCCCTACTTAGACTCGAATATGTTCCAATCCAAACTAATATGCTTTAACCCATTGCAATTATGTGATATTTAAAAGCATGCATTTAAATAAAAACAAATTTACTAAATTATCTTTGATGGGAAAGAGGTAAAGAGAATGTAGAGAACACTTTATAAATGAATAGAGACACCCAGAACAGCCCAGAACAGGGGTTTGATTAAATGGTAACACTTTTATAACAAATAATTGTATTTGTTCAAATGGTAAATTAAAATCGTTTTTGTGTTAAGGTCATAATTTCAAATCCTACAATTAAATTTTCATTATTTTCTTAACATAGATGGGTATTTTTTTCATTCAATTAAGACACCAAAAAAATGTACAATGCGTGTGCACATAGCTTTTTCCTGTTTTTCGTATCATTCCAGTCCTAAAATTTTTGCTACATACTTCTTTCTCCATTATGTAAATCTAAGGGTGTACATGGTTCGAATAAGGGACAACCGAATTGACTTGTCGGTTTTACGAAAATGAAAAACCGAGTTGATCCGTTGACCAATTTAAACAGGATTATAAAGCAAAACACAAAACACAAAATATGATAATATTTTTATTGGATTGAAAATTTACATTATAAAAATATAATTACAAAATTCATACCTCACAAAAGCAACACATAAGGTCGAAACAATAAGATTCATAGATCATGGGAATTGCTTACCTTTAAGTAGTGAGAGACGAGGGGGAAAGAAGAGTAACGAAGAAGTGCAGTGGCGGGGAAAGAGAATTTAGAGGTGTGCGGTAGTGAGAGAAAATAGTGGAGTGGCTGGAGTGTTTAGAAATTAGGGCTTATGAACTTAAGTTATTTTTACCTTAGATATTTTTTAAGATGGAGGCAATCTAATTATTATAATAAAATATAAAAATCTATACATTCTACAGAAGAAAAAATTAAATCGTTGCACCTAAATTGGAAGGATTTCATAAGAGAGCTCATGTAATCATCAGTCGTTATGGTGCAAACATATTTACCATCGATTTGATTACTTTTTCTTATTCCATTCTTCCCATGTTATTGAACAATACATCTTCATGTGAAATTCATAATTCCATCAATATACATTTTAAATCAAACCAATAAGGGTATTACCACTAAACATGTAAGGATCGAAATTATTAAGGGGAAAATCTTACTAAATATAAGAGTGACGATTTTGGGAGTTCACAAGCGAATTCTCGCACCACAACAAATGGCAGAAAGCAGTTGAAACAATATATATACACGCACACAAATACCTTCAAGTTGAATGGATGGAACTATTGAAGAATAAATATCAATTAATGTATATGGAGAGATAAAGTCAGAGAGATGGAGAGGTATAAGAAACGTTGGAAGAGTGAAACAACATTTACAATAAGAGCAAAAATGGTATAATTAATGGACCTGGGTGAAAAATAGAGGAATAAAAGGATAAGTTAAAATTGGTAGAAGGACGCATGATTATGGAAAGCAATGATGAAACCAATAAAATTGTTTTAACATATGAAATGGTAAAACATATGTAGAATGCAGAGAATAGTATAACCCGTGTAAAATAATAAATACACAGCATACACTTAAAAAGATGAAACCAATAAAAGAAACTTAAATGCGGCTAAAATAAAAGAGTTAATAAATTCACTTCCTCTGTAATACATATTAATATAATAGTTTAATATTTATTTAAGAATAATGAGAGAGTGAAGATGGCAAAGGAGAGGAAAAAGGGAGCAAGAGCATAATAGCAGCCTCCAAGTAGTTTAATAGTTTAACATTTGTTCCTTTACATTTTAAAGAGTGTTGGGGAGTTAATTGGTGTGTTTGTCAATAGCAGCCTCCAAGTATATTTGTTTGGTCTATAATTTTGGGGAATTGGGAGTTAATTTTTTGGTGATTGGAGGTTCTTTATTAGTAGGGGTTCTTCATAGAGTAAAATTTGTTTGCCTTCAATAACTGCTATTAAAAGGCATTAAAGACAGTTCAGTAATAAAAATGCAATTGCCTCGGTTGAAATTAAACCACCAATAGTCAAAAGTTATTAAAAACAATAACTTTTTAACCATAATATTAAAAACTAAAAAAAATTCTTAGCTAAAGTACCCTTAACTAGTTTTCTCCAAATAAATTTGGTGAGTGTCAAAAGGGCTTTTATGTTTGAATGGGGAAACGTTTTGTTAAGCAATTATTTTTATATTTTTTATTTTGAATTGGAGCAAATAAAGGACATGTGGGAGTAAATTAAGGAAAAGGTAAAGAGAGCGAGAGAAAACAGACATGAGGTTATGGTACAAAGAGAATATACATGTCGCAATAATATACAATTCCATCATTATTATTTTTAGTTATATATACAAGTTATATATATTAGGGCCGGATTCGGTTCGGTAACCGAACCAAACTCGATAAACCGAACTGAACCAAAAATTTTGGTATCACTAAAATGTAAACCGCTCCCTAACTGAGTAGTAATCAGTAACTGAAAAATTGGTTTAGTATTAGCTTAATTTCGATAAAACCGAATTCTCTATATATAGCAAAATACACAGCAGCACACAAAATCAAATACAAACAAGAGTAACTACTGAACCCGTTCAAGATAAACATTGAGAAAAATAAAATGAAAAAAAGAGGAATGATGATAAATTAACATAACATAACATTAAAAAATCCAATCTTTAACAAATTCCATGATTCAACACAAAATTAGGCATTCCACAAGGATGTAGATTCACTTAATTCTTATTATTCAATTGAAGGGTTTAGAATAAATTAAGGCGGAGGAGGTAACCTAGAGATCGGAAGCGGCGGAGATGGTGGAAATGTGGAGGTGGGAGGTAGCGTAGATGGAGATGGAGGAACGTGGAGTGGAGATGGAAGGCGGCGGTGGTGCGCGGAACCATGGAGGTGGGAGGTGATGGTGCATGGAGAATGGATATGGTAAAAGTCTGATGTGCAGAGAATGGAGATGGTGGGTCTCAATATGATTGAGAGAGACGGGGAGTAACATAGGGGATAAATGGGTAAAGGTAGAAATAAGAGACATAAGCTCTCTTTATTAACATATTATATTCTATAATTATATGCATATAAATTAAAAGCTACGCACTTCAAAAAAAATAAAAAATCGGTTCAATTCAATTAAACCGAACCTTTTGCATACGAAAACGTACCATTTGAGAGTTGGTTACCGACTTTCGGTTACCAATTTTAATTAGTTCGATTTTTTTTATTCAGTTCGGTTTTTCGATAAAAAATGTCAGCCCTAATATATATTATATAATTACATGGATTAACTTTGTCATTATATAATTCTTTAATTAAGAAATTATTATTTTTAATGGAATTAATTAATATTAATTAAAGATAAATAATTCATAAAAATGTAAGGGATGATACAGTTATTTAAACCTTAATGTGAAGAGAAAAAAATAAGAAGGATGTGAAAATTTGAATTTAAATTACAGAAGGACTTATATGTCCAAACGAGAAATATGTCCAATTGATTCACCGAGGCTCGGCTTCCACGACGTGTGACAATGCAATAGCTTATAATAGAATGAATTAGGTGGCTTTGAGCTTAAGCATAGAAGCCGTGATTTCAGTACCCATATCACAATTGTGATGGGCGTACACGCCTCTTTAAAATAAGGCTTAAACCCGTAGATCTCTCAAAACCAAGTAAGTTTCCAAAATTAGATGGAACGTTCGTCACATTTTTGTAGGAAAGCCAAATATACCAACCAAAGGGCTTTGGTGAAACTTATAGTGTGTCCATTTAAGAGGGTGATTAGTTTAGTTTTTCCTACAACACCATTATCATCAACTAAGTGGAGCAAGTTTACATAAAATAGGTGAACCAACAGAGGATAAACATTGTCTTTAATGCAAAGGAAATCGACAATGCATTGTTTACGAAATAAAGGTGCTTACGTTGGTTCGTTGTGGCCTTGAGATTGTCGGAGAAAAATAATGATGGTAATGGTGCTTACGTTGGTTCGTCTTCGGGTGTAGCCTCTCGAACAATTCGCTTTATTTGTTTTTTAGAGCTTGAAGCCATGGAACTTGGTGTTGAAAAAGTTAAGGTTTGAGTAAAGACTTTTGAATTTATTAAGAAAGCCATGAATATGATGAAGGATAAAGGTTGGAATGAGGTTTGGTCAAGGTTTTATGGTGATATATGAGAGAAATTTGAAGAAACTTTAGGTTATATAAAGAAATTCGAAAATAGGGTTAGGGTTTGTGTAAAGAAAGAAAGTGATGATTTTGGTTGATTTAGGTTGTAAAGGTGAAGATTTGGGTAGATAAATAATGGAATATGGAGGATTATGACCTTTAGTTGAAGATTTCAAGGGAAAATTGGTGTTTGTGAGATTTATAAAGATTGGAGAGAAAGAAGAGATCGTGGAGAAATAAAAAGATAGACGAAGAATAGTTTGAAAAACAGAGTGGCCTTAAGGGTAGTTTTTCCAAGCAGCATCAGTCAATTGATGATTCTTCCTTTAGTCGACTAATGGCATTAGTCGATTGATGGTTTATTTTAGTCAACTAATATAGCTCATTTATGCAAAATTTGACAACTTTTGTTCCAATGTCATTTGATGGCTGGAATTTACATCTTTGGTTAGTCTTAAGATGCAAAATAACTTTTAGTCTCCATAATAACATGTAAAACTAGTACAAGCAATATAAAGGCAATTTTAGACAAGAAATAATTAAAACAATATTCAATAAGTGTATGCTTCAAGTTAAGTAATTTTTGATTGAACAAGTGAACACTTTGGACAACTTAGATATCACATGCTCTAGCCATACCAACTTCACATTTAATAGTACAAAAATGATCATCGGGTAGAGTTTTTGCATAAATTATGATTAATTGTTAACGAATTCAATATCAAAATCACCTTTTTGCACATGATCACGGATAAAATGATGTCTTATCTCAATATGTTTCGTACGTGAGTGCTGTATGGGGTTCTTGATCGAGCTAATAGCACTTGTGTTTTCATATTTTATTGGAATGTGGTTTAAACTTATTCCAACATTTTCAAGTTGTTGTTTTATATATAATGTTTGTGCACAATAATTACTAGCCGCCACATATTCGGCTTCGGTCGTAGACAAGATCACCGAATCATAAGTTGGCGAAACTCAAAATTTCATGTAAAATTTCATTTTGGATACCAAGAATAAACAAAAATTCAAAGCAAATCACCACTTATATTTTTCACGATTTCCTTTTTCAAAAGACTTTTTTTTAGGCCATGGTTATTGATAATGCCTTGCAACATTAATAGATAGTGATTAATTGTTTGGTTTCTTTCTTTTTTCTTATTGTCATGATCCTTAAAGGTACATATTAATAATACCCAAAGATGTTCAAGAAATAATGCTAGATATTAAGATTTTGCTTCAGTGGTCCAACGTTTACACTTTCTCCAAGTTCAAACTTATTAGATTGCTCTCTTGTAGGAAAAATCTCTCAAAGTTTAGGAGCCCTTTTAAGAGTGGGACATTTATTCCTTTAAATTTTGATAGTAATGTGATGAACTTGGTAAAGTTCACCTTTTTTAAATAAATCATTTTAATGTCTCCTATATTATGGAGAGTGTTTAGGAGAAATGAGGAAAATATTTATCGATAAAAAGAAGAAAAGGCTAATTGAATATTGCTATGAACCCAAAGTTTTAAATTATAGAAAACAAATGTCTTAAAATTAATATATAAATTAATAATGAATAAAGAGGCAGCCTACACTTGCGATATCTTGTTTGGCATACTTTTGGCTATCTATTTGGAATGAATCTTTAAATATGATTCTTCTAAATAACTAGGTCGTTAACTTAAAGCGAAGTTTGCCAATGTTTAACACCTCATTAGCAAATGTTGATCAGCATTTGAAAAGAGTATAGAAATGAGTCACCAGTTAATATTTTACCATTGTATTTCAAAACAAATACAAACCAAAGGTTAATATTAAAGACACTCACAAGTGTTTAGATTTTTTTTCCAGTCACATAGCATCCCTAAGGGGACTAAGTAGGACCAATGACAAGAAAAAAAGAAGAAAGAAAAACACCGCCTTAGTTTTGGATATTTCAAATTTGAGTTTTAGTAATTAAGATTTATTTTTTAAATACAAGGCTATAATTGTACAACAACGCTTTTTTTTTTCATGTCATGAATTTACAATCACCGTCGTAGTAAAAAATAAACACGATAAATTTGATAAGACCGTCTATAGCAGATGGGTAAAAAGGCAAAATAAATCATATTTCGCATGCATCAGATGGGTGGAAATGGGGAATTGGCAACGTAAATGGTAAAAGAAAGCTAAATCAAGCAACCGATAACCAATTGGTACAGCCGTTGTTGTGCACATCCTCCAGGCATGGCCAAAGTTTTAAACATCGACTTTGGTCTTTTTTTCGAAACATACCCATAGCCGATGGGCATAAAATCGGCTAATGAAATTGCATATATCCGATTTTCATTGTATTGGCTAAGGATTTCAAAAGTTAGCCGTTACCTAACGGCTCTTTTAACTCTGCCTATATATAAGTTTCAACCCCCACTATATTTCCACTTCTCATTTCTAATTTTAAAGTTTTTTGTTTCTCTCATTTAATACTATTTGAAATTTACTTTGCATTTGATAAAATTATTTATCAATTGTTTACTTTTCAATATTTAATATTAGTTTTATTTTTATTATTGTACATCATGTCTTAAAATCGCGAAACAGATATGACATCGGTAGAGGATGAAGCACTTTGTCGATCGTACATGCAAGTTAGTGTCGATTCTATAACCGGTGCAAATCAAATGGGCAAGAGATTGTGGAAAACCGTATCCACGATATACCACCAACAACTTGATATTCCAGTTGCAAGAACATCATTATCTCTTCAGTCGCAGTATCATTACATTAGTTTTACAATTGTTACTTTTGTAGTTAAGTTGTCACATGTAATGAAAAATCATGAAAGTGGAACAAACAAAGGTTGATTGAGTAATTTTTGTAAATATAATTTTTTATTATTAATGCTATAAATTTATGTTTTGTTGATTTATTTTTCCAGGTCAGAGAAGCTCGAAAGGCTTTCTTAATTGAGAAAAAGAAACCTTTTCTTTTTGATAATTATTATCAAATTTTGAAAGAACACAAAAAGTTTGACCTCAGTACAACATCATTAAACACATAATATTCTCATTACGGTCCAAGTGATAGCGATGGTTCTTCTATTAATATTGGAGAAGGCTCTTCCCCTATTGACATTGAAGGCCCTGATTGCAGTAGGTCTACTGGGCGAAATGAAGCTAAATTACAGAAAAAAAAAAAGAAGAAGAAAGGATAAAAAAAAAGTCTGTTAGTGCAAAGTGCATCACTTCAAAGAGCTAAGAGAATGTCAGAACTTTACAAAAAGAATTCTAAGGCAAATCATAAATACCTTCACGGAATGTATGACCAAATGGAGCGCTTAGTCAAAATAAAAGAACAAAAGGAGGAGAGGTGGGTGCGCGAGGAGCAGAGAAAAAATGTTGCAAAGGAAGCAACTTTAATGAGTATGGATTTGTCGCGCATGACTGATCAACAACAAGAATTCTATAATTACCGAATTCAAAATTTACCTCAACAGGAGACGACAAAACTAGCAAGGAGCACAAAACTTTTCTAATTTTCTGCCATATTAGTAGTTAAGTAAATTTATTTCCTATGTTTTAAGTTATGTAAGTTAAGTCAACTTTGTTTCACTCAATGTTTTGTATTTTTATTTTTTGCTAATTGTATCCCATTTTAAGTTATGTTAGTTAATAATGTTTTATTTTTTCCCAATAGTAAATACAAAATTCATTTAAGTATATAAAATAACATTCATATAAAAGCATATCAATTACATAATAAAATAAAATAAAAAAGCCAAGACATTTGTAAAACTGAAAATGAAATGCATAGAATAATAAAGGTGCAATTAAAACATACAACATTAAAATAATGTAATTTAAGAATCTGCATGTATGGCCCATATATGTTCCACCAAGTTCGCACGCAAACAGTTGTGCATATTACCATTAGTCATCTCAGCTCACTGTCCAATGTAATTTTTGAAAACTATAGGTAAATTCTTATGTAATTCTGATAGTTCTTCAATCTGATCATACTCACATGGCTAGTTCACACGATGCTCGTCTTCAACAATCATGTTGTGCAATATTATACATGACTGTATTATAGTGTTCAGTGCAGCCTTATTCCACAACCTGCCTGGTTGACGTATGATTGTAAATCTCGCCTGAAGAAATTCAAAAGCCCATTCTATATCATTTCTTACACCTTCTTATGCTTTGGAAAACACTCTCTCCTTTTTTGTATTCGGATTCTTCATACTTTTAACAATTATTGCATATCAAAGGGTAAATTCCATCAGCTAAATAATAGCCCATGTTGTAGTGGTTCCCATTGATCTAATAATTTATTGGTGGACTTCTGCCATGCAATAGACCTTTGAATACATTGGATTTTGCCAAAACGTTTAGATTATTATTTGAACTTGGCTTGCCAAAATATGACTTCCACATCCATGTATTATAAGTTGTTATGACTTTCAGGATGATTACAGGAGTTTTTTTGTGATCACGGTATCCCCCTTGCCAAGCAACAATACAATTTTTTCACTGCCAGTGCATACAATCAATGCTTCTTGACATTCCCGAAAAATCTCTAGTTATATTTTATATGGATAGTCTTTCAACGTCTGCTAAGGTTCGAGGACCTAAGGTACTCATTACCGAATATTTATATAATGGCATTGCTAAATCGCTTTAGTGCCATTATTGCAGAAGACTCACCTATAGCAAGATATTTCCCATATGTCGGTGCATGCTTCATAACATATATGCCGTAGAGCTGCTACTATTTTCTAGTGCAAGCTTAGCCCCAAACAATGAGAAGCATTTTCTCTTTGGACAAAGTAGTTGTCGTAGGTGCATATAACTTCTAAAATGCGGTTAAATAAATTCTTATGCATTCAAAATCTGTGCTAAAAGTCACTGTCTGGATAAGTTGGGTTTTCGAAAAAGTATTCTGCCGACAACCTAGCATGATCTGCTTTCCTTATGTGAAATTTTGAATTTTAACTGTAACTTCCTTACTTTGAAAAAAATTAATATTTGCAATTGCCAAATTTCGTTGCTCTTCATTGTATGCCATAAAAGAATCTTCATCTTCCATATTTTGGAGGGTTCCCATCATTTGAGTTAGAGCCATAATTTCTTCTTCGACTCTAGATGAACACGAAATAGACATGTTTTGGCGATTTAATGTGATGATAGAAGATATATTTTGATAAGTGTGGATAATATATGCTATATTTTGAGGATTAGGGAATTGTATGATTAATGGTACTAAAAACCTTACTATTTAAAAATAACTTAATAAGTGGGGATAATAATATAATTAAAAAAATCTAGATATTTGTGTTGTAATAAGTGGATCTAGAAAATTTAGATCTTTAGATAAAAAAATCTAGATGTGATATAAGAAAATCTATGCTATATTTTGATAAGATAGGATAATAATATTTTATAAATTTGTAGATATTTGTGTTATGATAAGTGGGTCTAGAAAATCTAGATTGGATAAGAAAAAAATATAGATTTTAGATAATATAGTCTAGATGTGAAATAAAAAAATATAATTTATCCCCATAAGATAGGATAGTAATAAGGGGCTTTTAGACTTTGGTCATGTTTGATAATGTATATTTAGTCTTTATTCATCTTTTAAAATAAAATTAGAGTTTAGCCATCATTTTGTAACTTTCATCAAGTAAGATAATTTTTGGACAACTTTGCGCTTGTGGCTAAAGTCTAATATTGATATATTAATAATGGCTAAAAATTAAATTAGACCACAATTTGTAATTTTCAAATTATATAATTGTTTGGAGAGCTTGTTTCCTATTTAAGTTCATCCAAATAAAAGAAAGAGATCAACATCATCCCATAAAATGTATACACCATCCAAAAATTAAAAGCAATCATTTTACTTAAGATAACATACTTTATAGTTACTTAACATAGTTCCAAAAAAAATCATCTCTTTGGTACTTAACTACATAAGAGGCCATATATAGCATGAACTAACAAAAAATAAAAGAAAAAGAAAAATGGTATCACTTGAGCATAAAGTTCAACATTTGTACTACAATGTTGAATTGCTAGCAATGTAATGGTGGTATTGGTTTTTCATTTCTCTAAGTTTTTTTTCCACCCTTGGTACCAATCCATCCTTATCCCATGTTGCATTCTCTGATCTCCTATCATACGTTAGTGTCATTACCATCAAATGCAATTGGAAAATGAAGTTTGTGATTGCTTTATCTTTTATATAATATGCATGTTTGACACTCAACTATTAAGTCTAGAATATTGTTTTGTGGTGCTTCAATAAAGAGTACCTAATATTTTTTAGAGGTGGACATCCGATCAAATCCGATAGTTTTTAGACTATCTGCATCCAATCTGATATGATGTCGGCTTTAGAATTCAATATCTAATATTTGACACGCCATATTAATGCAATTAGATGTTGGGTTGGATTGATTTCAATCTTTTCTAATTGAATTAAGAAAAAAAAAAAGAAAAGAACATTGGTAATGTACATACCTAAAATTCTCTCCGTCCCAAGTAAACAATATCATTAGAAAGCTGCCTATTCTTGTAATTCTTATTACTAAGGTTAAGCAAGTGCAAATGTTGAACTTTATGCTCAAGTGATACCTTTTATTTTATTTTATTTTATTTAAACTTATGCTATATATGGCATCTTATGTAGTTAAGTACCAAATGATGGTTTTTTTTGGAAACTCTTGTTATATAACTATAAAGTATGTTATCTTAAGTATAAATGATTGCTTTTGATTTTTAGATGGTGTGTAAGTTTTATGGGATGATGTTGCTCTATTTCTTGTTTTTAGATGATCTTAAATAGAGAACGAGCTGTTCAATAATTATATATTTGGAAATTACAAATTGTGGTTCAATTTAATTTTTAGCCACTATTTATATATCAATATTAGACTTTAGCCACAAGGGCAAAGCTATCCAAAAAATTACCCTACTTAACAGTTACTTGACGGAAGTTACAAAATGATGACTAAACTTTAATTTCATTTTAAAAGATTTCTAAAGACTAAATACGCATTATCAAAAATGACCAAAATAAAAAAGCCCCTAATAATAAAAGATAATTGAAATATACAAATGAAAGTCTAATTCTTGGGTATTTATCTTCTATAAATTATTATACTTTAGTTACATAAACTAAATCATATACAAAATTTTATACAATAATTTTAAATAAGTTAATGTTATGTTATGTATAATTTTTCTTGGATTGTATAAAGAGTTTTTTTTATTAAAGTACAAATTGAACGGAATGATGGATAATTGAATAACCATTTTACATATCAAATATGATAATAATTTAAAATATTATAAATATGCAATTCCTTGTATACAACATGATAATTTCATTTCATAATATCGTTTAATGCTAATCACAATGAAGATTGTGTAGGATATTGATAATTAAATTGCTTTCCACTCCCACTACTACTACTACTACTACTACTACTACTACTACTACTACTACTACTACTACTACTACTACTACCACTACCACTATCAGGGTCCATAGTAGGAAGGTAGTCAATTTATCGTAATAAAGCAATTTTTTCGTCTCTTCTTCAACTATTGTGCCATGTTAATGCTATACGCTATTGTGTACGTAATTGATTTGCACAATTCGTAGTATCGATGTACATATCAGGCCAACTCTCTCTAGGCAATGTACGGGCATGAGGTGCATCGATGTTTGATACAACACTTGGTAACGGATATGTAATGTAATTACCATTCGAACCACAAATAGTATAGTCCAATTTGAAGGGGGTGGCTAAGAAGCCAACGAGGGACCTTGTATATTATATACTCAACCGTGTAACTAACGTGGATTACATGGCAATTCGACTTCATCTCTGACTAATGAGGTGTAACCAATAATATTAATATTAACACCACAAGTAAACAGAGCTAAGGCGGGACCTTTAGATATGAAGGCCCAATACTCATTATATTCATCCAATGAACAAAGCCACAAAAAAGGTGTACATGTCGGCCATTCAACTCTCTGATACTCAAAGAAGACATTGCGCAGAATTTTGGAAATGGGCCTTGGTAGATTAATTGGAATTGCATAACCACCAAAAATTTGCTTATAACACCGCTCACCTAAGTACCAATAGTCGTCAATTTGTGGGTCGAGTAACATATATCATGACTTTGAAATAGCAAATGAGACAACATTGATCGGGTAATTCATTGCAGTCGAATTGGCGTACGGGTGCCATATAATCGAATGCATGAATCGCATATCTAATTGTTAATTAGTAGCTTATAAGTCGAACCAGACCAAATTTTTTGCTCGTTCAACGTGATTCGCCTTGACCCAATGATGGATGCAAGGGAACGTGTCTTCAAGTTCTTTTTCTAGAAGTGGACATGTAACGGCGATATGCTTGTAAAAGAAGAACTGAAAAAAATTCAAAATTATCGCAATCTATTATAATTGAAATAAATATATAGAATTGTTCAATTTAATTAAAAGGTTTGATTAGAAATTTGTAACTCTATAAGCTGCCACATACAATTTAAGCTTTTAATCTTTTTTTCTACACACAATATCAAGTGAAGAATATATCCTTGATAATATTGCTGATCCTCAATCAAATTTAAAAATAAGATGCATATCAGTAAGATAGCTAAGCCATCCAACCTGGCAACTATTCGATATACTTGGGAAAAATACGTTTCCAATTACATAAAAGCATAATGCTCTAGCAATTTGCATTGGTTCGAGGATTTGGAATATGGCATTATCTTGTAAATAGTTGGAGATAGTAGAACCAGAAATGCATCATTTCTTTACACGCGCATTAAGATGAGGAAAAAATTCTAGAACTCTTGATTGATCATTATGTTGGATCCTTAATCCAACATTGGGCTTATATGTGCAATAATTATGTGTTGCGGACTGTCGTATGGTTAAGCGCACTTTAAAAGTGATCAACTAAATTTTAAGTTATTTAGGCTTAAATATATCTAATAGAGTGTGGGCCTTTAATGTGTAGACACTTAAGGGTAATTTTTATTTTTATGATGGGCTAAAATAGAAATACTAAATAGATAGTAGGGTTTACTATTTATATATTGTGGTTATGGTCCCCAGATCGCACATATGTATTATGTCTCTTGTGAGCCCCTATCATCATAGAGAGCATAGAGAAAGTTTAAAGGATTCTCTAAAGCAATATGTATAGATCTGGAAGGCCAACCACTCAGTTACAAATCTCATGCTATGGATTCAGGTACGTTTCCTTCCGCATATTAGTTTATTGATTTTTGGTGATGCGACATGAATGATTATAGGGTTTATGGTTATTTAAAACCAACAAAATCTAACACATTATACCCATTATCTGAATATGGAAGTAATGGTTCTAAAGGGCCGCCAATGGCAATTCCTATGAGGAAGTAACTAATATTAAAAAAATCTAAAAAACAAAGTAATAAATATAAAGTACATTAAGCGAACAACTTAAAATTTTAAAGATATGCATACCTTTTAACATCGTGAAATCAAGAGGTATGATGCATATCTCACACTTTGGAAGTTGAAACGTGTGCGTAGTATCCTACCAACGAAAAATACAAGCTTAAACAATAGATTGTTCTGAATTCGGCATTTAATGTCTAAAAATTCCACACCACCCAGTGTTGTCGATAATACGTTTAATTTATGCATTTGATGAAATTTTTTGATAAATTAAATTTGCAGAAGTAGAACGTATACCGAACCACGACCCATCGGGATTTCGCCCATCAGACCCATATGAAATATGCGTATTATTGTTATATATTTTTGGATATTTGCTCAATGTTGTTGATGTAATTTTCAGATCAATATAAGATTGAGTTGTTCACCACTGTGAAGAACTTGGTCATGGTGGATCGTTTCTATCATCATTTTCCTGGGAAGGCCTAGTGGTGTATTGTTTTCCAAATAACCTTTTCATTGACTTCATCTCCTTAATAAATAAAAAAATATTTGTGTTAAATATTTTGCTTATTAAATGAAATAATATTTACTCTAAATTTATAATAAAAAGAATGCAAATAACAATTTTACCTTAAAATTGTTGGTTTTTATAATTTTAAAAAATAGTGGGTATTGTAAATTTAAAAAACAGTTGGTATTCCCAAGGAAATTATTAGTTTTTCTAATTTAAAAATTAAATTTGAACTGAAAAACACTTGGCATTTTAATTAAAAAACCAGTTGGATTTATAATTTTTTTTTTTAAAAATAGTTGGCTTTAAAATAAAAAAAAAAACAGTTGTTTTATTTTTAAATAAGAAAATAAGTTGGTTGTTTATTTTTTAAAAAAAGTTTTCTCATGAAAAAATAAATGAACAAATCAATAGGATTAATTAAATTACATCATTTTATTTATTTATTTTGTACATTTACTATAAATGTAAAACAAATTTATACTATAAAAGTTATAAAAATCATTTGTATATATATAAACAAACATACATCACTCATTTTAAATATAAAACGAATTTAGCATTATCATAACCCTCTTCATTCTCATTATTGTCCTCTTGATTTTCATTCTTGTTATTTTATGGCCACCTATTTACTAAAAAAATTCAAGGCGACAAATTTTTATGATTTTCTTATAATAATTAATTGAATTTTACACTTGATACTATATTTTATTTATATGTTATTCTTTTTATTTCATATTACTTATTCAATTCTTAGTATTTTCATTATAACTTTAAAGTAATAAGCAAATTATAAATCCGCCGTAAACGGTTTGATCGAGCAAAAAAAACCCAATGGATTGGTTTTTTTTGCGATTTCTATTCGATTTTCATCTCCTGTCTAAAAAATTCATAAAATGGGGAAAAAAAATAAACAGAGCGACATCTCTATAGTTTAAAAAGAATATGACTAATTGGATAATTAAAACTTTGAAAATAGTCGTATTTAAATAAAAAAAGGCTTTAGATAGAGTGAATGAATTAGAGGGATTCAAATAGATTTTAGTGACGAAGAAAAAATAATATATAGGATTTGTGTAACATCCCATACTTTCATTCCACTGTATTTAACTTCGTTTATCCGTTCATTTCACCTCGGGTGGTGAAATCTTGATTCATGGAGTCTCGTAGTGTTCTAAAACTTTGTACTAGTTATGTTAGTCTCCTTACACTCATGTGAGTGATCGTTTGGTAATTCTGGTGGTCCTAATCGATTCCGATTTGTAAATTATAAGTTCCAGTCTTATGCGATTCCTTGTTTTTAGCTAACTTTGGAGCATCATAACTTTTTCATCTTTTACCCGATTTGGTTTCCATTTGTGCTTATGTTTAGATTTTATACTATTCTACAACTTTCGTGTTTTGACCAAAGTCCAATTCACACTCCTCGCTGGTCACAACATCGTGCGAAGTAGGCCGGTTAGTGAATTCTATTAGTTCGGCAGTGCTTTGGTAGAGCAATGGCTTCGAAGAATTTTTGGGAATTTTATAGCTAGAATTTTTGAAAACTTCCTCTTAGGAAGTTGTAGATCTTTGAATTAGTTTTCCGTGGACATAAAGATCACTTAAATCGGAGTTCCGAGCAAGAAGTTATGGGAGAATTACGAATAGTGCTCCGGATCCAGAATGCCTATATAGGCAATGGACTCCATGATCGATCATGGTGCACCAGAAAGTCAAGTTGGACCATTTATACGCCATTTTAAGCCTCCTCCTTCCCCATTTTCGAGCAACAACTTTAGAGAGAATTGGAGAGAGGTGAGAGCACGTGGGAGAGAGTTCCTTGAGAGGTTTTTACTTATCTTTCATCACCCATCAAAGATTTAAGTTGAAAATCGCACAAACCCACTTCGAAGTTACTATTCATTATCTTTTTCCTCATTCTTCCTTCATCAGAGCTCGGGCTTAGGCTAGGGCTTCACGAGACGGTCTCTACGCTTCATCTAATCGCAAAATCGACTTCTCTAAGGTGGGAACACTATTACTAAAACTCTTCTTTAAACCCTTGATTGTTGCATTAGTGCTTTTAAAAGAAATTGGGGATTTCTTCGCAAATCCTAGGTTATTTTCATTATAATGGGTTGGGCTTGATTAATCTTCGATTAGTGTTAGATATTGATAGAATATCACTTATATTACATGATTGAAGCATTAAACACATGTTTTCACTTTTACATCACATGATTCATCAAAAAGCCATCTTATACTCACATGTTTAACATAGAAAGTGGGGGTTTTGGGTTTTGTGCACATACAATGGACGATTAGGGGTTATTAAGGATAGAAATACGTAGATATGCTTGTAGTTGTGATTGTAGGGTAGCTTCTGTGGGATTTACACTAAAAATCCATTAGGGCGGAGTAATATGCAACGTACTTTGAGTCTAGTGCCTTGTGTGAAGCATGATAGGTACCAATAACGAGAATATGACCTTGATACTCCTTGATAATATGATAAACATACTTTGGCAGGGCCTAGGTTGCCAGTGCCATATGTACATACTTAGCTTAGTACATCGTATGAACACTAGTTGGACTAAAAATACGATGGCTATGGTTTAGCTTGACATTGTGACTAGAATGCTACCATTAAACACAAATGGCCCTAGCTTTGCATACATGGCACCATTAATGAGCTAGTTTGTCTTAGTATAAGAATGAATGGATGTGATATATTCTGTTATTGACGTGATCACACATATGGGCTAGACATGATTAACCGAACATAGGGTATCGCTTGCGTGGATCGAATACGGGCCGCCTATTACTGCCCATTGGTGAAAATCCCTAAATCGTGAAAGGGAAAAATGAAGTAAGTGACTCCGCTTGTAGTTGTAATTGCCTATAAAGGAGAGCCCACTTTATGTATCTTGCCTTCCTTTAAGACTATATGTTCTGGGTTAGATGAGTTTTTCTGGCAGCGGAGCAAGTCCCGTGTGCCACTACTTACCTAATGGTGAGTTCCCTGGGAAGTAGTTGGGCTACTAATTGTCATTACCTTACTAAAGTATCGCCTGGTGTAGTTCTTTCCAGAGTGCCGATGTGGTTTGTATGATGTGTCCTCATTGTTAACTATTCGGAGTGTCATTCCCGAAAAAATGTTTTGAGGGTTATCTCCAATTGACTTACTTGGAGAACCAAGTTCTTAAGCCACTCCTCACTCGGAGGAAACATGGACAAGAGCCTCGGAACCTTCGGGATCCGTTGTTTTGGGCTTGGACTAATCGTGGGGCGAAACTGAAACATTATGATGGAGATATGATACAAGGACTGTCGTGAGATTGTTGCTTATACTGTTACCATTGATATTGCTATTATCATTATATTGTATCAAATATTGTATTAATCTGTATATACATTACCTTGGCTATGAACTAATCATGTAAGGATATATGAGGACACTATTAAACAAAACATGATACACATAGAGAACAACTGAATCATGCATAATGAACTCTAGAGACGATATATGGTATGATAATGCTTATGGGTTGTGAGAATAGATGGCCAGATCATAATGAACGCAAGTTATTAATAATTAAAGCGGTAAGTATATCAAATGGTTATCTTAACGAGAGGATGTCGTAACGTAACGCCTTAGGTGAAAATTCTGGTGGAAGTGCTATTAGTCGGCCAAACATGGAATTCATAACGAACTAATAGCAAAAAAGAAATGATGAATGCTTGGCTTATAATTAATGGTCTTCGATGTAGTCACGAGATAGTTGGGGAATGGAGCCTATACAAGCTTTAGGACCGATTCACTTTATGGATTACTTACGGATGGGATTCGTTAGTCGGATAGAACTTCTGGTGGCTAGGATAGGGGTCTTGGCAAGGTTCGCATGCATTTGCCTGCGAACTACATTGCATAGTTTTTAAACCATTATGGTATAGTAAAGTACTTATTTTCGTGCTTTCTATGCTTTGTATATTGTGTGTATTTTCTATATAAAAACTATATAGCTCTCACTGAGCCCGGATTTGGCTCATTCCCTCTTTTCTAACAGTTTTACAGGATATGTTTCGAGGTTGGAACGCGGTTTATGAGTCTAAAAGCCTTTGACTTCCCCAAACTGATTTACAGTCCTTTATAAGAAGGACTATACTATATAATTATTTTGTCTTCATCGTATTGTATATAAGATTTTTTTATAAAGTATACATTTCGGTTTATTGTATAAACAGTATTTTATGTAAAGTGGTGTGAATGTTTTTGGACGTGAAGTGGATTTTAAAGGTAATTGGCTGTGGATGTATTTGTATGAAATGGTTTTGAATAATACAGGCTGGTATGTCTTTTAAACGAACTCCACATGCCGAATTTTTCTGAAATTGAACTTTCTATGGATCACATTTTATTAAAAGACTCTTTGAAAGCTGTGATTTTAATTATTTAAATTCACTGTCGCGCACGACATCCGTGATTAACCGGGTCCTAGAGGTGAAAATCTTAGAACATGATTCAGGGCATCACAATTTGAAAAAATAAGAGTTTTAGATAGATAGAATATAGTTGAAGGGTTTAATAGATTACAGAGACAAGAATAAATAATACCTATGGTTAGGAGAAAGATGAAAAAGAAATCCACGTGAAATCTTTCATTTTAAGAAAAGATTTGTTATTCATAAAAATACTCCAAAATCCATTAAAATCTATCCACTTATAAAATCATTCAAAGTTTATTGAGTTTTGAATATCATAAGATTTTAAAAAACTATTTTTAATCCTAATTGAATATCACAAGATTTTAAAAGACTTTTTAAAATCCCAATTGAATATCCAAGGACTTTCAAAATCCAAAAAAAATCTTATAAAATCTAAATTGAATATACCCCCTAAATGTTATATACAATACAAAATTATGAAAATAAAATTGTACAGTTTTTCTATTGCAATCTCATTCTTTCTAAATTTTTTGATTTTTTCTTTTTTAGAATGGCTATTTAACTGATGGAATTGGGTTATAGTGAGAGTTTGGACAAGTGTAGAAATTGGGGTGAAATGAGAGAAAGGAAAATGGTGGGGCTGCGGGGGCTAAATGGTGGGGGTGATATTTTTGACCGTTGGGTTGTAGCTGTTGGCGCCCTCTGTGAATTTTTGAACCTCACAGTCGATTCATAGTACATCGTCTGTAAACTTCAATTTCATGGCCGATTCTTATTTTATCGATTATTGTATATTTCCTCCTTTTCCCCTCTACTCTACTGCAAAGTGATCGAAGGGCGGCATGTACGTGGTTTGAAACTAGGAAAAATTTAAAGCTGAATTTAATCAAATTTAAAGCTGAATTTAATCAAATTTAATCCCTGTGCGTGGTTTGAAACTAGGAAAAATAAAAAACGAGTTGGGCTTTGACTAATAACTAGGGTAGATTTGCAATTCAACACAACATTAGGGCCATTCTCACACTTATCCAAAAACCCTAGCATAAATCCTTCTCCCCCACTCACTTCACCGCCTCCGAAACATTTTCGAATTGGAATTAGGGTTTCCAAGAGAGAGAATACAACAGCCATGGCGACACCGACGGAGTCCGTTCAATGCTTCGGCCGTAAGAAAACAGCCGTCGCTGTCACTCACTGCAAGCGCGGCCGCGGGCTGATTAAGATAAACGGCGTTCCGATCGAGCTCGTGGAGCCGGAGATCCTCCGGTACAAGGCCTTCGAGCCGGTCCTCCTCCTCGGCCGCCACAGGTTCGCCGGCGTCGACATGAGGATCCGTGTGAAAGGCGGAGGACACACCTCTCAGATCTACGCCATCAGGCAGAGCATCGCTAAAGCTCTCGTTGCTTACTATCAGAAGTATGTTGATGAACAGTCGAAAAAGGAGATCAAGGATATCCTTGTGAGGTACGATCGGACTTTGCTTGTTGCTGATCCTAGACGTTGCGAGCCTAAGAAGTTTGGTGGTCGTGGTGCTCGTGCTAGGTTCCAGAAATCTTACCGTTAAGAGCTTTAACGGTATTATTATTATAATTATTCTGAATGAATGCCTTTTATTTGATATCAGTTTATTTTTGTAAGGAGCTTTGTTTTGTTATATTACTTGATGTTTTGGATATTCATAGTTTTGTTTGAAGGTATTTGACTTGAATTTAATCAAATTTAAAGCCGAATTTCAGTTAATTTGTTTTTGTTGATTTATGTTCATTATGCATTGTGTTTTTATGGCTAATTGCCTTCAAGTGAAGAAATATGAGGTTTTCTCTATTGCAAGTAGTCTGTTGATAATGTTAGTTAATATGTTAATAGTTTTGTATGTGATAATGAAGCCACTAAAATTTGACTTCTGCATTGCTGTTACCGAGGAATATAGGTTTATAACGAGCAGAGATTTTCACTGTATTTTGCTCTGCAATTGACTATTGTGTGAGGATGCTTAATACCCAGAGAAATGCAAATGTACGAAGTTCTTGTTATAATGAAAAGATATGCTGCAATTGTCTGTTACTCTATTAGTGATATTGGTACCATTGTATGTTTTAACTATTCTTTCGTTTGTGCCTTCCTTAGTTTTGCAATGATTAGAGAGATGAAATTACTTTTAGAGCTTGTTTGGTGCCAGTTTCCTGCGAATTCATGCAATCCACTATTAGTGGAGGTTTCCATTCTGATTATGGCCGGTAGGATCGGCTTTGAATTGACAAATACTCCCCCGCAATTCAATTGAAAATCTATGGTTTGATCTATGGTTTTCTCATTGCTATATACCATGTAAACTTTACAATTAGTCTCTCAATAAACTGAAAGGCTAATTATTTCGTTTTTAGGACATTTTTGATGCATTGAGGACATTGGTTAGAGCATGTCTTAATAATTAATTCATTTTTGTTTTCCTTACCGTTACAATAATTAGAGTGATGAAATTTATTTTAGTGTTTGTTTGTTGAGAGATTTTTGTGATTCATGGAACCCGGAATTTGTAATTTCACATATATAGTCAAGATGGAGGTCCTTGAGGTTTTGATTTGCCAATTTCCCCAACTTTTCATGGATTTTTCTTTGCTGTTTCCTATGTTTACTTTACTTAGTCTTTCAATATAGTGAATCTGTGACAGTTTTGTATATGATAATGATGCTCTTTGAATTTGAGTTCCGTATTATGGTTACTGAGAAATATGGATTTCTATGAAGTAGAGTTTTTCACTATATTTTGGTCGGTCTGCGATTGATTTGGTACTGTTGCTTAATACACGGAGACAAGCAAATGTTCAAGTTCTTGTTATGCCGGATTATATGCTGCAATTGTCTGTTGCTTTGTTAATGATGTTTGTATAATTGTATGTTCTAAGTACACTTTCGCCTCTGCTTTCACTAATGTCAGAATTATTAGAGGGATGAAATTGATTTCCGTGCTTGATTTGGTGCGAGTTTCCTGTCTATTCATGGAATCTGAAATTAATGGAGGATTCCTTTCTGATTATGGCTCTTAGGATTGACTTTGAATTGCCTAACTGACTCACACAAGTCTAGTGAAAATCAAAGGTTTTCTCATTGCTATATAACATGTTTAGTTTACAATTAGTCTTTCAATATAGTGCTTCTGTGGTAGAGTGGTATATGATAATGATGCCATTTGAATTTGAGTTCTGTATCAGGGACTTAGG
This sequence comes from Lonicera japonica, assembly GCA_021464415.1. NCBI lineage: Eukaryota > Viridiplantae > Streptophyta > Magnoliopsida > Dipsacales > Caprifoliaceae > Lonicera > Lonicera japonica. The sequence continues at coordinate 36,396,977 of CM038466.1, read as the reverse complement.
GTTACTGAAGAACATAGGTTTTTAAGAAGCAGAGTTTTCAATATACTTTGCTCTGCTATTGACTAGGGTTGCTTAATGCCAGTAGAAATGCAAATGAGTTATTGTTATAATGAAATATGCTGCAATTGTCTGTTACTCTGTTAGTGATATTTGTATCATTGGTTGTGCATTCATAATTTTAGTGCTTGTTCTGAAATTTGTAATTTCATGTATAAAGTACGAGTTTAACAAAAGGTCATGGTTGGAATTCATGGAAAGCAAAAGAACCAAACAAGTGAATGTATAACCTATTTCGAGGTTGCTTCTTGAAACCATAGAACTGAATCTAAAGCCGTTCTCGAGGAGTCAATTATGAAAATTATATTTGGTATCAAGTTAACAATGCATTAATTATTTGGGCTTGTGGAGACATTTTTCTTTTGCTGAATTCCTTGACCTTATAATGTAATTATGTCAGAATCCGCCAAATGAGGTTATGTAAACTTGTTGCAGTGGCCCCTGTCATCTTTCAAATGAGGTTATCCCTTCATCCCGAATTAGGAGTCCATGTTTCTCTTTCAAACATTTTTAAGAATCCGCCAATTTTAATGTAATCTATGTCAGAAACTAAACTTGTAAACTATCGTGAAATTTTTGGTAAATTGATCATGTTAAAGGAAAATGGAGTTCTAATTTGTGATGGAAGGGTTTGTGGGAGTAGTTTCTTCTCTTGATATCACTTTTTTAAAAGATACACAACCTATGCGTTCCATTACAAAATTAACTGTCAACCAGATGAAGCTTCCAACTTTTAGGTCCATGTGGCCACCACCCCCTATTTCCCTAGTTGGCAATTACTCTTGTCGGAGTTATTCATAATGAGATAAGGTCTTATCAATAAAGTTCCCATTTATATGTGATCTATGCGTCATTTGCGGAATATATATAGTGGATAGTTTAATCCAGTCTTGTCCAGCAAATTTGGATCTAGGTTAGTTTTGATGACACGTTACTTTATCTGATCTGAATCCCTGTCTGAATCTGATATGCTAATTTTTTTAATAAATGTGTTAAATGTAAACCTTTACGAGATCAGCAATCTTTTCTGTATGCTGTCCTCTTAACGAGGTCTTAATTGCCTTACAGAAGTACTGAATCCACATATAAAGAATCGGAAGCGCAATTTCGAATATCAATGGTAGGCCCAGTGTTTTAAAAAGCGTTACTTCGCGCGCTACGTAGCGTGCTATAAATTGCGAATGGAACAAAAAGCGTGGGAGTTTTGGTGACGTGGCATGCTATAGCGTGAAGAACGTACACTATTTGCATTTTTTGCCAAAAACGTATGCTATTTGGGAACGACCAAAACTGGGTCAAATAAATGAATTAAGTTAGCAAAGCTTAGCTCGTTATTTTCTCCTCCCAGCTGTCGACTCCCCTCTGCACGTTGTCTCTTCTCTGTAAACCATCTCTCCTCTCTCCAAAGTTCCTCACAGCCGTTGTCTCCACTGTTGTTCCTCGTGTCTCCTCTGTCTGTTTTATCCACTGGTGGTCGGTAATGGAAGATGGATGGAGAGGGTTTTAAATTTATTGATAGAATGCCTTAATTAACCTTGGTTGTTTTAATATTTACAAAATTATTTTCAATTCCTCGCCCCCCCCTCTCCCAGTTTTCGTATTTTTGTACTCCTTTTTTCTCTAATTTATTTATCACCTGCTTTATTTTAGGATTCTTTTCTTTTAGACCCTTAGGTCTCGTTATTTTCTCCTCCCAGTCGTCGACTCCCCTCTGTCTGTCCGTTTTATCCACTGTTGTTCGTTGTCTCTCCTTTGTCTGTCCACTGGTGGTCGGTAATGGAAGATGGATGGAGAGGGTTTTAAATTTATTGATAGAATGACTTAATTAACCTTGGCTGTTTTAATATTTACAAAATTATTTTCAATTACCCCCCGCCGCTCCCCCAGTTTTCTTATTTTTGTACCCCTTTTTTCTCTAATTTATTTATCACCTGCTTTATTTTTGGATTCTTTTCTTTTAGACCCTCAGGTCTCTTTTATATTTGGTTTATTTAGTATAATATTATTTTTTTAATTATTACGCTATTGGAGTCCCGAATAGCTTACGCTATTTGTGCAACGCGCTACCGGAACCAAAACGCTATTGCTCACGCTATCGCTATTTAAAATGTTGGGTAGGCCCAATGCTGGTTTTTTGCTTTTTCCATTTCTGTCTCTGGGGCTTTTGGTAGACTGCTTGTAAACCATTAGTCCCTCTTTGCTTGTATTGATTCTATATTTTTCAATATAAGTTTTGTTTCTGATAAAAAAAAAAAAGTTGAATAATGGTCGTCCAGTCTATCCTCCTCCATCTTGGTTTCAAGGGTGGTTTATAGGTGATGTGAAGTATGAATGAGAGCCTATTCCCCTATGCGTTGTGTTTACTTTACAATTAGTCTTTAGATATAGTGAATCTGTGATAGTATTGTATATGACAATGCCATTCAAATTTGAATTCCATTTTGCTGTTACTGAGGAACATAAGTTTGCATGTAAGAAGAGTTTTTCATGATATTTTGCTCTGCAAATTGACTATAATTGCTTAGTACCCAGAGAAATGAAAATGTGCAAGTTCTTGTTATGCTTATACTATGATATTTTTATGACTATATGGTTATAACTATTTTGGTTTGTACTTCCTTAATATTGCAATAATTAGAGAGATGAAATTGATTTTAGTTCTCGTTTCCAGGTGCATGTTTTTGATTTTGTGAAATCTGAAATTGGTAATTTTCACGTATAAAGTTTGGATTTAACAAATGAATTGTCATCCTTAGAATTCTTGGAAAGAATTCTGATTATGGCTGTTAGGATTGGCTTTGAATTGCCTAACCGACCCACACAATTCGAGTGGAAATCAAAGGTTTTCTCATTGCTATGCACCATGTTTAGTTTACATTGGTCTTTCAATATAGTGCTTCTGTGATAGTGTGGTATATGATAATGATGCCATTTGCATTTGAGTTTTGTATTGGGTTACTGAGGGATATAGGTTTTTAAGAAGCTGAGTTTTCAATTTATTTTGCTCTGCTATTGACAATTGATTTGGGTTGCTTAATACCAGCAGAAATGCTAATGATTTCTTGTTATAATGAAATATGCTTGCAATTGTCTGTTACTCTGTTAGTGATAGTTGTGTGACTTGTGTCATTGTATATTCTTACTAATCTTCTGGTTGTGCGTTCATAATTTTAGTGCTTGTTCCAAAATTTGTAATTTCATGTATAAAGTATGAGTTTAACAAAAGGTCATGCTTGGAATTCATGGAAAGCAAAATAACCAAAAGTGAATCTATTTCGAGTTTGCTACTGGAAACCATAGAACTGAATCTAAAGCCCATCTCAAGGAGTCAATTATGAAAATTATATTTGGTTTAAAGGCTTGTTAACAATAGAACAAATTCATTAATTTTTCGGGCTTGTGGGGACGTTTTGCTTTTGCTGAATTCCTTGACCTCCTAATGTAATTATGTCACAACTTTTTTATGCCAATCAGTTCTATTTTTCATCCATTTTGGACAAAAGGGATTGTGTTAAAGTTCAACTGTTAAAGGGTGTTTTTAGTTCAGTTTCATAGCTTTAAGGGGAAAGTGAAAATGATTACAATATAGGGAGTTGATTACAATTTACTCCTAATTTAAAGATTCATCCAAAGCTCTTTTGGGTTTATTCATTTGTCAGTAAGCAACATTTCAACCTCACTCTCTCAGATGGTGAATCTTCTTAATTTTGATTTATTAACGATTGGTTACTTTTCCTTATCTGTATATGTTTTAACTGCTTAATGGTTTGTTTGTATATTTGATGGTTATGTTAACTTGTTGCAGTGGCCCGTCATCTTTCAAATGAAATAATCCCTCCATCCTGACTCCTGAATTAAGAGTCCAGGTTTCTCTTTCGGACATTTTTAGGTATCCACAAATTTGAATGTAATCTTTGGTCATAAACTATACTTGTAAACTATTGCGAAATTTGGTAAATTGATTGTGTTAAAGTATAGTGGACTCTTAATTTAGGACGGAAGGGTTATCTATTCAGTGATAGTGCATGTGTAGTCCAAGCATATGTGGTAATAGTTTCTTCTGTTGATCTCACTTTGTAAAAGACACACAACGTATGCCTGTGTTCCATTACAAAATTAACATTCAACCAGCTGAACCTTCCAACTTTTAGGCCCATGTCGCCACCATCCAATCCTCCCCATTTGGTGATTACTCGTGTTATCCCATCATGAAGTCGTTGGAGTTATTTGTAATAAGATATTGGCTTCTGTTCTGCTAATTTTCTTAATAATTGTGTTAAAGAAAACCTTTATAAGATTAGAATCTTTTCTGTTTACTGTCATCCTATCAACGAGGTCTTAATTGCCTTAAAGAAGTACTGAATCCACACATAAAGAATTGGAGATGCAATTTCGAATATGAATGGCAGGCCTGATGTTCAGATTTTGCATGTTTCTAATAAGTTGAATAATAGTTGTCCTATCCTCCATCTTGGTTTCAAGGGTGGTTTATGGGTGATGTGAAGTAGAGAGCCTATTTCCCTATGTGCTGTGTTTATTTTAGATATAGTGAATCTCTGATAGTATTATTGTAAATGACAATACCATTCGAATTTGATTTCCATTTTGCTGTTACTGAGGAACATAGGCTTACATATAAGTAGAGTTTTTCATGATATTTCACTCTGCAAATCGACTATTGTTGCTTACTACCCAGCGAAATGAAAATGTGCGAGTTCTTGTTATGCTTATACCTTGCTATTTTTATGACTATATGGTTCAACTGTTCTTTGGTTTGTACTTTCTTAATATTGCACTAGTTAGAGAGATGAAAATGATTTTAGTGCTCGTTTCCTGCGCTTGTTTTTTGATTTTGTGTAATCTGAAATCGGTAATTTTCACATATAAAGTTTGAATTTAACAAATGAATTGTCATCCTTAGAATTCTTGGAAAGCAGCGGAACCGCCAAACAAGAAGTCTCCATGACCTATTTCAACGTTGCCTCTTAAAACCATAGAAGTGAACCTGAATCCGTTTCAACAGTTCAGTTGTGAAAATTATATTCTTAATGCTAGAACAAGGTTGCATTCATTTTTTAGGGTGGATGCATTTGCTGAATTCTTGACTTTTTAGTGTAATTCTGTTAGAACTTATTGTGTAAATCAGTTCTAATTTATTCCATTTTGGACAGAAGGGAATTTGTTAAAGTTGAACTGTTGAAGTGCGTGCATAGTCCACAATTATAGTTTTGAGGGGTAAAAAGTAGGGGTGTCCATCCGATCCGATCCGGTCATTTTAAACCATCCGCATCCGATCCAATGTCGGTTTTAGGTTTTGGCATCCAATCCAATCCAATCCAATACACTTTACCAATCCAATTAAATGTTGGATTGGATTGGTTTCGATCCGATCTGATTAGAAGTTTAAAATAAGATATATTATATTCTTGAAATGTTCAATTCTAACGTAAAACAAGACGTAAACTAAGTATTAAATAAAGTTCAAGTGTTCAAGCAAATAGTTTCAAGTTAAAATGTCTAATGTCTAACTAAAAATACATAATTAAACCAAGTGACAAATCCATATATGATTAAACTAAATATTAAATAACAAACTAAGATTAAATGATTTCAGAGTGACCCCTTGTATACATTATATTATGCCACCAATAAGGGAGAGACATGTGGCAACTCTAATAATGGATTGGATTGGATTGGATCGGTTCCTTGAGCACATTAAACTAGAACCGATCCAATTTTTTTCGGTTTTCAAAATTTGCATCCGATCCAATCCAATCATCCATAAAATCCAAGAAAAATGGATTGGATTGGATTGGATTTGATCGGTTCCTCGGTTTTGATTGGATTCTGAACACCCCTAATAAAAAGTGAAAATGTTAATAGTATGGGGAGTATATTACAATTTATTTACCCTTGTGGAGGACATCTTGTCCTCGCTCAATTTATACTCGGTAGCTTATCAATAACATTTCCTTTCTTATAAAAAAGAACAAGTAATTATTTATCCTTAATTAAGGGTGATTTTATTTTCATCCTATTGAGTAAAGTGCATGTTATTCGGTTTTTGTGAGAGGGGCCGAGTAAGACATTGTCAGACTTATACTTGGCTCTCAAAAAACTGAATAACACGCACTTTACTTGATTTTCAAGAACCGAATGAAAAGTGGGAGTGCAACCAAATATAAGTAGGGTGGAAATAGAACCACCCTTAATTAAATGATTCATCCAATACTTTTTTGGATTTATTCATTTGTTTGTGAGCAGTAATATTTCACCCTCACTCTCATTGTGCAATTTTTTCCTTTTTGAAAGTACGATGAAATAAGTGACTATTTAAATTTGATATTAGTACATCCACAATGAAACTGGAATTTTTCCAAGACAGTGAAACTACCAAGAGTCTTTGTTTTCCTAGCTAGCCTATGGGCTATTCTCATCCCAGCTCGGTGAGTGACCAATCACGACACCAATTCGAATTGAGCGGCCAATTGCCGGGCCTCCTTGACCAGAGAGCCAATGGACGACAAATTCAGACCTTTAGATTGAAGAGCCGAGATCACATTCAAGACATCCCTCAATTTCAACTCGATAATAGCGTAACCTTAACGCTAATTCACTTGCTTTCACTACCGTACGCGCCTCCACTGCTTCTGGATTATATATAGGCCTGGCATAATAAGTGAATAACCCGCAAGAAATCGACTATCGCGTCTCTTGAAGTCTCCAAGCCCATCAAATTCCACTGCTGAAATCTCACCCCATAAAAATTAACTTTCACTTATCATTGTTGGTAGCTACTGGTTCTCTCTATAATTGTGCATCCAAGAAAGACATATCAGCAGCAAATTTCACTACTTCTAGAGGAGACCATCCCGCTTCACAATAAAAACCTTTATTCCTGTTGTGCCATAATGCCCAGTAACTGGTAACACTTGACCTTGTACCACTTGCTCTAACTTCTGCAAACAATTATGAAACTAATTTAGCAGATCCTTATTTGTATTATCCCCGAGCACACTAGAACCCTATAATGTCCAAACTTGACGTGCAAACGAACACTGACGTAAAGCATGGTCTGTAGATTCTATATCAGTCACATAGAATTGACTTCTAGTCCACCGCTATCCCATGCCTATTCAAATTTATCGCGGTTGGGACTGCATTTTGACACACTCTCCACCCAAACAAATTAATTTTATTTGGGACCAGTGCACCCCAAAGCCCCTGGCCCATGGCCCAGGTTAGTGACCTACCTTGAACTTTGGACGGGTTCTCGCATAAGGTATACTCAAGTGGTGGAGCTTACATAATAATTTGTGGTATTGGGGGCCTGAGTCCGTGCTGTCCCTTCCAATTTTAGTTCCTAATTTTTGTTATAACAATGGGTTTATTCTATGTTAAGTAAAACTAGCGAGATCACTGAAAATATTATAAATGCCTTTTTTATTATGTGAGAAGCAAGCTACCGAGCAGCAGAATTAAGAACAAGAACTAGCACTTCAAAAATATCATGCCATCACAAGTGACCACAGAGCAAACTATTCTTTCGCATTTTACTACAAAATAACAGTCTGGCATTAGATTACAAAATAACAGTCTGGCATTAGATTGGTGGACCTCGCCAATTCAAACAAAATGCATCGTTAGCTTTGTTTCTACTTTCTAGTGTTATATGTATTATTTTTGTATGGAAGTGGAAAGAAGGAGGAGTCTTTGTACAACACATTTTTATTTCCCACATTGAATAAGAATAATTCAGGGAGGTAAATGAGCAAATATATAACACGTGAAGCAGCAATAAACAAAACAAAGCAGCCGTGTGGTGATCACAAAGCGAACTATTCTTTCGCCTTTTACTAAAGAATACCGTGTGATCGTCATATACAACGGCCTACTCTTATTTTTGGAGGGGTCTCTCTTTTTGTAGAGATCCCCTACAATCTAAAGTTAAATGTTTGTTTTGGTTTTGTGCCGGACTGCAGCTTTAATTTGCTCTTAGCAGCCTGCATGGATGAGCACCTTAAATTTAATTAATGGAGAACCTTATTTAGAATAAAAATTTGTATCCATCACTTGATTAAAAAATCTGGTTACTTCAAAAATCCCGGATTAGCCTAGAAGTCGGAAAGTGCTTGATGAAACCGTTTCCACAATGATGTTATCAAAATTTCATTGGTGAGCAAACAGGAAGTCTGCGTATATATACTCCAGATTTCTGCATTAAGATTATCCACTTCACTCAAAAAGCATGCGTAGCGCGCGATCAATCTCCCTTCAAATAACCCCGAATGTGATCGGTGCCTTTCAAAGTAGTTTCAATTGATTGAAGCTAGCTCGCTTAACTAATTTGATTGAAAGGGAGTGGCGCCTAACTGTTGAGAGCGTCTGTTGTCTTTGTAGAGCAACAGTATCACAACGTTTATTAGTACAGTTGTACCAAAAGGAAGTCCAAACAAGTCCCACATTATTTAGCTATGAAAGGATGCTAAGAAAGCTGAAAGATAAGAGGAAGCTGAAGAGACAGAAGAAATCATACCTTTCTCGGCCTTTTGTCTAGGATCAAGTGTAGTATCTGTTCTTATTAGTTTAATTATCAGTTTAATATTTGATACGTGAGCCATCGGCTCACATGATATTATATTAATTTTTTTCAGGGGGAGGGCCCACCGCATTAGCCTGCCATTGTGGTCCTTGAGTGCACCAAATCAAAGTAAAGCTTTTGCACTGACCTAGCACATCCCACCAAATCAAAGTAAAGCTTTTTTTAATTAATTCTGATATTATCTGCTATAACTTCGTTTTAAATAGATTAGGAAATTTAGTGCACACATATTTGAACTATCGAATCAGGTTTTATATGGGTAGAGAATGCTGTAGTGTTGGACTAATATTTTCATTGCTCGTAAATTTTAAGTATGAACTTTCTGCAAATTTTGAAGTTCAGTATAACAAGTTGAAAGTGTTGGACTACTTGACAGATGGATTTTGGATTACCTCTTTTGCGAAATCCCGGATCTTTTACACTTCAATTATGAGCATTTAAGGCGTGTGAGTGTATTAACGAAATGGACACAACAAACTCCATTCATTATGCAAAAACTAAGATAAATATTTTCTTGGACAGATTGATTGAGAAAAGACTTACCATAATCTAAGTAACATTAAAGTAGTTGAAGTACGACTTTACAGGTCTAGCGAAAAGTCCCACCATAGAAACCACAAATTGCAACAACAGATGCAGTGTCTTTGCATAAACGATAATAATAACACAGGCGAACCATTTTTTCGCCTTTGACCAGTGTTTGCTGTTGTTCCTTTGTTCCTTTCTTGTGTCAACCAAACATATCTATGAGAGATGAGTCAAGGTTCTAACTCTATGAGACTTGCGCTATGTGTTATGTCCCACATCGCAAATTCATGAGAAAGGAGATGCAACAAAGTGTATAAACGAGAATGAAGTGGCACAAACAAACATACTTACCTGGATGGAGTCAATGGGTGATCAAGAAGGCCCATGACCTAGGTTAGTGACCTCCATTGCACTTTGGAGGGGTGCTACCCAAGTGGTGGTACATACATCATAATTTGTGGCAGTGGGGGCCTGCGTTTGCGCTGCCCCTCCAAGTATAGTGCGGAAGTTTTTATCAAGTGAAAGTTTTGGCTGTTTTAAAAACAATGCATTTAATTTGTGGCAGCTGATATTTATTAAATTTTCATCTTAATTGGCTCAAGAAAGATCACTCCTTGATTTGTTTAGAAGCCCATAATTTGGAGGGTCCACGAGGAACCATTTTTTTTTAGTCAATGCAAACTAATCCCACACAAGAAAGAAGAAAACCAATTCAAAATTGGGTCATGTTAGGTACGCGTTAAGGGTCTGTACATAGAATGAACATAGTCACGTGTATTAAATGAGACGTAATAAATTTTCATACATGATCTTAATTCTTTCTATTCATATACAACATCTTTTCATGAAAGAAGTGGCTCGATGGAGTAGCCAAATGAATCGTAAAGTTGTATGAGGGCATGATTTCATGTCTCCCAACCTCAATCCCCCTCCCCTAAATGGTTGAACCCAGGTCTCGCAAACTTTTCTATTTGTCTGGTTTTATACTACTTTTATATGGAAAGTGGAGAGAAGGTATAGTTAAGAGTCTTTGTATAACACCTTTGTATTTCCCACATCGAAGAAAAGGATTCACTAAGGTACATGAGCAAATATATAGATGTGAAATGGCTACAAAGTCACGCAGCCGTGTTGTGAGCATATAGCGAACTATTCTTTTGCCTTTTACTAAAGAATACCTTGTGCTCGCCACATACGACATACACCTATTAGGTATGAGACCCCTTACAATTTCAAGTTCAGTGTTTGTGTTGGTTTTTGTGCTGGACTCTAGTTTCAATTTCTACTTATTAAATCCAAAAAAACAAGAGTTCCATATGAAAAAAAGTATGGTGAGGGCTTTTATAAAATCGATTTTTTGGCTCTTATGTTTTCGGATCCAATTGACTGCAATGGATTCAAAGCAAGCATAAACTAAAAGAAAATCTCCCTCCTCTCCTCTTTAGCCGCCTTTTTGTTTGGCACTGCTAAGGAATAAAAAAAGGGAGACATAATTTGAGGGTTATTTATAGGATGCATGAGTTGGTGTTTCACATCACAAATGCATGAGAAAAGAGGACTTGTTCATGGTAGTTGCTCTGGTTTTCCGTTAATGACTTTTTAAAGAGTAGCCTTCATGGGTGCTGATGTTCATGGTTCGGCTTCGAGGATATTTTAAGGATTAGCCTCCTCGAGTACTGTGGTTCACTCTTATATCAATGATTGTAGGGGATTCACTTTGCATATGAAAATGAGATTTACACGCTCAGGAATTCTACTTTTGGTGACAAAAGGAATCCTCCTCACTCACAGTAAGAATCTCAAAGGAATTCACTCTCTTGCCGAGCCCTCACTTTCACCCTTACAGAAATTCTGAGTAAAATGTAGCAAAAACCAGACTCAATGTTGACCCCAAATGTAACACAAAACCAAGGTCCATAACAGCCTTTTATATGCTGATGCATAACCCTTCAAACAACCCCAAATGTGACTATTGCCTTTCAAAGCACTTTCTAGCGTGCAATTTAGTTCGATTAGATCTAGCGCGTGCTTGACTGTTAAGCTTTTAAACTATGATAATGAGCTTGGGTTCTTATGGTCCAAAGCTAACCATTAAATAGGCAGTAAAGTAGATAGAGTACAAATAATTTGAGCTGTACCAAAATGAAGTCCAATTAAGTCCCCACCTTGTTTAGGTATGAAGTATGAAAGGAAGATGAAAATTGAAAGATAAGAGGAAGCTGAATAGATTTTAGAAATCATACCTTTTTCGGCCTTTTGGCTAAGATCAAGTGTAGTATATTCTCTTATGTTTAACATCTAATACATGGGCAATCAGCTCACATGATATTAAATTAATTTTTTTCAGGGGGAGGACCCGCCACAATAGCTTGCTATTGAGGTCCTCAAGTGTCGCACTATTGCATTGGCTTGCCCACCCCACCAAATCAAAGTTTCAATGTTTTAATTAAATTCTGATGATTCTGATTTTAACTTGACCTCAATACATATTGCATTGCTCTTAGATTATAAATATGAGCTTTCTGAAAATTAGTTCAATATAGCATTGAGTGTTGGACTACTTGACAAAACGAATACAACAAACTCCACTCATTATGCAAAAACGAACATGATGATTTTCTTGGGGAGTATTCAGAAAAGACTTCACATAGGGACCATTCTTTCGCCTTTTACTAGTGTTTTTTATCAATGCTTTGATATTTTCTCGTGTCAACTCTCTGCACAATGATTCAAGGCTTAACTTCATATCATTGAAAACACCTTATAATTTTATTGTGTTAACTCTATGAGACTTGCGCTTATCTGTTATGTCCCACATTCATCGTAATGTATAAGAGATGAGGTGAAAGAGAAAGTGTGTGAATTAGAATGAAGTACAAAGCAAGACACATACCTGGATGGGGTCAATGCATGGGTGATCAAGAAGGCCCATGGCCTCAGGTTAGAGACCTCCATTGCACTTAGGAGGGGTGCTACCTTAAGGTCTACCAAAGTGGTGGAGTCAACATGGGGGGCACTACCCCCTCCAATTGTAGTTCCCCAATTTTATGTTAATTAACTAGTTGCTATTTGTTGTTTTTGAAAAGGTGGGTTGTGTGGTACATTTTTTAAGGGGTAATTTTATTTGCATCCACATAAACATGCAGTTCACCCCACTTAAGTTTTTAATTTTAATCCAAAATCCATTTACTTATCAACCAAACAAACCCTTACTTCTTTAATCTTTTCATCCTCTTTTTTCTCCCCCATGCCCACGCCATCTTCTCTCTCACTAAAGATAATTAATTATATTGGCTTTCAGCAGTGCAAAATTCACACACACACACACACATATTAACAGTCCTTAAAAATCTTCTGCAACTCTAACCCACAGTGAGATGATTTCCCATGGCTTTCTCATTGTTTTATTCTACACCCAGAATAATGTTTTGCAATAAAAAAGATAATCAAAACAAATCCTTTAATGGGTCCTCCTATATTTTAGGTTGATTTTTGATGAGGTGTACTTTAAATTATCACAGCAAAACTTGTGTTAATTTGATTATTGGGGATGGTTGTAACATCCCGTTGCTTCATTTCTTGTTAAGTATGATCCCTTGTCGCTAGCAAAGTATATTAAAACCTCGATAACGAAAATTTTAAAATTTTAACGAGCCGGAGTAGTTTAAGTACTTCCTATATCAGATAATGATGTTATATAACTCCTTAGTATGACCATAAAGTGGTTCAGGAAATCCAAGCAAAAATCAAACCTTAAATCATTAGTTTTCAATTTACGCGATTTCATAATTTTGGCCAACTTTGAGGAAGCATAGCATCTTCATTCCTCTCTTGATTGAGTTTCCTTTTACGAAGGCATCTAGATTTTTATGCAATCTACAACTTTCGTGTTTTGGCCATAGGCCAATTCAGACTCCTACTTGGTCGAAATTGAGCGTGAAATAGGTCAATCGCTAATAGTTGTTCATTTTTTAACTTTGTGCATAGTGCTGACTTTGACGCATTACTGTGGATGATCCGTTGAGAATTTGGGAAAACTTTATCTTAGGGACTCGTATAGCTTTGAATAATCTTTTCAAAGATGTAAAGATCACCTCAATCGGAATCCCGAGCAAATAGTTATGGCCGTTCGAAATTCAGCACTGCAGGTCCCAAAATGCTACCCATGAACAGTACCCGGAAGTGAGAACGGGATTTTTTAATATACACTTTCCTCTCCTTTTCTTCTCATTTTTACACAGAATCTCCGAGAGCTTTTAGAGAGAGATCTAAGAGATGATTTAGGGGGAGGCTTTGTGAGTAATACAAAACCACAATTCAAACCCCATCTATATACACTAATCCACACCTACTATTCATCTCCATCTTCATCTCTCACTCCTCCATTAATAAAGCTTGAAGAGCGAGATTTGGGGTTTTTGCGATTCAGCTTCATTCGGCTAGATTTGTTGCTTTTAACTCAGAGATATAGACTAAATAAGGTGGGAATCTACTAATTAAACCTATTCTATTACTTATTAATTCTCCTATGATGATTTTGCTCTAAATTGTACAAAACCTAGTTTTTTTCTATACGTGGGTTTTGGGGTTTTAGAGTAAGGTGAGTTTCTATGATGAAATTAATGATTTGTATTAATTAATTACACTATAAAATACATGTGAAACAAAGGATTAAAATTGTTGAATGGGTTTATTACAAAACCCACTCGTGCCCCTTATTATGTTCTTGCCGTGTGATGTTGAGCGTTGAAACCCATCATAGGGGACCAAATGGTAGATTTGTAAATTGGAATACATATTGAGAAACTAGCAATCTATTTCGAACTATCTATGTAAGGCCTGCTCTTTACGCTTTTATTAGTAGCAACCTATACATATATGTATGTGTGTATGGTTATAAAAAGAAAAGTTATTAAATTAAGAACGTGATATGCCCCTTCACCATATGATCCAATTGAGATACGTTTGAGAGGACATGTATGCGCTAGACCATGGAAGGTCCCATGTGGGTCTCATAAACGGGGCCGGAAGCTGGGACGATGTCTCCTAGGTGCAAGACCCGAAACCGTGCATGAAAACGATCCGGAGGCCCTGCTACCGCATGGGTGAAAGGTCACGAAATGCAGACCTGGTAAAACGCTTGGCTAGTCGCGAGGAGCTTCGAAGGAATGACTCGATGACGATGAGTAAAAGATAATGCAACACCAAATGGTTTTATATAAATAAAAGCGTTTGCTTTACATGTTCATTACTATTTAATAAATACTGTTTTCTCATATTTATTTATCTGATTCCCACTAGGTCCTTTTGACTCATTCCACTATTTTTCCTACACAGGCACTTCAGCAGGGTCGTCGGGAAAAAGGGCAAGGAAAGGAAGCGTCTTCTTAGATTGCCTCTGTACCTAAACGTTGTCCAAGGTCCTTCATGGCTGAAGGACCACAGTTCTTTAAGTTTTGCTCATGTTATATATATATGTATAAACTTCATGGGTATTAGAACTTGTTTGTTGTCTCCGTATTGTTAGCTTATCACGTTGGGACCTCCTTGGAGGCTTGTTTTTGTAATTTTGCTTGTATGTTAAGGACTAGGTTTGTATATTACAACTATGCTAAGTGTGGCTTTTAATACCTAGATTTGGGTATTTTATTCTCATATACATGTCCAGGTTTTTGGCTATCGAGTTTCCGCCGTCAGCATACGGCACCTGTGATGAATTGGGTCCCGAAGGATATCTCTTTAAAACGGGATTTGGGGCATCACAGTGGTTGTTTGGTTAGGGCGCATCGCAAATTTGTGATTAGAAGTTTGGTTGTTTTTCAAGGTTTAAGGATTTGTTAATTCCAAAATATCATTGATGATAAAAGAACAGATAAACCAAAAATAGAGTACGGTAAAATAGAGAATAGTAAAACAGAGTAAGAATGGCAGTGATGTCTATGTATGGCGGCATTCATAACAAGAAAAAAAGGGTTTCATAATTCCATGGGCTTTTTCCTTTAGTTAAGGGTTTAATAAAACCATGGGCGTTTTCCTTTAGTTTAGAAAGAGGATGCAGTGAGTTGGAGAATTAACCACCGTAGCTTGCTTCGGGCATGCGTTGAAAACTTGGAGAGATGTTAAAAGACATTCTAAGGAGTTTTTTGGCTTTTGCAAGATAGATGGGGTGAGAAGAAAGAAGTTAATTTTTTTGCTGGGTGAGTTTCAAGTGGGTGAGAATAATGTTTATGTAGGTGCATTTAAAATTTCCCTTTTTTAAGATACACATTTAGGGTTCATATATAGAATATATTAAATGAACAAAGTCACAACATGCATTATTAAGTAAGGTACAATTTTCAATACATGATCTTATTCTTTCTACTCGTATGTAGCATCTTTACATGAAAGATGTGGCTCAATGGAAGGTGATACTTATGATTTAGTAAACCTAGTGGTGGAAGATAAAACCTAGTGGTGGAAGATAAAACCTTTTATATAATTACGCAACAAAATCACTACTAGAGATAACAGGAATCACTTCCCCAGAATATTTGGAAAGTGGAGGGAAGATGTAATTAACTTTTCCTTTTGTCTTGTGATGTAGTTTTTTATATCGAAAGTGGAGAGAAGGTGTAATTAGGGTCTTTCTATAACACATTTGCATTTCCCACATCGAAGAAAACGTATTCACTAAAGTAAATGAACAAATATATAGCACCTGAGGCAGGTTTTTATAAAATTTCACGCAGCCATGTGGTGAGCATAGAGCGAACTATTCTTTCGCCTTTTACTAAAGAATACCAGTGTGGAGGGATCTCAAGTTAAGTTGGAGGGGCATTATTATTTTGAACTGACCAGGGTCAAGTGACATTCCAAACAGACAGATTCAAACCGCACATAAGCTAAAGAAAAGTAGCTAAAGAAAAATACAATACTCCCCAAATTCAGTCGCTTTTTTGTTTGGCACTCACTAAGGCGTCAAAAAAGAGAAATTGTGCTATTAATCGTCTAAAAGTGTAGTTTACCGATGACTCAAGACATAGTTAATAAACAGCTTCATCATGGGCGGACCATCGCTAAGAGTAAAATGTCCAAATGTAGGAATTTAGAGAATTCTATCCGTATTGTTACTATCTTTATTCATGATGAGATAAAGAAATAGATCGAACCAAGCACTTGCATGTCACGTTTTCAATGAGGGGAAAAAGAATGACAAGCTGTAATGGGTAACCGTAAAGAAAATTGGTAAGACGTAGTCTTACCAAAATTTGATTATTCTGTTTTTTACCCATACAAATATTTACTAATACAGAAAATGGGTTTAAATCCTATTATAGAGGTCTGATTAATTTGAACTTCACCACTTCTACATTTTGATAATAGCCACTGAGAAGTGTAATCATCGATCTAACCTGAGCAATTTTTCCAATAGTGACTAACATGATCAAAAGCAGATAAAATATATAGTATATGAGAAATGAGCAATTTTATAGGCTTCTATTATGTGATTTTCTTGATTTTGCTAATGTATCATTACCATGTGTCACGGGGTGCCTTCCAACAGCACTCGTGACCGATACCGACTACACTTCATCAGCACCGTGCATGCGCCCGAGCGCAGCACGGCCCATCAGGCGATCCAGCGTCATCTAGTTTTAGTATTGTGTTTAGGTTTCTCATATGTAAATATTGTTTCCATGTAATTAGATATAGGAATTTCCTTTGTAGTTGTATTACATTTCCTTTGTAATAGTTTTCTTGTAACTTGTAAGACCCAACGTGCTTTGCTACAACTTTGGTATTTTCATCAAGTGGTTATATGTGGGGATAAGACTATCTGCCTCACACCCGAGTTGCCTACCAGTGCACGTTGTTTAACACTTTGTTTTCAAGCTCTTACTTTCTTTCGCATTGTAATAGCTTTCCATGTAATCTCATTTCTTGCAATGAAGTAATATCAATTTGTGCTCACGCTCTCTTTAAAATTACTGTTGTTGCATGTTGTTCGTTGATTGTGAATAAAATTCGATCACACTCGACCGGGCTATCGGTTAGCACGGTCGCTCACGCGGCCTCCTTTGTGCCATCAAAGGACGCCCCGTGACAGTTGGTATCAGAGGGATTGTTTTCGATTGCTGCCTTGTGAAACACAGTTGATGTATCCTGTTACGTTACAATGGGAACCAATGGACAGAGAATCGAAGCCCTCGAAAGAAATGTTGGCTCGCTTTTGGAGAAAATGGGTGGAACGCCCTCTCTCCTCGATCGTGTGCAAAGTTTGGAGTTACGTACCCAAACTATCCCAGCAGGGGATGCATCGGGTAGCTCGCCCACACTTGTCGATCGCATACAATATTTGGAGGAAGGCCTCCAAAATCTTCAAGGAATGATGATGGATGAGATGAGAACTGAAATCGATCAGCTCGCCCAAAAATTGACGATATTGTCGATGGCGGTCGCTAACTCACCAGTTGGGGGTGGGGAGCGTACGAAGATAAAAGTGCCCGAACCCAAAGCATTCACCGGTGTTCGTGATGCTAGGGAATTAGAAAATTTTGTTTTTGACATGGAACAATATTTCCGTGTAACAAAGGTCGACGAGGAGGAAACGAAGATATCCTCTGCGTCCATGTACTTGTCCGGGGATGCCAAATTATGGTGGCGGAACAAGTACAACGAGGTTCAAGCTGGGGAGTGCGAGATTATCACTTGGGAGGATCTGAAAAAGGAGTTGCGTGATCGATTCCTTCCCGAAAACACCTCCCACAACGCATGACAAGAACTCCTTCAAACGAAGCACTCAGGGAGCATCAAGGAGTACGTCAATGCGTTCATCACCATCATGCTAGATGTCCACGATATGAATGATGTTGATAGACTATTCTTCTTCATGATCGGGTTACAACCGTGGGCCAAAACGGAGTTAAATCGTAGGCAAGTGAAGACGTTAACTCAAGCCATATTAGCTGCTGAAAGCCTGCAAGATTACACCACCGGTCCTAAAACAAATGTCCCAAGAAGTGGGCAGACGAAGAATGCGGGGGAGAGAAAACAGAATTCTCCGGCCAAACCTGATTGGAGAGGCAACACACCCACCAGGCCATTTACCCAGCAAAATAATCACAAGAATGGGAACAAGTTCACAGGGAACTCCCAAACCGGCAATAATGGGAAAAAGCTCGTCAGCCCTGGAACGTGCTACTTGTGTCACGGCGCTCATTTCATGGCCAACTGCCCTGACAAGCAACTTCTAAGTGCTCTTGTTGCCAGGGGTGGCGGCATGCTTCCCAAAGCCCCAGCCGCCTCCAGATAATCTTATCGTACACAAAAAAATGACAATGCCGAGTTTGAAGAAGAAATTGAGGAGTATAAAGGAGCGTCATTGGGCGCCTATCAGGGGCAGTTCATGCATTCTTGCAACGCAGTAAAGGTTGAAGAAGATCCCCGACAAGAAGGGAAGGTGGAACCATCCTCAAAAGGGAAAGCATGTGTGGGGAAGAGTCCTCAGAGAAATGGTCTGATGTATGTTGATATCAGGATCAACGGTAAGCCGATTCAGGCCATGGTGGACACAGGCGCAACGCACAACTACCTGGCGAGCACTGAAGTTGAACGGTTAGGCCTTATCTTAGAAAAAGGAGTGGGTCGTGTGAAGGCCATCAACTCAGCCGCGCAACCTGTCGCCGGAATGGCGAAATCTGTGTTAGTAAAAATGGGTCCTTATGAAGGGAGAACTAATTTATCGGTTGTGGTGATGAACGACTTCAAGGTTATCTTGGGGCTAGAGTTTCTGAGAGAAACCAAGGCTAGCGTCATGCCCAGTACAAATAGCCTCATGATGCTCGGCAAGAATCCATGCATTATCCTGGTGATGACCCCGTTAAGCAGTGGGAAGTTTTTATCGGCAATCCAATTGAAGAAGGGTCACAAGCACGACAATCCCACTTTTGTGGCTGCACTGAAATGGGATGAAATTCAAGAGACATCGGGACCCTTGCCGAGATCCATTCAACAAGTGTTAACCGAATTTGAAGATGTGATGCCCGACAACCTCCCAAAGAAGTTACCTCCTCGTAGAGAAATATATCATCAAATCGAACTTCTGCCAGGTACCAAGCCTCCAGTTCGTGCAGCATATCGAATGTCTCAGCCCGAACTAGCAGAACTTCGAAAACAACTGAAGGAGCTACTAGATGCGGGTTTAGTGCAACCAGCCAAATCGCCATACGGAGCTCCTGTCCTCTTTCAGAAGAAGCAAGATGGTTCCTTAAGAATGTGCGTCGATTATCGAGCTTTCAACAAGGTGACCATAAGGAACAACTATCCTATTCCTCTAGTGGCCGATTGTTTCGATCAACTCAGCCGGGCAAAAATATTCACGAAGCTTGATCTCAGATCCGGATATTGGCAGGTTCGTATTGCAGCAGGGGACGAGGGAAAAACCACGTGCATCACAAGATATGGAGCTTACGAATTTCTTGTTATGCCATTCGGGCTCACTAATGCTCCAGCCACCTTTAGTACTCTGATGAATTAGGTTCTCAGGGATTACTTGGATGACTTTAGACATTGTGGTTTTTAGCGAAAGCATGGAAGAACATGAACAACACCTGAGATTGGTATTGGAAAGACTTCGAAAATATGAGTTGTATCTCAAGTTATCGAAATGTTCTTTTGCGCAGAAACGTATCAAGTTTTTGGGCCACATCATTGAACAGGGGAAAGTGCAGATGGATCCGGTTAAGGTCAAGGTCATACAGGAGTGGAGAGTGCCCACAAATGTGTCAGAACTCCGTTCTTTTCTGGGACTAGCCAACTACTATAGGAAGTTCGTGAAGAACTACTCTAGTATCGCAATGCCCCTAACGGAACTCTTGAAGAAGTTGAAAGTTTGGGATTGGTCGACGAGTTGCCAAACTGCCTTCGATGCTCTGAAGAAGGCCATGTCCGAAGATCCCGTTCTTGCACTGCCAGATGTGACCAAGCCGTTCGAAATTCATACCGACGCATCTGATACAGCCCTGGGAGGAGTTTTAATGCAGGAAGATCACCCGGTAGCATATGAGAGTCGAAAGCTCAATGACACGGAGAAGAGGTACTCTGCCCATGAGAAAGAGTTGCTTGCTGTGGTCCATTATCTAAGGTTATGGAGGCACTACCTTCTCGGTTCTCGAATTCTAGTGAAAACGGATAACACCGCGGTTAGTCACTTCCTTGGTCAACCGAAATTGAGTTCCAAACAAGCGAGGTGGCAGGAGTTGCTAGCCGAATTCAACTTTTGGATGGAGTATAAAGCAGGTGCGACCAATCAAGTGGCGGATGCGTTGAGCCGTATAGTTGAGTTCAACCAACAGGCTAATGCGTTCCTCAATGCCATCCTTCGAATCGCAACTGAAATTCGAGGAAAAATAAAAAATGCACTACCGCAAGATCCAGTTTCTGCTCAACTATTGAAGATGATCGAAAAGGGGAAGATGCGGCAATTTTGGTTGGACGATGGGTTCGTGTTGACAAAGGAAAATCGAGTGTTTGTTCCTCGAGTAGGGGAGTTGAGGCGCACTCTAATCCGAGAATGTCCTGATACTTTGTGGGCGGGACATCCTGGTCAAGAAAGAACGCTAGCCCTCCTCAAGCAAGGTTACTACTGGCCCCAAATGGAAGATGATGTCGAAAGCTATGTTAGAACTTGCCTTATCTGTCAACAGGACAAGATCGAAAGGAGACAACCAGCAGGGTTATTGGAACCTCTACCCATCCCGAAACAACCGTGGGAGAGCATTTCGCTTGATTTTATATCAGGCCTACCCAAAGTGGGGGACTTGACAACCATCCTCGTGGTCATTGATCGGTTCTCGAAATATGCCACTTTCATTGCGGTTCCGAAGAACACGTCTGGTGAGGAGACTGCACAATTATTCTTTAGGCATGTGGTTAAATATTGGGGGATCCCTTGAAGCATTGTCAGCAATAGGGACTCACGATTTACGGGAAATTTTTGGAAGGAACTCTTCAAGGTTCTCGGCTCCAAGTTGTGTATGAGTTCTAGCTACCACCCTCAATCTGATGGATAAACTGAAAGATACAATGCAATGCTCGAGGAATATCTACTCCACTTTGCTAGTGCAACTTAGCGAAATTGGGTTACATTATTGGATGTGGCTCAATTGTGCTTCAATGCTCAGAAGAACTCCGGGACAGGCAAGAGTGCTTTCAAAATAGTGACGGGACAGCAGCTAATCCTTCCTCACACCGTCAACTTGATGCCAGTTTCCAAATCTCCTCGAGCCCGTAATTTCTCAGAAGAGTGGAAGCAGAATATTGAGTTGGCTCGTTCGCACCTAGAGAACGCCACCCATCGAATGAAGAAGTATGCAGATCAAAAAAGGAGACCGTTAGAGTTCCAAGTAGGAGATCTCGTAATGGTAAAGCTCCTTCCACAAGATAGGAAGTTCTTATGGGGTCGAGACCCACGTCTTCTGCAAAAATATGAGGGGCCGCTTCGGATTGTGAAGAAAATCGGGAAAGTGGCTTATCGGATTGAACCCCCTAGTTGGCTGAAGGTTCACCCAGTATTTCATGTTAGCATGCTGAAACCGTACTTTGCTGATACTTCCGATCCAACCAGGGGAGAGTCTAGTCGTCCAGGGCTAAAGCAGAGAGCAGAAGGGAAGAAGTCAGTCGAAGCCATCCTGGCCGATCGAGTTGTGACAGGTTCTCGTAAACAACACCAAGAGTTTCTCGTCAAATGGGTAGGAAGAGACCCCGAAGAGAACACTTGGGAAAGGGCATCAGACCTATCGGCCTTCCAGGACCAGATCACAGCATACCTCAATCAGTTGCCGAGGGCGTCAACAGCTCTGGTGGGGGAGGATGTCACGGGGTGCCTTCCAACAGCCTTCCAACAGCACTCGTGATCGACACCAACTACACTTCATCAGCACCGTGCATGCGCCCGAGCGCAGCACGGCCCATCAGGCAATCCAGCGTCATCTAGTTTTATTATTGTGTTTAGGTTTCTCATATGTAAATATTGTTTCCATGTAATTAGATATAGGAATTTCCTTTGTAGTTGTATTACATTTTCCTTGTAATAGTTTTCTTGTAACTTGTAAGACCCAACGTGCTATGCTACAACTTTGGTATTTTCATTAAGTGGTTATATGTGGGAATAAGACTATCTGCCTCACACCCGAGTTGCCTACCAGTGCACGTTGTTTAGCACTTTGTTTTCAAGCTCTTACTTTCTTTCGCATTGTAATAGCTTTCCATGTAATCTCATTTCTTGCAATGAAGTAATCTCAATTTGTGCTCACGCTCTCTTTAAAATTACTGTTGTTGCATGTTGTTCGTTGATTGTGAATAAAATTCGATCACACTCGACCGGGCTATCGGTTAGCACGGTCGCTCACGCGGCCTCCTTTGTGCCATCAAAGGACGCCCCGTGACACCATGCCATACCAACCGATTATTTTGAAAATTTTGGCACAATAATGTTAATGAAATTTAGCATATCAAAAGTTTGGTATGGTAATCATACCCGAAATCACCTGTAAGTATCTGTTTCAATTGACCCCTACCACGACCCCTTTTTTCTTTTGAAAAAATGATCAAAGTCTTTTCCTTTTACTGCGCACCCAGGATGAGATCCGGACCAAAGATATCTTAGATCTGGGTGAGCGTCTTTATCAGTAACCTAACCCACTCACTCTAATTACATGACCCTTAACAAGTATCTAATTGAATTGAAAATAAGTACCTTATATAATACAAGTTGCGACTTTGTTCATCCTACATATGGACCCTTAACGTGTTGCCCCTAAAACGACCCGGTTTTTACTAATAATAACCCTCTTTTGAAAAAAGTTAATATAGAAGTTAAAGATTCATTTTTTAAATTGGTGAGATGTGCCAGGCCAATGCCATACTGTTATTTTCATCATTTTAATCTGTATATTGTGTTAATTTAAACACGTAGACAACATTTTGAAAGCCCATAGAACTTTGAATTGGCTGAAGTATTCGGAAAAAGAATAGTTGGCTCTTTGATCACTCGAGGTTGCGTATTTTTTTTTCAGGTTGCTAATTCTCATTCTTATTCAGCTGCTCATTTCTCTGCTTCCTTCTTCTGTTGATGTAAGAATATCTTTCAATTATTGTAGCTGCTTCAGTATCATATAATTGAACGGCATTTCATTTATAATATTTTGGAGTGGAGATGTTCTTCTTTATTGAAGATCAAAACTGATTCCTCATAGACCTTCAGAATCTGGGCCTCTAAGCAAATCAATATCCTTCAACGCTCCTTCTGGAAGAACAAAGTTTCTTATAACAAGAACAGCAATAATGATTTGGATCCTACCAGCATAAGAAAGCAATTCGGCATGCCAACTGAGTACTTTCTGCAAAATCCTCTGTTTTAGATCCTCACAATCAGCATCCATTAATCTACCAAAAATGAGTGGAACCCCAATACGCTTAACTAGAAACTCCTTTTCCATTCCCATTACTCCGCATATGGCAATTCTGTTATCTTCTATACGTCTTTAAGAATTCTCACAGAATCCACACTGGCAGTGGTTTGAAGAAATAGGTCATTAGCAAAACACATACAAGATATTTGCAACTGCTTGCATTTAGGGTGATACTGAAAAGAACTGTTCTAGATATTATTCTTCAAAACACAAGAGAAAGCCTCCGCAACTAGTAGAAATTGTAAGGCGATATAGAATCACCTTGCTTTTACCCATGTTTTCCTTCAAAATAACCTTCTAGATATCATACCCCCATTCATGCTGATTGAGTAGCGTGTGCTACTCGCACATTCCTTAATCCAGCCTTTCTTTTTCATAATTTCAAAGCTGATTGATTCTGCCAGACCAAGCTAGGCGTAATATACCCACAAATTGTTTTTAAAACAGCAACAACTTTCACTTTCTATAATATTTTCTATAATATTTCAGGATTACTCAAGAAACATATACAAATATTAATACTTGGAGGGGGGCCGCGCGAACGCAGGCCCCCACTATCACAAATTATGATGTAGACCTTAGGACAGCACGGGCCGCGCGAACGCCGCGCAGCCCCCACTATCACAAATTATGATGTAGGCGGCTCAACCACTTGGGTAGACCTTAAGACAGCACCCCTCCAAAGTGCAATGGAGGTCACTAACCTAGGCCATGGCCTTCTTGATCACCCATTGACCCCATCCAAGTATGTACGTTTCTTTGTACTAATTCATTCCAATTTATACACTTCCGTTCAGCTCCTCGATCTCTTATACGTTCCGATGTGGGACATAACACATACCCATAAGTCCCACAGAGTTAACACTACAAAACTATAAGGCCTCGTTTGATTCAGGTATCAGGGTCAGTGGGATTATACCAATACCCTGTTTGATTCTTGCAGTTTTAATACTGAGATATCTCATGCTGATGTTAATATCATGTTTGGTTCTGTAACTCGTATACGGGATTATATTTTGGACTAACAAAATTCAAAAAATAAAATAAAATAAATTAAAATAATAATAATAATATAGTAGTAGTAATAGTGGCATTTTTTGAAAATATTATAATAGTAATGGCATTTTTGAAAATATATGGTTCCTTTTTCTTAATCCTGAATAAACAATACCACATCCCCCTGGTATTAAATTATACCACAAAGAGCGGTATTAAGTTAGTACCGGTATTAGTAATCTCAGCACATTTGTGCGAATCAAACAAGGTGGTATTATAAAAAAAGTAATATTAATAATCCCATCTCACTTTACCCGAATCAAACGAGGCCTAAACATATATGAAATAAGCCTCGAATCATCGCTCATAGATATGTTTGGTTAACACAAAGAGAAAGGAACAAATTAAAGCGACAACTGCAAACATTGGTAAAAGGCAAAAGAATGGTGTCTGTGGGACTTTCAACTAGCTGAGGATGGTATTTTCTTTTGAAGTATATTTCGAAAGAATAATCGGATTTCTCTCTCAACTGCCACAGCTAGGTGTTTTGTATTATGGAACCAACTTCATTTTATATATAGTTTTCAGCCTGTAAATTATGTTGATGTACTTGTAAAGTCCTCAGTCAATATTTCAGCTGTGCATATAAATCATTATGTTACTTTTTGCATAAGAAAAATGGAGTTTGTTGTTTTCATTCCATTTACACTCACATGCGTTAAATGCAAATAATTTAAGCATCAAGTTAGACAAATAATATCATAATCATAATTGAATCTTAATTTAACGGAAACTTTGAAACTATGATTTGGTGGAATGCGCCAAGCCCATGCAATAGTGCAACGCAAGGGCAACACTTTAATATCATGTGAGCATCCATGTATCAAATATTAAATTAACAAGAACAAGTACTACACTTGATCTTAGCCAAAAGGCCGAGAAAGCTATGGATATCACTGTATCTTCAGCTTCCTCTTATCCTTCGGCTTTCTTAGCATCCTTTCATAGCTACACAATGTGGGACTCATGCAATTGGACTCCGTTTTCGTACACCTCTAATTATTTGTACTATCTCTACATTGCTGTCTATAGAGGAGATTCATTAGGGATTTTGAGCTAGCATATCTTTTGCAAAATCTAAAATAAATCTCTTACCACCAATCATGTAAGAGTGAACCACGCAGTACTCGTGAAAGCAAGTAGGATGCTTTAATTTACAGGCTTACAACACCCGTGAAGGCTACTAAAGACATCCTCTTCTTTCACGACATGATATAGTATATGAATAGAAAGAATAAGATCATGTGTGAGAATTTGTGCCGTATGCAATCCTTTATTTATGTTAACCCTCTTTTTGAAGAAAGCATAGAAGTCAATTAAGACGCATTTTATTTTGAATTGGCAAGGTCCGCCAATCCAATGCTATACGTACTGTTATTTTCATATTTTTAACTAGTATAGTTTCTTAGTTTAAACTTATAAATAACGTTTTGAAAATCTTAAGACTTGGAACTGGCGTTGCCGGTTATTCTGTAGTAAAAGGTGAAAGAAGAGTTTGTTACAACCTCACCCGGTTGCATGAAATTTTATAAAGTACTAGTTTTCATTCTTAATTCCGCTGCTCGTACCTTGCAAAAAGGCATTTATAATTTTTACAGTGGACCAAAAGAAAAATAGATTGTTTAAAAAACAAAAATGATTGTTTCAGTTCTAAAACAACCAAATTATCCACAAACCCATTGTTCTAACTTCTAACAAAATGATTATTTGTTCTAAAATTAACCAAAATGTCCACTTAAAATTATCATGAATAAGATGATGAAATTAGAACTAAAATTGAAAGGGGCCGCTTGAACGCAAGCCCCCGCTGCCACAAATTATGATGTAGGCTCCACCACTTGGGTAGGCCTTAGGGTAACACCCCTCCAAAGTGCAATGGATGTCACTAACCCAGGCCATGGGCCTTCTTGATCACCAATTGACCCCATCCAGGTAAGTATGTTTCTTCTTTCTACTTCAATCTAATTTATACACTTTGCTTCATCTCCTTTCCCGTGAATTTGCGACGTTGGACATAACACGTAGCACAAGTCTCATAGAGTGAGCACAATGAAACTATAAAGATCGCTCTTCATTATCTTTCTATATTTCAATATAATGATACTAGACTCAGTGGCACACTCGATGCATGCGTGTCGAATATTATACCGGTAATTAGTCATAACTTGTTCTTTCTATGCTTAAGGCCACGTTTAAAGTCCTAGTTTAAGCATGAATTTTTATTGTAATTTTGAAGCATGAAGGGTAGTTCCATAATTTCACAAACCTACCAAAACCAAGAGCTTACACTATATATAGAGTATAGATATGAAGTTAAGCCTCAAACCATCACTCATAGATTTGTTTGGTTGACACAAGAATGGAACAAAGCAAAAACAAACACGGATAAAAGTGAAAGAATGTTTCGTCTGTGTTGTTTTTATTTTGATGTTAGACCCGTAAAGTCATACTTAGTTGGAGTACTTCAATAATGAGTAATTCTCA